>JAQPPZ010000020.1:0-1250000 GCA_028583015.1 Wollemia nobilis | reverse complement strand
CTTAAGAGGTATTATGAGAAGTACTAGGTCTAATATTTTGATTTTTGGAGTAATTACCATTATGAATTTGATGATTTTGAACCCTCCTTAGTTATCTTGATTAGAATTGTATGTTTGATTTGATAGTTTTGATGTCCGCCCTAATTAAAACCATTGAACTTAATTTTGTTGTTGATTGGAAACCTATTGTTCATGATTAGGGAATGGGGTATTATAGATACCTAACATTTATTTTTAGGGGTGATTAAATTTTTTGAGACTCTTTTTCATTTAATGAAATATACCGATCCTATTATTATTGACTTGATAAATATTAAAGTTAGGACCAAAGTTTCAATGCTAAAGGCTAAATTTGATTGACTTGTATTAGGAAACAAGTTTATATATTTATGCAAGTGTAATTATCATGGCCATAGATTCAATGCCAAAAGTAAGAAATTTTTTGGAGCATGCAATACAAGTGCCTCAAACCTATCATTGATATGATAGTTTGAGTCTAGATGGTGGGCATATATTGAGAATAACTGTATGTGTCCATTGAGATATCATATTCTCAGGTTTTAAACCATCCCAAAATTTAGTTAACATATGCACAAGAGCTCCAAATATTTTTAATTCATGGGAGTTATCTTGGATAAGTACATTAGAAAACCCATCCCCTATAGCATATATTAGGGATTTTAGATTTTAAGGATTTTTGGCCTTCACTTTTTCTAGTGTTTAAGTATTTCAATAAAATATATAGTTTTTTCAAGGGGAGGCAAACCAAAAGGGTTGTGTTCCTAGATATTATCTAAAGAAGATGGCCTAATATTGTTGATAAATATTATTGTAGTAGCCTCTTTAGTTAAATTTATATTTTCATGATATTTAAGTTTCTCCATATTTTGTGGAAATCAATAACATTTATTAAGGCCTTGTTTTGTGGTTACAATTCCATTATAGTCATATTATCATCAAAATTTGATTTTAACTTTTTGACAAATGTATTTAGGGATTAAATGGGATGTTTAGGTAAGGATGCAAACCAATAAATAAAATTTTCTATCAAATCCTTAGTAATTAATTTTAGCAAACCTTTCTCATTATGTAGCTAATCCTTATAATATACCTTAAACTTATGAATAAATGTTTAGGCTTTGTTGGTATCATCATAAAAGAACTTAGAAAAATTCTTAGATAGGTCTATAGATCCCATATGAGGGGATAAGGATTGAATCTTATAATTTCTCAAATTTGGATTAGTTGATGTAGGTATATCCTCTCTAGGGTTAGTTTGGGGAGATGTCGGAGGAAAAACATTGAGGTTAAATATTAGAGGATTAATAGTAGAATGAATTATAGAGTTTTTTTTAGAACTCAAGAGTTGAGTAATTTTGGTTATCAAATCCTACATTTGTTTTACTATTTCCCTCCTATAAGCCTTCATTTATCTCCTAGAAGCTTCCATTTCTCTCCATGCTTATGACTATATAACTAGTAAGCTAAATATTATCTAAGAGTCATCATGTATATAACTAAATTTTTGTAATGAGACTTAGAATAAGTATTGGATTTTAGGGAAAGGTGTTCTACATGTGTCACTCACACGTGCATATATTTTTCCATGAGTCCCATATTTTATGATGATCCTAGTCTTTTCATGATGGTCTCATTTAAGGGTGATCCTCATTTGGTGCATCACTCATTATTACTACCTAAAATAGTAGCTCTTAATGCTTTTTCACATGCTATGACAAATCTATATGGATCATCAAAGTAAATATTAGGCTCTTTTTCTTATTTTGAACTAGAATCCCTTTTAGTCCAATTATTATTCCAAATTTTATTATCAAATTTAAGTGTAAAATGATGATAATTATAATTTTTGAGGGCAATATAAGGAGGAAGACCCTCTTATATTTTTATAGATTCTAGAATACTTCTTATTAGCCCTAGTATTCACTCAAATACTCTTAGAAGAAGTCATAGGAACCATGAGAGCAAGTATAAAACCTACTCAAAGCCAACTATGGTTTTACCCAAAATTTCTAACCTTAAGCAAGAAAACTACAAAAAATACTCACAATAAGTAAAATTAGACTTTTGTGGGAGCCCTAAGAGCAAGAGAAAAACTATGATAGTTTTATTCAACATGCAACAAAAATCAACAATTAACACAAAACCTATAAAAGCTAACCTACTAAATCCTAGGGGTTAAAAATATAAATTAAAACCTCAAAATATGGGTTTATATTGGATTCACCAAAACGTTTGTAACAAAAATGGGATATGTCATACAATTATTTAAATTAATACAAGATAAATATAAATGTTTAAACTATGATAGTATAATAGTAAAAAGATGAAACTATCTCAATCCAAGCATAAATAAAATTGAGCTTTCAAGAATAAATTACACTAATATTATCCATAAAATTTAAATACTAGAGATAATCATAATGCAATAAAAATAATTACTTGACACCTAGGGTGTTAAGGACCAAGTCATCTCATAATAAGCGTGCTAAAATTCTCACTTCTATTCTAACTTGCTTGTAACTTTACCATAGTAAATAAAGAGAGATCACGCTTGGGATATTTGTAGAGGGTTTTAATGATAATTGATGACATTTAGATTTAAATAATTGTATAACATTTTGTCCTCCTTTATGGAAGGCAACGAACTAGTGGTTGATGGCTTTGGATATACCTATAAGTACAAGGAAAATAGATATATATTAAAGAGATTGCATTACGCGGTAGGAATAGAAATATTTTGATAGTAATGTTAGCAAGATCATACAAATATTTTATAGATATTTGGTGAGAAAATGAGGAATTGAAGCAGTTATTTATAGTATATAAAATGAAATAACTTTTCCTTTGAAGTCAATGACTAGTTTTATCTCTTTTTGGGGTTATAAATCATAACCATTGGTCCAAAAAATGTGTTATTTGAAACCTAGGTGTAAAAATATGATATAATCATGAACATGCATTAAAAAACAAATAAATTATTTGAAAACTAAAAATCCTAGTTAAAATATCAATCTTGGAACCATCAATTCTAGGATGCATGCTTTGGGGGATGCATGTCATGTTAGCTTTTGATGCTATAAAATTAAAGGAAATGCAACCACAAGTAATGAAATAAGCATGCAATTTTATATCTATGATAATGGAAATCTAATAAGCAAGTAAAAAACATGAGAAACTTTTGAAATATCTCATGAAATAGCCATTAATGAAAACTCAAAAAAAATTGAACTTGTTACAATATGTGGAGATCTCAATGCTCCATACTTCATACAAGTTATACAATGTATCTAATCTACTTTATCAACTCACTAACTAATCTACTATTCTTCCTTGATTAATTGTACCATCAACTCATCTACCAAAGGGCTGCATATGATGAGACATGACTCTTGGCCTTCCATATTCCTATGACTCTTCATCTCCCTATTCTAAGGACTCATGTACATTTGGACACCATGCACATTTACATCATTGCATATTTTAGTAATACTTGTGCATTTATTACGTTACATAAAGTAAATACTCAATCCTTCATCTAAGATACTCTCCTAATATAATGATGTACCCAAGATGGTATATTAGCATATACTAAGTAATGTAATAATTTCCAACATGTAAAACTATATCTTAATTACAATTATATTCTTATTTTTAGGTTTTGGGAAACTTAAAAAGTAAAAATATCAATAAATATCATAGAAAAGTGATAAATAGGTGAAGAAAAGAAACCAGAACCATTGGACAACATGGCTTGTTGTCATCCTACTAAAGGACTAAAAAATTTAGTCCACTCCTATCCCATATATAGGAGTATAGGACTCTTGACCACTTGCAAAATAAGCTATTAGTTCTCCTTTTACAAAGATAAATACCCATCAAGGGTGGTCCAATTTATGTCAATTAGTCATGGAGGTATAAACTAGATATTATGAATAAAGACCTATACTTTAGTAGATAGATATAAAACACTATCATCTTCCTTAATATCTAGTTTTTAGTTATTAGACACTAGTAGATAAGTGTTACAATAGGGCTAGGAGAGGTGGTGGTAAATATGCTAAATTTCTATATAGTTTTTACCTAGGGCTTGCCAATTTTGGCATATTTTATCACATGCTACACCAAATCACCTATAGGGGTGGAAAGAACATGAAATGTTGTACATTTATTTAGGTTTATATTATCAACCCCAAATTGCCAGCTAAACTTGAGATAGATTTTTGTTGTACATATCTAACATGTCAAGTTTACAACCAAGTATGTATGGATCAACATCAAGCAGGATATAAAGTAATCAAGAGGATTATAATATGGTTAGTATCAAATCTCATGATAGGAATGACCAACTCATATATAAACTTACATCCCATCATGATATATATGATATCCTTGGTTTAACTATTTCTATCTCTATATTCATTAGAAAGTTTAGTTACTTAACCAATTGAATATAATTTCATTCTTACTCCTAAGTCTATTATTTGTAGTGGAATACCATGCATGTATTATTTAAACAATACATAAATATTGCTCTAGTCACATCAAGAATTTTTTTTTGGTAGATAAGATACTATAGCATTAATACTGGGTTTTACAGGTTGACCCAAAAACTTTTACAAAAATCAGTCCAGGGATGTTGATGAACATGTCCTTACTAAGGATCCTATATATGTAAAATCTACATGCTTCCAAAGCCATTACATCTGGTAAGAAACATATCCTATTATCAAAAATAAACTTCCCATAAAACTTTTTGGGTATACCCAGAGAAAACACACCTGCATCATAATTACAAAAAAAGAAACTGACACAGATCCATTCCTTGAAATAGTGGAGAAATAAAAAGCTACAAACACACATAGCAGAGTACTGAAAAAACTCCCACAAGCTCTATATTGACAGTTACTCTTAATAATTCTTTGGTAATTGCTTTCTTCCATATATGACATGCTTTGGGACCACATCCCATTTAGGCCAATCAGCCTTGGAGAAGTGAACCTGCTGGCTATATTTATGGCGATGGCTATATGGTGGTCCATGTGGCTCTAGTTCAAAGTCTTATATTGCCATTTTTTTCCTGCCCTGTGATTATCAACCAACCTCAAATTACTAATATGACTAGGAGCCATGTTATCTGACATGTGACTATCTCCATTAGTCTTTGTGGTATTTCCAAGAAGCATCCACCAAGGATTAAAAGTATAATAAAAGATCCATTCATTGGAAAAAACAAAGGCATAAATTATTATAACCTCAAATTCAATCATAATCCATTCTCACCCATGGAGAATTGCTTATTAACAAAATATTGCATCATATAACATTCTAGTGATCATATTATAGGAATGTAAATGCATCATCCCATTGGAAAGCAAATAAAATCTAAATTTCCATCTCACTCAATATCCACAATATAACTAAACATAATAGAAAGCAAGTATAACATCCATGCATAATAATAATTGTAAACCACAAGATAGAGGTGCATATCATATACCTTGGGAACCCTCATGATAATAAACCCAACCTCCAAAATATGTTTCTCCTTTCATTTCATAAACTTAAAATGTCATGTATAAAATTATAGAAGGGCATCCCATAGATCCTTTTCTAAGTAATATTTAAAGGAATAATTTTTTTTTTAAAATCATGATGCAATTAAGAAAATTCCACATTTCATTTCTTTGAGCCATCAACACAATACATAAGTATCTCACTAATTCTTATATCTACATGATTATGAGTGATCATCGGATTCATATTAAGGAGATATCTCATTAGTTATGAAAGAGGTAACCTCATAATTACCTCAAGAATGAATCCCACACTCATTCTCCAAGGTTGATAACCATCAACCCTCAATAATTTCTTCTAGCTACATTAGAAGAGCTCATTAATAAATCATGCTTACATCTACTTTCTATGTGTTTATATAAGCATACAAAGAGGAATCCATTCGTACAATATAATATTATTGAGAAGCTTAACCCAATTGGTATTCAATATCCACAATATAACTAAAAATAATAGAAAGCAAGTATAACATCCATGCATAACAATAATTTCAAACCACAAGATAGAGGTAAACAACATATGCCTTGGGAACCATCATAGGAAAAAACCCAGCCTCCAAAATATGTTTCTCCTCTCATTTCATAAACTTAAAATGTCATGTATAAAATTATAGTAGGGCATCCTATGGATACTTTTCAAAGTAGTATTTAAAGGATTCATTTTGTTCCTTTTTAAAATCATGATGCAATTAAGAAAATTCCATATTTACTTTCTCTAAGCCATCAACACAATACATAAGAATCTCACTAATTATTATATCTACATGATTATGAGTGATCATCAGATTCATATTAAGGAGAGATATCATAAGTTATCAAATAGGTAACCCCATAATTTACTTGAGAATGAATCCCACATTCATTCTCCAAGTTTGATAACCATCAACCCTCAATACGTTATTCTAGCTACATTAGAAGAGCTCATTAATCAATCATGCTTACATCTACTTTTTATGTGTATATATAAGCATACAAAGAGGAATCCATTCATGCAATATAACATTATTGAAAAGCTTAACCCAATTGGTATGATAACCTACCCATGTAAATTATATATACAATTTTGATCCAAGATTAGAACCTTGTCTTATCCTTTTTCTACCCTTCCATCCTACACGGTTAATATCATACTAATTTTCTACATCCCATATGTCCTTAGAATTAATAACTAGAAATGGTTCATATAGGATTATTGATTGTATGATCAATCATAGTGAGGAAACCCCATAGTTTTCTTAATAATGGATTCCCTATCCATTCTTTTCCATGAATTCAACCTTCACTAGTTCTCACAATTTTGTTTAATTTAGCAATCTGGTTTTTCCACAATTTTTTCACAAAATTTGTACTACCATATTCTCCCAATATTTCACTATAGTTTTAAAATTCAATTCATTCAATTGATTCTCAAATTGTAATCCAATTTATTTCTAAAACTTGATCCATAGATGCATTCTATTATTTTTCCAATTCATCAAAATTCTTCAAAATTTGATCCAATATTATACCCAATCAACCTTCAAATGATACCAAATTTACCTCCAAAATTTGATTCAATTTTATCCCCCAAAGGAAGGAAACCCCATAAATTTCCAAGAATAAATCCCCCATTTATTCCTATTCTTTTCCCCAAGAATATTCCTTTGATCAAACCATGCCATAAGCACATATTAGTAAAAATAAAAAAGGATTTCAGTATTTCCTCAAATCATAATCCCGTCCATATAGAATTTAGCAATCCAAGTTTCCTATCAATGAACCCCTTCATAAAATTTCCATTTCAGATTCAAGGTTAATTTCCCAATTATTATAAAATGCTTTTCCATAAATTTTCTTCCATTATAACCCCCTACAATTTCTCCTTCTGATTGTACTATGGTTCTATTTAAATTGGCTATAAATATGCATGCCAAAATACCTTCCATTCCTGAGGTTTACATATTGCTTGGTCAAAATAGTTTTTAGAGGGTCAATCACCTTAATCAAAGACAAGGCAATGAAGCAAACAGTCCTCAAGTCAATCAATAGCAAGTCAACCAGTGCCTATCAATCATGCCATAATCTTCTCACTAGACTCTAGCATGACCACCATCATGTGGTCATTCAAATAGGGAAGCATTTCCCTATATAAATTCCCTCATGTGCTCTCATAGGAGCAATGTGGGATAAATACCATTATTTATTTAATAAGGGCTAGTTTGTAATTGAGTGCTGACAAACCATAAATATCGATGACTAACAACCAATCCATACAAGCCATGTGGCAGTTAACTAAGAGCAACATATGATCAAAGGATGTGTCAACATGTGTCTTGTAAAGTTCCTATTGGTCATAAATCCACCTAGTTACAAAATATATTCTTTGTGCACCTTAGACCCGACCAACATTGAAAGGCCGAAGGAGAGAAATGTCCTTTGAGCCAATATCCAGAGAGGGTTGGCTCCTTTTCTAATCTACTTTAGTTGAAAGCTTAGGGGAAATAGGAAATAAATAGAGAAATATGGCTATAAGCCAGTAATAGAGGATGAGGATAGACTAACAACTGAAATTCCACCAAGCAGTAATAAGTAGCATACAACAAAAATATAAGCACAAAAAATTCTAGTAGTTATGCAGTGACAACCTCCAAAGAGAATCTCAGTGTTCACTCCCTTATAGCAAAAATTAAATTTAGAAGCAAAATTTAAATAGAGTGAATAATGGGAATGAAAGCATTCAGAAATGACACATAGAAAATTATCAAGTGCAAGACCATTCAAAGAACCAGAAGTCGAAGAATTTCTATTGATGCAGAAAACTTGAAGTATTTTTTTGTAGAGTGTCCATCCTCCTTTTACAATGAAAAATTATTAGTATTTATAGAGGGTTGCACCTCTTTAATTTAATGCGCTTACAAAAAAAATGCTAGAAAATAAAAAATGAGCAAAAATAATCTCCTCCTTGGAATCAATAATGTTTTGGTCAAAATATTTTACATGAAAGCTATGATCCAGCTTTTGTGGGAGAATCACATCAAGAAATTAGCATGATTAAATTATAGGGAGGGGCCTTGAGCATCGGTGCATTTGGATGGAGTGAAATCACCTAAAAATTAGGAGCTTGGTTGTTGAATTTATTTCATCCTTGCACCTTGGAACTCCACATTCACCAAGAACATCCACTAAGTATTAAATTTGTTTTGAAAATCAGCAAGGTCGATGGGTGATGCATTGGAAATGAAAAATAATGAACTCTAATTTTTCAAAAGTGAATCAAAAATCTTGGGAGCACTTCTTGCATTGCTTCAAAAATTAAATTTTATCCTTCCTTTCTCCTTTCCAAGAGAATCTACAAAATCATGCCTTTGACAGCAATGTGCCTAAGAATTTAATGCCAAGGAATTGATTTCACCCAAGAATGGGGTGAATTAGCCTTTTGGGAGCCACAAAGGATGAAAACACAACTTGCTAGTATTCTAACTATTGTCTTGGTAATTTTACCCATCAACTACCTTTTCTTTTAATCATCTTATTTAATTTTACTTCAGAGAAAGGCGATAAGGAGTTTCACCCCTTTGGGGAGGCGACATCACTTTTAATTATTTTACTTCGATGTATTATGTGGTGCAATGCTTTCATCTAAAATTGAGTTTAAAAACCCCATTCACCCCCTAGAGAGGCAAAACCGCATGGCACCTCTCATCAAGGGCACTTTGATTTATTGTGTTTCAAACTTGGCATCAAGCGCTCTCCTTTTATTTTCATCCCAATCATGGGTGAAAACATCAAACATATTAAAGTGGGCCCCATAATGTCAACCCTCTTTTCTATCGTTAAAATATTCAAAATCCCTTTCCCCCCCAAAGAGGTATGACAATGAGTTTTACCCCTCATTTGGTATGAAAGTATTTAAAATGTTTCTTCAATTTACCCATGTTGGGCCCACGCTACACCATATTTTAAAATATTCTTTGTTTTGTGTTTCGTCCCAAAGAAGGGAAAAATGGAGTTTCACCCCTCACTTGGGGTGAAAGAACTCTTAAAAATATTTCACTTTCTTTTTTTGGTAGATAAGATACTATAGCATTAATACCGGTTTTTACAGGTTGACCCAAAACCTTTTACAAAAATCAGCCCAGGGTTGTTGATGAACATATCCTTACTAAGGATCATATATATGTAGAATCTACATGCCGCCAAATCCATTACATATAGTAAGGTACATAGCCTGTTATCAAAAAGAAAATTCCCATACAACATTTGGGTATACCCCGAGAAAACACACATGCATCATAATTACAAAAAAGAAACAGACACGGATCCCTTCCTTGAGACAATGGAGAAACAAAAAGTTGTAGATACACATAGTAGAGTACCGAAAAAAAATCCCACAATATCTATATTGACAGTTACTCTTAATAATTCTTTGGTAATTGCTTTCTTTCATATATGACATGCTTTGGTACCACATACTATCTTGGCCAATCAGCCTTGGAGAAGTGAACCTGCTGGCTAGATTTATGGTGGTGGCTATCTGGTGGTCCATGTGGCTTTGGTTTGAAGTCTTATATTGTTATTTCTTTCCTTCCCTATGATTATCAACCAACATCAAATTACTAAGACAATCAGTAAAATATTTCACTTATAACTACTTGCACTAAAACCAATTTTCATCCCAAAGAGGGGTGAAAAGGTACGTGAAGGTTTCCACTTTCTCCATATCAATGTAATTCACCTGCTAACTAAGCTCCAACAAATAAGATTTGATGTGTGTCAGTTTTCTCATCAGAGGTAACACATGATCTTCAGTAAGAGGCTCATCCAAACCATCAATTTTAAAGGCATCATCAATAAATATCACCCAAACTGCTTCCCCTCATCATGAGTGAAATTAGAGAAACCATTTTCTACTACTATATTAAAGTAGAGTGTGGAAACTCTTCTCTCCTGATGAAACACTTCAAGTAGCTTACAAGCCTCTTTAACTTGGTCCAGCTTTTAAAAATATCGGCACAGTATAACCTTGGTACTTACCCAATCTTGGGCCATGTTGCTTATGGGGTGGAATCTAAGATCTGATCTAGCTAGCACCTACATTTATATTGCCTTTACCAAGAGTGGCTCCAAGTGATCTTCACCATACTCCACTATATTTTAGCCATATGAGATGATAGTCTATATCACCTAAAGATACATGAGGACTTATGTCACCCTTGCTACCATGGTCTTATAATCAACAAGCAACTGGCTACATGTCTCCTTGACCTTTTATTTCATCAAAACAATCACCTGCATTGCTTTTGCAGCCAGTTGATCCTACAAATTTTGAAGTTGGTCCTTCAACACCTCAACCTAGTATTTTTCTCCTCCCTTGGCTTCCTAGTGTTTATAAATTATCTTCTCTAAATATTATGCCTTATTATACCAATGAGTCACCTTTGACTATGTGGATTGCAACTATGCTTGAAGTTTTTCAAAGACTCCTCTAGTTTTGGTGATCTTAGTCTCAACCTAGAAAAAGCACTTCTTATAATGTTTTCCATGCAGGTACAAGGAGCTGGTATCCACCTAAATATTCCCTATCATCTCTATAGTATCAATATTGGTAACGTTATTGGTTATTATTTCATAAGTATAGTCACTGGGAGTTATTTCCCCTTGCGGCTTCTGAACTTGGGGAAATATTTTCATTGTATGGGCCTCCATGGAATTGGGATCAAAGGTAACCTTATTCAATGGTTTTTTTGGTGCTAGATCCTCTCTTCTTTTATAACTCTTCAACCACTATGATGAGCTTAGGAAAGCTTGGTTGATGTTTACTACAATGGACTGTTATGGTATAACTTCCATCTCGAATTTAGGAAACACCTGTAGCTCCAAAGATTGGGTGAAATGGAAATGAGCCTACTATGAAATTGGATTTATGGAAGTGGAAATAATTGATGAAATGGAGGTGGTGGTAGGTACATAAGCAAGGGTTTTGGCCATGGTCATACTTAATTAGTGAGGATCTTGTGTGCTTAGAGCCATGGCAAAGGTTACTAGAACAAATGATATAGGAAGTGAAAATGGGTTATGGGTGAATGTGAAAAAATTGAATAAAGGTAAGTAGAAGTAGGAATAGAAGAAGAGAGAGCATTGGTGACTGGTGGCTAAGAGATAGGGATTGAAACTGATGTGGAGGGCATACCAAATTGAGGTGAAATAAAATTGGAAACTAGATGAAGGGAAACAATAGTCACCAACTGCTCAAGAATAGGATAAGGGGAAGGAAATATACCATCGGGCTCCAACACTAGTTGAGTTGACGAGGATGAAGGTGGTTGCACAATTGGATCCTTCTCATATTGATCCTTTGGCTTTACTATAATGTATTCCTTGAGATCTATAATTTTAGCACTCTGGACCAATGAATTCATTCGGACTAAGGGAATAGATTCTAGCACTTCTATCTGCTCAACAAAAACTATAGGAGGGTTTGACAAAATTGTGCTAGTCCTCTACTTCTTCAAGATATTTATATTAGGTAGCTTCTCTCATTTTATTTTTACCTTATGCTACAATGGCTCCTCTAGCACTTGTCCTTCTTCATATTCTACAAGTGGTGCTTATTGAGTCACTGGGTGCTCTTCTTAAGCCATGATTGTCTCACTACTAGAATTTTGAAGACTTTGAGGCACAATACCAGTGAAAGTGATCGGTTGGTAACTGGTGTATAACTCATCATAAGTGGTTGAAAATATTTCACCCATTACCAAGCCATATGGTGACTTGGTTTTTCCTTGATGAGACCTCATAATCCACCAATTTATAATTTTTTCTCTGACCAATCCAGAAGTTTCTCTTTTATTTGACTAAATAATCCCGATGGAGGAATTTGATTCTTATATACTATAGGATTATATTAGGATTCCATTTCATAAAATCCATGCCATGGTGAGAGCCACATCATATTATCCATGTGCTATTCTAAGCCACTTTAAAAAATAAATTAAACATAGTTTGAAAAATAAAAAGGAAATTTGTACATATACATACTTGTGCCAAAAAAATTAGTGATAGTAGGCATTCATATAAGACCATTTATCAAAATCGGTAGCTCTTAGCCATCCATGTACCAAATATAATAAGCATTAACTAAGTTTTCTCATGAAATCTAGAATGGTCCTTCCTAAATAGCCTCAAATTTATGGTGCTTTTCAGGTTTTGCTTTTTTTGAGTTCCACCTTAACACCAAGTCACCGAATTTAAACTTTCGTTCAGCCATATTTCTGCTGAACCACTTTTGCATCATCTTGGAATGTTTAGTGAAAGAAACATACACCTTCTCTATTACTTCCTCAAGATGTAGGAGTTGGAATGACCTTACACTCATGGATTTATATTCATCATCCTAATCACTAACCATATGCAAAGTCTGGAGAACTGGGATTTCGATGTGGGTAGGTAAAATCGCTTCCTTGCCATATACCAGAGAATAAGGAGAGGATTTAATGGACTTTTATATTGATATGTGATCCACTCATAGAGCTTGGTTCAACAATAGATGCCAACTTATTTTATTTCTCCTGAGTGTTCTCTTCAAGATTCAAAGCGAGTTCTTATTCGTAGACTCGACTAGGTCATTTCCCTATGGGTAATAATTAGAATAATTTTTGAGATAAATCCCATACTTGCTCATAAAATCAATAATCTTCACTCCAATTAAGGGAGTCCCATTATATGTCATAATGGCATCTGGTATGTTGAAATGGGTAATCAACCCCTTGAGGAAAGAGATGATTCTCACTTGGTATTATTTCTTTATTGGGATGGCCTCTACCCATTGAGTAAAGTAGTTAATGGCTATAAAAATATATTTATGTTCAATAGAATAATGGGTATCAATGAACCCAATAAAGTCTAAACCCCACTATTGAAATGGATCTTCTACATGGATTAAATGTAGAGGTAAGGATACCTTCTTACTCTTACTGACATATCACTGATAGTTATCATAGCTTTGAATTACTTTGTGTGCATCTACAAAAAGAGTGGGCCAAAAATATCCAGCCCGAATAGTTTTCAAGGCCATTGGCCTCCCTGCATAGTGTCCACCAGACAAGCCTAAGTGAAAATCCTCTATTTTTTTTTTGTTTTTTAGACTCTTTAACGCACATGAGGAGCACTCCATATATTTTCTTGTGGAATAGACCACTCAGTAGCAAGACATATCTGAGGACCTATAGCCTAAATATTCACCTTTGTGAGGAGTTAAGGTGAGGCGGACACCTTCCAGATGTGAAAAATTCAACAAGGTCCTCTATCCAATTGTGATTACCCATTTCTTGGTTTGAAATATTACTCTTGCTAATAACCTCATCATGTAATGGTACTAGTGACTAGGAAGCTATGCTCTTAGCCAACTCTTAACAAATTTCCCGACCACACCAAAATTTGGTTGGTTGAATATCTACATCATACTCCTAAATCTTGGAGATCCAGCCTGCTCTTTTATCACCAAGCTCTCCTTGAATGATAAAATTCCTAACATCCAAATGAATAACATAGATAATTATCTTGCTTTGTGAGATAAAATATCATAATTTATTTAGAGACTTCATGACCACATAAAATTGATTTTCAATGAAATTGTATCTCCTGGTGTGGCTGAATAAATTGTCTTAGAAAAGTGACGGGTTGTTCGTCCCCATTGTCCAAATTTTGTGTAAGGACGATGGCATAAATTTCCTACTCACCTACTACATAAAGGATAAAATCCTTAGAATAGTCTAGATTGATCAAAACTAGTGCTTGAACTAATATCTCTTTGATTTTTTGGAATCTTGTCTCCTTTTTTGTCCATTTGAAATCTACATTTTTCTTCAATATTTCAGCCATTGGCTTCACTACCTAAGCGAAGTCAACAATGAATTTTTAGATAAAATTGATTTGGCAAAAAAATGACTATAGGTCTTTCTTATTGGATGGTAGTGGAAATTTTAAGAGATCTTCAACTCTTGTAGGATCAATGGCTAATTATTCCTTTGAAATGACATGTCCCAAAATATTTCCTTCCTTGACAGCAAATATAGATTTCTTTAGGTTGATGGAAATATCAAACTCTTGATACTTTTCGAACACTTGTCTTAAATGAGATCCATACTCTTCCTTGTGATGTGAAAAAGTAGTCATATCATCAAGGTATATCACAATTATTTGGTTCAGTAACTCACCAAAGGTGACATCCATTGCTCTTTGAAATGTGGCACCAACATTTTAAATATTGAAAGGTATTATTTGATAAGAAAAAATATCCCACTTGGTAGTGAATGTCATTTTATTTTGGTCCTCATAATTTAACTAGATTTTGTTATAGTCGAATAAACTATCAAGCAGTAAAAATATTTGTGGTCCAAAAATGATGTGGAGATCTAGTCAATCTGTAGTAAGGGATAGTGATCTTTCAGAGATTCCTAGTTCATATTATGAAAATCTATGCATAGGTGAATATATCCATTCTTCTTCTACACTGGAACTAAATTTACCACCCAATTCGAATGTTTAATGGGGTAAATGATTTTTACCTCTAACATTATATAACAGTTCTACTTTCATAAGCACCTCAATATTCGGATTAATAGGCTGCTACTTTTGCCAAAAGGATTTTATCCCTTATTGCAATTTGATGGTGTGCTAAATCATATTTTTTTCATACCCTTTCAAATCATGATAAATCCATGTGATATTGTGAGGGAATTCATAGCATAGCTCCTTAATTTCCTCAAGCTCTTCTAGAGAGAAATTTATCTCAACTTTGATTATCTTTTTAGGTTCCAACTTTAGCTCAGCTATTTTTCATCCACCTTAAATCTATACTTTTATGCTTTGTCATTCTGATCAAAGAGGCTCTCTAATATAATCAATAATTTTGGGATGTTATTATTTCTGATTTTTATTAAACCTTTAGCTTCATCTTCATCCAATGTCCTTCCCTCCATTTTACCAGCTTCTTTAATCAAAAAGTTTACAATCTATTCATCATTGTCAAAAACTTGCTAGTATATACTTTTATTGAGGACTGAAGGTCTATAAATTAACCTTACAATATTGGGATTTTTCACCATATTATCAATAGGAGATAAGTTCACACCAAGGGATGCTGGGATATCTAAATGCTTATTTCATTCTTGTGAAATTACCTAAACATTTAATGCATCAAACGACTCAAAAATATCCCATACCTTGTTGCGGTACACCTTCAGGTAGTGCTATTTCAAAATGCATTTTTTGATCACCTGGTTGATAATCAACTCAAAATATTCAAAAATTTACAACTATTTAATTCCAAGTTTTTTTGCTTTATTTAGGCCCAAGCATAGTTCTTCATACTCGATGGCATTGTTCATACAGGTCTACATCAATCGATATGAGTACATTTTTTGGATTCTCGAAGGAGATATAAATACCACGCCAACTCTAACACCATTCTTGCATCTAGCACCATCAAAGTACATTATCCACAATTTGTTAGAGGTAAAACCCAGATCATCAAAAACCTTCACTTCAATCCTCTTAGGCTTAGTAATGGTGTAACAACCAATCTCAATATTCATCATTGCATTTAAATTAAGCATTGATAATTCATATTCTAACCAAAGCTCATCCAAAGATTCCTCCATCATATCCATCTCCTCTAGCTCTTCAGTCAACATGTTGATTGAGTCTACAACTTTTTCTTCTGCTTTAATCCTTTTAATATGATATGTAGAGGGCTTCTCATTTTAAATATGTATTCTCTTCCCTTTGAATGGAATCTCTAGGTGATAATAATCCATAGATAGGTAGCCTCCTAAATTGGCTATTAACTCTCTTTATAGACACATACTGAAGTACGATTCCAAGTCTATCACAATAACTTCCTGAATGATAGTTATCTAGGGCATGCTATGTAAGACAATTGGGATATCCTTGATCACCCCCACCATTTTGATAGGAGTGTCATCTAGCTGCAAGATGCCTGGGCTACTTGTTGTATATTCCATACCCATTATTTTGCATACTACCGTTGGAATGAAAATTTTCACTGCATTAGAGTCAATCATGCAATTATGTACGATCCAACCCTCTATCTTGAGAGATAGATAGAAAAGGGGAGGTTTGTTTTTTCCTATGGCTGAAGTGTGCAGCGTTTGAACCAACACTATTTGTGTAGGGTTTTTCTTCTTATATTTAATGAATTTCAATAATTTTTTCAATAGATCCTCTTGTCCAGGTATTTGTAACACATCATAGAGGATCACCTTGGTGGGAATCCTCTTCAATTCTTCGATGATATTATATGATTGCATGTTGGACTCATTCCCCTCATTAGAAACTTTGTATTTGCTTCAGTATTACTATGTAGTTTCTACCCTCTAACGCTTGGTCAAATATGGGTACTTGAGAGTCTTCTTCGCATTCTCTTTCATTTTTGTCTATGCTTGCACAACTGAAGGCTATGAAGTTGATGCTTTCACTTGCAATTTGTCCTTCGATGGGGTAGGCAAAAGATCCTTCAATAATATAGGTTCATCTACCTTAGGTTCCAATGTAGGTACTTTCACTTGAGATTACCTCTTTTCATTCTGTATCTTCTACTTAGCAGGTACCTTCAATGGCTCCATTTCAGCTGGATCTATAGTGATAGGCTTCTTCCCAGAACTTGTGAGAACTAAAACTTGCTCAACAAATGGGACCATGAAGTTGTGATTTATTTTTGTGATCATGTTGACTTGAAAACTAGAAGAGATATCCACTAATGTCTCTACATAGTTCAAATGAACCATACAGGTATCTTCACCATGTGGGTCATTATAGGTAGAACACCAAAATGTTCTCTCTAATGGGCCAACTTCCTCATTCGCAAGCACAGTAGTACCTATTTCAGGAGATTTGTTGGGAGCAACCATTTATTCTCTGGTGATTGGTGGCAGTTGAAATATCCTTGGTCTGAAATAATTTTCATCCTAATTTTTCTTTATCATCGTAATTTTGTTACCCATCACTCTTATAGTAGAATTCATGAACTACAACTCTTTTAGCACCTTATCTTGTAAATCAAGGTTTGAGGGTGCTGGGGGAGCTGGTAATGGTAATGGAATAGGTGGAGATGGCAGTGTCGAGAAGGTAACTGGAGTTGGTAGCTAGAGAATGGTTGGAGTAGGGATCTGAGGGATAGGAACTATCATCATGTTTTGAAATGTGCTCATATTCCATGAAATAATTGGATACATGGGTGACATTAGAAAATGTTGAGAAGATGCATTGGCATATGAATACTACGAAAGGTCAAGAAAAATAGGCATGGCAATTTTGGGTGGAAGCTTACCAATATAAATCAGACCATCTTTAGCTTTTTGTGTTGTAGAGTATATCTCAAGGAATATATTAGCATTGGACTATTGGATGGCCATGCTGATGTTGGAGTTAAAATCTTGAAGGTAGTAAAATGCTGCATGTTTAGGAGTCGATCGAAGACCATCGAGGACCCTATGCTAAGTTTGGGTGAACCTAACATTGAATTCCATGATTTCCTCCTATGGATACCTCTAAATAGTAGTGAATTGATGTAGCAAGGAGATTGGGTCCACTTGTTCATTGAACCCTTTGATCAGTAGTTTAGCTAACTAGTCCTAGGTAGTGATAGTTGCAGGTTGTAATGACTTGTACCAGTAAAGTATTTTTTCTTGGGGAAACAAGTAATCTTACCATTATTTCTTCTTCTATGATGCCATGAATTGTTTCCAAAGTAGCTATGTCTTGAACATGCTCATAGGCCATCTTTCTCATACCATCGTAAGTTGGAAAAACCTTCATCACCGCTTTCGGGATGGGATTTTTATCCTACAAAATTATAGGTCGAGAGTGGTTCCATATTGGAAACTACCTTGGTGGTGGTTTTTGTGGTGGTGGATTTTGAGCCATGTGTACTGGTGTGTGTGGTTGAGGAGGTGGATAACTAGTGGTTGTACTAGTAGGACTTGAAGGAACGAAAACACACCAACTAACTAAGAAGATGTTGTACTTGATGGGATAGCTGGAGTAACTAACCTATGGTGTTCTACTAGCTCTTGGATATTAATTTCATAAAACTAAATAGGCTCTTCTAAATTTTTTGCCTTCAATCTTGTGATCATGAATAAATATTTCACTCACTTCACGTATGAATAGATCTGAGTCGCTAATGTTCTAATCATATGGTACAAAAGTGAACATTAATTATCAAAACTATTGAAAGTGGAATATTTTGAATGTCCCACTGAGAATGCCAAAAAATTTTGGTCATGAATCCACCTAGTTACAAAATCTATGCCTTGTGTTCCCTAGACTCGACCAACATTGAAATGTCGAAGGAGAGAAATGTCCTCCAGGCCAATCTCCAAATAGGGTTGGCTCCATTTATAATATAATTTGGTTGAAATCTTAGAGAAACAACAAATAAATAGGGAAATATGGCTATAATACAGTAAAATATGATGGGGATAGACTAACAACCAAAATTCCACCAAGCAGTAATTAGCAACATACAACAAAAATACAAGCACATAAACTTCTAGCAGTTATGCAGTGACAACCTCCAAAGAGCATCTCAGTGTTCACTCCCTTACTAGCTAAAATTAAATTCAAGAGTAGAATCTAAACACAATAAATAATGAGAATGAAAGAATTCAAAAATGACATATAGAAAATTATTAAGTGCAAGACCACTCAAAGAACTAGAAGCCGAAGCATTTCTATTGATGTAGAAAACATGAAGTATTTTTCTATAGAGTGTTCATCCTCCTTTTACAATGAAAAATGATTATTATTTATAGAGGGTGGTGCCTCTTTCATTTAATTTTCTTACAAACAAAATGCTTGCAAATCAAAAACCAATGAGAATAATTTCCTTCTTGGCATCAGTTATGTTTTGATCAATATATTTTGCATGAAAGCTACAATCCAGATTTGGTGGGAGAATAAAATGGAGAAATCAACATGATTAAATTATAGGGAGGGAACTTGAGCGTAGATGCATTGGGATGCAGTAAAATCACCTAAAAATTGGGATCTTGGTTTTTGAATTTATTTCACACTTGCACCTTGGAACTCCACATTCACCAGGAACATCCACTAAGTATTAAATTTATTGTGAAAATCAACAAGGTCGATGGGTGGTGCATTGGAAATGAACAAGAATGACCTTTGATATTGCAAAGGTGAAGCAAAAATCCTAGGAGCACTGCTTGCATTGCTTCAAAAATTAAATTTTATCCTTCCTTGCTCCTTTCCAAGAGAATCTACAAAATTGCACCTTTGATAGCAATGTGCCTAAGAATTTAATGCCAAGGAATTGATTTCACCTAGGAACGGGGTGAATAGCCTTTTCAAGGCCACAATGGGTGATAATGTAGCTTGCTGGTATTTTGATTGATGTCTTGGTAATTTTTCCCATCAAATACCTTTTCTTTTAATCATCTTATTTGATTTCACCTTAGAGAAAGGCAACAAGGAGTTTTGCCCCTTTGGGGAGGTGACATCACTTTTAATTATTTTACTTTGATGTATTGTGTGGCACAATGATTTCACCCAAAATTGATTTTAAAAAACCCCATTCACCCCCTAGAGAGGCAAAACCACATGGCACCTATCATAAGGGGCGCTTTTGATTTTCTACACTTCAAACATAGCATCAAACACTCTCCTTTTATATCTACCCTAGTCATGGGTGAAAACATCAAACATATTAAATCGGGTCCCATGATGTCAACCCTATTTTCTATATTTTAAATCCATTTTTTCCCCAAAGAGGGGTGATAATGAGTTTCCCCCCTTGTTTGGGGTGAAATTATTTTAAAATTTTGCTTCAATTTGCCCATGTCCGGCCCACGCTACACCATATTTTACAATGTTCTTTACACTGTGTTTCACCCCAAAGAAGGGTGAAAGGGATTTTTACCCCTCACTTGGGGTGAAAGTGCTATTAAAAATATTTCACTTATAACCCCTTGCGCTAAAATTAATTTTTGCCCCAAAGAGGGGTGACAAGGGTTTTCGCCCCTAAATTGGGGCGAAAGCATTTTGTTCTTCCATTTGAAATTTGAGACTTTCATCCCTTTACTTCTACCTGAGCGAATTTACTCCTTTTAATTATGTTTCACCTCCAAGAGGGGCAAAAGTGATTTTTTCCCCTCAATTGGGGTGAAACTCATTTCTTTCCTCCCTTCAAATTTATCCTTGAATTAAATCATGATTTTAATATTTTTTGGGGGTAAAACTCCTTTGCAAATGAAACTTGGGGTGAAAGCACCTAAATTCATTGCTCTTATTTATAATGTTGCTACCAATTCAAAACCAAGAATTCCTTCCTCACCTTAACTTAATTTGGGTGAAGCCATCCTTGTGTTGTGCTTCACCTCTGTGAGAGGTGAAAAGGACTCTCACCCCTGATAAGGGATGAAACAAGTTGTTTCTTTTTTTTGAGGCACTTCTCTCTCCAAAATTGATTCCCTACTGATGCTTTTGCTGCTTAAACATTTTCAACAAAATTATTCATTGCATTCATGATTTCCATTTTATTTACGGCAATGCAATATTATTCTAAATAGGTAAAAATACTATAAAATGAACAACAAAACTACAATGTCTTCCATTAATAAATTTATCAAAATTTTACAATTAACATTAAATAAAATTTCAATGTGGTAAAGTTACAAAAATACCAATAGTGCCTCCACCTGGCACTAAGAGAACCACGTGAACGAGGGTTTATGAAGATCTACTCCCTATAAACACATTGGGGGTTTGAACAAGTCCTATGTGGGACAAATGCTCAGGGTCTCCTATTTACTATTTTTTTGCATGTACTTGAGTACGATCCTATGCATCTGACTATAAATGAAAGGGAATAGTTGGGTTATGGATCCTTTTGAGGACTCCAAATGCTAGCACAAACAACATCATGTCCTCAAAAACACTTCCAATATATGCTTGTGAAGTTTTTATAGTGTTGTTTCTCAAAGGACAACTACATACACTACCCAAAAAAGGCTTCAAGCATGAACTCCAATGACTATAGATAATCAAAAACCTTCTACAATGAGTGTATTTATATATAGGTCATCCCATACCTACAAGCTACCTCCAACCGAAGGTTTTGAATTTTCATCAATAGGAATTCAAATTGAATAGAGTGAGATGTCAGTTACAGGGTATACACCATACCATAGCTGATTAAATTGTCTAAATTTACCGTGGATGCATTATAGGCATCCTGGCATTTAGGGCTTATTTAAATAGGCATAAATTCTCACATAAATACCTAAATTTTCCTACGTAATCCTTATAATATTTTTGTTAGTATCTATGGCTGGACACATCTATTATTCTGATGGTTAGTAGCTCTAAACCCTTTTCTAGTGCACATACAGAAGAGTTTTGATGTTCACCAATATTTTTTCTTTGGCTTGATTAAAACAAGATGAATAACAATGGACATAAACTATAATTCTAGGTGTGGGCATCCTTTTGTTGTTGAATACGACAGTAAAATAGGAAGCAATCCTACTTTTTATAGCTTGACAAGGGTTTTGACTAGAAAGTAACACTTATGCATAATATTATTGCCTAGCATGATTTCAATTTCAATATAGGAAGACTCCAAAGGAGACAATCATAGATTAAAGCAATCCATCAATAAATAGTCAAATAATCAAAATTGGTTTCATTTGCTAGTTTTTTGATAGGTTTACGTATTTATCATAGGGCCATCCATTTTAGATACTGCAACTAGGAGCATCAAGCTTCAATCATTTATTATCAAAAAACTTTAGGGTCTGACCATTATTTTAAGTCATTTGTGGTTTTGATAAATGTGCATAGGCTCTGAGTATTTAAACACAGATTCATTTCAAACTTCATTTCATACTTCATGATGGCATAGTTTTAGCATTTAACCAAAGCCAAAATAAACCTATACAAGATCAATTAAACTAACCTCGAATTAGCTAGCCCTCCATCATGGTTAATACACAAGCTTAAAATTTCTAATAAGGTTTTTAAACCATAATAAAGAAAGCAATAAGAGTATTTAAATCCAATATGCACTTAGTAATGGCAGTCAAATAAAACATAATAAAAATCTTGATAATCATAAACATTGAACACCTTAAGATTTTCTCATCCCTGCTTATCTCCTAAACCTTCTTGTTGCCTCCTAAGTTCACTCATATTGGCCAAATGCTAGTTAAATATTTGGTACTCTCATAGGGATTTTTGGTTTTTGATATACCAAGGTAGAGAGCATACTCCCTAAGCCCAATATTTCCCCCATCCCAAACCATTTTTTGTCTCTCCTTTTATAATTTTTCCTAGCTTATCTTTCTTTATGAGCAAGAAGGTGATTTATTATTAAATAGTAAAAGGAGTCTTTTTGGAGTCAACCCAAATAGTGAGATTCCTTATTATTATTTAAAAATTTGGAGAAGGGACAAGAGGAGATAAGGTGGGAGTACCTTACTAATTTTGGTCTCCCTTTTTACTAGTGCAACTGCAAGGTCTACACTAGTACTATTGGGAATGAGTCATGTGGAATGGAGAATAGTTCATCCACTGGTCAAATATATATATTTTTATTATTAAATCATGACCTTGCTCTTTTTGGGTCCTTTTAAAATTGGATAAATTTTTGTGGACACCTAATTGTAATAAATTAGGTTTATTCTACTAAGTCATTTTTTGTAAAAGATAATTTCCCAAATTAATATTTCACAAAAGCCTTATTTTAATTTCTCCAAAACCTTACAAAATCCCAATTGTATTCAAAACTCTTCCAATTAACTTGGTAGAGTGTAATTAGTTTTAATTAGGGTTTACCATCCCCTAGATTTTATCAATTATATCCTTTTATTAATGCTTGGTTGCATTAGTAAGGTTTGGTTAATGTTAGAATTCAAGTATTAATTGATCCTTTGGATTTATTAATATCTTCTAGGAAGTCCAATGGTTAGGTTGTGACATACACCCTCTTGGATTAAACACAATACTTTGTGTTTATTATTAGTTCCCAACTTAGTTATTTTGGAATATCAATAAAACTAGCATTATATCTTTATAAAATAGTTAGAACCATCATCCTTTTTCTCATTTCTAGTGTCTCATCCCTAATGGTAAGCAACATCTTCCATCCACGAGAGTACCTGGACCTGCAAGAATAAAATATATGTTCTTAAAGTGATAAAACACCCATATTGCATTAACAAAAATTATTTAAAACATCATCAATACACAAATTTCATCATAGAATCAAAATGTTAAAACATATATCACTGCCTACTCAATGTTAATAAAGTACTTCAACAAATAGAACTACAAGATATTTTCATAGAGATAACATGAAACTATGTTTTCATAATAAATTAGACTCCATGTTTATAATTAAATGCATCAAAAACTCTCACAAAGGAGTATCACACTATGCCTTGATAACTCATTTTTATGAGTTAACCAGATATACATAGGTGTCATTAAAGACACAAACATAATTTCATAACTCTCCCTTCAAGATACCCATATATCTTAAAATCACCTTGGAAAACTCATTTGCCACCACCAGTGCATCATCCTTTATGTCCTCTGGTTAACATATTTAATAAACCTATTACAATATTTGTATCTCAAGAGGTACAAATATCGAGTGCAATATTTAAAAGAGCCTAACGTAAACCTCTTAAGACCCACAAAATAAGGAGGGTTCACTTAGATCTTCCATTTTGATTTATGAGTGGCTCAATAGTGGGAGGGAGAGAACTTGAGCACATGAAGTCTCTGAGTAACAAAATATAATAGCAATGATCATATTTACTATGCTTATGATGTCATGCTAATATGTATGATCACACTTACCCACTGTAAGGTTCCAGTTTATACAAATTATTTTCCACAACATACTATAATCCACTGAAAGTTTTCTATGACCATACTTACTCCATGTAAGGTTTCATACCAGTCATACTATAATTCACTGAGACCACACTTAATCCATGTAAGGTTTCATACCAATCATACTATCATTCATAGATAGTACCTATGAACTGTAATAACCCACAAATAAAAAAACAAGAAAAATGCACAACGAAAAAAAAGGTTCATATAATTTTTTTTATCAAGGAGAAGGATTCATAAATCCCTATCCAACCTTAGAAAAACTTAATGTTTGACATCCCCTACATTTCTCAAGAACCATACCACATGAGATTCCCCTCATGCAAGTTCATTTTGCATAGGCCTATCTCATGTCATGCATGCAAGTCTATCTATCTCACCATTCTTGATGAGCTAGAATTACCACCCTCAATCATTGGAAGGTATACACGCATATCCATACCACAAAAAAACCATTATGTGTGGGCATGCTACGTATATTGTGATTTAAGCCATCAATCTCATCCTCTGATAAGCTATCTTAAATCTTGGTATGAACTTCTAAACCTAGATAACCCATCTCCCTAAGGGGGTCTTAAGCCCTTAGGTCATCCTCTAAGTTCACCTAGAACTTACAACTCTTTTTTTTTAATATTTTTTATTAAAAAAAAATACATAAGAACACCAAGGAGGAATCTAGATAGTAAATCTAACAAAACAAGAAATTGAAACAAGCATGAACATTCATAGAAAAGAACCGTGTGATATAAATTAAATAACATTACAATCAGAAAGAGAAAATAAAATATAATATTAAACAATATTCATTTAATCCATTGGGAAAACATCCTCATAAATCTATTCTATTGCATGATCAAGCAAGAAGTAAGGTATAGAGCAAAATTGTGAAGTAGTCCATATCTTTAATTTGGTCCTCCCACTCTTCCATCGATCAAGTGATGATAGTAGGGGATCGAGACATTCATGGCTCCAGATAGACATGCTTCTAATGCATTTACTCATTTATTTGCCAAATTGTAGCTATACAATTAACCCAAGCAATTCCACTTTCTAATGCATATATATTATCATAGAGCTTCCCTCTCTATGACCCCTCCCACCCACTTATGAGAGTCATCCTACCATGCATCCCATATTATGCTTTAAATGATCTAACCCTCATGTAACAATTAAAGTCCCATACCCTTAATTGTTTAAAGCACTAGGTTATTTCTTCTTATTTAAATCAAGCAATCATATTTTAGTTTGTATCACAAACATTTCTCCTCATTTCATAAAGCAAGGCCTCATACCCTCATTTCACAAAATGAACCATAACATAATTTATTTTTCATTCCATTTCATAAAGCAAGGTCTCGTAAGTTCATTTCACAAAATGAAACAAAAATACATTAATTTTCATAAAACCCATTCCATTTCATTTCATAAAGCAATGTAACATACCCTCATTTCATAAAATGAACCATAACATAATATATTTCCCATTCCATTTCATAAAGCAAGGTCCCATACCCTCATTTCAAAAAATGAAATATAAAGACATTAATTTCCATAAAATCCATTTCATTTCATTTCATAAATCAAGGCCCCATACCCTCATTTCAAAAAATGAAACATAAATACATTAATTTCCATAAATTCCATTCCATTTCATTTCATAAAGCAAGGTCCCATACCCTCATTTCACATAATGAAATATAAATACATTAACTTTCATAAAACCCATTCCATTTCATTTCATAAAGCAAGGTCCCATACCCTCGTTTCACAAAATGAACCATAACATAATATATTTCCCATTCCATTTCATAAAGCAAGGTACCATACCCTCATTTCACAAAATTAAACATAAATACATTAATTTTCATAAAAACCATTCCATTTCATTTCATAAATCAAGGTCCCATACTCTCATTTCACAAAATGAACCCTAACATAATATATTTCCCATTCCATTTCATAAATCAAGGTCCCATACCCTCATTCAAAAAATGAAACATGCATAATATAAATTAAATTAGAAGTCTACCACCAAGGAAAACTTCTCCTAAGATGAACTTCCTAATAGACTAGAGCCTACAAGGGGGGATTTTTACCCACCACCATATGGTCCTAAGACAGTGCTTCTAATCTGCTAAGCGTACAACCCTCCAACTTTGGTAGTATAGAAACAATGAGCTACACTCGATAATGAGATATGCTTGACTAAGACTAAAATATTTACTAGCTTTAGCATGGCACTAGCTTTGCTCGACCACTACAACCTAGCTATAACATGATACGAGACCCACTCAGCCACTGTAAAGCTTAAAAAGATCAATAATAGTGATGAGCTTTGCTCGACCGCTATAGAGCTTAACAAAGCTTTATGACAGTGATGAGCTTCGCTTAGCCACTACAGAGCTTAACAAAGGTTGATAATAGCAATGAGCTTCGCTTAGCCACTACAGAGCTTAAAAAATGTTGATAATAGCAATGAGCTTCGCTCGACTGCTATAGATATTAAAAAACTTTACAACAATGATGAGCTTCAATCAGCCACTACAGAGCTTAACAAAGCTCAATGATAGTGATAAGCTTCGCTCAGCCACTACATAGCTTAACAAAACTTGATGATAGCGATGAGATTTTCTCAACTACTACAGACCTTAAAAAAAGCTCAATGATAGTGATGATATTTTATTAGCCACTACAGGGCTTACAACAAAGCTCAAAAACAATCTTAAAAAAACAATGAGCTTTGAGTACCAACCTATCATCTACTCTGCTAGGCTCTAAGGGTCGTTCGACCAAGTTAGCAACCTTTGCCTTCTCACTTCTTTGCCTCTCTTTCTCTACTCTACCCTTTTTTCCTTTTGGCCTCTCCTCCTCCCTTTTCCTTTCCTTCACTCCCCTTTCTCATCCACTTCCATCCCAACCACTATTATTACTCATGTACCCTTTCATCAAGTGGTAGAGGAGACATCCCTTCCTCACCTTTTCCACCATGCTCCACATTGAAATCTTTTCATTTATGTAGAGGGAACCATCCACTCACTTTTTATGGGACCATAATTTCATTAATGGAGCCATTATTTCTTGTTATCTAGGCTTTGCTCCAGTTGGCCCGACCATCCTCAAGGTAAGCAAGATAAATTTCATTGCCTCTTTTTTTGTTTAATATTCTATTTAAGAATACGTCCAATTCATTTAATGTAAATCTTACCATTTATTCAAATGAAGAGTCACCCAAATAAGGTATTATTTCTTATACAAGAATAAATATACTTATCCTTTAATTAAATTCATCATTTACTTAAAGAAATGACTATCTAAGACACTCTTTTATTTAAGAATAAATATATTTATTTCCCAAAATAAATTTACCATTTTATTCAAATGAATGACTATCTAAGAAATTATTTTATTTAAGAATAAATCTATTTATTTTCCAAAATAAATTTACCAAGAAGTTATGAAGATAGTCCATTCTTTTCAAATTTTCAATTGCTAAGGTGAAGTGTTGAAGTAAAAGATAAATAAATGTGAGAAAAAACAAAGAGGGATATCTTTCCAACAATTTAGTCACCTGTCTTTGCCCCAAGAACTTATGATAGTTACTAGGCCATCAGTATGGGGCTCAAGGTGGATATTTATTGATGATTATCTCTAATCGAATGCATGCCTATATGAAGGTATCTATCCTTGTTACCTTCAAGTTGTCATATCATCATTTCCTCCAACCTCAAGTACCCTCATCTTCGATGGAGGACTCAAATTCTTCCACTTATGAGTGCACCTGATCCTACACATTGGCAATTTATTAGCAGTATCATATCCTTCATTATCTAGTAATATTACATAACTGGTTTATTGCACAAAAAATGAGTATTGAAGCATCACTCCTAAATACATTGTTTCTTTATTTCAAAAGTCCATCTGGGAGGATCATGAAATGACCACACTTAATCCATGTAAGGTGTCATACCAATCATACTATCATTCACTGAGACCACACTTACTCCATGTAAGATGTCATACCAATAATACTATCATTCACTGATAGTACCTATGACCATACTTACTCCATGTAAGGTGTCATACCAATCATACTATCATTCATCGATAGTATCTATGATCACACTTACTCCATGTAAGGTGTTATACCAATCATACTATCATTCATCGATAGTAAATATGACCACACTTACTCCATGTAAGGTGTCATACCAGACATTAGGACATGATTTATTCTATTGTAGGAGAGGAACCTACACTATTATTTAAGGATAGATTTCCCATTTGTACCTCTTAAGAGATTGTTCCTATCTTAAATACAATTTTCACGTCTAACCTTGCTCATTTAATTTAATTTTAATTCTTAACTTAAATTAATATTTTCATTCATTAAATTTGTTGGACTCACATATAGATGCATCTCAAAACACCTCCTCTTAACCTCTAAGACATTCTTCACTTGAGTTCTAGTCACTGCAGATGACATTCAAGTGATCAAAGTGTAATATAGAGTGTTTAGTCCAAGCCTTCCTACTTAGAACCTATCAAAAGATACCTTCTATTAGGAACCCTCTGAGCCACTACTCAGAACAAGAGGACTCAATTTTTGGGATCATCCTATCCATATCTTAATGAAATCTAATCAGGATAAATTTCAATGTTCTAAATCACTCATTCCATAAAAATTTTCAAGGATATAATATATATAGATAGATATATTACATAAGCAAAAACTCTCTTGGGTTAAAATTATCATCCTTATAATGTACAATGGGTGGCTTTCAACCAATTTTGTAGCCCTCAAGGCTACCACCTTTCAGTATTATTGCTATTTTATGCTGGATCTAAACCTTTAGCTAGAGAAGGTGGTGGGGCAACTATTCCAAAGGGTACCTGACCTCTATCTGTTGGCAATTTTGGGTACTTTGGGTACATTGCCTTTGCTCAAATGTATAAGTTGTCATTGATGTCAAAAGGCATTTTTGTGTTGATTTCAAAAGAGTGTGATGTCAAGAATATCTTGAGAAGCTTCATTATGTTAAAGGGTTTTTATTAAAACCATGGTGACAAGGCTAAAGGTTTTTCTTAAAACCATTTGGACTCATTAAGGGTTTTTATTAAAACCAAGCTTAACTTAATGCAAAGGTCCATGTGTATTATTAATAATTAAATTAACTCATACCTTTGTCAAAGGTCCAAGTTTAATTTATTATTAATAAAATAATAATAATTATTATTTTAATTATTATTATTAAAGGGTCTTTCAACCCTTAAGCGTCGCCGATTTATTGCCATCGTTGGAGGAGCGCCGACGTCAATCAGTGAAGGATAAAATGCTATATAAGGTGGCATGGTTTTCAAAAGTTAGCACCACCGATTATTATTTTGACATCTACGATTTGTGGTTCTCTATTTTGTCGATTTGCGCTTGGCTTCTCGATTTGCTTTACGCCGTTTCGTTCGATTTACGCCTGGCGTCCGTGATTTGCCCTTGCACTGTTTCATCTGGTTTGCGCTTGACGTCCGCGGTTTGCAATTGCTCTATTTCCTTCGAACAACGCTTGGTGACTTGAGTTGAGCTTGCTCTGTATTTTTGATCTTCGTTTGACGTCTTAGATTTTGCGCTTGTTCTGTGTCTTGGAGACTGTGCCTGGCAAAATCGGATTTGAGCTTGGGCTGCATCCTTACTCTTTGGCTTGACGGCAGTGGATTGTTTGCATGCGGTTTGTGGAAGACGTTTACGTTTTCCAGGTTCTTGGCGTCAAAGAAAGATAAAAGAGAGGGCAGCGGTGTTTTACTTCGTTGGGCACTTGTGACCCAACGGCGGTGGCGTTTAAGCGAAAGCGCTAGATGACAGAGGTGCTGAGTTCGATTCTCTTCGTTGGGAATTTCTTTTTGGTCACGGTGTGCATAGAATGGTGGCCGTGAATGCACGGGAGGTATAAGGTTAAGGTATCTTTTTTTGTTTTGACATTGATGTTTAATGTTTAATGTTTATGTGGAGTAATAAGGTGTAAAGAGGTTTTATTTTGTATGTTATTGTACTTTGGTGGTTTTTACTAAGTTGGAGAAATAAGGTGTTATATTTGGATCTTTATTATTGTGTATTATTGTATAGTTGCTAACTCTAATTGGTGGCAAATTGAGAGTTAGTGTTGTGACAGATTTTTGAGTTCTCCTTCTTCATCAAAGTAAAGGTATGGGCAACTTCTTCCATGTATGTTGTTTATGGTATATTTTCTAAAATTGAGTTTGGAGTGAAAAGGTTGTCTACTAGGTATTTTTGGTGTAAATCTTATTTTCTGGATATTGAAGATTGTTTATGCATTAAAGTTATTGTTGAATTTTTGGGTGAATGCATAATTCTGGTTGAGTAAGAAGAAGCATTTTTGCAATAGGGTTTATGTTAATAAGTCTTGCTACTTGCATTGAGATGATGAAACCCTAGTTGTTGGTGAAAAGAATATAAGCATCATTGTTATATGAGATATTGCATAGTTGGCAATTGTTGGGTTGTGTTTTATATTCTTGAGAAAAGCATACTACATCTATCTTATTCTTTTGAGATTGAGATTTGAGATTTGAGATTGGGAGTTAAGTATAGAACATATTGGGTCTCTAACAATTCTCTTTATGTTTCTATGAGATTTGAGATTGAGATTTGGAGTTAAGTATAGAACATATTGGGTCTCTAACAATTCTCTTTATGTTTCTATGAGATTTGAGATTGAGATTTGGAGTTAAGTATAGAACATATTGAGTCTCTAACAATTCTCTTTATGCTTCTATGAGGTTTATGAATCACATTGGGTCTCTAACAATTCTCTTTGTGAGTTCATGCTAAGCAAGTTTTTCTTGGTGAGCTTGCTGAGGTTTTGGACAAGTTTTGGTGGGGACTTGTGAGCAGGTTTTGGATAGGTCCTAGCAGAGGACTTGTGAGCAGATTTGGACAGGTTCCGGTGGGGACTTGTGAGCAGATTTGGGCAGGTCCTAGTAGAGGACTTGTGAGCTGAGTTTTTGAGAGTTCTATCAGAGAACTTGAGGACAGAAGTGCATTGGTTCTTAGAGAAGAACCTGAGGACAGATTTGGCAAGTCTTTGAGAAGGCTTGTGTGCTGAGGATTGATTTGTTCATAGAGTTGGACAGATCTGACAGACAGAGGAAGACTTGTACTAGACCGACTGATCGTGTTTGGTATAGGTAGCTGAGCTACTGTGGACGTGATCATAGAAGGCGAGAGGTCTCTTAGGCTAAGCATTGAGGACAGGAGGTCTTCGATGGAAAGGAGTTCCACGTGTCTGGCAAGAGGTAGAGGCGGTTGATCTTCCGAGGGATCATTTCCGAGCAGAGGGGAAGGTATCTCCTTTAAGCAGAGGCTCATAAATTCAGATTAGGGGAAGGTGTCTCCTTTGGGCCGAGGCTCATAAACATTGTAATTGGGAAGGTTTCCCAAAGAACTTTGAGATAACTTTTAGAGAAAAGTTTTGTGGACGTAGCCCAGGAATTCTGGGTGAACCACGTTAAAATTGGTGTCACTTTGTGGATGATTTTGTGCATTGTCTTGATATTGCTTTGGGTATATTGCTTTACAGTTTTGAAGTATAAAGGAAAAAGTAAAAAGAGGTCTTATACTGTTCACCCCCCCTCTCAGTATAAGCTTGTGTTCTTCAATTGGTATCAGAGCGGGTGCCTTCGTAAAGTTTAACAGCTTGAAGGAAAAGCTAGTAAAGAACACAATGGATCATTCAAGTGGCAATGCAGCACCTATTCTTGATGGGTCAGATTTTGGTCTTTGGAGTGCAAGGATGAAGGTTCATCTAATGGCACTTGGGAATGAGGTTTGGGAAGTGATTGAAGATGAGTACACTATTCCTGAACATGGTCTCAATACTAAAGAAGAAAGGCTCCTACATCACAGCAATTCAAAAGCAATGAATGCAATTCTGAAAGGCTTACATAAAGCGAGATCTCACCAAAGTGATTCACCGCAAGACAGCTAGTGAAATGTGGAATCAATTGAAGGTGGTTCATACAGGTGATACAAATGTCAGAAAGGCCAAGTTGAGACACTTCAAAGGTATGTTTGAACAACTCAAGATGAATGATGATGAAAATATTAGTGACTACATGCTTCGTATGGATGAGGTTGTTAACTCCATGAAAGACTTAGGTCTTGAGCTTGCTGAAAATGATGTTTGTGATAAGATTTTAAGATCTCTTCCTAATAGATTTAGTGAAAATATTTCTGCTATTGAGGAAGCTAAAGATTTGGATAAATTGAAAAAGGATGAGCTCCATAGTATACTTGCAGCATTTGAGTTAAGAACTCAAGTGAAGGTTGATGTCAAGAAAGAGGCGGCTTTCAAGGCTACCAAGAAATCCAAAGGTAAACAACTTCAAGAGAGTGATGAGTCTTCTAGTGATGAAGAGGCATATTACAACAAGAAAGGCAAGTTCTCTAGAAAACACAAAAATATGAAAAATGTAAGATGTTTCAATTGTGGAAAATTTGGTCATTATGCTACTGACTGTACTGTTGCCAAGGATGAAAGTGATGAAGATAAACAGGATTGTAAGAGCAAGGATTCTGAAAAGCACAAGCATCATAGGAAAAACAAAGATGAGCACAACAATCAAGGAAAGAGGTATTCTCACAAACACAAGAAGAGTTTCTACCTAGACAAAGCAAGTAAGTGTTCTAGTAGTGATAGTGAAAGTTCTTCAAGTGATAATGAAAATGAGATGTTGTTCATATCAGAAAAAGAGGAAGAACCAAAACATAGATTCATTATCATGAAATGTCTTAGATGTGGAAATTTTGGTCACCTTGAGGATGATTGCACAAATAATGATTTGATTTCTAGTATGTATGAGGATGCTTCAGAAAACTATAAGGAAGATGCATGTATGGTTTTTGAAAAGGGTAGCACCTCTAGTGATAAGAAATCCGAAAAAGACTTTGATGATTCTAATAGCAAACATATAGAGGAAGGTGAAGTAGATCTTAAAGGTGAACTTATTAGTGCTCTTAGTGCTTTGAAAAAGGAAAGAAAGAAGAATGCTAGACTCAAGGATAAGTTGGATGAATGTTGTATGGAGAGAGATGATCTTATAGAAAGTCTTGACTTCTCTATAGCTAAGACACAAGAACTCAAGGATGAGTTAGAGTCTAAGGTTCTTGAGTATAGTGAGTTAGAACAGAAAATGGCTTCTTTGAAAGAGGAAACTAAAGGGTACAAGGATAAGCTTCACAGGTTTCAAGATAGCTCCAAAAAGGTTAAGTCTCTCATCAAAGGTCAAAGAAAGACAACAGATAAAACAGGTCTTGGTTTTGTTAAGCCTCACAAGGAACAAGTTGGAGAGTCTAGTAAGAGACTCCAAAAGGAAGAGAGTTCTGATGAGGAAAGTATTTCAGATCATGAGTCCTTGAATGATAGATGCACAGAAATAGAAAACAGAATTCAGAATGAGAAGAAGAAGTTTTCAGGGCCTAAGAGGTCAAATAAAGGAAAGTTTCAAGGCAGATGTTTTGCTTGTCACAGGTTTGGTCACATGGCTTCACATTGCATGGCTCAAGTGAAGAAGGTAAATGACAGTTTCAGAGGTGGTAATTTCTTTCAAGGGTATTGCTACTCTTGTCAACAGTTTGGGCACAAGGCAGTTTATTGCAAGGCAAATATCAGGAACGGGTTTGATCAAAACAGGTTTGATCATAATAGGTTTGGTCAGAACAGGTTGGAAAGTTTGGTCAAAACAGGTTTGGTCAGAACAGGTTTGGTCAAAACAGGTTTGGTCAAAACTGGTGGCTTCAAAGAACAGGTGTGCCTAAAAGAAATAACATTGTTACGTGTTATAAGTGCAACAATGAAGGTCACACAGTCAGACAGTGTAGAGCTGAAATTCTAGAATACAGGAACAAGAACAGTGGCATGATCAGGTCCAAGGATCAAGGCATGGATAAAAATAGGGATGAGAACAAAAACAAGAACAGTGACAGGAACAGGAATATGGACAAAGAGTTCAAGAGAAGGCCCGGCAAGGAAGTTATAGACGCTGATGATGATCAGTGCCTAATGGGAGTTTTACTCCCACCCCAGAATTAATCACCTCATCAGGAGGTGGGGGAGGGACTAAGCTAAGAGGTTAATTCTTAGTCCCGAGCCCCAAAGGTGGCCCTTTGCCATTGATGACAAAGGGGGAGAGATATGAGTAAGGGGGAGAGCTTCAAAGTGAAGAGGAAAGCTTCAAGTCAGGGGGAGCAAAACTTCAAAGGAAGATTCTCGGTTGTTAGCACAATTGGTTTCGATTGGTTTCAGTTTTTGCTCTTGAGAAGTGTTGTCAATAAAGGTTTGCCATCAATGACAAAGGGGGAGATTGTTGGCAATTTTGGGTACTTTGGGTACATTGCCTTTGCTCAAATGTATAAGTTGTCATTGATGTCAAAAGGCATTTTTGTGTTGATTTCAAAAGAGTGTGATGTCAAGAATATCTTGAGAAGCTTCATTATGTTAAAGGGTTTTTATTAAAACCATGGTGACAAGGCTAAAGGTTTTTCTTAAAACCATTTGGACTCATTAAGGGTTTTTATTAAAACCAAGCTTAACTTAATGCAAAGGTCCATGTGTATTATTAATAATTAAATTAACTCATACCTTTGTCAAAGGTCCAAGTTTAATTTATTATTAATAAAATAATAATAATTATTATTTTAATTATTATTAAAGGGTCTTTCAACCCTTAAGCGTCGTCGATTTATTGCCATCGTTGGAGGAGCGCCGACGTCAATCAGTGAAGGATAAAATGCTATATAAGGTGGCATGGTTTTCAAAAGTTAGCACCACCGATTATTATTTTGACATCTACGATTTGTGGTTCTCTGTTTTGTCGATTTGCGCTTGGCTTCTCGATTTGCTTTACGTCGTTTCGTTCGATTTATGCCTGGCGTCCGTGATTTGCCCTTGCACTATTTCATCTGGTTTGCGCTTGACGTCCATGGTTTGCAATTGCTCTATTTCCTTCGAACAACGCTTGGTGACTTGAGTTGAGCTTGCTCTGTATTTTTGATCTCCGTTTGATGTCTTAGATTTCGCGCTTGTTCTGTGTCTTGGAGACTGTGCCTGGAAAAATCGGATTTGAGCTTGGGCTGCATCCTTACTCTTTGGCTTGACGGCAGTGGATTGTTTGCATGCGGTTTGTGGAAGACGTTTACGTTTTCCAGGTTCTTGGCGTCAAAGAAAGATAAAAGAGAGGGCAGCGGTGTTTTACTTCGTTGGGCACTTGTGACCCAACGGCGGTGGCGTTTAAGCGAAAGCGCTAGACGGCAGAGGTGCTGAGTTCGATTCTCTTCGTTGGGAATTTCTTTTTGGTCACGGTGTGCATAGAATGGTGGCCGTGAATGCGCGGGAGGTATAAGGTTAAGGTATCTTTTTCTATTTTGACATTGATGTTTAATGTTTAATGTTTATGTGGAGTAATAAGGTGTAAAGAGGTTTTATTTTGTATGTTATTGTACTTTGGTGGTTTTTACTAAGTTGGAGAAATAAGGTGTTATATTTGGATCTTTATTATTGTGTATTATTGTATAGTTGCTAACTCTAATTGGTGGCAAATTGAGAGTTAGTGTTGTGACAGATTTTTTGAGTTCTCCTTCTTCATCAAAGTAAAGGTATGGGCAACTTCTTCCATGTATGTTGTTTATGGTATATTTTCTGAAAATGAGTTTGGAGTGAAAAGGTTGTCTACTAGGTATTTTTGGTGAAAATCTTATTTTTTGGATATTGAAGATTGTTTATGCATTAAAGTTATTGTTGAATTTTTGGGTGAATGCATAATTCTGGTTGAGTAAGAAGAAGCATTTTTGCAATAGGGTTTATGTTAATAAGTCTTGCTACTTGCATTGAGATGATGAAACCCTAGTTGTTGGTGAAAAGAATATAAGCATCATTGTTATATGAGATATTGCATAGTTGGCAATTGTTGGGTTGTGTTTTATATTCTTGAGAAAAGCATACTACATCTATCTTATTCTTTTGAGATTGAGTTTGAGTTGAGATTGAGTTGAGATTTGAGATTGGGAGTTAAGTATAGAACATATTGGGTCTCTAACAATTCTCTTTATGTTTCTATGAGATTTGAGATTGGGAGTTAAGTATAGAACATATTGGGTCTCTAACAATTCTCTTTATGTTTCTATGAGATTTGAGATTGAGATTTGGAGTTAAGTATAGAACATATTGAGTCTCTAACAATTCTCTTTATGCTTCTATGAGGTTTATGAATCACATTGGGTCTCTAACAATTCTCTTTGTGAGTTCATGCTAAGCAAGTTTTTCTTGGTGAGCTTGCTGAGGTTTTGGACAGGTTCCGGTGGGGACTTGTGAGCAGATTTGGGCAGGTCCTAGCAGAGGACTTGTGAGCAGATTTGGACAGGTTTCGGTGGGGACTTGTGAGCAGATTTGGGCAGGTCCTAGCAGAGGACTTGTGAGCTGAGTTTTTGAGAGTTCTATCAGAGAACTTGAGGACAGAAGTGCATTGGTTCTTAGAGAAGAACCTGAGGACAGATTTGGCAAGTCTTTGAGAAGGCTTGTGTGCTGAGGATTGATTTGTTCATAGAGTTGGACAGATCTGACAGACAGAGGAAGACTTGTACTAGACCGACTGATTGTGTTTGGTACAGGTAGCTGAGCTACTGTGGACGTGATCATAGAAGGCAGAGGTCTCTTAGGCTAAGCATTGAGGATAGGAGGTCTTCGGTGGAAAGGAGTTCCACGTGTTGGCAAGAGGTAGAGGCAGTTGATCTTCTGAGGGATCATTTCCAGAGCAGAGGGGAAGGTATCTCCTTTGAGCAGAGGCTCATAAATTCAGATTAGGGGAAGGTGTCTCCTTTGGGCCGAGGCTCATAAACATTGTAATTGGGAAGGTTTCCCAAAGAACTTTGAGATAACTTTTAGAGAAAATTTTTGTGGACGTAGCCCAGGCATTCTGGGTGAACCACGTTAAAATTGGTGTCACTTTGTGGATGATTTTGTGCATTGTCTTGATATTGCTTTGGGTATATTGCTTTACAGTTTTGAAGTATAAAGGAAAAAGTAAAAAGAGGTCTTATACTGTTCACCCCCCCTCTCAGTATAAGCTTGTGTTCTTCACTATCCTAGGTCATTGTCTGAGTTGCTCGTGTGGTTCTCCCTCTCCCATGTTGTTCTATAGCTGTTGGTGAAGATCAAAAAATTAGTCCATGGCTTACCAGTGCCCCAAAATAAGTAGTCAAAAATGTAGTAGTGTACTCATCACTTGCTTGACATAGTTGTGCATTTTTGTATATAAGTCTACCATGGTTATGGATTTATAGTCATTTATTTATGCTTCCACTGACCTAAACCTAGCTCATTATGCTACGGTTGCATATCTCTCAGCCTCCAATCTCATCCTTTCTTGGGCCCATAAACCTTCTTGGGCCTGTTCTCTCTATTTTGGTTGCTCATGAAGCTCCATTTTAACAAAAATCTTGGTTGTGCCTTTAGTTGTTCTTCTAGCCTCCTGCATAACCATATCTTTCTTGATAATTGCATTTTTTACTTGGCTCTTTCCAACACCATCAGAATCCATTTCCTTCCTTCAGAGAGTGTATACCAATAGACCAGTAAGAACTAGGAGTATGATCATAAATATCACTATGGGGCTTGTTCCCATTGTGCCCATAAATAGCAATGATAATCCCAACATAAGGGATACCATCTTGCATTCCATGGGTAGAACTCTTGCTTTTCAAATGTTTATGAAATAAACCATCTTCGATTCTCCCAAATGTTCAGCTAGTTATCAATTTATAGTACATTGACTTTGATCAAAAAATTGATTGAAAGTACCTTGATTATTCAAATTCTATTCAACACCCATTGTTGATCATGTCTTGATCAATGCATATGTATGATATCGCCAATCCCATTATAATTCTTCTTCAACTCCCAAGGTAATAAATTTTCCTTACTAAAACACTTGTGGTCGTATCTTGTATTTATGAGTGTCCCATTAATACGGCCTCAAGATGTCTTATCATTGACCTTTCAGAGGCTCCATCATATGAGTGTGTGTTTACCTATGCACCTTACTTTTAGAAGTTGTAACTATTATTATATGGTTGTCAGTTGTATAGGTTTTTTTTACACGTATGCATGGTACGATTGCATAACCTTGATCATGGTTATTTATTTGATAATATTTAAAATTAGGTTAAGGTGAGTCTAGTCATCAACTCATTTCATAACTTGACATAGTTTATAGTCCTTCTTGCATTATACAAGGAAATATTTCTCATTATTTATGTTTATTAGATAGTTCATTTAAACAAGATGCATGCTTGCCTTATGCAAGGGGTTCTATGAGTTACTTGAATTCTAAGGTAACTCCTATATTCCAGGAAGTCTTCTTGGGATCACATAGTTTTCTAAAAACTACTCTTCTATTGGATCTGTAAACTTTCTTAACCAAGTTTGTCATACCTATGGTCATTTCCTATGACATTGCTACTTCAATCTCTTAAAACTAGAATTCTATTTCCTTTTATATACAACAAAGGGTGATCTATGCTTCAAACAACTATTGGAGGTTTGTGCCCTCGTTTACCTGTGTGGATATTAATACCACATGCATTATGTAGAGGGTAGTCCCCTATTTAAATATGGTAGCACACCTTATTAAAATTGACCACCAAATGGATGGTCAGGTGGCTTTATTTTTTGTAGAGTTGAGGTATCGATTGGTTGAGACTAGATGTGATCCCCATAAACTATGCTTCTGGTGAGTCTATGTATGGAGTTTCTCCTTACTTGCTCTCCTTCATATATCATGGTATCATGCTAGAAGATTATTTTTGTGATATTTGGATGATTTCCATGTTTAATTAAGTGGAATTTCCAATGGTTCCACCATTTCCTACACCATAGCCTTTGGTTGAAAACCATGAGTGTATTGTAACATTGATAAAAAATGTAAATAAAGAAAATATTATTTTGTTGATCTCTTGATCTTACCCAGACTCTTACCTTATTGCAAGGTAGTATTACCATTTACAATTTTGAATGGGATATTACCTTCCCATTACCCTATGGATTGTCTCTCCATAGATAAATTTCAATTCCCAACATTCTTAGGAAACTTTATAGCTAACATAGCTAAGTTTATGATCAAGGGGTTACTTTAGAAAAATATCTATGTGGTTATATTAAATATGAATACTCAAGTAAGTCCAAGGCTGCACTTCATATAAATCAATGTGGTCAATGTCTATTTTATGGATAGGAGTGGCCAATCCTCCTATTAAGACCATTAGGTAATCAAACATACCACACTCCTAGGAATTCTCCTATTTATTTCAATAGGAATGCCCATTTCCATTTCTATCTTAAACTAGAATCATGTTAGATCTCTTTCAACCCATACATTAGGTGTATGCCTTGAAGACTTAACATCCTATCATAAATATAGAACATCAATAATTTACAATGCTTAACTTTCTCCTCGTATAGTTAAGGGGGTTATCACACAAACCCTCAAAGACACTCCAATGTCTTCCATTTTAACTTACTTTTTCTATTCAACTTTTAATATCCATGATATGAAACAAAATCTAAGCTTTCCTCCACTTGATCATTCTTGAATATTTTTACCACACAATACTTTATTAAGGGAGAGGTTTAGCTTCATACAACAAATGTCAAATATCTTTTCTCAACAATATCTTGGGTACTCCACAAGTTGTGGGAGGCTCCCTCACTCTTCCATTTTGATTAATTAGTGAATATAGGTATGGGAGAAAAGTTTTGTATATTAGTATCTTCTAAGCACTTATTCATACCTTAATATGTATTTATCAATTTAGATTTCATCAAGAACAATTATCGATTTACAAACAAAGCCCATATATTTTCTATCCTAGACCCATCATTAGAGTCTATTAGCTATCCTAGGATATGATATCAACTATAATATAATTTTTTTTGTACATATATAACATGTCAAGTTTACAACCAAGTATGTATGAATCAACATCAAGCAGGATAACAAGTAACCGAGAGGATTACGACATGGTCAGTGTCAACTCTCATGATAGGAGTGACCAAATCCTATATAACCTTACATCACATCATGATATGCATGATATCCTTGGTTTAACTATTTATATCTCTACATTCATTAGGAATTTTAGTTTCTTAACCAATTTAATGTAATTTCATTCTTACTTCCTAAGTCTATTATTTGCAGTGGAATACCATGCATGTATTATTTAAACAACACATAAAGATTGTTGTACTCACATCAAGACTTTTACTTGATTCAAAGTACAAGTAATTACATCATAATAAAAGAGCCATTCATTGGAAAACACAAATGCATCAATTATTATAACCTCAAATTCAATAATAATCCATTCTCACCCATGGAATATTGCTTATTAACAAAATATTACATCATTTAAAATTCTAGTGATCATCTTATAGGAATGTAAATGCATCATCCCATTGGAAAGCAAATCATATTTTTAATTCCATCTTATTAAATATCCATAATATAACTAAAAAAAATAGAAAACAATTATAACATCCATGCATAACAATAATTCCAAACCACAAGATAGAGGTATGTAACATATACCCTGAGAACCCTCAAGGGAAATAAACCCAGCCTCCAATATGTTTCTCATCTCATTTCATAAACTTAAATTGTTATGTACACAATTATAGAATGTCATCCCATGAGTACTTTTCTAAGTAATATTTAAAGGAATCATTTTGTTTCTTTTTCAAATCATGATGCAATTAAGGAAATTCCACATTTCCTTTCTCTAAGACATCAATACAATACATAAGAATATCGCAAATTCTTATATCTACATGATTATGAATGATCATCAGATTCATATTAAGGAGATATATTTATTAGTTTTCAAAGAGGGAACCCCATAACTCCCTTGAGAATGAATCCCACATTCATTCTACAAGGTTGATAACCATCAACCCTCAATACATTCTTCTAGCTACATTAGAAGAGCTCATTAAACAATCATGCTTACATCTAATTTCTATGTGTATATATAAGCATACAAAGAGGAATTAATTCTTTTAATATAACATAATTGAGAATATTAACCCAATTGGGATGATAAATTATATCTACAATTTTGATCCAAGAGTAATATCTTGTCTTATCCTTATTCTACCCTTCCATCCTACACGGTTAATATCATACTAATTTTCTACATACCATATATCCTTAGAATCAATAACTAGGAATGGTTCATATAGGATTATTTATTTTATGATCAATCATAGTGAGGAAAACCCATAATTTTCTTAAGAATGAATTCCCTATCCATTCATTCCCATGAATTCAACCTTCACTACTTCTCACAATTTTTTTTAATTGAGAAATCTGATTTTTCCACAAAATTTTCACAAAAATTGTACTACCATCTTCTCCCAATATTTCATTATATTTTTAAAATTCAATTCATTCAATTTATTCTCAAATTGTAATAAAATTTGTTTCAAAAATTTGATACATAGATGCATTCTATTATTTCACCAATTCTCATCAAACTTCTTTAAAATTTAATCCAAGATTATACCCAATCAATCGTCAAATGATATTAAATATGCCTTCAAATTTTGATTCAATTTCATCTCCTAAAGGAAGGAAACCCCATAAATTTCCAAGAATAAATCCCCCATTTATTCTTATTCTTTTCCTCAAGAATATTCCTTTGATCAAATCATGCCATGAGCACATACTAGTATAAATAAAAGAGGATTTCAGTCTTTCCTCAAATCATAAGCCCATCCATATAGAATTTATTAATTAACGAGGATTTCAGTAACATCATTAATAGCAATCCAAGTTTCCTATCAATGAACCCCTTCATAAAATTTCCATAATATTTCCATTTTGGATTCAAGGTTAATTTTCCAATTATTATCAAATACTTTTCCATAACTTTTCTTCCATTATAACCCCCTATAATTTATTCTTTGATGTTACTATGGATCCATTTAAATTGGCTATAAAAATGCATGCCAAAATGCCTTCTATTCTCGAGGTTTACATATTTCTTAGTCAAAATATTTTTTGGAGAGTCAATCACCTTAATAAAAGATAAGGCAATGAAGAAAATAGTCCTCAAGTCAATCAATAGAAAGTCAACCAACACCTATCATCCATACCATACTCTTCTCACTAGACTCTAGCATAACCACCATTATGTGTTCATTGAAATAGGGAAGCCTTTTTCTATATAAATTCCCTCATGTACTCTCATAGGAGCAATGTGGGATAAATCCCATTATTAGTTTTAAAATGCCTAGTTTGCAATCGAGCATCGACAAACCATAAATATCGATGACTAAAAACCACTCCATACATGCCATATGGTAGTTAATCGAGAGAAACATATTATCAAAGGGTGTGTTAACATGTGTCTTGTAAAGTACCTCCACCTAGCACTGAGCCAACCACATGGTCAAGGTTTATGAATATCTAATCCCTATAAACACATCAAGGATTCAAATAAGTCCTATGTGGGATAAATGCTCAGGGTCTCCTATTGACTATTTGTCTGCATGTACCTAAGTGTGATCCTGCTCATTTGATTGTACATGCAAGGGAATAGCTAGGTTATAAACCCTTTTGAGGACTCCAAATGCTAGCACAAACAATATCACATCCTACCACAACACTTCCAATATAATATTGTGAAGGTTTTATAGTACGGTTTCTCAAAGGACAATTGTATATACTACCCAATAGAGGCTTCAAGCATGAACTCAAGTGACTAGATATAATCAAAAATCTTGTAGTAAGCATATTTAAAGGGTATACAAATCATACCATACCTAAAAATTACCTCCAAACAAAGGCTTCGAATTTACATCAATAGGAATTAAAATTGAATAGAGGGAGACATAAGTTACATGGTATACACCATACCATAGCTGATTAAATTATCTAAATTTATGGCAGGTACATTACAGGCATCCTGGTGATTTAGGATCGATTTAAAGAGGCATAAATTCTCACATAGATACCTAAATTTTCCTACACAATCCTTCTAATATTTATGATAGTATCTATGTTCGGAAACATCTATTATTATTTATAATGGTTATTAGATCTAAACCCTCTACTAGTGTGCATACATAAGAGTTATGACATTTGCCAATATCGTTGCTTTAGCTTGATTAAAATAAGATGAATAACAGTGAATGTAAACTATCATTCTAGGTGTGGGCATTCTTTTGTTGTTGAATACGTCAGTCAAATGAGATGCAATCCTACTTTTCATAGCCTGACAGGGGTTTTGACTAGAAATTAACACCTATGCATAATATTATTGCCTAACATGATTTCTATTTAAACACAAGAAGACTCCAAAGTAGACAATCATAGATTAAAGAAATCCATCAATAAATAGTCAAATAATCAAAATCAGTTTCATTTTCTAGTTTTTGATAGGTTTACGTATTTAGCACAGAGCCATCCATTTGAGAGACTACAAATAGAAGCATCATGCTTCAATCATCTATTATCAAAAAATTTTAGGGTCTAACCATTCTCCTAAGTCAGCTATGGATTTGATAAATGTGTATAGGCTCTGAGTATTTAAACACAGTTTCATTTCAAGATTTGTTTTATACTTCATGATGGCATAGTTTTAAACTTTAACCAAAGAAAAATAAATGACCATACAAGATCAATTAAACTAACCTCGAATTAGCTAGCCCTCCATCATGGTTAATACACAATCTTATAATTTCTAATAAGGTTTTTAAACCATAATCAAGCATGCAATAAGAGTATCTAAATCCAATATGCACTTAGTAATGGAATTCAAATAAAATATAAGCAAAAACTTGATAATCATAAACCTTGAACTCCTTAAGATTTTCTCATCCTTGCTTATCTCCTAAACCTCCTTGTTGCCTCCTAAGTTCACTCATATTGGCCAAATGCTAGTTAAATATTTGGTACTCTCATAGGGATTTTAGGTTTCTAATATACCAAGGTAGAGAGCATACTCCCTAAGTCAAATATTCCCCCCAAATCATTGCTTGTCTCCCCTTTTATAATTTTTCTCAGCTCCTCTTCCTTCATGAGCAAGAAGGTGATTTATTATTAAAATATTAAAAGGAGTCTTTTTGGAGTCAACCCAAATAGTGAGATTCCTTTTTATTATTTAAAAATTGGATAAGGGACAAGAGGAGATAATGTGGGAGTACCTTGCTCATTTTGGGCCTTCTATTTTTCCTAGTGCAATTGCAAGGTCTGTACTATTACTATTAGGAATGAGTCATGTGGAATGGAGAATAGTTCATCCACTAGTCAAATATGTATATTTTTATTATTAAATCATGACCTTGCTCTTTTTGGGTCCTTTTAAAATTGGATAAATTTTGGTGGACACCTAATTGTAATAAATTAGGTTTATTCTACTAAGTCATATTTTGTAATGATAATTTTCCAAATTAATCTTTCACAAAAGCCTTATTTTAATTTTTCCAAAACCATACAAAATCCCAATTATATTCAAAACTCTTCCAATTAACTTGGTAGAGTGTAATTAGTTTTAATTAGGGTTTACCATCCCCTAGATTTTATCAATTCGATCCTTGTATTAATGTTTGTCGACATTAGTAAGGTTTGATTAATGTTAAAATTCAAGTATTAATTGATCCTTTGGATTATTTAATATCTTCTAGGAATTACAAATGGTAGATTGTGACATTTAGGCATGGGTGTTGATCATAATAGCACAACCTCCAATGTTGCTTAGGATTATTAATAATACTAAGGTACCACAAACCTATAGGTTGTCCCATAGTTTTAAGGCAGAGCATATCCATCAACATCATATATGGTATAATGTGCTTGATTGGTGATATTTGATATGAACAATTCATATAAAATCCCTACAAGGGCCATCTGTACTAAGTGAAGAATTACCATAAGTTGTCTAGAATCAAATGACTATGGTGGTATATGGGGCCATGCGAGAAATTTTATTTTTATTTTGTGGTCTATAGTTTGGCCTAAGGTAGAAAATCCCTTTGAATGTAGTATTGTAAGAAAACCACGAGAGAAAGGATTAAAGGAGAACAAAATCATATTTAAGCCCAAATTAGGATGTTGATGATCCTATTATTCCTAACCCTAACATGGATGATCCTATGGTTAGAAAATGGTACAATATATCCCTACCTAGTCATGGTGGTAGAGTTATAGATAACTTAGCGGATGTAACCTAAGAAGAGGTCTTGGAGAGTGTAAAGAGTAGTATCACCATTAGTTAGGTAATGTTAAGAATTATAATAGAGGAGGTAGTAGGGAAAAAAATAACCACACCACTAGGGACAAGAGCTCTAATAATCATTTTTATGGGTATATATGGTCCAATCTAGTCACCATCATCAATAACTAATTTAGAGTATGATGCATTAGCCAAGAAATTGACTATTTTATAGGTTTATAGTGGCCAGTTTGACCCCTAGAGTTGGTTGTAGTTAGGACAAAGGAAATGACACATGAAAAAGAGAGGTATTTCCTAGTTTAGGAGACCTTTATGATGTAGTCAACTATTATTAGTCTAACTATAGAGAGGGATATGCATATGGTAAATTCCATGAATATAGATGATAGTAGTGATAATTACTTGGTACAAATATTGCTAGACCATATGGCTACCATGCAATAGTGATATTTGGTGGACTTGGCATGAGTGTAGGTGTAGGTAGTGAAACTACAAGATGACCTAATAGTGGAGGTTGAATAGTCCACATACTACCATCTGACCTACTATTGAATAATTTCAATGGACTTATGGCTACCATCACTTAATCAAACTCAATCAAGGATGCAAAAACATTCACTATGAGCACTCATTTGTCATAGTTATCAATTAGAATGCTATTGTTGCAAATATAATGGAGAGTAGCATACCCCAATATTACATAATAGAGCTAATCCTTGGCCACTCTTAAGGGCCAATTTTATTGTACTATAGATGATAGGATTGGGATATTGATGTATTATATGATAATGATGATGTAAAGATACAATTTGATTATATATATATATATATATTTCTTGTAGTTTATTATTTATGTCTAAATTGTGTGGATGGATTATGATATCATGTGTATTTACTAACTTTAATTTGATTTTTTATTTATAATGATGATTTTATATGGTTATGTTATGATGATGATTATGATTATGCTATTAATATTTTATTAAGAAATGATTTTTATATGATGATGTTAAAAATGATATTGATTTTTAATAGTTTTTATTTGAAAAAATGTAAATATATATTAAAATAGACTTTGGATGTGTCACATTGACATATCTATATGTGTCATGTTGATATTGCTATAATACAAGTATGTACAAGTTTATACTAAGAGATGTACCCAAGGAGAATTTATATATGCTAAAAGATATTTCTATGATACAAGATATGATATAAAAATAGATGTGCTTGGGGGGACTTTAGATATGCCATAAAGAATTGCAATAATAAAAGATATTATACAAAATTAGATTTACATGGGAGGAATTTAGATATGTCATAAGGCATTAATATGATACAAGATATGATACAAAAATATATTTTCCCAAGGGGTTGTAAGTCTAATTTTGAAACCAAACCACCTTTCCATCGATGAGGATTTAAAAAAAATTGTAAGAAGAGGGGTGTCTTGGCCTGTTTGGAGAAATTCAATGATCATATTTATAATTTGAAAGACATATAACATACACTTGGTGCAATGGGGTGGTAAGAGTGGGAAGTCTTGAGTTTGATATTTCAATTCCCCTCATCATAGAAGTAATTGTTCTACCAGTGGATGAAGTTTGCCCCAACAGATACAAGAATTCCTTGGTCAGGGAAGTCCACAAAATTTTAAGTGGAGGGGAAGAGCTGGTGAGATACTAGAATGGTTATAGAAGAGACTCTCTGAAGGAACATTGGGATAGGGTGGACCTAATTATCATGCAGTTCTTTAATCTTGATAATAACCAGGAGCTTATCTAGATTTACCACCTGACGTTTCTTAATATGCTCTGCAAAAAGAGAGCTATGAAAATTCCTTTGTTCCTTTTTCAATCACTGGAGAAATCATTGAAATGGATCAAAAGAGGTAAATTTTTTGAAACTATCCACCAAGTTTTGCTAATATTAATATTTGAGCATATATTTAGGGCTAGAGGTCTAGTGCGAAATGATATATTAAAATATATGAATATGAACCCTATAGTGGTTGCCTCCCCTGACACATCTGAGGAGAGTAAATCCTAGTCCCAAGGGATTACCCCATCCCCTGATTGTACCACAAGTGGAAATTTTGGCATCACTCCCATTGCTAAGGGTATTTACCCCCACATTGATATTGGTGAGAGTGAGGTGTGTACCAAGCAGTCCAAGTGTTAGCTTTTGATGCTAGATACTTAATGAGAAATCAACCACAATATATAAAATGAGCATGCAGTATTAAATATATGATAATGAAAATATACTTAGCATGTAAAACTCATAAAACTTCTGTAACTACTCATAAAACTACCATTAATGAAGCATCACTAAAATAGTACAATGATATAAAATGGAGATCTCATACTCTCTATATTTATTACATGCTCTACATTGTATCTAGCATATCATCTACTACTCTACCTTATGCTATCTACCTTCCCTCACACCATATTATCTATCAAAGGCCTATATAATTAGATGTGACTCTTGGCCTTCCACCTACCTATGAATCTTCATATTCCTATTCTATGGACTCATGTACACATGGACAACATGCACATTTACATCATCAAGTACTTTGCACATTCTAAAAATACTTTTACATTTATTATATTGCATAAAGTAATTACTCAAACTCTAATCTAAGATACACTCCTAATATAAAGATATACCCAAGGTGGTACATAAGAATGTACTCAATAATATAATATATTCCAACACCAAGCGAATGAGCTCTAATTCTAATTGAATGGGAAAGAACCTAGTGATGATTGAAGATTAAAATTTTTAGGAATTTATCTTGGTTAAAAAGAATTTGAATCTAGCAATTGGGGCTAAGGCTAAACACGTAGAAGGGAGTCTCAAGCCCCAAGCCCTAAAAGATGCTCCACAATCCATATTGAATACAATTATAAGGTTGTAAAATTATCACATTGCTTCACTATGATCAATAATTTCTTTTGCTAAGGAAATTAAGATCCTATTGAGATGGGCCAGGATGATTAGGTGATGGGACCAAAGAAGGATACGTATAAATATTGTGAAGGATAAGCTAGGACTTGGACCTCCTATTTTATTTTTACTAGTTGAGAATGGGTTTTATATTTTTATAGGTAGACCACCCTTATGCAGGTATCGAGTGTTGGTTTTGGTGGTTCTGCCCCTATATGGATGTTGGATTGTAAAAAATTCTATTTTTTGGAATCCATTTGGTTCATTTTTGGTTGTCTTTGTGTGGTAGTTATTGCAGTTCTACCCCTGCATGGGTGTTGTATGTTGGTTCCTATTTGGTTCTCTATCACCTTTAGCTTTTGTTAAGGGTTGATAGCTTTCCTTTTTGTTCAAGGTTCAGGGCACCTTTCAAAACTCCTTATTCCACCTTATCAAAAAAATGAGACAATATATGATATAGTAATAGATATGCCCAAGGGGGATTTATAAATGCCATAATGAATTGCTATGATACAAATTATAATAAAAAAATAGATAAATATTTGTGTGCCCCTAAAAAAATATCAAAGAGACCATTTTATTTTAATTAAAAGTTTAATAAAATTACCTCAAAAGAAATTTTTTTGAGGCATTTTATAGTTTCTCCAAACTATAGATTAACCTGTAGCTAAATGTCATAGAATTCTACTATAACAAACACCGACAGATTTGCCTATAGAAAAATGTTAAAAAGAACTTTTGCCATGCTAAATGATGATAGATTTTTCTCTAAAAAAATGTCATAGAGGACTTCTACTATACCAAATTGTGATTTATTTGTATGTATAAAAAGTAATAGAGGACTTCTACTATGCCAAAAAACAATATATTTACCTCTATACAAATGTCATAGTGGACTTCTACTATACCAATGACAATAGATTTACCTTAGAAAAATGTCATAGAGGACTTTTGCCATGCCAAATTGTAGACACCTAAAACAAGTCATATCAAGGTGACTACTCATATGAGACATTATAGAAGACCATATGGAAGACCTTGGACAAATACCAAGGTTTAGAAGTGGTTCTAACCACTCATTTAGGCATTTTGGCCTAACTAGTGTTGGTTGCAATTGAGACCCGTGGTTAACAAAGCTGACCGTGCCTTAGAGCCACGACTAGCAGTTAGAATTAGTTGGACTTTTGTCGATCCAAATTCAAATATAATGGCCAATTGGTTGCAGAACTGAGTGTTTTGGGGGTGGAAATATCTAGAAGCTTCCATCCAACTACTCCAGCTATCCATTCGTGATCTTGGCTTCCTCAAGAATCTAAGATATAGCCTTCCTAGAGGTTATAAGAACCCCATCCAAAATGGGAAATAGAGATATGCATGGGATAATTTGAATGGCAAAGCCCTATAAAAATCATTACTCACATACTTGCATTGAGAGAAGTCCTTTAGCTGGCATTGAGAGATTGAAATGACATTTGAAGTCATGGAGGTCTTAGGAGGTTATAAGAATCAAGAAATGATATTATGAGCAATCCATCAACAATAAAAATAATTCAATCATAAAATCTATCATAGGACACAGAGGTGACCCTTGAACCATCAATTCATTAGGGAAATCAGAGATCCAGGACATATTTGGAGGGCAAGTGTATTTTTAGCTTTGTCACGACTGTCATCCATGACTAATAGTGCTCACCATGTGACAAACCCACAGCCAGGTTCAATCTCCATATTTCCTTGGTCTTTAGCCGTAGGTTTTATTTCATTTGCATTAGAATAGATAAACCAGGTGTATATTTTATTTATCAGAGACTTTTGTCCTATAGAACTAATATTTTAGGTATCTTTCTTCTCATTTGGAATTTGTAGTAAGTAGGATAAGAATGCTTACATTTCATGTTTTCATGATTTTGATTTCATAATTAGGGTATTATATAGATAATTGTGTCTTTCCTTTACATATTTCATGGCAATATTTCATGTTTAACATAGGTTCACCATGTTTCTTGCACTTTATTGATTTCAAGCTTTCATGACATCTTTTTCTATAACTTCCTTTTAAAGCCTCATCAAGAGAGGTCTCATTTATTACTAATACGCTTCTTGTTGTTTATTGTATGCAGGACTAACAGGGTGTTGACATGCAAGGCAAAAAATAATCATGGAGAATAAGGTCATCAATAACTTGGAGCAGTTCATGTGCATTTATGAAGCTTGTGAATTACACCTACCCCTATGTGGGGATTGTTCTATGATTGTAATAATTGTATCACATTGGATATCCCTAAGAGGTATGGATTTGTAATCGAGTTTCATTGGAAATTTAATAAAAAGGAAGTCCTAATTTGTGGTTATTTGTAAATTCATATATATTTTATGCTTTATGTGATTTTTCAATTATTATTAGCTTAGGTGTATGCTTCCTAGATTGCTATAGAAGGCGATCACGATGGGAAATCTGAAATTTATGCCACAAAATACTAATACACTGTGTTTTGTGATGATAGGTACTAACCATGGCTAAGAACCATGGTTAACAGTTATAACTATGGTTGAAACTCGTGGGCAATAATTGCAACCGTGCCACAAAGCCATGATTAGAAAAACACAAATCGTACAACAGGCAACCAAATCATCATCAAACTTGGATCTAAGGTAATATTCATTTCCCTGTATTTTTCCTATCCTGTCTATGTTTGAATTTCTAGAACTTATAAAATGGTAGATTAATTAGGAAACGTAAAGAAAATGTAAAAGAAAAGGATGAATCCCTAGGACCTTTTTTTTTAGTTTTTCCTACTAGTCGCTGCTAGGAACAATAGACCTCTGATTACAGTCCAACCTAGTATCCAGCGGTCTAGGCAATTTTATTTTGAGTTTGAATGCATGAGGCCCAATTAGTGGCCATATCATCATAGGTTGTTGTATTCTCTAAATTTCATTTAGCACAGTCGTGCAATTGAAAAGTGAAACATTCTTTTGAAAGCATGCAGAATCATTTGAGTGCTATTTTATGCATTATTATCTCATGCAAAGTAAAAGGAACCACACACACCATGACACATTGTAAACGCTAGTGAGTTAGAAGTCACATCCAACCACTAGTAGGGTTCAATGACAATGGTAGTGATTTCCATACGTTGGCTCGACTCCCTCGATCCTTTTGTTAATAGACCAATACTAGACCCAATAGCTATTCGTAGCCCAAAAAATTTGCATATACTCCTCTTCTAAGGGTATGACACTAATTGGGTGAGATTGGGTGAGGGTCTGGCAGTACATGTTCTCCCTGACCATGTTTTGACTTCACTACAACACACTATAGGTTGGATTATGTGGCCTGGAGTTCATTTCTAGGTTGTCGAGCTACGAGCATACAAGTGAAATCCCTTTAACAATTGAGTATATCATCAACATTTTGAAAACATGATGAGAGTTACTTTCTGATACAACAAAATTGGAAAACACATCAAAATAGTTTAGGGCTCACAAAAAAAAAATTAAAAAGAGATAATCATCATTGTTTACTTTGTTTACCTTAAAATTTATATAAGAGATAAGATAATATCATGGTGCTTACATAGAGAGGCTGATCGAGGCATAGACCTGAGATCGAAGCTGAAGCTCCACCCAATGTACAACACAATGTAGAAGGCCTTCAACCATATAATCCTCTTGAATATTATTCAATGAGTATTATAGGGGATAATTCTATGCACAGGGATCCCATTGAGAATACCTCGGTACGAGGAAGTGCTAGACACTCTTCAAGGCCTAGATTAGAGCATGGGGATTCCCAGAATGCGGGTCCCAAACATGGTAGCATTTACTATGATTGCACTCAGCATGCATCCATAGGATCTATTGAGGAGTATGTCATAGAGAGATCCAAATTGGCACCCCTTCAACCTGTATCTATGGGAGGTTTGATACCACCATCTGAGTATAGACAGGTTCAGGATCTGCCCATTCAGGGGTAAACAAAGAGGGTTGCTTCTGAGTGTAGGCCCATGCAGACTGCCTATAGAGGTGAATCTTGTAAGATCACCATAGACATATCTAAAGTGGTATTTAATGGTACTCCACCTCATGAGACTTGGTGTAGTAGATAGTTAAATGATCTGGATGAAGTCCTAGGAAAACTAGGTTATAAACCTTCTTCTGTGCCCTCTCGTTTTGTGAGTGTACATAGCAAAAGTATGATTAGGACCATCAGAGATCCTGGAGAGTGCTCCAAAAATTCTTGTGATATGTGTGCCCCAGCATCCCATGCAGGCATAGAGTAAATGTTATAGCTAGACGTGAATGCTATCTTCACAGATAAGAGCAAGAGCATAGTAAATCAGTCCATTGGTGGACACACCCATAAATTCACTTGAACATAGCACACACACCAGAGGCCTCATACGACTGATCACATAGATAGATCTCATATATTGGTGTTAGAGCAAAGATGTTAGATCCTACAATACAAATTGGAGGATGTTTGCACAAAATGAGAGTGCCTAAAAAATGAGAACACTCAGAGGTACATGTTCAAAAGACAATGCTTATATTAATAGCGCATGCGCGATAAATGCATCCTTGATAAAAAGGAGTACACTAAGAGGGAGGACCGATTACCTAGTATTGATTTACCTTCTTGTAGTTAGTATAGGGAGCGCATTGACAGATGATCTGCTTTGTAGCCTTAGTTACACCCTGAGCATATAGACACCTATATTCACCATACGGACCAACATGAGATCAAAACCCCATGTCCGAACATCATGGGCATAGGAATTATGCAGAAGAGGTGGGAGAATAATTAGATCAAGAATATCCTAAAATCTCCCTAGTCGAAGTGGATGACGAGCCTAGTCCTCCACCTCGATAGAAGAGGAATCTACCTTATAAGGTGCCTCTAAGGCAATACCGAGAAGAAGAGTTCCTATAGTAGGCCTATAAGGCCTTGGAAAAAAAGGTTAAAGCTATCGAGAAGAAAGAGATGAATTATCAAAATCCTACCTTGAATAAGATTCATAATGAACCTTTATGCCCATTAGTGCCTATTCCAGCCTATCCTAAGCATTTTGAGATGCCTAGGTTGGAAAATTTTAAAGGAGAGGAGGACGCTCAAGAGCACATTACAAGTTTTCTAGACATGTGATTTCATATCGAAAGCAATGATGTCCTGATCTTGTGTACCTTCATTACAACCCTCTCAAGCCTAGCCTAGGAGTGGTTTAATCATCTCAAGAGGTACAACATCACATGTTTTGATCAACTAGTCGATGCATTTTTTGAAAAAGCTACCATTATCCATCCTTGCTTTTGAATTAACCAGAATGTTTACGAAAAGTTATGCAAAGCACATTTTATTATTATTACAATTGTAGTAATATCAAACCTTTGAGGAGGCTTTGTCATAGGCCAAAGTGATAGAGGATATCAAGTTATACGAGGGTAACTTGAAGCTCAAAAATAAGAAGGAATGGAACAAGAAGAGCATTGAGAAACAATAGGCCAAGTCGGCCCACGTTAATCAGGTGGTTTTAAACCTTCAAAAATGGAATAAGAGGTAGCAACAATGAAATTATAAAGCCTAACTTCCTCCTAGGTAGTATGAGCAGTGCAACAACAATCAGAGGGGCAAGGATAAGGAAAGACACCCTCCTTGCATATTCACTCAATTATCAGAATTGTTGACTTTTATTTTACATCAATTGTATGAGGAAAAGGAAATAAAATTACCTGAGATTAAACTAGTGGACCCTAATCAACCCAATCCTAAGGGATATAAGTATGATTAATATTGCATATTTCATTGAACGAAAGGCCATGACATAGAGGTATGTTGGTATTTCAAAAATTTAGTGCAAAATACGATCGAAAGAGGTACGCTTCTTGTGGACAACCTTCAAGCACCTGACAATAAGAATATGAGGATTTATAAGAATTCTTTATCCAACCATGAGGTACCAAGGAAATTTTTTGGCCAAGTCAATTAAGTATGCATCAAACCACCAACCCATGGGTTTGTCAAAATGGTCAACGTCATCACAAGACATGTGAGGTATGAAAGACCAAATCAACCTCCATTACCCATTAGAGTCCAAGTTGTGCCTCCTCTAAGGCCATCCCAGAATGCACCAAACCCACCCACTAGATCGATGGTGACAATAAAGAGTAGGTTAATTCAAAACCTATAGATGAATCTAGCGAAGTTATCAATTTATAAGCTAATTTAGTAGTATCCCAAGAATAGGGAGATGCTTATGGATATTTTAAGATCCAAATAATTGTAGTCCTAGGATCCTAAAGTGTTCACACACTTCATGGGACACATGAAGTAGTGTCAGGATCCGATCATACAATTTCATGATCATGAAGTCAAGATAGTTTCCACTATCACAGTAGACCCACCACTCCATATTATATAATGTGCAAATAACATACCATTCAAGTGGGTATTAATTGATATAGGATTGTAGCACCCTAAAATTGGTGTAGTAAACCTTAGCAATAATTAAAATTACTTTAGTAATAATTCAAAATTTGAATTTTAACCCCGAACCGCCCGTTAACCACCTGTTAAACCGCTTTCCTCATTTTTTGTGCCATTTTTAGGATTTGTTGTGATCGTTGGATGATATCTTCGTCGATCAGATGATATCGCCTCAGATCGAACAAATTCGTCTGGAGCAGAATGTCCAGACGATTTCATCCCAAAACTGATTTTTCATAATTAGCTTTTGTTTCAACGGTGTCTCTAACTTAGGCAAAAGCGTGTCTACACGGTTAGAGACTTCCCCTGTTGGAGATATCCCAAATTGGGATGATCTCCAACCTCCCAACCTCCTTCCTATGCCTATTTAATCTTAGGCCCTCCCCTTGACATTCCCCTGGCTGAATTTTCTTGTAACACGAGTTCTATTTGCATTAGACCATCTTAAATCACCATTTTCCTTCATATTTTTCCAAGTTTGTTTGCAGGAACTTTGTCATTATTCAGCCAGAGCAAGCTCAGATCGTCGCAGATGATCTTGTATGATCTCGAATGATCACGCCCCAATTCGAGATGATTTCGCACTCTACATACAATTTCGACTACAGTCAACATTGGGGGCAATTAGTGCCCAGAGTTTGCACTTTTCTCTTCTCGTCTGCTGTTTCATTCTGCATTTAGATCAGTTTATTGTTATTTTTTTCTATTTTGCATTTTTGAGTTCACCCATATAGCTTAAGTGCATGATAAGATCATAATTTGTCATTAGAATACTATAATTTACTTGAATTTCTATTCGTAATTATCATTTTAGTATCTATATTGTCATTTTACACCATTTTCCTCTGTTAGTATTGCTGCATTTTCTGTGTTCTATGTTTATTTCTCTGATTGTAGGTCTCTGATGAATTCGTCTGATCTCAGACGATCCTATATGATTTCAGACGATCCTGTCAAATCAGAGGCGATCTTGACTGCTTCAAAAACCAGAACCTCCATCAAACATCCAAAATCAGGTATGACTTTTCTCATCTATATTATTCTTTGTGTTTTCTATTCAAATCTTTTTTTTTTTTTATTTAAATCTGTATTTCATATAGAACAGTTTAGATTCATTTGGCCAAACCTAGGATTTGAATGATTAAAGATAAAATTGAACACATCAAACACATTCCCAACCTAGGCGTGGAGACTACCATTCAAAAGTTTCTTGGTGAACCCACCATCCATAAAAAATTCACCTTTATACACCTCCCTCGAGAGGCGGGACCTTCAAAGGGCCTCTCATTCCGAGGTATTGTCCCATCCTTCTCGCATCCCCCTTCCGGGCACGGATCCTTTAGCCTGAAGGTAAGGGTGCAGAAAATTTGGAACGATACATTTTGGTGAACCCGACATGAAACTAAAACCTTTTGAAAACAAAAACAAAAACATAGATTCATTTAAAATCATTAGAAAACTACTAAGTTGCATATCATGTTTAGATGGTAGTTCCTAAGAAAAGACTAGCTGTCACTATAAATGTTGAAAACCAATTAGTAGCCATAGAAATTAATTATGTGCTTAGTGTGCCTAAAACAGATAGAAACCAACTTTTGTGGGATGAACTTGATAGGAGACTAGGTATCATTTCATCTAGGTCAATAGAGCTTAAACAAATCAAGAGGTTTGCCCTAGATAGAATCTTGGATCCTCATCAACTCATTTTTTATCATGAACTTCAGAGAGCTTGCCATAGGTGGTTAGCTTATAGGAGAGCTCTTGTGTCTTCAAAATTGTTCACCTTCAAGGAATACCTCGAGAACGCAACTATTATACACCAATTCCTAGGTCATGTAGAAGATCAATAGGTCATTCTTACAAATAGGGAAATATGGAATAGAGTTCCTAGAGATGTGTTATATCGAGAGTATTGCCACGAGCTTTACTTTTACAAAACAGAATCTGAAACAGATAATATCACCATAGCACACTTTGTTGACTTCTTGAAAAACAATTTCTAATTTGAAGAAGAACATTTCATGACTCCTGAAGAACTTGAGCCCGTTAATGATATTTATAAATTGTTTATAGAAAACTAGATCATTGCTTTCATTATTATTATTTCTTGCGTTTTGTGTGCTGTTTGTTATCTTTATAATATTGTTATAAAAAACAAGAAAAACCAAAAAACATAACAAAACCAAAACATTTTATTTTAAATACTATAGTAGGTATATAATTAAAATATATACCTCTTAAGCTTGTTGCATATATATATATATATATATATTTATATATATATATATATATATATATATATATATATATATATATATATATATATATATATATATATATATATATATATATATATATATATATAAAATATATATGTTTGCTGAAATCTAAGTTTAAGCACAATGACTAGACTTAGGAATGGTAAACAAACCGAAGAAGAAGAAGAAGAAGATTGGTTAGGAAAGAAAACAAAAAAATCAAATGCCCTTCCTGAGGATCCAATTCTAGAAGGAGAAAATCTAGAACAGCCGGGAAGATGAGTCGGTCAAGAAAATGAACAACAAGAAAATGTTAGAGAGGAAGGATCCTCATCCCCTAGAATGGCTCCAGATGGAACTGTTACTTTTGATAACATAGATCATTTCTGGAAATTCTTCAATAATAATATTGGTGCTCTTAATATGGCAGTTCATCTTGATAGGGGACAAATTAGTGAAACTCCAACAATCCTAGAAGAAGGATTTAACATGCACACTAATCCCTTGTCCTTCGTTGATCAAGAAAGTGATAAAGCTGGACCATCCAATATAGATATGGTCACTATGATTCAGAATATGCAAAAACAATAGGTTACCCAACCTCCTAAGGAACCTTTTATTGAGCCTAAAATCATTCCCACACAAAAGAGACCTTCATTCACTTCTTTATTTTGCCAAACTATTGATCAATATGCTTCAAATCGACAAAAACCTAAAATGAAGCCAAACACCAATTTTCAACAATCTAGGATACAACATAATACAACTTCAAAACTTCTTCATAACACCCTTCCTACCAACAATTTACACAATAGCAATATAGCATCTAATCTTCATGTCCCTCTATCATATGCTCACCAATCCCATATTAATACCCTACCGAACCAATATGGTGGGCAAACCAGTAATCTGGAAGCCATGGTGAAACAGTTAGATTCTCGCATGGACCAGATAGATCCCTACCATCCCTCGTACAATTATCGAGAGATGTGTAGTTAGCCTTTAGATCCCATAGTTGTAGCACAACCATACCCTAAACACTTTCCCATTCTCGTCCTACCTATATATAAAGGAACCGAAGATCCCATAGAGCATCTTCGTATGTTTAGGATAGCATGTCATGATATATCACATGATGACTTGTTATTACTAAAAATGTTCCCAAAAATTTTAGGAGGAATGGCATTAGAGTGGTACTATCAATTGCCCACTCATTCTTTGAGAAATTTTGAAGATACCGCTGAATCTTTTGTGCATCAATTTAGTGCCTATATCGAAAGGCATGTAACCATTAAAGATTTGTACAACTTAAAACAAGACAAAGATGAATGTTTTGCTGATTTCTTGGCTAGATGGAGGCAGTTGATAGGAAAACTGTACTTTGTGCTACCTTATAGGGAAATGTTGGACATTTTTATTAATAATTTGCAAGAACAAATATCTTATGAGTTATCAACTGCTACCTTAACCACCTTCGATCAGGCTATAGACTTAGCTCAAAGAGTAGAAGATGCTCTCATTAGGAGAGGCTAGCTTAGGAAGAAATATGATGAGAAAACATCCAGAAATCAATATAAAAACAAACAAGTTGTAGGTGACGGAGTCACTGATAGCAAAAATGTTGCTAATATCAATACAACGAAGACAACAAAAAAATTTATATTGAAATCTCCTGATAAACCTCCTTGAGAGTTTAATAAATTGAATCAACCATTATCAACTATTCTACCTCAATTACTTGAAAGAGGTTTGATTCAATTACCTAATATCCGAGAACCTGATCCAACCATACCCAGATACAGAGCCGATTTACATTGTGATTTCCATAGAGGGCTTGGAAACTCTACCAACTCTTGTAAAAGATTAAAACATAAAATACAAGATCTGATTGATATTAATGAGATGGAGGTGCAAGACTTCCAACCTAAACAAAATGCTCCTAATAATGCTCAAAAAAACATTCCCCAAAATCAAAATCAGAATGCCAATCAATCATTAGATATATTTCAACATCCTTTACCAAAACATGGTAAAGAGGTGTCCAATAAAATTGAGCATCATAATGTCCCTCCTCCTACCCAATATGTAGGAACTATTAGTGGACATTTACCTAATCCTGATTTACAAAAAATTGACACAACTTTATCCATGGTCATGACCAGGCCCTACATAATATTCAAACACCGGATCTCAGTGATGTAGAATCGGATACTAAAAGTGAAATAGACATCACCTCAAATCAATCAAATAGTTCTAAAAATGAATCATATCCTATTCAACCTATCACAGATTCTATGGTTTCGGAATAACCATTTCCTAGAAGAGTTACTACTCGACCCTCTTCTAATCAGTTCCTTCCTAATGAAAAAGCCATAAATGCTAGACCAAGACCTATTCATCATACTCAATATAACATTGTAGGTACCATCGGAGTTGTTACCAGACAACAAGCTCAAAATTTTCAACAAGAACCAAATCAGAACGATGGATCAACTCCATTTGTTTTGAAAAATCCCAATAAAGGGAATCATGCTCCTAATGTTCAACCTAAACCTCCTTATAATATTAATGAGAAATTATCCAATACTATAGCCATAGGGATGAATTAATGCTTACATTGAGCCAAATGATGGTACCACAAAACATTCAACCTGAAGCCATGGCCAATACTATCATCACTAGAGAAGTCGATTGTATTGACTTTCGAGATAAAGATATACCACAACATAGTTTACATAAGGATAACCCCTTATATATTACTGACCTAATAGGAGATGTAGCAGTCAAAAGGGTCTTGATTGATAATGGTTCATCTCTAAATATTTGCACTTTTGACTTCTACCAAAGATTTGGGTTTAGAAGTGATGAAATGAAGAAAACTAACATGATCATAAAATCTTTCAATGATGAAACACAAGAAACGTGTGGAGTTATCACCATCCCATTGCAAGTTGGTCCGAGAACCTTAGATACGACCATGTTTATTGTACATTGTCCCGCATCATACAATATACTCTTGGGTCATCTGTGGATCAATGCAATGCGGGTTGTCCCATCAACTTTACACCAATGTGTTAAATTTGAATTTAAAAATCAGTTGGTCACTATCCATGGTGATCCTATACCCTTTTATATGTGTGCTTTGGCATAACCTATTGGAGTTCAATTTTGCCCTACTCTATCATCCACACATCCTAATTCTTATTTTTCATCTAAACAATATTCTAAACAAACCACATTAGAACCTCAAAAAGATCTTAAATCTACAACCAATCCTTCAGGTTCCATCCCTATAATTTCAAAACCTATAGACCCATTTATTAACACCCCCACATTATCTACATCTATCATACCTTCCACATCTAAACATATAGGGAATGATCCTTCTAAATCTTATGCTCTTTCTGATGAACTCTTACTTGATTTATCTAAAATTCTTATATTAGAAAAAACAAATGCTTCTATGCAAAATTCCATTATCTTAAGTAATTTGTCACCATCTCCTCATACTTTGGGCCTCCCACAACCTATGGGAAGTACTTACCAATTCGGGAGTTGTGCCTTCATTTATAAGGGATATGACTGGGAAGAATACCCAGGAACATCAAAACTCATCATGAGGGATATGCTCGATGTTATTTTACTAATGAGTATATTAAAGCTAAACCTATAATGCTTAAAATGGGATATAAAGGGAAAGGCTTGGGACCTCTCCAAGATGGTATGAAATAACCCTTTGAGGTAGAACCATGGCCCGCCCAATGTGGTGTGGGCCTATTTCCTAGTAAGGGTCAACCCTTCCCTTTTGAAGATGATGATCAACTCATATGTTATCAAGATTATTTGGATGGGCGTGATGATTTGCCTCTAAAAATCACCCATTTACATGCAATATGCTATCCATAGCTTATTTTGAAATGATTGCTGAATCCGATGATGAGTTGAAGGGCGATATTTTCCATGATGTCTCCATTGAGGAAATGTTACACAATGAATTTTATTTTGATGGTTCTATACCTACTATAGCCCAGCTTGAGGCCACGAATCCTCAAGATGAATTATCCAAGTTAACCTTAAAATAATTACAAGAATTGGGTGTTTCACCCGCCCCACCTAATTTTGAAAGAGATCTACATATGAAAGTAGAAAACGTCGGTAAAGTTAACATTGGAACTGAGGATAATCCCCACATAATCAATATTGGATCAGAATTAAGTCAAGAAAAACAAGAGCAATACATTGCATTCCTTAAAATATATGAAGATGTCTTCGCTTGGACATATGAAGATATGCCAGGTTTAGACCCTTCTGTAGTCATGCATCACCTAGTAGTCCATCCGGATGCTAAACTTGTTAAATAGAAACTTAGAAAAATGCATCCCAAAGTGGCCTTGCTAGTCAAAGGGGAGTTAGAAAAACTCCTGAATGTTGTTTTATACAAGCTATTGATTATGCTGAATGGATCTCAAATGTAGTTCTAGTCACTAAGAAAGAAGCTACTAAAGTTAGGGTTTGCACCGATTTCATAGACATTAATGCTGCATGCCCTAAAGATGATTTTCCTCTTCCAAACATGGATCAAATAATTGATTTTACTACTGGGAGTGGAATGATATCCCTAATGGATGGATTTTTTGATTATAATCAGATCAGGATAGCTCCTGAAGATCAGGCTAAAACAACCTTTATTACCCCTTGGGGTACCTTTTGTTGGAAAGTGATGCCATTTGGCTTAAAGAATGCAGGTGCAACTTATCAACGAGCTATGACTTATATTTTTCATGACATGATGCATGATATCCTACATGATTACGTAGATGATATCATAGCTCATTCCATAAAAGAAGATGATCATTTAAATGATTTAAGGACAGTGTTTGATCGGGTAAGGGAATATCTTATCCGAATTAATCCTGCTAAATGCATATTTGGAGTTAAGTCCGATAAACTATTAGGGGTTATAGTTTCTTTATGTGGCATCGAAATCGAACCTCTTAATATTGCGGCTATCATTGATATGCCCGCACCTACCAATATATCTGAGTTACAAAGTTTACAAGGTAAGATTCAAGCTATCAGTCGCTTCATCGATAAGCTGGCGGACAAAACCGGTCCCTTTCTTAAGCTTATTAAGAAGGAAGTCCCTTTTAATTGGGATGACGAATGTAAGGAAGCTTTTGAATTTCTCAAACAATACCTCCTTAACCCACCTGTGCTTTCACTGCCTAGACCTGATCGCCCATTTATCCTGTATATTTCAGCTTTAGATTTTGCTTTAGGAGCTATGTTAGCTCAACTTGATGATGAGAAAAGAGAACGTGCTAATTATTATATTAGTTTAACTTTAATTAGTTATGAAACCCGCTACACAGCATTAGAAAAAATATTTCTAGCAGTCGTATTTTCTACGCAAAAATTAAGCCATTATATGCTCAGTCAGAAAACATATATCATTGCTAAATATGATCCCTTGCGGTATCTCATGAGTCGACCTTATTTATCGGGTCGCACAACAAAGTGGGTTCTTGCTCTAAGCGAGTTTGAACTCATGTTTATAGGATAGAAGTCTGTTAAGGGTCAAATCATAGCAGATCAATTAGCTGTTGCACCCTTAGAGTCTACCAATCCCCTCATCATTGAGTTTCCTGATGAATGCCTTCAATTATAGGTAGACCATGTTGAATAATGGTCATTATAATTTTATGGAGCCCAATGCATGAGTGGGGCTGGTGCAGGTATTATTTTAATATCTCCACAAAAACACATTATACCTTTGTCCTTTAAATTAAAATTTGCTTGCACCAATAATACTGCTGAATATGAAGCTCTAATCCTTGGATTATGAGCTGCCTTGGCGCTAAAAATTAAACATCTACTAGTTTTTGGTGATTCTCAACTTTTTATAAACCAAATTAATGAAGTTTATCAGACCAGAGATGATAAATTATGCCCATATAAAGCATATGTTTTACAATTAATATCTCTATTTGATCAAGTTACCTTAGAATCTATTCCTCAAACTAGCAATCGTGCGGCTGATGCTATGGCCGCAACTGCATCTCTTCTGCCCTTGGAGTTAGATGACGAATATGCCACCATCATTATTCGTCGACTCCAAGAACCCGCTTCAAATAAGTCATGCTTAGAACCTTTGGATGTGTTTCTAATCAATGAAACTACTCCTAAACCTTGGTATACGGGTATATTTGATTTTCTTCACAATGGGACTTTCCTTGCCAGTTCTAATAGAAACCAGCGTCGGTTATTACGTAGACGAGCAAGTCGATTTGTAATTATTGGTAATACTTTATATAGGAGATCTTTTGAAGGTATCCTATTGAGATGTTTGAATTTAGAAGAATCCAGATCAGCTTTGAGTGAAGCCCACGATGGATCTTGTGGAGGACACTTCAATGGTAGTGTCATTGCTAAAAAGCTCCTTAGGATAGGATACTTTTGGCCTACCATGGAGAATGATGCACATGATTATGTGTGCCATTGCGACAAGTGCCAGAAACATGCTGACATTTTCCATGCCCCTGCACAAGAAATGCAGGCTATTTCATCTCCTTGGCCCTTTTCAAAATGGGGCTTAGACATTATTGGCAAAATTAATCTCGTGTCATCTGATGGAAATAAATTCATCATAACTACCATTGAGTATTTTATGAAGTGGGTCGAAGATATGCCATTAGCTTCTTGCACTGGAACACAAGTCTCTAAATTTATTTTTAATCAAATCATTTGTAGGTTCGAAATTCCTGCCAATCTCATCTCAGACAATGGAACTTGTTTCAAAAATAAATATGTTAAGAAATTATGCCAAAAATATAAGATTCAACATCGCTGGTCCACTCCCTATTATCCTCAGGGTAATGGCCAAGCATAAGCTTCTAACAAAACCTTAATCAAAATTCTCAAAAAATTGGTCAATAAATCTGACTGCGACTGGCACATTCAATTATATCCATCTTTTTGGGCATATTGCACTAGCGTTCGTACTCCCATAGGTACTTCACCTTTTGTTTTGGTTTATGGCGCTGAAGCTATTTTTCCCTTTGAATTAGAAGTTCCTTCTTTGGCTCTACTACTTCAAGATACCGAAGTAGGAGATGAATATCGAGCTAGCAGACTTAGTCAGCTGGAACTCCTAGATGAAAAGCGCATCAATGCTTTGGAGCATATTCGTGCCTACCAAAACAATATTAAAAGATCATATGCTAAGAAAGTTCGTCATCGATCCTTTGAGGTTGACGACCTTGTTTTAAAAGAAAATAAAAAAAATACTAATGCAACTAAAGACCTTAAAGGTAAATTTGAACCCAACTGGCTTGGACCATATATTATCACTGATAAATTTGAATCGGGAGCATACAAATTATCTACCTTAGATGGTAAATAACTTAAAGAACCCATGAACATTTTGCATCTTAAACATTACTATGCATAAAAAATTGGTTATTTCATCATTGTATATATTTGTTTAATTTTTTTTTTTCAAAAAACCACTATCTTGTATTTCTTTCAATTTATAAACTTAAAAATATAAAAACACCAAAAACATCCAAATCATCAAAATCTTCAAAACCATATTTTATCTTTGTACCTCTCAATTTGTGAAGTATTGCAGTTATATTTTCAAATTATTTTGGATAAATTAGCATTTATTTGGAATCCCGCACTTTCACATTCACATGAATAAATATCTTGATTTTATCTGGCATGATTACTAATCTCTCTTATATCAAAGTCCATAAAATTCAATTAAATAAAGTTTGATCATAGAGAATTGATCTTGTTATTTACTTAAACCTAGCATATCCTTTCAAAATAAAATGATTATATTTGTAATATCCATGCTATGCTACATAGTAGAAGTGGTTTCTTGAGCGAAAAGTTTCCCCTTCTATCCTATCATGCACATGGTCTAGAATCTTTGAGAATTGACAAAAGGACAAGCTCACCCCTACCCAAAATAAAAATCCCTTGCTCTACAGCTAATCCGAGCAAGTATCCCTAGAATAGGAAGCAAAAGAAAAGGAAAAATAAAGCAAAATCATGAGAAAAAGAAGCATTATTTCAGAATCATTTTGTACTCTCTTAGCACTATTTCAGCATTATCTCAAATATCAAAGCAAAAGATACGAAAAAGAAAAATACAAAAAAAAAGAGAAAAGAAAGAAAGAAAGCAAAACAAGCAAAAGCAAAAGCAATAAAATCCCTTTCCCCACCCATTGAAAAGAAAAGAAGGGTTGATGAGCTTGAATCCCTGGAATTCTCAATTATTCGAAAACTGTGAGGTAAGCCCCATAACAAGTGGTTTGTGCCCAACCCACTTGGCCTTGGGTAACTCCTAGCGTGGTGATATGTTTGTCACGTTAGCGACCTTCTTTTGTACAAACCTATGTCTGCTTATGGATTAGCTAGCTCTTGATAACCCGACTTACATAGTAGTCTGGTACGGTTATATGCATCTAAATTATGGTTAATGAACACTTATTTGGTTAATTTAAATCACTTGTATCAAATTATCTTGCTCAAAATTGGTAAATGCACAAAGCAATTGCACACACATTTGTATTTGAGAGATTTTGTGTATCATTATGATAAATCAAGATTGGAAATGAACTCACATATGCACATGGGATTCCTTATAAATATAACTTTTGTCTTTAAGATACTTTGAAATATTTTTGCAAATTGTCTAGAATAATTTCATTTTCTTCTCTGAGAACAGTTGTTTAGTATAAAGACTACTACATGCATTACCAAAAATCAAAATCATTTAAAAAAAAACATGCAATAAAGTTACATTTATATATAACTTTTGACTTTCGCGATGATGGTATAGTTCCAAAACCAAAATTGGAATTTTATGCCTAGCACAAGTCCTCATCTTCATATTTTCTGTTTATTTTCAAAAATTAAAAATCAACCATGCAATAGAACTATTACTTCTTCTTTGGATTTCGCGATGATGGTATAAGTTTATATCTATAAATTCTATGCCTAGCGCAAACCATCGAACTAATTTTATTTCCCATTTATTTAAAATCATAAAAAACATATGACTTGCGTCATTATGTTACACAATTATGCGTTACAAACAAATGAACACTTATTCTATTTCATGTCATTATGTCAAAATTCAATATTGCAATGATGGTATAATTCTAAGGAGTTGTTCAAACTTTTATCACACTTAGAAATTTATGCCTAGCAAAAATCATTTTAAAATATTTCATACATAATATTTTCATGGAAATCTGAAAACAAATCACCATCATCATCATCATCTCCATCATCACAACAAAGTCTTAAGACAGTCTCTTAAGCACTCTTTTACTTTTAACAATATTTCTATACTAGGATTAGCTTGACGACCTAGCGAGTGGCGACTCTATGAAATGGTCTATAATAGCGACAATGTCCTTTGAAATTATTTTTAGAAGTCCCTTTTATTTTTATCAAATTATTGCACAAACAACCAATTTTTTTACATCAAATTATTCCATTTAAATTTTAAAAACATGACATTCAAACCATAATTTTTCCAAACGACATAATTACATGAACCATCAAATCAATCACATAAAAACATTAAAGCATCATACAAACACATAAGACAAGTCATATGATCAAAAATATCTCATCTATATATATCAACAATATATACATCATCTCAAAACTAGATCGGTATGCCACAATCTGTACCTTGGCATACTCAATCCTCTATAAAAAATAATCAACACTATGTATCAATCTGTGTAGTGCAGTCTGTAGTAGCTAGCCTCGAGAACCCCTCGAGCTCTCAGCCTCATCTCCTACCTTGCCCTGAGGTGGATGAGGTGGCCCCATCGTAGTCCATGTGGTTCTATGAGTCCTAGACTCTGATAGTTATGATTTCCTTGATGACCTCATCACGACAGGCTTCGCAATGGGGGCCGATAGCGGTAACCTCTGCCCCTCTGGCACCATATGGTAGTATAGTGTTTGATAGAATGTGATCTAGGCAATAGCCCGTGCTAGGTCCCGAGTGCTTGCCCCTTCGCTCCAGGCTCTGAGGCGTGCGACCTCATCTCTGAGCTGTGTGGCCTCCTCTCGGTGTCATGCAGCCTCATCCTGCAAGGCCTGCACCTGATCCTGGAGATGAAAAGTCTTTGCCCGAAGGGTAGCCATCTCGCTACTCTCTCCTACCTTGACACCCTTACCGTTATCGAGTGATGGTGGTCTCTCTCTCTATGGAGAAGGGGGTCTCTCCTCCCTCCTCTCCCACTACCATGACCTCTGCTAACCCTGTGGCCTCCTCTGATCTCTCCCGCCATGACCTTGTGCCGCCTCAATGGTCACCTGGTGCTGCCTCCCCTTCCGATGCACAACTACATGAATCGAACCCTGAGCCCTCGTCATCCAAGGAGGGTGAATGCCTGTGTACTAGGCATCATAGTCGTCAGCAACCCCAGTGTCATCACCATCCACTGGATAGATTGGGGAATTATCCGTGTCCTCACTCCAGAACCGCTGCATATCTGGAGCCCCACTGACTGTAGTGTTATCTCAGATGGTCCGGGAAAACTCATAGTCCCTGAGAGATGGGATCCCCTACTGTAGACCGAATTGCCTCAAAACTCAGTCATAGTGATGGAGCTCCACCTCTCTCCTCTCCATCCTCAGCCAATATACTTTCCTGATGTGAGCCAGCTCCTGTCCATCCTCGGCCCACCCTGGATGATCTCTCCAAGGCCTCTAGGTTATCTGGTCAGAGACAAGGTCATCAAGTAGTCTTCGGGACATTGGCAGATCTATCCATTGCTGTGACCATCTTTGGAGCCACCAGTAGAAAACTCGGGGCCTCTCCTCGTCAATCCCTGTAAGTGGGAGCCCTACCGGCCTACGCACTATGATGTGCTCCCAAAACCAAACCTGCAATAGTGATGTCAAAACTAGACATCGACCTCCCTTGTATACGACCCCATACAGGATCCTATACAATCGACATAGTACAAAGCTCCCCCAAGAAAACCTATACTCGTGGTCTCTCATGTCATAGACCACATCTGTCAGTAGCCATGGTAGTCTGCATCCATTCTGATGGCATAACAGCAAACCACCTACCACCCTAGCCTAAACTTGTGTCAGTCTAGATGCCCCAGGCATCTGGCATAGCGACTCAATGTTCACTCTGCCCTTCTCCAGGGCGAAGCTCGGATCTCCGCACAGTCGCATCATCACGTGGCCCTGATTGGCCATGGGAGTTATTAGCCGATCCTTGTATGGGGATCCTCAAAATCCTCCATACATCCTCCAATGTGGGAGTCATCTCCCCTGTCAGTAACCGAAAATAAGAACCTGGATACCACCTCTCTGCTAGGGCTATAAATAGCCCAATATCTATAGAAACCTGTGGCATATCTACCACGTGCTGCAAGCTGAATTGAGCCAACTGATATCGCTTTGCCTGAGATAGAGTGGCCAAGTCATCCATCAGCCACCGTATTTCCATTCTTGGCTCTTTAGTAATCCTCTCTGCAACATAAACAACAAAACAATAAAAATCATTAATAAACAGTGATTAAAAATGCAAGTAAAATAAGTTCACTTTCATACAAATGATGATATCGCCCACTATTGGATGATATCATCCAAAATTTGAGAAAATTCATCTTTGATTTTGCAAGAGGGAATCATCCCTTATTGGACGAAATCGTCCCCATATCGTCGATTTCACCCTTGGACGAAATCGATGATATCGAGACGATTTCGACGAAATTGAGATGATTTCGTCCCAATGACATCGACAGCCCAAAAATGGTCGTGATGCTCAATAATCATTCAAAATTAATCTAAAAAGCATGAAATTCAAAATTAAATAATTCTAAATTAAGTTTGGACCCTTACTCGTAGCCCGCGCCGGACCTCTATTGATCTGTGCGCTATCTCGACCATCTTGTCTGCAGAGCTCTAGAAACCAGGAAAATGAATAGTAACAATGAATTAGGGTTTTACCCTATTTTTTTTAATTTTATTCAAAAACACTTAAACAACATTTTAACATTTTTCTTTTCCATGTTTTTACCTCAAACGTTCAATTTGGGTAAAAACACGGAGGGGGCACCATAGTAAACTATCGTACGATTCGACCTAGAATTGTCGCCTAAAAATGGGAATAATTTTTGCTTTCTTGTAGATCAAGAAGAACTCATATTTAATGCATTTTCTTTAAAAAATTTTCTAAAGAGGAGGCAAAATGTAGCACCCTAAAATTGGCGCAGTAAACCTTAGCAATAATTAAAATTACTTTAGTAATAATTCAAACTTTGAATTTTAACCCCGAACCGCCTGTTAACCACCTGTTAAATCGCTTTTTTTCGTGCCATTTTTAGGATTTTTTGTGATTGCTGGATGATATCATCACCGATTAGATGATATCGCCTCAGATCAGATGAATTCATCTGGAGAAGAACGTCCAGACGATTTCGTCCCAAAACTAATTTTTCATAATTAGCTTCTGTTTCAACGACATCTCTAACTTGGGCAAAAGCGTTTCTGCGTGGTTAGAGACTTCCCCCATTGGAGATCTCCTAGATTGGGATGATCTCCAACCTCCCAACATCCTTCCTATGCCTATTTAATCTTAGGCCCTCCCCTTGACATTCCCCTGGCTGAATTTTCTTGTAACACGAGTTCTGTTTGCATTAGACCATCTTAAATCACCATTTGCCTTCGTATTTTTCCAAGTTTGTTTGCAGGAACTTTGTCATTCTTCAGCTGGAGCAAGCTCAGATCGTCGCAGACAATCTTGTACGATCTTGGATGATCACGACCCAATTAGATATGATTTTGCACTCTACAGATGATTTCGACTGCAGTCAACATTGGGGGCAATTAGTGCCCAGAGTTTGCACTTTTCTCTTCTCGTCTATTGTTTCATTCTGCATTTAGATCAATTTATTGTTATTTTCTGCTATTCTACATTTTGGAGTTCACCCATATAGCTTAAGTGCATGATAATATCATAATTTGTCATTAGAATACTATAATTTACTTGAATTTCTATTCATAATTATCATTTTAGTATCTATATTGTCATTTTGCACCATTTTCCTCTGTTAGTATTGCTGCATTTTATGTGTTCTGTGTTTATTTCTCTGATTGCAGGTCTTTGACGAATTCATCTGATGAATTCGTCAGATCTCAGATGATCCTATCTAATTTCAGATGATCCTGTCAGATCAGAGGCGATCTTGACTGCTTCAAAAATCAAAACCTCCATCAAACATCCGGAATCAGGCATGACTTTTCTCATCTAGATTATTCTCTATGTTTTCTATTTAAATATGTTTTCTATATTCATTTAAATCTTTATTTCATATAGAACAATTTATATTCATTTGGCCAAACCTAGGATTTGAATGATTAAAGATAAAATTGAACACATCAAACACATTCCCAACCTAGGCGTGGAGACTGCCATTCAAAATTTTCCTGGTGAACCCACCATCCGTCAAAAATTCACCTTTACACACCTCCCCCAAGAGGTGGGACATTCAAAGGGCCTCTCAGTCCGACGTATTGTCCCATCCTTCTTGCATCCCCCTTTCGGGCACGGATCCTTTAGCCTGAAGGTAAGGGTGCAGAAAATTTGGAACGATACAAGGATCATCAATAAATATAATCATGACCAAGGCATTGACATACCTAAAGTTACCAAAGACACACATCATACCTTCTACCTTCACATTGAGATATTTTAATGATGCATTATGCTCAACTATTGGCACGATAGTCTTACCTATTCAGGTGGGATTAAAGACCATCCCCGTGATGTGTCATGTGATCGAAGGTGCTATGCAATACAACATACTTCTAGGGAGGCCTTGGATAAGAGAAATGCATTGTGTCCCTTCCATTATCCATCAATGTATTAAATATATTTATGAGGGACAGGTTCACGTGGTGCCTTCAGATGAAGAACCATTCAAATACATGAATTTAGTAGATTTTCCAAGGGACTTCATGCTCCCCTCAATGCACCTAGACATACGGCTAGTGTCACCGATCAAAGAGCTAGGAGGTAAAATGAAGGAAGTGTGTGCCAAACCTACAACATCCGTATCTCAATGATCGGAGCACACGATAGTTGCTTCTACTAAACCGTTTGCATCCACAATGCATCGGGATGATAAGAAGTTAAAGGTAAATATGGAAAAAAAAGAGATAAAGCAAGTGCCCAAACCAGTTGTCATCTGGATTCCTACTCCCATGGAAGTAGAGGATGCTCAAGGGAAATTCAAAGAGGCACCTTAGCCTACTTCACCTACATCTTCAGTAGGGTCATATACACCACAGGTGACCATACATTTGGTTAATCCTATATTAGGGGAATATATTATGTAGAATGTGACATTTACGCTGATCATCAAGACTACACAAGACATGGGCCGACCACAAGCCCATCACCTTCTCATAGGGATGGTGGTACCACTAGGGGTACCTCCTAACCAAACCAATTTCATCTATGGAGGGCTCGACCAACTTGCATCTCACACTTCCATGGATGAGGATGATGATGAACCATTCACCATGAATGTTCATTATCTCTCTAACCTAGAATATGCCCTACGATATTTTGAGCATTACCATTGGCATGGTTATGATCTTAGATTATTCGAGCAGGGGCGTAGGAGGCCGTATGAACCATAGTATCAGTTGCCTACTGATAGGTTCAGGTTAGGATATTATATTGGAGGATAGGATGAACTCCTCGTGGCATATTTAGACCACCTGTACCTCATTCTAGGGGGTGAAGTCGACTTCAATCCTTATCACCCCAATCCCTCCGCCTTTCGAAGGGATAATCGATTAGTGTCTTATGTCACTATAGAACCACCTGAGATATATCATGAAGACATATTGGTGGAGACCGATCTAGAGCATATCCCAAGAGATAACTTGGATGAACAAATCCATGAGGTAGTCAATGACATAGGCCTACAGGTTTAGATCACTAGCATAGAGATAGATTCTAAGTCAGAAGATCATTCTGATGAGGATAGTGCAGAGTCCATATTTGAGATAGGTGGACCAAGTTGCATGTATGAGAGTGATGATGATGATGAGTCCTCAAATAATGAGTAATATGAGGATGAGACTGAGTTGGCTTACTTGAGCCCTCTTAATTTATATCATCTATTACCTTCGGAGATAGTCATCGAGGATGAGCAATCCTCCATGGATGATAGTAGTTATCGAGAATGGGATTTCATGGGGCCCCATATTCTTGATCATCCTAGTTCTAGTTGGTAGTGGTGAGGGTTTGTATTATGATAGTGATGATGAAGATGAAATAGAGAGAGCCTATCTGGGACCTCCCTACTTACATCATTGTAATGCACCATACACTACAGCAGATATGTATAGAGATATCAATCTCCATCCGTGCCTCAGAGGAAGAGCTCCTAACTTGGATAGGATTTATCATATGGTCTTCCCTGATCCATCGATATTTAGAGAGCTCCTCGAGCCTAGTGATCCTATTTTTGAGTCTATTCATAGACTAGATCCAGAGATCCCCATACCCCCAAAACCACATCTCGGGGATGGAAGTTATATAAATTTAGAGTCACATGCACGTGGTCCTAGAGACATGATCCATTCCATCAATATGATCTCCATTTATTTGACCACTCCACTTCACAACCCAATCAATCCTTCCAAACCATTGTGTCTTGATGTAGATGCTATTGATTGGGATCACGTTGACTCACCACTAGAGCCTGAAGATTTCTTCCCTAATGAAGAAATGTTGCAACCTTTTCATTTTATACTAGGTTGTGCACATGATGTTTATCATGTTGAGGATGCTTCCAATGTGGAACCCATAAACCCAGTAGATGACATCCACTTGATCCCTATGCCTCATCAGCTTGAGGAGGGATCCCACATGTCAGTAGAGGAAACCTTTGAAGTGGATATCAGTAATGATCCCACCAATCCTAGGAAGGTTAAATTTGGAGAAATTTTATCTCTTGATGAGCGTGCCAACCTCATCCCTCTACTAAAAGAGAGACCTAATCTCTTTGCTTGGACTTATAAGGACATGCCGGGTCTAGATCCAAAATTGGTTACTCATAACCTTTCGCTAGATCTCTCAAAGAAGCCAATCAAGCAGAAACTCAGGAAGATGCATCCAACAGTAGCCTTAATGGTTAAATATGAATTGCAAAAGCTATTGGATGTAGAATTTGTCATTTCCATCGACTATCTGGAATGGGTATCAAATATGGTGCCTGTAGGAAAACTTGATGGAAGGATCTGTATCTGTATGGATTTTAGAGACCTCAATAGGGCAACACCAAAGGATTCATTTCCATTGCCAAACATAGATGCTCTTGTAGATGCAACTACGGGTCATGAAATGCTCTCCTTAATGGATGGTTTTTTTGGTTACAACCAAATTCGGATTAAGCCCAAAGACCAACATAAAACCATGTTCATAACGCCATGGGGGACATTTTGTTACAAGGTTATGCCATTCAGCCTTAAGAATGTTGGTGCTACATATCAACGGGCTATGACATATATCTTTCATGACTATATGCATAAGATCTTAGAAGATTATATCGATGACTTATTGGCAAAGTCATTGCTGCATTCTGAGCATGCAGAGGTCTTGAGAAAGGTCTTCGATCACCTGATAGAGCATAATGTCAGGTTGAATCCTAAGAAGTGCGTATTTGGCATAACTTCAAGAAAGCTCTTAGGATTCATCATTTCAAAATGAGGGATCAAAGTTGACCCAACAAAGGTCAAGGCTATTTTAGAAATGCATCCTCCCATGAATATCAAGGAATTAAGAAGCCTACAAGGCAAAGTAGCATCCATAAAGTGATTTATCACACAATTATCGGATAAATATCGACCCATGAATCGACTTCTACACAAGGGGGTCCCATTCAATTGGGATGAGGACTACCAAGCAGCCTTTGCTAAGATTAAGCACTACTTGGCGATGCCACCAGTGCTAGCTCCACCAAGACCAGATGTACCATTCTTGCTATATATATCGACAACTAATTTTGCACTAGGGACCATGTTGGCCCAAAAGAATGTGCAAGATAAAGAGCAAGCCATATATTACATTAGCCAAACCTTGGTGAGTTACGAGCTAGGATATGCCTACATGGAAAAATTATGTTTAGCAGTAGTGTTCGCTACAAAGAAATTGTGGCACTATATGTTAAGTCATACGACGTATGTCATATCAAAACAAAATCCTTTGTAGTATATGATGAGTAAGATGTATCATAATACATGTACTACAAAGTGGATCATGCTATTGATAGAATTTGATTTGGAATTCATTAGCCAAAAGTCCATTAAGGGACAAGTCATAGCTGATCAACTAGTTGAGGCACCTCTCAAGAATAGTAGGCCCCTCACCATTGAGCTTCCTGATGATGCAGTCTTCACATTATCAAAAGCACCTAAACCTAAAGAACTAGATAACAAAGTTGATATGACCTTGTTCTTCGATGGTTCAAAGTGTGAGCAAGGGGGTGGTGCAGGAATAGTGTTGTTCATGCCACAAGGTGCTCCTATGCCCTTGTCATTCAAGTTAGACTTTCCTTGCACTAACAATAATGTTGAATATGAAGCCCTAATATTGGGCCTCCAAATAGCTATCGCCATGAAGATTAAAAGGTTAAATATCTTTGGCGATTCCCTTCTCATTGTTAACCAAGTGAAGGGACTTTTTCAATGTCGATGTCCTATCTTGAAGTCTTACAAAGATCTTGTTGATACTTATTTAGCTTAGTTGGAGTGGTACGACATCGAGGCAATCCCTCATTCATCGAATAGATTTGTAGACACTATGGCATCTTTGGGATCCTTAATCCCTCAGAATCCATCTATCGATTTTACTACCATCCATGTAAAAATATTGTCACACTCTACTGTGCAGCATGAAGCTTTGGATAATAAAGAGTCAATCAACATGATTCAGGTAGAACCAAACCATGAATGGTTCTACAGAGCCAGAGACTTTCTCAAGAGAGCACCTTGGGGGTCATTGATCTCGTAGGGTCCTATAGGGAATGGTACTACCATTCACCATAAGGTTGTTTCCCAGTCTGCATTTGCAAATGTTAAACCATAGGGGGAACATGTTGTCTTGATAGTTGAGGCTGAGGTCTATCATAATTGGATGTCATAGATACATGACTTCCTAAAGCTTGGTGTGATCCCTCAAGGATTGTCGTGTGCCATGAGATGCACATTTAAATAGAAAGCGACAAAGTATGTCTTGTTAGGAGATATTTTATATCGTCAAAGCTATGATGGAGTTCTCCTTCATTGTCTTGAGCCCCAAGAATCATCTTGGGAAATTTTGCAAGCTCACGATGGTACATGCGGTGGCCATTTTAGTGGCATGGCTATCATCAAGCGCATCCTTCGCATGGGCTATTATTGGCCCACTATGGAGAAGGATTGCAATGTGTATGTCAGGAAATGCATTAAATGTTAGCATCATGCTAATCTTGCACACTTGCCATCATAGGCCTTACAACCCATTCAAGCGGCTTGGCCATTTGCTTAGTGGGGTTTGGATCTAATCGGTAAGATCTCTCCTCCATCATCGGGTCGACATACATTCATTATTATGGCTACTAAGTACTTTACTAAATGGGTGGAAGCAATCCCATTAACAATGACAACTAGAGCACGTATTACTGAGTTCATACTCACCAATATCATAAGTCATTTTGGGATACCATCCAAAATAATCTTGGATAATGGAATGTCATTCAAGAACAAAACTATGAGGGCTCTAACATCCAAGTACAGGATCAAACATAGTTTTGTGACTCCATATTATCCATAGGAAAATGGGTAAGCTGAAGCTTCAAATAAGATAATGGTATCCATCTTGAAAAATATGGTATAAGAACACCACAAATATTGGCACATCCAGCTACCCCTTGCATTATGGGCTTATAGGACTAGCATTCGGACACCCATTGGGGCAACTCCATTTTCACTAGTATATGGCACTGAGGCCATTATACCCCTAGAGTTGGAGATTCCAACGTTGTGCATCACATTGAAAGAGTTCATCGATGATGACACTACATGACAAGCTCACCTAGATCAATTGATGCTACTTGATGAACATCATGTGAATGCTCTTGAGCATCTCCATGTTTATCAAGAGCACTTAAAATGAGCTTACAATAACAAATTCCATCTAAGAGACTTTGAGGTTGGTGATCTTGTGCTGAAAGAGAACCAACAGAACTCAAATTTACTACCAGAACTATGAGATAAATTTATGGCTAATTGGTTAGGTCCTTATATCATCTCTAAGAAGATTGGACCTGGGACATACCACTTGACATCGTTGGAAGGGGTTGAAGATCCTGAACCTCTCAACATCCTTCATATTAAAGCGTTTTATGCCTAAAACCATAAAAATGCCCCAAAGGCATCTGTAAGCCCTTTGGTCATCCAGTAAAAGGCTCCAAAGGCATATGTAAGCCCTTTGGTCAAATAAAAAGTTATAAAATCTAAAAAAATTGGAAAATATCAAAAATTCAAAAAACATTGCATTTCATTTGCATCATGCATTTCATTTTGCATTTGCATTTCATTTAATTGCATTGCATTAGGCATGTCCATCCATTGCACTTGCATTAGGATAGTTTGTGTTTGCAATCTTACAAATGACACCATGTTTGTGTTTCAATCATGCTTTTATGCAGTATCATAATTATACGTCACCCTTGTGAGTAATTATGTTTTTCAACACAACCTTTCTTGTTGCTATGAAGAATATACTAAGGTTTTTTGGTCACTCAACCATACCTAGTGGTCTTCTCAAGAGTTTGGTAGAAATCTTGCTTTGCTTTTGTAGATGAGGTCTAGTTTTGATAGCCCTTAGCATATCAGAATCCTATCACTAATATCCAAACTAAACAATCCTAATTAGGATGAGGGATAGATGAATGCTACGAAGTGGGACTAGGTATCCTGAGGTGAAAAGTTTATCTTGCTTATCCCCCTATGTGGATGATCTAGGAAATGTTGGAAATTGGCAAAAGGACAAGTTTACCCCCTACCCGAATAAATCCCTTGCTTACAAATGAAGGAGAAAAATCCTAGAGTGAAATCCCAAAGTTAAATCCCTAGAAATCAAGTCAAATCAAGATCAAATTCAAAGTGAAATCAAATCAGTATCAAATCCCTTGCTCAAGAGAAAAAAAAGAAAATAAAAAAAGAGTTTTTATCACTAAAAGAGTAGTATAAAATAAATAGTGATTCTTATCACTTTATATGAGCAAGTATCTTGATAAATTGAAGAAAAGAAGGGGGTGAGCTTGAATCCCTAGAATTTTTAGCACTATCGTACCTTACGCATGATGATATGTTTGATACATTAGCATCTCACTTTTGTGCAGACCAATGTTTGAATGTGGAAGAGCTAGCTTCAGGTGTCCTGTATCGCCTAGTGGTCTACATCCAACTAAAATCCAAACCTAGGATTGGATAGACATTTGAGGATCCCCAATATTAGCAATGGGCTGAAAGAATCTCGCCTGACATTGAGGTATGCTTATGCCTTATCTAATATACTCATTTGCACACACAGGGGTAATGAATAGTTAGGGTCTATCCTAGAGAAAGCCTTATGTTTCAGAAGTCTAGTATGGTTATTATACAACTTTTGATTAGACAACTAGGGTGTTTGAGTCTCATGGTAAACCTCAAAAATTCCCAAATAGCAACAACCAATTTTCAATGCAATTATCAAATATCATTTTCTTTTATGAGAGTTTGTTTATTAGAACTATTTGTAATATAGGTTAGATACTGGATGGATGTCAGAAATGATATTTAAATGGCCACTGACTATGTTATCCATATTATTTTAATTTACAAAGACTTATGAATAGAAACAATACATCATTGCATCTCACATAGGGGTGTACAATTTATCAATTTTTATACAAAGATATAGCAATTACATTTCATGATTGTTATACATTCTGTGGTGTCATCCATTAGATTGTTAAACCCATATTGCATTCATACATTATGTTTTAAGTGATTAAAACATACATGTTCATTTACATAGCATTCATCATAGAAAAACTATGCAATACATACATGGCATAAATTATGTCATAACATCATAAATTAAATGCATACAAGTACAATAAATTACACTTGCATTTAACATCAAATATTGCATACATATACATTCATCATAAGTAGTCCATCTACACATGTATATCATCACATCTAATCATACATTCCATAGCTATCTAGTGCATGTCATCCATACATCACATCATATAGCATAAAATCAGCATAACATATAAGCATTGCATCCATATGCATCTCATAAAACATAAATAATAAAACATATAAAATCCACACATATAATAAGTCTCAAATGTCAGATCATATATATATATGTGTGTGTGTGTGTGTGTGTGTACCAAAAATATATAATAAATAGTACATCAACATATGTCAAAAATACCCGTAGGCTACATCTATGTAGGTCCTCGACCTTACACTCAAAAATGGTACAATATCATCTATAAATATTAGTACTAAGAAGCACCTGTACCCCTAGTCTGAGAGGCTCCACTATCACCTCCACCCTCCCTATGAGTCCTCCTAGAGCTGGCACTAGAGGTCCTCTCTGACCTATGTGATCTATGATTGGAGCTAGCTGAAGACTACCCTATCTCTCGAGTGTGAGTCCTCTGAGATCCTGGAGCCACGGACCTCTTAGGAACCTGACCATCGAGTAACCCTATCTCTCCCCTCAGAGTAGAGATGTAGGAAGCATCTACTACACTATCATTGATGTGCTACTACACTAGAGCTCATAGTCTCTTGATCTCTATCATTGGTCTAGCTCTACTAATCCCTATACTGCCTGAGCTTTTAGAGTAGTTGGAGGTGCTAGAGCAACCTATGAAGAGGAGGGGTCCTCCCTCCTAGCCCTAAGTACATCATGTTGTACCCTTAGAGCATCTAGTTAGGATTGTAGAAGGATGTGCTGCCCTGTAATCCTTTGTATCTCTATCCCTATTGAATCAATATTAGCCTATAGAGCGGTCCTCTCCTCCTCATAGTCATGCCACTAAGACTACCCTATTATGAGCTGAGACTATAGATCCCCAACCTTTGCCTATAAGGTAGCAATGGTGGTATCTCGATGTAGGAGTTGTGTCTGCAGGGAGCCTACCTGAGTCTATAGGCTAGCAATCTAGGCCCTGAGCTACCCGATCTCACTGTCAGGTGTGGCCTCACCCTCCTTGAGAGCATCACCCTCCTCCTCAGCTAGAGGTGCATCCTCTATAGCTCCCTCACCCCATCCACCCTTAGTCCTCTGATGGACTCAATGATCATGAGGATCGACCTTGACTCCCTCAGCACCCTCTACTGCATCATCTAGAGTCCTACCCAAGGGGCCCTCAAAGCCCCACCATACCCTGAGTGTCCACTAGGTGTCATAATCAGTTGTAGTCCCTACATCTATCAGCCTTGACTCCTAAAATTCATCATCCTCATCACCTAGTGGAGTCACCCTGGGCTAGGTCAAGTCCCTCTCTAGAGTGAGGTGATGGTAGATGGTAGGCAGCTCTAGAATGTCCTACCTAATCCTGAACTATCTGGTGACATGAGAGAAGTAAAAGAACTCCCATACCTTGGACTTGCATTCGAGGAGCCATCTATCTCTGCATGCCCGATGTAGCTAGTCATCAGCCTCCATCCATGGAGGGTAGTCTAGGTATGGGTGCCAGTCCACCTAGTCCACCTATAGTCATGAGAACTATCCAATGTAGTAAGCCAGATCTCCTATGTGAGACCTACTCCTAAAGCCCTCCTACTCATGAGGCCAACATGTTGCATAACACTGGTGCACCTCCTCAATGGTGCCAATATCGAGTGGTAGGCTAGTGGGATGCTCAATCCTAATATGCTACCACCCCTAGATCTGAAGTAGTAGGCTACAATCGATGCCTACTCTGCTCCTCTATGTAATCTAGTACAACTCATTATAGAGCTATGCTAGTAAGGCACTCCCCTAGGATAGGATCAGAGGATGATCATGGGGGCTCGCTAGGACCTCCATAGTCCTAGCCAGGAGGTTCCAAGGGAACCTCACTCTAGAAGAGTTGGGTAGGACGATCTACATGATCAGGTGCATAAATATGGCTGCTCATCGAGAGAAGACCCACTCTGTATACCAGTGCTCAATGTGGACCCCTCCATGGTCCGAGTGCCATTATGCTGCCTCACTATGACAGCCAAATATGTGATCAAATACTACCTACTTCACCTCATTCGATGAAGATGTGATGGCCTCACCATCTAGAGGGAGTCAAAAGATGTGGTAGACATCCTCTAGAGTGATAGTCATCTCACCTATCGGTAGGTGAAAGGTATTGGTCCATGCATCCCAACATCGGGCCAATGTAGTCATATAGGCCTGATCGGCCCGGATGGTGGGGAGGTGCAAGATGTAGCCAAATCCCATGGCCCCAAACCAATCCTACTCTACTGGTATCAATGCACCATGTAGGTTATGAAGGATCTCAGATTCCCTCGCCCTCACGGTCAAAGTCTAGTGGAAAGCAGAATAATAAGGTAAAATAATAAAAAAATAAAATAAAAAACAAGCTTAAAAATGACAAACAAAATCATAAAATCTCAAAAACACCAAAAAAATGAAAAAAGCACTTCTAAGATAAAAAAATCAATTAAATCTGCTAAAAAATAAAAAAAATTAAAAAAATTCCTAAAGTGGTCGAACCACGGTTCAGACCCATGGTCGGGATGGCGATCAATTTGATGACCATTGGGATTTGAATCCCACCATGGCTGATAGCCATGACCCCCAATTTGACAATTGGGAACCATGCCTGCCAGCCATAACTAGGAGAAATGACCTTTTTAGGGTCATTTCCCATCTCGAGACACCCAAAAAATTAAAACCCTAACCCTCTAAGCTAACCTAAGCTAAACCTAACTAGGGTGAGGTTCATTATTAATAGTTTAGTGATGTTAATTAGCCCATTATTTAGTGAGGTTAATTTTAAAACTGGTAAAATAAAATAATTAGTGAGATTTGTGTGCTTCTACCTTAGTAGCACCGACTCCTCTAGGTTGGTCTACCATCGATGTGGATGATAGTGAGGTCGAGTTGCGGTAACATTCCATATCAAATTTATCTTCTCACCTCTCAGAGCTCTCAGATTCTCAATTGCAATAGTAAATAATGAAATTAAAAAATTGTGCAAAATGCTTAAATATTTCCTATTTTGGCCCTGATCATGCATGACAACCATGGTCCCCAAATTAGGGTTTTCCACCCATGGGTCTGACCCACGGCTAAGCAATTTGACATTTTTAGCTACTACTGACAAGTATGGCTAGAAATATACAATAAATGCTCTCAAATCCCATCGTATGGAGTTTCAAAATGCTAAATTAAAAATACCCATCTAGCTAAAATTATCAAAAATATTAAAAATAATAAAAAAATTAGATAAATCAAAAGCCAAATGCACCTCGTATCTAGTGATTTACCCTATACACTTGGTGGTTGCAGTGACTTGCACTCCATGCAATCCATAAATATGAGTAAATTACCATAAGGACATTTGGGGTAAATTAGTCATCATTGAATTGTTATGCTTCATTTCAATCCCTAAGAAGGCCTAGACGATTGGACTGCTCCATGGGAATGAGATATTCATGTCAATTCTTCTATGACATTTTTAGCAAATCATCGAACAATATGATTCAACACATGCCTAATTGGAATTGCTATCATCTTGATTCCCTAAGAAGGCCTTTATGATTGGACCGCTCCATGGGATAGAGATATACAATTACTATTAATAGTTGCAATCATAGTTGATTAGGCCTTGCCAAGTATTCAAATGCTAAACTTTAAATTGTTCAAAGTTATTCATAGTGGTCAAGTGACTCATCACTTTATTAATTATCATTACCCTCATCGACTCATCACTTGAGGGGGTAGTCATAATGTCATAATCATAATCAAAGTCAATAGAAGATCCCTTGATCATAGATCCCTTGATCTTGTCAAAATTATATTCATCTTATGAATCATTGCCAATGACTATCATAAGCTTACCCTCTATTGGGGCAAAAAGCAAATATGATAGTTAAGTTAGTAGCTCTCCTCCTTTCGGATCTATATGGTATGAAAGCCTATAGTAGCCCTGAGCTACCCGATCACCACTAGAGCTTGCCAAAGATTTTTCAATTTAAGCCTTCCATCCAGTTGGAAGCAATGATTCTAGGATGTGCATCCTCTTTGCAGGATTTGGGCATCTAATGTTGATCAGACTAATGATCATCATCCAACCTATGACATCATTTTAGGAGGTCTATTTTTGCTCAGCGTTGTTCGATCTCACAATGCATCTCAAAAGGGGCATCTGTAGACACCTAAAATGCATCATGTCGAGGTGACTACTCATATGGGACATGCTAGAAGACCATATGGAAGACCTTGGACAAATACCAAGGTATAGCAGTGGTTCTAACCACTCATTTAGGCATTTTGGCCTAACTATTGTTGGCCATGGCTGAGACCCATGGTTAACAGAGTTGACCGCGCCTCAGAGCCATGGCTAGCAGTCAAAATCAGTTGGACTTTGGCCAACCCAAATTTGGTTATAATGGCCAATTGGTTGCAGATCCGAGTGGTTTTGGGGTGGAAAGATCCAGAAGCTTCCCTCCAACTGCTCCAGCTGTCCATTCTTGATCTTGGCTTCCTCAAGAAGCTAAGACATAGCCTTCCTAGAGGTTATAAGAACCCCATCCAAAATGGGAAATGAGAGAGATGCATAGGAGAATTTGAATGGTGAAGCCCTATCAAATTCAGTACTCACCTACTTGCATTGAGAGAAGTCCTTTAGCTAGCATTGAGAGATTGAAATGACAATTGAAGTCATGGAGGTCTTAGGAGGCTAGAAGAATCAAGAAATGAGATTACGAGCAATCCATCAACAATCGAAGCAATTCAACCACCAAATCTATCAGAGGACATAGAGGTGACCCTTGAACCATCAATTCATCAGGGAAATCGGAGATCTAGGCCATATTTGGAGGGCAAGTGCATTTTTGGCTTCGTCATAGTGTCAGCCATGGCTAATAGTGCTCACCGTGCGACAGACCCATGGTCAGGTTCAATATCCATATTTCCTTGGTCTTTAGCCATAGGTGTTATTTCATTTGCATTAGAATAGATAAATCAGGTGTATATTTGCTTTATTAGAGACTTTTGTCCAGTAGAATTAAGATTTTAGGTATCTTTCTTCTCATTTGGCATTTGTAGTAAGTAGGACAAGAATGCTTACATTTCATGTTTTCATGCTTTTGATTTCATAATTAGGGCATTAGATAGATAATTTTGTCTTTCCTTTACATCTTTCATGGCAATATTTCATGTTTAACATAGGTTTACCATGTTTCTTGCACTTTCTTGATTTCAAGCTTTCATGGCATCTTTTTGTATAACTTCCTTTTAAAGCCTCATCAAGAGAGGCCTCCTTTATTACTAATATGCTTCTTGTTGTTTATTGTATGCAGGACTAACAGGGTGTTGACATGCAAGGCAACAAATACCTCTAATCATGGAGAAGAAGGTCATCGATACCTTGGAGCAGTTCATGTGCATTTAGGAAGCCTATGAATTACACCTACCCTTGCATGGGGATTGTTCTATGATTGTAATAATTGTATCACATTGGGTATCCCTAAGAGGGATGGATTTGTAATCGAGTTTCATTGGAAATTTAATAAAAAGGAAGCCCTACTTTGTGGTTATTTGCAAATTCGTCTATCTTTTATGCTTTATGTGATGTTTCAATTATTATTAGCTTAGGTGTATGCTTCCTAGATTGCTACACAAATAACAATATATTTTCCTCTACATAAAAGTCATAGAGGATTTTTATTATGCCAAATGGTGATAGAATTGCATCTAGAAAAATGTTGTTAAGGAATTTTTAGATGTGCCACAAGGCAAGAGATTTCCCCCAAGGAAAATAACTTATTGGACATGATGGTGATTTCAAAATTTTGGATGAATTAGCTATGAATTTCCCCCACTTAGTAGTTAGGAAATAAATTCATTTTTACATGATGCATATTAATCCATACTATATGTTTTTTGGGTAGGTTTTTATGATCCTACATAAATGATTGTAAAATTCTATTGAGGCCATTTGATATTTTACATTGGTGCAAAAGCAATACAATTTTCACTTTTTTTGATGATATAGTAATTTGAAGAAATAAATAGGATTGCCATCAAAATCTAGGAATCTTATATTATTTATAATTTGGTAGGATTTGGAAAATGATGAATAGCCTTCATGACCTATCACCCTTGGCTATTTAGACATAATGGGAGGAATATATGACTTGTTTCTTATTTTAAGTATAAATAAACAAGGTTAATAGATCATGGAGAATTATATTACCATCATCACTTATGTGTCTTGTAGTATTCAAAATTTGGAAATATGAAGAAGGATGGACAACTTTTCATGACTTTTCAACCTTAGTAATTTAGATTTAACAAGAGAAATACATGATAAATTTATTCTTTTAAATATAAATGGGAAAGGTTGATAAATGATGGAGGATTATGTTTCCATCAACACTTATGAATATTATAGTATTCATCATATGAAAGGATGGATATTTGGAAATATTGGATGAGTTTATTGAAATATAGATTAGGTTGGAGAGAATAAAAAACATTTACAACCTTGTCATACATAGGGATTATCATTTAACAAGAGAGACATATAGTTGGCCCCTTCATTATGTTAGAGAATATTACATTATTTGGTGCATGTGAATGTACTACCTTGGTACATAATTGTAAATTTTATATTAAGGTTGTGTCTTAGAGTAGTGAGTGAGCTAATATTTCATGTAATGTAATAATTTGTAGGAAATACATGAGTGTCATTTAAATATGTGTGCAAGTGTTATGAGTGTAAATGTGCACGTGTATAATATGTAAGTATGCACATGTATCCTTATATTAGGAAGAGTTATGTGAAGAGTTGAGTACAAGTGTGCATACAATATAGTATCATGTGTATGCAAGTGTCATGTATAGAAGCCAAGAGTCATAAGGCTTGGAATATGGAAAGGAAGAGTTATAGTAACTAAAAAATCATCCTAGAGAGGCTATATATTACTCCATAGAGTGGATAACAGGAGAGAAAAATCCATACCATCTACATAGCATTACATATCATATATATATATATATATATATATATACATCATTTACAATATCTATAGTGTCATCTCTATGAGATATATGTAACAGAAATAGGAGTAATACAAATTTACTTACATTTGAGAAACCAATATTGTAAGTGATATTATTGTGTATATTTTAGGCTTTACATTAAATATTATACATATTAGTTGTCTCATTTATCTCTATTACATTATATTTATTGAATTCATTATATTGCAACTATATTATATTCGATAATGTGATTAGTTTTCTATAAATTTCATATTAACTATAAGGATTCAAAAACCATCAATGGTATTAGAGACACATGAAGGTTACGTGCATAGGTTTTGAAAGTTGCAAAAGTTAAGGATATTATCATTGCGTAAGAAAAACCCGTGAAGAAAAATATTTTTACTAAGTTGAAGAAAAACCAGTGAAGTTAAGATTATTACCACTAGGTTGAAGAACAACCAGTGAAGATTAAAGATTTAAATTTTACAAAGAACCAACTCAAGAAGAAAATTTGGTCATTTCCATTTTGCTTTAGATATTGAAAAAGTTGAATATTGATTCTTAGGTAATGCTAAAGAAAGCTATATATTGTTGCAGTAAAAAAATGATCTTCAAAAGTTGATAAGCTTCCTACAACAAATAGATAAGACTTTCATATTTTATTACTTAAATTTCGTGAGCTTTCTTCATGCATGGATTGATTTGAGTTGTAGTTAAGTCTTAGATATAGATATTGATAAATATTTGAGGTCTCAAAAATAGACCTTGATAGATAGATTGAGTTAACCTATTCCAAGGAAAATATTCATAATATAAGGAAGTCTACGGTATATTTTTAGGTCTTGAAGATAGACCTTTATATTGATAGAGAAATAAGACTCTAGAAAAGAAGTCCCATAGAATCAGATAAAGGATAATTGAAAAATGTCCCATTGAAAGTAAATTGAAGAAGACCTGAGAAAGAGGTCCTATTGAAAATTAGTCCTTAATAAGAAAAGAGACCATAATATAACTTGATCTACAAAGATAGGAAGAAAGTAAGAACTTGAAGGTAGAAAGAAGGCTTCAAGAAGACTTCAAGAAAGAATAAATTGAAGCCAAAATTTATAGAAAGGGAAGTATCTTGCCAAAATTTGAATGTTATAAAAAATTTCAAGACAACAAAATATCTTGAGGACAGTCCAAGTTAAAGGACAATGTAAGAAATACATAAGGTAGAACAACTTGAAGAACAAGATAGAGGTAGTATTTGGAAGGAAATTTTGAATGTCACAAGAGAAACATAGAAGATAAATATTCAGCAAGTATAGATAACACAAGGCATCAAGATTGCAAGTTTTTGAGTATAGAGTAAGAGGCAAAATATTGGATTAATGCAAAGCATAGAAGTCCACATTGGATAGAAGTTTTGAAAGGTAATATAACTAGCTAGCATATAAGAGAGAGCACCAAGAAGAGATTGAACACCAAATTCTAAGAGAATGACAAATAATAGTAGTTTATAATATTTGGGACAGAGAGGGCAACACAACACTATAATAGCACCATAGTCAAAGTTAAGGAGTGCCATTGAACAAAGGAGTAAAGCAAGATGACATTAAGAATACAACAATACAGTCATAGAGATTTGGAGTGCAAGTTCTCTATATAGATGCACCACCTACACCTACAATAATAAGGAAGAGTTAGAATCATATTAAAGAGTGCCAAAATTGAATATCAAATAAAGAGTGCTAAGCTAGAATAAGTTAAAAGGTAGAATGTCAAGCAATGTAGTCTTCATTAGAGCTATGTATGGAACATTGCATGCAATATTTTAGAGCACCAAAGAGTGCCAAAGTAATTTAAGAGCAACTAAGTTTGTAAGGAAGAATAATGTAATATTGTAGAGTGTCTAAGAGTGCCAAAGAATAATATTAGAGAGTGAAACATCACTATAATATGCTATTCAGTGAACTAGGCCAAACAGTAAGTAAGCCAAGGGGAACATCAACAAGCAAGCATCCAAAGAACAAAAATGAGGTCAAGCATAATATAGAATATCTATGAATAAAGAAGAAGTTTATTCAAAGTGTGCCTTTGTAAGGATAAATATAGATTTTTAAGAAGTTTTTAAGTCTCTTGAATCAGAGAAGAAATCATTGTTGCATCTACACCTACAAAAATAAGAAGAAATAGGTAGAAAAACATGAAATAATATAGCATTCAAAATAGAATAATGTTGAGGTATAAAAGCACCATCTTCTCATCCAAACATAGAGCCTTAAAGCCAAACACAAAGCCATTTTTTGAGTTGAATATAGAGTAGCTCTAAGCAATAAGATCCTATGCCAAAATCCAGCATAGAAGAATTTGCATTATAGCCTGAAAAGGAGCACTAAAATTTCATCCATTGCATACTATAAACTAGCATTGAAGGAAGGAAGTGCAAAAACTAAGATAAATTAGAGCATAAAAGAAGTGCAAGAGGTTAGCATAATCGAATGATGTATGAGTGCAAGACCAAGAGTCACTTGGAAGAAGCTAAACATTTGAAAATATAATACCCATAATTAACTTCCAAGGATGGTGAAAAAATTCAAAAGCATTATATCATTCATGTGCCCAAGGAAGTTGAATATTACAAACATTGGAATATTGAACGCCAATCAAAATTATCATGCAAAATACCTGTTTGACATGTTGAAGTAAGGAAGGTGAAAGACAAATTGAGTAATGATCATTTTAAAAATATTCAATTAGATATCCATGTTGGATATTCCTAATGCTCATTCACACGTATTTGATGTTCAGAGAAGTCAAGTTGAAGCAAACTCTAGTGCCAAGGTTAACACAAGAAGTCGTACATGCTCAAGCCAAGTTGAAGTATTTACCAAACTCTAGTGCCAAGATCATCACAAGAAGCCACACACTTCAAGGATGTATTAGAATTTTATTATTTGATTTTTGATTCTTTTCTAAGGTTAAGGAGGAATAAGGAATATTTAATTATTCTACTTATAAGGTTTAGTAATATTAATAAGGATATATAATGATATTAATAAGGATTAATACCTTAGTTGTATTTTAAAAGTTCTAAAGTATTAAGTTGAAGTTACTTTGCTTCTTTAAGGTTTAATATATTTGAAAGAATTTATTTTTTAACATTTATTGAAATTCAAAGCTAATGGAATATTTGTAAATTGTTTAATTGTGGAGATATAATGAAGCTTACTTCAAACTTAGGAATATTACATTTGCAAACATCCTTTTTTTTCTAGTTTCTAATTAATTAGGAAGCCATAAGGAATTCAACATCATAGGTTTTTGAAAATTTAGAAACTTGAAAATTTTAGAAAGGTTGAATCATTTAAACTTAGGGAGTCATAAGGTAGTCAACTTCAAAGGTTATATGAGTACTACCATGTCTATCAACAAATTATTTCTTTCAAAGTCTCAACTTCTCAAAGGTCCTAACTATGCTTCATGGAAAAACAAAGTAAAATCCATTTTGATAGTAGAAAAACTTTGGGACATTGTTAGAGGAATAAAAACTAAACCTACTAAAGGTGATAGAGAAATTAAAAAATATGAAGAATAAGAAGAAGCAAAATCCCTCATGATAATAACATTTGCAATTATATATGAGATACAACCTTACATAAGCACATTAGTAACCTCTACAAAATCTTGGAATACTTTAGCCAAGATATTTGAAGAAAGAAGAAAGTGACTATTTTGAATCTTAAAACTCAATTACCTTCCTTAAAAGTTAATAGTGGTGAAAGCATTGAATTATTTTAAAAAGAGTGTTAGAAATAAAAGAAAAACTATTAACTTTAGGAGAAAATGTAGAGGAAAAATTTCTTGTTCAAGTGATCTTGAAAGTTCTTTCGGAAAACTACAAGCACTTGGTCACATATTTGCAAATTCTAAGCAAAGATGCTTCATTTTATGAGTTAGTTAATATTATATAAGAGTATGAAGTGGAGAATTCATTCAAATATGAGATGACTAAAAATGCCTTAATATCAAGGGACAACACATAAGGAAATATTACTTCAACTTCAAGAGATAAGTTTAATAGGAGTAACTAATATTGTTAGATATGTAGAAGGAGAAATCATAATACAATTTTTTGTAGATATAATCCAAGAAATAAATCTCAAGGAAATTAATGGGTTCAATATAACAAAAGATACATATAGTTGGTTCAATATTTTAAATACAAATTTGTGATGTTAATGGGTCATGAGATATATAATGAGTTGATGGTAACAATTGAGGGAGATGAAAAGGGTTTGCACATCCTATCAACTATAGGGATTTGGAATTAATAGGAGAGGCATATAGCTTTTTTTTTAGCAAAAAACCCCTTGCGGGGCTGCCTTAGCCTAAGAAACCATGATAGGGGGTTATACACCATCAAAATCACCTAGGATTCACTTCTGGCCCTGACTGAACCAATATTTTTATCAACTAGTTTTTGGGTACTCGATGTGCATTTGGTAGGGAGGAGATTCGAACCAAGGACCTCCCTTGGAGGATTGTCCAACCCTCTCCAACTCACCTACAACATGTGGGTGGGAGAGGCATATAGTTAGTCCTTTTATTTAAGTACAAATTCATGAGGTGAAAATATCATGAAAATGATGATGATGTAGACCCATTGGAATCAGATCCATAAATTATTGTAGAATAAGAGATCTTAACCTAACTAGAATAATCACTTGCCAAAGAGATAAAATGATTGATTAATAAGATCAAATATTTTGGATGGAAATAATATTTGGAATTGGTTTTCATTTTCTAGTTATTCTTGATGCTCTATTCCTAAGTGAGGAAATGATGATTAGGGAAACTTATAACTTGTGTTACAAAGCAAAAAACTTGATGAACCCAAGTGATAAAATAGGATCAAGATTTTTGATTTGGATAGGATAGAAATGAGGTAGATTTGTTGGCCTCAAATTCCTAACAAAGTGAAAAAACTAATCCCAAACTGGAACAATCCTTTGCAAATATTTTTAATGAGTGTAGAAAAGCAAGTATTGATTAATTAGTTTACATCCCCATGTCTATCGATCATAGAACCTTGGGAATAAAAATAGAATTATTGAATCTAATCCTAGACTTAAATATAAGAAAATAATATTACAAAGTTAGAAAAATAGTATATGTAAATTTGAGATAGTTATGAGATAATATGCCTACTTGTTAGCCTGAATGCTTTGTAAGTGAAGGAATATTTATTCCATTTCTTGATCTTATATACAAAGCCACTAGGTTAACAAGTTTAGAATATGATAATGCTTTTTTTTTAATAAAATAGAGGATGATTATTAATAGAAAAGGATAGATATTGTTGATGATACCACTCATGCCTTGAGGGTACATGTACTTATGGGATATTTAGAAAAATTGAAAATAATTATGTGTTTCTACTCTCATTTCAAGATATATATGTATCCTTACAATTAAATCATATAAGAATATAAGAGGGATCCACTCACATCAACCACCTAGTAAGAATGGAAATAACTAACCTAACTAAGTTCATCATTTGCATGTCATCATGGATCCCCGACTCTCTTCTTTACAAGTAAACATAAGAAGAGATAAGCAATTCATGCTAGTAGGTAGTCATAAAGCCAATAGTTATAATTTAAGTTTTAGGTGTAATATTTCTTAAAATGCATGATGTTCACTGATTCTTTAAGTTTCTTACTATCAAGCATGGAAAGATACTATGCACCCAAACCATACTTAGAATTTATGATGTATGGACCTAGCCAATTGAGCTTAAAAATTACAGTGAGTTTGGATCTGGAATATTTATGATTTTCTTTAAGGATAATTTCATCAAGTTAAAAGGACTAATATTGTACCTTCTTGATATATGATTTTATAAGCCATTTTTGGTAGACCTATAGGTGCTTTGGGATATGGATCCACTTTTCATCAAGTAGTCGCAATTGGCTAAGGCAAGTGAGATAATATTGATATCCTATAGAGGTATCATGTAACAAAATGCATAGTGAAGGGACCTTGAGATCAAAAGGGAAAACTAATTTGGTTCCATAGAATAAATCATAATGTTTCACACCATTACGTGTTTTAATACTAGTATGATATGTCCAATGGTCTAGGTATAACTAGAGATGTCAATGCCATTCGATTTTACTAATTTCTTAAGGATGTTGACAAGGGTTTTATTGTAGGATTTGACTTAGTTTTTGCCTTGAGGATAATAAGGGTGGATCATTTATGTTTTATTAAATATTTTGTAAAAATATTTTGTACATATTCATTATTAAAGTGTTTCATTATTTGAAATGATGATTAAAGGGATGCCATAATGATAAATAATTTGAGCAAGGATAATTTGGATATTTGCACTCTAGTTGTTGAGGCTATATGTATATATTTGACCTATTTAGTGATGTTTTTAGTATCCATGGTGATAAATTTGTGTCCACTAGAAGATGCAATATTTATTTTCCTGATGTTATCCAATCCCCAAATGGAGAAAGGCTAGTCTAATGTGATGGATTAAATTGCTTGGGAAGGGGCATGGATAAGGTTGTCATATTTTTAACACTTATAACACATGTTGACATATTAGTGACCCATCCTAAGGAGTTACCTAGTGATTGCAACACCACCAAATACCCACTATAAGATTCATCATGTGCTTCTTGGACTATTTTTTTGGAGATTAATGTGGTTTAAAAACCAAAAGGAAAATACCATCAAGTGTATAACATTAAAAAGATCAATGATATTGATATGTTTATAGGATATTTGCTTAAGGTTCTTATGTTCATTGTGATTTAAATCATCAGGAAATGATTTTCTTGTACCAAGGACTAAGGGATGAGTGTCATGACCCTCCCTTGGCAGACTTTTTATTTTGATAAGTTTATGTTTTGCTATGACTACTTTGTTGATGAAATGAATGGCTATTTCAGATTTATTATGCAAAACACTTGTATGTTATGGAATATGTAACATGAGGATATTACTGATGGTTGTAGTTTGATTCCATCCTTAGTATTGGGAAACATACATTTTATGTGAGAATATGATGTTGCTAATTAAAGTGCACTTGTGCAAGAACATGTCTCTTTATGATGGCAGAAAGAACTAACCACCGAGAATGGAATTGCCTTATGGGAAGTGATGTGATGGGTTATTTGTTGGAATAAGGAGGGGGCAACATAGAAAGATGCTCCTCCATGAAGATGCATAAAATTATTTACATAAGAAAAGAAATATCAAACTTTGGTTGTATTGTGTTTGTTTGTTTGATGATATTATTTTGGGTGGAATCTCTCTTATTACATAGTATTTATGCTCAGAGGGATAGATGTTTACTTTAGTTGTTCTTTCGAGAAGGAAGCTTTTGAAAGGTCCTTTTTTTATTGATAATTGTTTGTTGAACTATAAGGTAGATTCAAAAGATTATTTATTAGGAAAGAATTTATTTTGGCTGGAAACCTTGTGATGTTTTGTGCTGAATGTGGATTGCTCTTGTTTCTCCCATGTGAAGGAAACTGGGTTGACTTGTCCTTGTAGTGCTCTTGGCAAGTCATTATAGTTACATAAGGGAGAAACCATTAATTTAAAATAATTTAATATTGAAGCAAGGACTTTGGAAAGATTAAATATAACCTCCAGCTAGAAGTTCTTCGATGTGCTTTGGATGTAAGGCTTCATGCTCAAAGGTTGTTGGAGTAACATCTTCCTTGGTGTTCATCGGTAAACCTAGGGAATGGAGAGTGAGGCCGAGAGGGAGATTCCTCTCTTTAAAATAAAACATGAGAATAGAATGGGGTTTGGTTCTGGTTGAAAGGAGAAATATTAGAATTTTTGGATGCATCTGCAACAGTGGTGAAGAGTTTGGTGCTTGGAAGGATGTCATCAATACTCAGGTAATTCAAAACTAGTTTTTCTTGGTTGAATGGATTTGCAATGTTGTTCTTCAAGCTTGGAAAAATTTACAGTGTATACTCTATGATTAGCAGTAATAAAATTTGTTGTGGATCAAAAAACCTTTGCCTTTAGAATAGCGAACATGACTCCTTCGTATTGCATCTGTGAGAGACTTTATGATTTGTGGGTGCTCATTATTCCTTAGTTTGTTTGATAGACTAGCTTTGGTTTCAAAGTTTATGAGCGTTTGTGTTGAATAGCATGGGATTCTAGACTTGAGAGGGTGTTGTTGTGAGTAAACACCTATCTCTCAGATGTGTTATATTTAGCTATAATAGATACAACCCCATTGAGAGTTCGACATAGTCAAGTTGAGGCCATGTTGAGTGGTTATCGGGTTGCATGTAAGCCTAGATAAACCAGTGATGGTTTACATTTGAGTAGGAGCTCTCCTAAAGTTAAGAGTGACCCTTCTCTTGTTTGATGCTAGCTAAATATTTTGTTTGAGTGATTTTTAGAAAGAAATATTTCTTATTTGCTTCCTATTAGAACCATATTAGAGCATAGTGTAATATGCTAGATCGAGAAGAGTGAAGTGCAACTAGAAAAGTGATAGAGAGTGGTTGCTTTAACTCTAAAATTGTAGTCACTTTGGAGATGTTAAACTGGGTGTTTCCATCAGTTATGTAGAGGTAGACATGTTGTATTGATATGTTTAAATTTGTGAACAACAACTCATGATACTTATTAAATGATAAACATTTAGGAGCAAATTTTTATTGTCTTAGTGTACGTCTCTAAGGAATGTTAACTACTATGTTGGAAATAAAGAGAAAGGGATTATTCTAGAATGGTTTTAGTTGATTGAATGCTTGCTGGTATTGTATGACTCCTCCATTCCTCGAGTGCTCTATATGATTGAGAATAGAGTCTTTGTTTTGCATTGTGTATTGAAAATAATGGGGAAAGAATCTTGTTTACATTATGTATTGGAAAGGTTGAGAATAGAGTCTTTGTTTTGCATTGTGTAATGAAAATAATGGGGAAAGAATCTTGTTTACATTATGTATTGGAAATATTGAGAATAGAGTCTTTGTTTTGCATTATGTAATGAAAATAATGGGGAAAGAATCTTGTTTACATTATGTATTGGAATGATTGAGAATAGAGTCTTTGTTTTACACTATGTAATGAAAATAATGGGGAAAGAATCTTGTTTACATTATGTATTGGAAATATTGAGAAAAGGTTCTTTGTTTTGTATGGTGTAATGAAAAGAATGGGGAAAGAATCTTGCTTTCACTTTGTGTTGGAAAGAATGTGAAATGAATCCTCATAAAGATGCATTAGAAGAAATTATGCTTGTATGGAAATCTTGATGTTTGATTTGGGGAGGCCATCTTTGATCCCTTTCTAAGGCCAATACCTTCTCGATGGTTAAGTTTGGATGTTGGATGAAGTGATCACTCAACACCGGTTTGGAACTATGAAAGGAAACTACAGTGATACCTCTAGAACTAGCTTGTTGAATATGTACTCAGTTAGAATTGGTTACGTCTATCGAACGTTCTGGAAAATGAGGTTATGGTGTTTTACTTGTGAAGGGAACTTAGAAGTTCTGGGATCTTGTTAAAATGAATTGTATGTAACACCATGGTGGTGATGGAAGTCCTAGTGACCCTTGTTATGGATTAGTTTGTAATAAGAAATTATTTATGATGGAATTTGATGACTCCAATAGAATCTATTTAATGTTGTTACTTTGAATGATGTTGTTTAGCGAGATCATTGAGTATTTATAATCTTAGTCTCTTACATCATAATTGAGGAATGTTTGGCTATCATAGAGTAAGATGAGAATAATTAAGATTGGTTGGATGAATGTGAAATTTTCTTTTATATTGAATGCTATGTTTATTTTCGAAAGGAATTATTTGATCTAGGTTTTCCTTTCTATGGTAATATCTTAGATTTCTCTTTCACTTGGAATAAATTATAGTGGATGGAAAGTATTAACCTTAATATCTTGTAGAGAATGGGTATGGTCCATTGTTCAAAGTTGGATTGGACTCTGATAGAACTCTTCTAAGTCTTTGTAGGAAGTAGAGTTTTGTCTTCATAGATGATTGGTTTCACCTTGATTTTGAAAAGACTTGGAGTGGTGCACTTCTCTTAAGGAATGGGTTATCAAATATGGCTTAAACCTTGTTGAGTGGTCTCCTACATTAGTAACCAGATAGAGTTTAGTAAAGACTATTAATCGAGCATTCACAATACCAATATTTAAGGAGGGAAGTAACCTAAGGAGTCAAACCCATGGAGTAGAGTATTGTCACATAGACCGATGTATGTGAGAAGCGATGAGTAACCAACATTCCTCTTCGATTGACTGAAGAAGGATGAAGCTAGCCATTGAAGGAACATGGCCTATGTTGATGTTGAGCTAGAGACATTCATATAGATGGACTTATGTGAAATGTTGAGCTAAGGACTTTCATGTAGATGGACTTATGTGAAATGGTGAGCTAATGACACTCATGTAGATGGACTTATATGAAGTGATGGAGCCAAGGAAATTCATGTATATAGACTTATGTGAGATATGGACTAGGGGCATATACAAAGATGGACTTTTGTGAAATGTGCTAGATAGCTCGAACTCTCTCGATTGATTGAGTAGAGTTAAACTCATACTTTGTAAGGATGGGTTAGATGCTTAAAGTCTTTTTAGAACCTGGTATGCTTGTATGGGTGGACCCGTGCTAAGTAGTAGGGTTAGGTGGACTCCAAGATAGGTCATATATAGTATATATATATATAATAATGATAGGTAAAAATAGGTCGTAACAATGAGGTTGCTTCAAGAGAAATACTTCTAAATGGATTTGAGGGTCCTAGTAGCATAGAGCCTTAAAATAAGGGCTTCATATTTTATTATGTTGTTGGCATAAAATAATATTATCTTAAAGGATAGAGAGATTATTTGTTGGGGATTTACCAAAATCAATCTTGCCCTTGCTTCTTAGATGCATCTCATACCATAAAAGTATAATATTCAAGAGTCTTCTAGATCTTCCTCCTAGTTGATGTTGAAGATTGTCTCATTGGAAAAATCTACCACTAAAGCTTGGATTGCTTCTAAGGGTGTAATTACTAATTGATAAACAATCACTTTAACTTTCATATACTTCTAATTAATAAATTCTTAATCAAATTCACTAAGCAAAGTAACCCACTTCTTAAGAGGTGAGGTTTGTACATGAAATATCATAAAATATTTACCCTTATGATGACAATGGTTTTATGGATGAGTATGTAGTGTCTAAGGATATGTATCTAACGTCATAATTGACTAAATTTTGCATAATATAGAATATAAACCTTTCTCAATGTTGGTCATCATATTATATTGGCATATCCTCTAATGTATAATTAGTGGTAACTATCTAAAACAATAAAGATCTATGAGGTATAGGTGGGATAAGGACCAAAGGTGATATAAAATAGGATTTAGTGCATTAACTGTGGCCTTATGACCATAATATTATTTGAAAACCATATTCTTTCTCAATAGTTTGTTGAAGGGTTGACACTTGTCAACAAGCTAAAAAATAGATCTCCTAATAAAATGAATTTTGCCTTAGATATTTTAGATTTGGTTAAGTGTTTGAGGGTGTAGCATATTAAAAATAGCCAATTTTTTTAATCAATTTTGAGTTTAATGCCCCTATGTACTACAATAAAAATCATAATTTTCCCTAATGCTAGTCCATAAATGCATTTTGAAGCTTCAAGCATACCTTGTACATCCTTATTCTCTCAAAAATATGGCTAAGGTATCAAACATGGTTTTCTCATTCAAAGTATTGACCAAGTATGTCATCCACATAGCCTTCCATGATATAATTTATCATATCATAAAATATGTAGGTCATGACTCTTTGGTAGGTTTAACCTACATTCTTTGTCCAAAGTGCATGACTTGATAGCAAAAAACTCCCTAATGAATAGTGAGGGATATTTAGGGTTGAACCTGAGGGGTTATCTTAATTTAATTATATCCTAAGAGACCATCCATTAAGGAAAATATACCATATACTACTATAAAATCAATAATCATGTTGATTTTTGGAAGAGGAAAGTCATATTTAGGACATGCCTTATTGGTGTTCCAAAAGTTGGTGCACACTCTAACACTTATCATTTATTTGGAAACTAGGATAATTATAGTAATCCAATCAAAATCGTCTATGGACTTAATGAAACCTACTTTAAGGAGCTTTTTTTAAATTCCTCTTTTACTAGGAATGTGACCTTAGGATATGTTTATGAATTTGCATTAGAATTGATAAAAATATGATTGATGACTAAAGAAGGTTTAGGACCTGGTATGTTGGTATGGTACTAAGGAAATATATCCTTGAATATCTTTAGAAACTTGGTATATTCCTTATATTATTCCATGGTTAGGAATTTTCCTAACTTGATGATTTTGGTGTTACAAAATAGCTTCAAGAATTAAAGCAATAGTAGTAGTAATCCAAGAATGCACAAATAATATTATTCCCAAATGATAATAATAATTTAGATCCAATTTCTAAAAAATCAAATATTCAATAATCAAATTCTAGTTTTAAATTAATGTAAATCCTTAGGTACTTAGATAGGGAAAGATCTCATAGCCACTTGGAGAGGGAAAAGTCTCATATGTGTAGTATGAAAAAATAATATTCAAATATCAAAGATGATATCAATTACCACTTACTCTTCTTATCTATATATTAAATGAATTATTAACCCTAAACCTAATGCTCAAGGGCTAACTATTTAAACCTAAGGCCCAAGATAATAAAAATAAAGACATGGCTATATTAGAGCTATTATATGAATTCTCCCTAATAATATTTATCCTCAAAGATAAAAAAATTTAGAAAAATCTCTTAGGATCCCATGTAGCATTTTCTTCTAGAAGATCCTACCACTTAATAAGGAAATCTTAAATTCAATGGGACCAAAAATGATAAACTCTAGATCACAACTTTGCTTCAGGATGGAGATTGATTTGACCTTTTTGATTGAGTGCTATAAGCTCCATCTAGAACTGCATCTTCTAGCTAATAACCTATTTGAGATAAGATACATGAAAGACAATATGGATGTGGGAATATGGTGAAATCTCCAACTGATATTCCACTTCACCAATGTGATGAAACATGTTGTAGGATCCATAAAATCAAGGATACAACTTCTAGTTAGACTTGGTATTCAAGGACAATTACTTGTAGGATTATAGGCACAAAACGACCATATCTCCTATGGTAAATCATCATTAAAATTGTGTGAATCATATTGTTTCTTCATGTAGGTTTGGACATGGATCAAATTATCTTTAAGAAGTTGAAACACAAGCTATGGATTTTTTGATAAGTCACTTACCTAGGAAACTTTAGAGGATCCTGGAACATAGTTTTCCACTGATGGAGTTTTTTGACCATATAATACTTCAATGAGAAACATATTTAGGGATGAATGGTAAAAAGTACTATGCCACCATTTAGCTAATAAGAGCAACATAACCCAGTATACTACTTTCCTTGAGAAAGTAATGAAGGTAAGAATTCAAATATTTATTAATCATTTTTGTTTAACCATCCAAATAAGGGTGATAAGAAGAGGGCATACTCAAATTGGTACCACTAGAAAAATATGTTTTTTATAAGTTACTAGTGAATAGAGGATCACATTCACTCACAATGGTTTTGGGAATGCCATGTAATTTAAAATATAATCAAGATATACATTGGCCACCTTGCTTGCTAAATAGGGATGTTGTAATGCATAGAAATGAGTATACTTGGAAAGACAATATATTATCATAAATATCACCATTTTAACCTCAGATTTGAAAAATCCCTTAATGAAATCCATGGATATGTGCTTCCATTGGTGGCTAGGGATAAGTAAGGGTTGCAAAAATCTATAATAGTTAACTCTTTCTATTTTTTTATGCTAACACACCTCACACTCATCCATAAACATCTTGAAAAATATTTTCAATTTATTCCAAGAAAATATTGCTTCACCCATTCACATGTTTTCAAAAATTCCAAATGTCTAGCCAAAGTAGTGTTGTGGCTACTCAACAACTAGCCCCAAAGCTTGGGGACCCACTTTTAAATTTTTGGTTTGTTGAACTTCAGTAATTTTTGGGTAAGCATGATGATGAAACCCTGACCACAGGCTCGCCATAGGGATTTTGAGGTTCCTCATCTTGTTGGGGTCTCCTTGTTTACTTGTAAATAATTGATGTTTTTTTTTTTTTTCATGAAAGTCCTTGGTAGTGTTGTGTGTTTTTTGTGATGTCTTGATGTGTTTTTGTTTTGGCCTTATGATTTTTATTTTGATGTTAAGTTTGCTTTGATTTGGTGTTGTTTGGATCAATTTTAATGTCTTGACATTAAATTGATTAAAATATTTAATTTCATTTAAATTAAAATAAATTAAAACATGATTAAAATATATATATAATAAAAGTTCAACATTTATATTTACATATAATTTTTTAAAACAAAAACACAAAATATATGAAAAGGTTATATATATATGTATATTTATATACATAAATATACTATTTATATATAATATAAAAATAAAATAAAAATAGATTAATTGTGTTGAACTAAGCATGACACTGATAGGGGGGTGAATCAGTGTGTATTAAAAATTTAATCCAACTACGAAATCAAATCAAAACAAGCAATCACACAAACATGCATCACATAACACCGGATTTATAGTGGAAACCCGATGTGGAAAAACCACTATGCCAATGAACTTTTTAGAATCCCATCCAAATCCAGCTTTGAAATATTTGGTATTTACAATATTTTTGCAGCACCAACTGTAGGGAATGGCACCAACCAACCCAAAATTTAGTAGCACCAACCGCAAGGAGCACCGACCCCTGTTGCCAAGCATCGACCCAAAAAATTTAAAAAGCTCTGATAAAAGTTTTAAATCTCATCTAAATACCCTGAGTGGTCTAGCTCACAAATATTCTCCTCTAAAATCTTTAGTCTAATCTTTTCAATCTTCTCAACTCTGCACATTGATTATCTCACACCTTGCACATCTTTTCAATCAAAATGCCAAAGAAAAAAAATTATTCACAACATGCACAGGTAATCCTTTCTCCAAAAAACCCACTTCTCCCTTTTATTTTAAAACATATATATGTTTCACATTAAAAAACACAACTCTTTTTTTTTCAGTTACACAAAAGTACCACTCAACCGTTATATTCTTAGAAACTACCAAAATTGCCAAAAAGAGCTGACATGACATTTTGTAACAGTCATAACTTCCTCCACAAATTTCCAAACAGGCTAAAAATTGAAACATATATTCTTGGATAAAGCGAATACATTTAGATTAAATTTCCTATTTTAAATATTCACGGATTATTCGTAGTACCAATGACAAAGTGGCCTCTGACGTTGATTTTACACTTGCCACATAAACTGAAAAAAGTGCTCCACAACCATTTTGCAACGCTCACCGTTTCTTCTTTCAGACTCTGTTGGGATGAAATTTTAAAATTAAGCTCTTATTATATCCATCTATCTCCAATAAAAACATTAAGGTCCAATTCCTCACGGATTGCTTAATATTCCTCTTGCAAAGTGATCTTCGACGTAGATTTTACACCTATCACATAAAGCATGAAATTGACCAACAATGTGTAGTGATCCTGGGACGCACGCACCACTCTCTTTTAAACTACTTGCAATGTATTAAGAAACCAATATGAAATGGAAGACAATGAAAAGCATATAACATGAAAATAACAAATATTGATCTCTTTATTCGTATTGAAACTCGGTTACATTTCGGTCCCTCTTAGGGATACCCATTTCGATACAATAAGGTTAAAAATAGGTAAAGAGTGCCTCTTTCACAAAGAGGTGCTACGCTTTCAAAAATCTTCCTAGTTTCACACATGAAAATGTATGAGGGCATACAAATTCCTCTTTCTCTAGGTTTGTTTCCTAGAGGGATCACTTTTGCTCTTGTATGTTGCAGACTTTGTCCGATGAACCTATGGCCCTGTAAGCAATGAAACACCAACACACGCTTAGATGTCTAGGAATGCCTCCCTGGATGAGGTTGTTAGTACTAAATATAACAAATGAAAGCAAGTGTAAACTAGACAAATGCTATAAATCTGAACAAATGAAATGATGCTATGCTAATGATGTGCTAAACAAATAATGAATCTAATGTCTAGAACCCTAAGCTAAGCCTACGGGCCACTGTCCAAGACAACGACCGCTAAAGTGATTCTCATCCTCTTTGCTCCAAAGCTATGGATCAAAGCTTGTATTCGATGTTGAAATAATGGTTGCTATGCTCTCCAATATATCAAGGCTTCACCATATATGTGATCTCCAAGGGAACTCTCCAAGTCTCGAAAGCTCTCCTCGATGACCAAGATCAATAAAAAGATACATATCTAATGGATCCTTGGTGCTCTCAAGATTGCACCTTTTATAGTGTGAAACCCTAGGTCTATGTCCAAGCCCTAGGAATGAATTTCTCATGCGTAGTGTAAGTTAGCATGAGAAGCTTTTTGTCTTTTCTATGTTCGAAGGCCAGTTAACTAAAATATAACTGCCAACTTGAGTCTCCTATGTGAACTGGTCATTAGCATGAGACGCTTTTATCCTTTGTTTATGTTTGGAAGCTAGTTAACTAAAGTATAAATACAAACTCAAGTATTCTAGGTGAACTGGTCATGAAAGGGAATTTAAAGTTACTCCCGCTCACTTTTATTGCATGTAGACTACCACTTCCACCCGTGATTAGACTTGTTTATTAGTAAAAATACCTTTAGGGTTTAGCCTCTATCGTCTGTAGTGACTAATATCTGGCTATTGTCATTTGCAACGGCTAAGATCTGGCCACTCTAGGCTTGAGAGGCTAGGATCTAGATGCTCTTGGCTTGAGTGGCTAGGCTTGGATGGCTTGAAAAGGCCTCAAATGAGTGGTGAGAACCAATGTTGATGCTTGGAAAGTCCAATATTATGTCATATGATATTATGAATGTGTCGATGTGAGAAAATCCCCTAAGAATGACACAATTTAGGTGTCTACAGATGCCCCTTTTTGCAATGCACTATGTGGAAAACATAACGCTGAGCAAAAATGTAGACCAATCTATTTGTAGGGTGTACGGTGATCAATGGTCTGATCAATGCTGGATGGCCCAATCATGAAATATGGTGCACATCCCTTGAATCATTTCCTCAATGTTTAGAGGACTTAGCTCAATGGATTGGGCATGTTAAATTGCACTCATTACTCAAACTCAAATGGGTATCTTCAATTGCTACAACAATTCTGACCGGTAGGAGAGCTACAATTGAATATGTCATGTTTGCTTATGTTCCCAGTAAACAAGGGAAATTTGTGATTTGTTGTATGCAATGATTCGTAGGACAAACATAATTTTGTTATTATCAAGTGATATTTTGTTGATTTTGATTATTATTATGTTGGATTTTTGAACTACTTCCTCACACAATGGATTGGTGAAGAAATTACAATGAATGAAGCGACAAGTCGCTTGACCAATATGACTAATCTAGTTCCTTTCTAATATTTGTTGTTTTTAATAGGTAATCTTACATCCAATTGTGATTCCAATTTTTTATTCTAATCATCTATCCCTATGTCAAGGACCAGTCTAGCTATCAATAGCATTCTCAGGGAGTTAGGATGAGTGATTCTATTTATGTTCAGATTGTATCACTTTGGCTTAATGTTTTTGGTATTATAGGGGAATTAGGATGATCCTTTTGCACTCATGGAGTAGTCTAACCACCTTGGGCTTCTTTGAGATTGAAGGGTGGCACATCGTAATTCCAAAATGAAATGCTTTTGTCCCAAGTAGCCTTATGGTAACCTGCTCATCTCATCAAAATGCATGGAGTGTGAATCATTGTAATCACCGAGTGGATAGAGCACGTAACTGGGTGTGAGGCCTGCTTAGGATTATGCTTTTATGTGATTTTTTTGTTATTTTTGTCATTAAGATGACTTAAATTCATCAAAATGTGTTTATTTAATATTTTTGTCATCCCACCATGGAAGGATTTTCCTTGTTTTTATCTATGGAGCAGGCCATTTTCAGGTCTAGTGGCTTTCGTGTCTCTACCTGTGGCCGTTGTCGCCTTGAGCGGCCATGAAGTTTGGGCTACTGACATTAGGAGCAGCCAAGGTGTAATTTGAAAATATAAAAAAATACATTTTTAGGGTTTTGACCTATCACTTTCATTTGCTATCAATCCACTTTTTAGAGCTCTGGTGAGACATTGACAATTGCAATTTCTGAAGCTACCTGCATCGAGGACATGGCTGCACAGGGTGAGACATCAGTTTTTGGAGGAGCCAGAGCTTCTTGGGTATTTTAATTTTTAAACCCTAAACTCTTTTTATTTTTTGGGTAAAACTAAACCTCACTAAGTAATTGGCAAATGAACCTCACTAAACCTGTTGGTAATGAATGGAATCCATAGTTAGTCTTAGTTTAAGTTTTTAGGTGGTGGGCTGGTCCCAATTTTGTTCTTTTACAATGTTTTTATGAATTTTATGGCCTAGGGTTCATGGGTTTGTTGTGTTACCCTTCAGCCATTGTTGCTCAGAGCATCTAAGTTTGAACCTCAACGGTTAGAAATTTGACCATTGGTATTTGGTTGTTGCTGTCTCTAGTGGCCAAATTCTGGCCACTGTAGGCGACAATAGCTAATCCCCTTAGCCAATTTTACACAAATATTTTGCCTTTTATTGGATTTTTGAGATAGTTTTTTATTTTTTAAAAATTTTTAAAGTACTCTTTAGCCTGTATTGAACTGTAGTTATGTTTCATATTTATTTTTCTTTTCTTAGATCCTTACTACTTGGGCTCGAGACCCGAGGCTCATGAGAAACCTCCAACCTCTTCTGGATGACATGGATTAGAGGTGGCTTAAAGCTTGTGGGATCGAGTATGTTACCAGAATACCTCACATTATATCAGACCAGGATTACCTTATGACTTTGGTGCATCCCTAGGACCCTCTAACTAATACCTTTCACCTCCTGATCAATGAGATGACCATTACGCCAGAGGATGTGTATAGGATCTTCCAGATTCCTTTTATGGGGTGGCTATTGTTTCTTCGACCACTAATGCTAAGGTGGCCATCTTCACTCAATTTTTTGGGAGGTATTATAAGGATGCTCTCAAGTACAACAAGTCTAGAGGATTGTCTATCATCCACTGGTATCAGGAGTGTGTTTTCACAGTGAGGTATGCGGTGCTACTGATGGTCATCAGCAATGTCCTTATCCTAGATTTCTCAGGCTTGAGGTTCCCTTGGAACCTCCTTGTGATGGTTAAGGATCTGATAGTGAGGAGCCTATCATATATGTGTGGGGCAGGTATCTATTAGCTCAATGTTATGATGATCTATACCACATCCATAGGAGGGGTCGTATCAGCATCACTTATAGTTGGATTCTATAGGTCTGGGGATGGGAGCACATTAGGGTAGATCACCCTAAGGGGCTTCCTATCGAGATCATAGTTGTGGATAGGATGTTGCAATGCTATGATGCTAGATGGTTTAGAGAGAGCGAGTAGCGCAATAGCCACACATTTTATAGAGAGTTGACTCTTACACTGATACTTTAACTGGACTCCAGGATGGAGATGCCATATGGCACCCATATCATGAGTGTCCTTCTTGGTATGACCCAAACAACTTTACTTCTAGGACACGGTGTGAGTGATGGCTTGTTGGCTACAAGGTTAACATATGGAAGCACTTATTCTACTATTGGGTTCTTCATTAGTATGGGTTGTAGTAGGATGTGCCACTAGTACTATTTTTGTATAGGCGCATCGAAGCAGAGTGATACCTCCCTCCACGATAGGTTACAGAGCTAGATGATGAGGAGGATGCCCCAACTGTTGATCCTAGAGTAGTTGGTGGAGTCATAGAGGCATTTGCACAGTGGTGGAGTGACCTAATGTGGTATGGTGAAGGTAGTCTGGGCCAAGAGGATGATGGCAAAGATGGGGCAGATCCATCAGGGCATAGGTTTCATGCTAGGACTATGACATGGGGCTAGTAGATAGAGCATGTGGCAGTGGAGTAGGAGGATCTTGAGGAGGTGGAGGAGGAGATGGAGCTTGAGGAGAGAGATTCTCCTCTTAGGGCACAACTACATGATGTGGATGTCGAGCTCTAGTCGACCAAGATATAGGTACAGTAGCACAATGCCATCATAGCTCAGAGGGATACTACTATAGCTTAGATGTCAGACTAGATACTAGCTTTACAGGTTTCTCTAGGAGGATTTGCCCAGATACAGGTTGTTTTTGCCCCTCCTAATCCTAAGTATACTTCAAGGGTAGCTCTTGAGACTGATATCCATTGCCTACAATGTTTTATGGATGAGAGTGATGTTTAGATTATTGAGGATGTAGCCTAGATTACCACTCTCTTGAGGTATATCAGGAGGCTAGGAGCCATCCCTAGGGAGAGAGGGGCTACAGGTGGATCATAGGTCAGTAGGAGCTCTATAGTAGGGTAGTATTCCATCTAGTTTGGTCATGGGACCCAGACTCATACTGAGAGAACAGCAGGGTCCAACTCACACCATTCTCCCAAAGATTCATCCATAGGGGGCGGTGCTACAGGGGGTGCATGCCCAGTATTTGATTGATGATGCTCTTGGTTTTGATTCATTTTTGAGGTCAGCTAACCTATATAATTGTAGCCCCTGGGTATTTGTATATACCTATTGACACACATACTTCTATGATATCTTTGCATTAGGACTCATTATGTGTATTGTTTATTTCTCATGCTTTTGTTGTTATTTTATTTTATTATGTGATGTGATGATGGTGTTATAATGATTTAATGTATATACTAGATGATAGATGATATTGCAAATGCTTATATTTATGTGTAGGTGCTTATATTATTTGATGATGTGACGTGATGTATTTTTATGATGAATGATGAATTCATGATTGTATGCAAATGGATATTGCCAATATGTTTTATGATGTGCTTTATGATGTGATGGTGGACGATTAATGACTTGTGTTTGTGGACACGATGTTATTGTAAAATGCATGTTTAATTTTGTTTTAATTGTATGCATATAACTTATGTGATGGGATGGTATAAATGAACATGTTTAATTTTGTTTTAATTGTATGCATATAACTTATATAAGTGATGGTATAACTTATATAACATATGACTTTTGTTTTAATTGTATGCATATAACTTATGTTTTCTTTGAGTGATGTTTCTTTGAATTTTTTATGTGTGTATCAGATCATTGCTATGAAATCTGGACTGTATGCTTGGATTTTTTAATATGTACTTTGCTTCAGGATTTTGCTTATTTTGATTTAAGCAAGGGATTTGGATAGGGCAAAGCTTGTCCTTTTGCCAATTCTCAGCACCTTTAAACCGGTTGACAAGAGGGATAAGCAAGGAAAATCCTTTTTGCTTAAGGTAACCTAGACCACTTTTGCAACTTTCATATTTTCCTTGTACCATCTAGGATTATAGTGTTTCAATTAGTGATGGGGTCTTGCATATCCAAGGCATTACCACAACTAGACCTTACCTTCTACTAATCAAAGTTGTTTTCCACAAAAGTTGATAAGATCACTAGGTGTGGTTGATTAACTGAAAAACCTTAGTATATTATGTATAACAACAAATAATGGTTGTGTTGAAAAACATAATTACACACTAGTGTTAATGGAGGTATGGATTTGAATGATTTGTGTACAAACTATGGTATCACTTTTAAAGCTCTCATGACATATGCAATTGTAGTGGATATGAAAATACAATGCAATGATGTGGATGCAAGATGTGAGATGCAATTGTTTTTGTATTTTTTATTTTTATGTTGTTTTTGTACTTTTGTTTAATTTTGACCAAAGGGCTTATTATGCCTTTGGGGATTTTTTATTTTTAACCAACTGGCATGAAGTACCCTTGGAGCATTTTGATTGAAGTTTACCAAGTGGTTTGAATACCCTTGGAGCATTTTGAATTGATGTTGACCAAGCGGTTTGAATTACCCTTGGAGCTTTTTGAATTGATTTTGACCAAGTAGCTTGAATTCCCTTGGAGCATTTTGTATTTTATTTTGACCAAGCAGGATGAATTACCCTTGGATCCTTTGATTGTATTTTGAAATTTTATGTTTTTATGATTTGTTTTGTGTTTTTGACATATTTGAATTTTTTTTTGTGTTTTTGACATATTTGAATGTTTTTGTATTTTTGACATATTTGAATGTTTTTGTGTTTTATGTGTAGAATTCCTTTAAGTGAATTATATTGAGAGGTTCAGGCTCCTCAACACCATCTAATGATACTGCAAATTCAGCATCATCATACCAGGTTGTGAAATCATCAATACTGTATTTTCATTGTAATGTCATCCATTTACCATATCATTCTAGTCATGCTTGCATAGAATGTAAAATCTAGATTCACCAACATGATGCAGGAGCATCCAGCAGAAAGCCAAAGAAGAGAAACTGTCACGATATCATGACAGGTTGGCCAAGGAGAAAAATGTCACGTTATCACGACCAAGGGATGAGAAGAGGTGCCAGTAAGAAATATGTCGCGATATCGTGACATGTCGCGTTATCACGACCGACAGACGAGAAAAGGTGCAAGGAGGAAAATATGTCATGATTTCACAACATGTCATAGTTTCATGACCCACAAAGGAGAGAGAAGACACAGAGGAAAAGATGTCACGATTTCACGATGTGTTGCAGTTTCGCGACTCACAGAGGAGAGAGAAGGCACGGAGGAAAAGATGTCACGATTTCGTGAAATGTCGCAGTTTCGTGACCCACAGAGGAGAGAGAAGGCACGGAGGAAAATATGTCATGATTTCATGACATGTCACAGTTTCATGACCCGCAGAGGAGAGAGAAGGTGTAGAGGAAAAGATGTCACGATTTCATGACATGTCGCAGTTTCACGACCCGCAGAGGAGAGAGAAGGCACGGAGGAAAAGATGTCACAATTTTGTGACATGTTGCAGTTTTGTGACCCGCCATGGAGAGAGAAATCCAAGAGGAGAAAATGTCATGATTTCGTGACATGTCACAGTTTCACGACCAGAAGGCGAAGAAGGAGCCGAAGAAGAAAGATGTTGTGATTTCACGACATGTCGCATTTTCACGACTAGAAGGCGAGAGAGGATCCAAGAAGCTAAAATGTCGCAATTTCATGACATGTCGTGTTTTCATGACTCAAAGAGGAAAGCGAAGGCAAGGATGAAAGAATGTCGCGATTTTGCGACATGTCGCGTTTTCATGGCCCGAAGAGAAAAGAGGAGCCGAGAGAGAAAAATGTCGCGATAGCGTGACATGTCGCATTTTCACGACAAGAAGGTCAGAGAGGGAGCCAGATAGAAGAAGTGTCACGATTTCGTGACATGTCGCATTTTCATGACAAAAAGGCGAGGGAAGGAGGCAGCGAGAAGAAATGTCATGATTTCGTGACATGTCATGTTTTCACGACCCGAAGAAGGAGAGAAGGCGATGGAGCAAAAATGTCGCGATATCACGACATGTCGCATTTTCGTGACCCAAAGAGGAGAGAGAAGGCCAAGGAGTAGAAGTGTCGTGATATCACGATCGAAAGAGAAAAGGATGAGCAAGAGGGAAAAGATGTCACGATATCATGACATGTTGCATTTTCGAGGGGACCACGACAGAGCGACAGTGATAGCTCATGGAAGTCATGCGACGGATGCAGGAGCCGATACAGTGCAGCTGGAAGAAGAATGTGATAGATGGAAGTGAAGGCGGTGGCTATTATGCTATTTTTTTTTTTATTCTATGATTTTCTAGAATCAGAGGGTTGGGGCCTCTGTAAAAAAACCCAAGGATTGTAATGAGAGAGGAATGTAGAACTGGAGATTGCAATAGGGAATGTGTAAATGTATTTCTAGTTTTATTGAATGAAAATTTGGATTTGGTAGTGTGTAATTTTCTGTTCTGCATCAGTGGTATCAAAGCCAGAAGTTCCTGAGTGTGCAAATAGATCGCCAAACATGAGGTAGTTTGCACCAGGATCTGTGGAAGAGGAAAGAGTTTGGCACTCTGTGCAGTGCTTGCAGGGGGTTTCATGGATGAAGCCTCAGAGGAAGAATTTGGCACTCTATGCAGTGCTTGCAAGGGGTTTCTTGCATGAAGCCTCAGAGGAAGAATTTAGCACTCTGTGCAGTGCTTGCGGGGGGGGTTTCTTGTAGTGCAGAAGTGGGGGCTACTTCTCAATCCACCTCGGTTGTCTGATGCAGGAGCATCCAGCAGAAATCCAAAGAAGAGGAACTGTCATGATATCGTGACAGGATGGCCAAGGAGAAAAATGTCGCGTTATCGTGACCAAGGGATGAGAAGATGTGCCAGTAAGAAATACGTCGCAATATCATGACATGTTGTGTTATCGTGATCGACAGATGAGAAAAGGTGCAAGGAGGAAAATATGTCATGATTTTGTGACATGTCGTAGTTTCACAACCCGCAGAGGAGAGAGAAGGCATGGAGGAAAAGATGTCATGATTTCACGACGTGTCGTAGTTTCACGACCCATAGAGGAGAGAGAAGGTGCGAAGGAAAAGATGTCACGATTTTGTGACGTGTCATAGTTTCGCAACCCACAGAGGAGAGAGAAGGCATGGAGGAAAAGATGTCACGATTTCATGACATGTCACAGTTTCATGACCCGCAAAGGAGAGAGAAGGCACGAAGGAAAAGATGTCACGATTTCACGACATGTCACAGTTTCGTGACCCATAGAGGAGAGAGAAGGCATGGAGGAAAAGATGTGATTTCACGACATGTCATAGTTTTGCGACCCACCATGGAGAGAGAAAGCCAAGAGGAGAAAATGTCATGATTTCATGACATGTCGCAGTTTCATGACCAGAAGGTGAAGAAGGAGCCGAAGAAGAAAGATGTCACGATTTCACAACATGTCGCATTTTTGCGACCAGAAGGCGAGAGAGGAGCCAGGAAGCTGAAATGTCATGATTTTGTGACATGTCGCATTTTCATGACTCGAAGAGGAAAGCGAAGGCAAGGATGAAAGAATGTCACGATTTCACGACATGTCATGTTTTCACGGCCCAAAGAGAAAATAGGAGCCGAGGGAGAAAAATGTCTCAATAGTGCGACATGTCGCATTTTCGCAACAAGAAGGTCAGAGAGGGAGCCAGATAGAAGAAGTGTCATGATTTTGCAACACATCGCATTTTCATGACGAAAAGGTGAGGGAAGGAGGCAGCAAGAAGAAATGTCATGTTTTCATGACCCGAAGAAGGAGAGAAGGCGATGGAGTAGAAATGTCGCGATATCACGACATGTCGCATTTTCACGACCCAAAGAGGAGAGAGAAGGCCAAGGGGTAGAAGTGTCACGATATCGTGACTGAAAGAGAAAAGGACAAGCAAGAGGGAGAAGATGTCACGATATCATGACATGCTGCATTTTTTAGGGGACCGTGACAGAGCGACAGTGACAGCTCATGGAAGTCAGGCGACGGATGCAGGAGCCGATACAGTGCAGCTGGAAGAAGAATGTGACAGAGGTCAGGCGGCAATTGTAGGGCCATTACAGGGGCACATGGCATCAAGTTACAGGCGATTACAGAGCACTCTGCCATTTCATGTGATGATGATTCTGAAGGGCAAGCGAATGCCAAGAGACATGGGAGATGAAACGAGGGGACCACCAGGTGGAAGACGAAGAGCCGCGTTAGTAAAATTATAAAAGGGCAAGCCGAGGCATGCACAAGGGGTCGAAGTTCGGCCCCAGGAAGAGTTGCAGATGATTTCTGGACCTACTTGGCTATGAGGGTTTCTTCCAAGAAGAGCTTTGAATTCTAGAGGGTGTAGACAGATGCGCCAAACATGAGGCAGTTTACACAGGTTCCATGGAGATGGAAAACTTGATCTGCAAATTTGAGACAGAAGGCGCGATGCTATTGATCTGTAGATAGAACTCTGAATAGTAAGGCTACAACAATTGTTCAGAGTGGTGGTGTTTTGGTAGAGTGCAGAGGAGTTGTAGAGCTGAAGGAAAGAGAGCCAGAGGACTGCAAAGGCAGTGAATTTCTTCCAGATGGGAAGTGAAGGTAGTGGCTATTATGCTATTTTTTTTTATTCTATGATTTTCTAGAATTAGAGGGTCGAGGCCTCTATAAAAAAACCCAAGGATTGTAATGAGAGAGGAATGTAGAACCGAAGATTGCAATAGTGAATGTGTAAATGTATTTCCAGTTTTATTGAATGAAAATTTGGATTTGGTAGTGTGCAATTTTCTGTTCTGCATCACAAAAATATTCACATTAATAATAATTGCTCTCATATTAATAATTATCTACAAAGAGATAATTGTAGGCCCAAAATGGCCACATCCTTAGAAAGCATTGAAAATTTTATTCTAAGGTATGAAGTTTCCATTTCGCACATTTTCTAGTGTATTTTGGAGCGGATCCACAACATGAGTTTCCTAATCCACCCAACACTTAGTGCAATTTTTGCCTTGAGAAATTTCACTTGGTTTATAATGTATTTTGGTGCGGATTGGCGATGAGTCCTGATTCTGCAAAAAATTTTGGCGATGATGACGTCAACACAAGAAGAAGTGCGGAATGGCGATCGAGAGTAGTTTTTTGCATGCTTCGAGCGACTAAGTGTCGGTAAGGCCAATTCTATTACATCAGTTACAAATTGGTGACAAAATCCCTCTTACACTACATAGAGTGTGGAATGGAGATAAAAGCTATTTTACACTACAACTAATGTGGAATGACAATAAAGGATGAGTTGCACTTACCCAAGTGCGGATTGGTGATTCCGCATTTTGACCAAGGTAAATATGATGTCAGCATACTTTTTTGTGTGGATTTTGATTGTTTTGAAGTCAAAGAAGAGAAAATGAAGGTTAATGAGTGGATTGCATCCCGCTCACCTCTTAATGCATTTTACACCAAAATTTGATTTCATATGATGAAGGCTATAATGATGATGTCAGCAATTAAAAGTGTGGAATGGTGCTTTGGTTTTCCCCACCAATTTGTAGAGTATTTTCTGAGTTTTAATCATAGCCGTTCATGATGAAGATCGATGGTCGAGAGTTTTCTAACATTATTGAAGTATTTAAAAGGCCAAAATCTTGCTGGATCAGAGTGCAGTCAGTTGGAGGGTAGGAAGATGAAGCATCGAAGGGTTTTCAAGAACAAGAACCAGAGGTAGTTGTAGATCGATGGTGGAGCGAGCTTCCAAGAATGATCTATGGATCAGATGCAGTCTCTAACAACTTGAACTCCAACTACCATCAACAAACCAACAAGTTGCAGAGCCAAGCTGCCATGGCGATTTACTCACAATGGATTTCCTAGAGGTCAAGCCAGTAAGATAATGCCAAGAAAATCTCTACTGAGCTATAAATATATAATCTTTGTAATGTCTCCTCAATATTATTTCATTTACAAACTATAAATAGAGGTTGAACCCTCATTTTTTAGGGTCGGCTCTAGTGCGTTTGCTTGCCCTACTATAAATATTCTTGTGAGCTAATGGAAGGAGCATTACTCTAATTTTTTGACTCAAATTTGTCATCTTCTTTTGAGGGGTTGAAGCTTGAGTTGTGGGGTTAAGCTACTACATTTTTATTAATACTTGAATGGTTAGTTCATTCTAGCTTATTGGATTACTAGTTGTGAGAGTAGTTGAAATTTGTTCTTGGTTAGATCTGTATTGTTAGAAAGTTTATTTCTATTAAATCTAACTATTGGTCTATTATTCTAATTTGGATTATCAATATTAGATGTTGGAATTACTTTCTGCAATATATCTCTATTTATGTTTTAATGTATGAAGATTTCATGGATTTGGGTGATGTTAATCTTGAGTGATGGGACACTGGAAATAGCTTGTGGGAGCCTTTTGTTGTAGTTGCCTATGTTGTTAGCCTATCCGACCACTATTTTTTATAATACCTCTAACCCTAAACCTTTTCTAACCCTTATCTCAAAACCCTATTTGAGCTTTAATTGTGTCAACACCATTTTAAGTTGACAAGGAACCAACCTACTCTAGAGGTTGGATTGAAGTTGTCTTTGGTCCATCCAATGCTTGAGTGTCAAGCTGCGACTATCGAGTGCATGCCTGGATAGAAAATTGGAAGATAGATAGTTGCAGTGTTAAGTAAAACTTGATGTCAATTCGGTGCCCAATAGTTTTTGGCATGCCCGATGGGACCAGTTCACAAGGAACACGAAAACCCATCATATGAGTTATTGTTTTATCTCTACCTAGAGGAATCAAGATTTGGTGAATTATCTTGACCTTGCTAAGTGGAGAATAGAAAATTCACCTGGCGACTCCCTGGTCTTTAAACCCAGAAAATAATTACCCCTATAGATCAGTGTCCTTTCATGTATACCAAGTCTTTCAAAAGGAATAACCTTGATTCATATTTTTATTGTGAGCTACCTTATAGAGGATCCACTATTATAAGGAATTTAAACCAATATTTTCACTTAGAAGAAGAGCTTCTTGAGGAAAATCTTGTAGTTAATCCAACAACTCCTCCAACAGGACCTACACCTAGAAATATGGCTGGAAATGCAACACCAAATCAGGGAAATGTACCCCCAATTCAGCCTTTACAGAAATACCCCAACTGGAACACAACTGGTCCCCTTAGATTAGCCCATATGAATGCCATTCCCCAGGCTGTGTCCAAGGCTATTCCCACTTATGATGGATCTGGGAAGATGGCATATGAGCACTATCAGGATATTTTGAATCTGGCAGCAATCCACAACATAAAGGATGAGGATGTTATTGTGAGAATCCTAGCCCTGTCCTTCAGAGGAAATATTTTACATTGGTTTAGGACTCTTGAGGATAACACCATCACTTCATGGGTAGCATTGGCTGAGCCTTTTGTGGAAGAATTTAATGAATCTATTGACCCTTTCTCCTTGCTTAATCAGTTCACATCCATGCAAAAATCTTAACAAGAGACTATCTCAGATTTTAATTTAAGGTTTAGCAGAACATGGAAAAGAATTCCCCTACAGCTAGACCAGCTGCATGCCTTGCTTATATGTATTATATCAGAGCTCTTGGATCAGATCTAGGCTTGCAAACCCAACAATCTAGGGTGGAAACCTTTCCACAAGTTTATAATGTAGCAGTTCATGCAGAAAATATGCTAATCAATGTGGGGAGATTACCTCCCAAATTTGTACTACCTTACAATCTAGAAACCACAAATATCCAAAGCCAAGCTACTACTTCATCTTATATGGACCCCATTTCCTTATCATCCCCATCTCCACAAATGAATCCCATTCCTCAGCCAAAAGCACCTTCTGCTATAGTCCCTTTCCCTCCCCTTCCTTCTCAGACTCCTCAAGAGTTTTTTGTCATTCTTGATATACAAAATACTTTGAAAACTTTGAGTAATAGAATGAATTCAATGGAAAAGAGAGATATGGAGAGGTCTCAACAAAGGAGATTTCCATATGTGAACAAATATCAAAGACCTGGTCCTAGTAATAGTACTAGGGTCAGAGTAAATGTAGCATATGAAGAGCCTGAATGTTCTTCAGAGATAAGTCTAGTGAATATCTGGTGTTTGGTATGTAATGATCCTCATGATTCACAATCTTGTGTCATGTACCAACACCATGTTCAACAAGCTATGGATCAAGCAGAAAGGAATCAAAATGGAAGAGTAAATATGTTATGGCAACCTGACCAAATCATGGTTGGGAAAGAGCTTGATGAGGATGGCCCAATTGTTGTTATGACAAGGTCAGGGAAGAAAACCTTGCAAGTAGATCCATAGAATATGGGATAATTCTAGGTTCCTTCTCAGAAAAAGAATGACCCACCTCCCCAAAGCAGTGATACTTTTCCTATTCCCCAAGCTAAAGGGAAAGAGAAGATAGATAGTCTCCCCAAGAGATTTGAGAAAGAAACTGAGGGAGACAGAATGAGGTCTAAGGATGAGGCTCAAGAGAGGCTTAGATTCCCTTCTATTACCAAAATATAAAGAATAGAAGCCACTCAACAATATAAAAGAAAATATGGTGAGCCAGAAAGAAGGCCTGAGAGGACCACTTTGGCTAAGTCTGAATACAACATTGTGGAAGAGATGAAGAGGATACCATCAAAAGCTAGTTTATATGATACTCTTTTCATTCCTGGCTAGATAGACTTGCTTAAAGCTTCTCTCAACAAGTATCCACAAGATAGGCAGGCCACCACAATCCTTAGTATACCCTTAGAAAAGAAAGAAATATCCCTTACTATTTTAAAGAATAAACCCCCTCCTTTCTATATCTCTTTAAGGATGGAAGGTTGGGTAGTCCAAAATTGTATGATAGATTCAGGAGCATCAACTACAGTTATGCCTAAAGCAGTCTGTGAAGAGATGGGTATGGAGTATACCCGATCTTGCCCTGGAGTACTACAATTGGATGGAACACCTGTAAAAATAGTGGGAGTAATAAAGGATGTTTTAATGAGGTTACATAGAGCCCCTGAGGTGACAATAGTACAAGAAATAGTAGTGGTTGATCTAGAGCCCTACTTTGGCTTATGCCTCTCAAGGGAGTTCACTGCAAAATTAGGTGGATGCATGTATATGGATTATTCCAGCATGGTCATTTCCTTCAAAGGGAAGAGGATAAGGATAACACCTAAAAATCCTATGTCTTATCACATAGAAAAAATTGAAGAAGACATGTGCAACCTCACTCCTCTTGAAGAATTTGAAATTGTGGATAAATTTGAAGAACTAGAATTAGAAGATGAATTACCTTTTAGAGAGGATTATAGTCAGTTTGGGATAGGCATGGGCACATATAGTATTTTTGCAGAATCAGAGAAGAAAATTCCTACTATATCTAATCAGTCTCTGAGAGAGATAGAGGTATGGACCATGCACTTTGATGGTGCTAGATGCAAAAATGGAGCTGGTGTTGGTGTGGTACTACAGTCCCAATCAGAAGGGATAAAGAGTTTTACCTACAGATTAACATGGTCATGCACCAATAATGCTGTAGAGTATGAGGCTCTATGCCTCGGACTGATGCAAGCAAAAAATATGGGCATTAAGGTCCTAAACATATATGGTGACTCTAAGTTAATCATCCATCAGGTAAGAGAAAGGTGCAGTAGTAAGCACCATTACCTAAAAGCATACAAAAATAGGGTATGGGATCTGATGGAATCCTTTGATGCCCTAAATATAAACTTTATTCCTAGAGAAAAGAATACTTTGGTAGACTCCTTAGCAGCAAGGGGAGCTAACTTCAACCCTTCTATAGATATTGGAGTCAAGAAAGACAAGGGAATCAAAATGATTTTTAGGCCTATAGTACTAGATAAGCAGATTTTTTGGTAGGTCTTTGAGAGTGATGAATAGATCATTGATTTTATGGTAAGAGAAGCCTATCTCTCCACTATCCAAGAAGAAAATCTAGAGGAAATTGATCAATAGGATGTTATTCAACTTAAGAATAATCACATACCTAGAGGGTTGGTCACTCTAGAGAGCTTGTTTGACAATGAAGATAGGAGAAAGAATCAGATCCATGGAAGTCAATGACAAAATATATAAAGAAGTTGAAATAGAAAAAGAAAAGAAGCTCAAGGTTGGAATCCAATGTTCACCAGAGGAAGAAGAGGATATTAAAGCTTTATGTATAAAGTACCAAGACATTGTGGCTTGGTCATATGAAGACCTCAAGGTATATGATAAAAGGATTATCCAACACACCATTGAGCTAGAGCCTGATGCAAAGCCTTTTAGGTAGAAGCAAAGGCCTATAAATCCAAGGATCAAAGCCATAATGAGGGAAGAGCTCTTAAAGTTATTAAAGGCTAAGATCATATATCCAATTAAACATTCCACCTAGGTAGCTAACTTGGTACCTATGAGGAAAAAGAATGGTGATATTCGCCTGTGTGTGGATTTCAGAAATCTTAACCAAGCATCTCTTAAGGATCACTACCCCCTTCCATAGATTGATCAAATATTATAGATAGTGGTAGGGGTAGAAAGGTTCTCACTATTGGATGGCTTCTCTGGATATAACCAGATTTGGGTGAAGAATGAAGATCAGTATAAAACAACATTCACCACAAAATGGGGCACATTTGCCTACCAGAGAATACCTTTTGGGTTGTCCAATGCGGGAGCCACATTTTAGAGAGCCATGGATTATGCCTTTGGGGAACTTATTAATAAAGTCATTCTGATCTATTTGGATGACATGACTATGTTCTCCCACAACAAGCATGACCACTTAGCACACCTTGAGCAAGTTTTTCAAAAGTGTAGAGAATTTGGCATTTCCCTCAATCCTAAGAAGTCATTTTTTGTAGTACATGAGGGAAAGTTGCTAGGTCATGTGGTCTCAAAAGAAGGTATGGCCATAGATCCAGATAGAATCCAATCCATTCTTGCTCTTCCACTACCTATAAACAAGAAAGCCTTGCAATCCTTCTTTGGCCAAATAAACTTTGTCAGGAAATTCATTTCTGACTTTGCTCAAAAGGTCAGGCCTATATCTAAACTACTGAAGAAATATGCAGAGTTCAAATGGACTAAAGTGAGGAAACAAGCCTTTGAGATAATCAAGCAGTCCATTGCCACCACTCCAGTGCTAGTAAATCCATATTTTAGTAAGGATTTTATTCTTTATGCTTATGGAGCTGAAGAAAGTTATGCCTCAGTGCTCACCCAAAAGAATGATCAAGGTGAGGAGCACCCCATATTATTTTGGAGCCAGACTCTCCATGATTACCAGGTTAAGTATAATTTTATTGAGAAACAAGTATTTGCTGTGATGAAGTCATTGAAGAAGTTTAGGCAGTATTTGGTTCAAAGCAAGACCCTGGTATATGTTGTTCACCCGGATGTAAGAAGCTTTATTCTACAAGGTGAACTAGGAGATAAGAGAGCTGGATGGATCACCAAGATCCAAGAATATGATGTGGAGATACATCCCACCAAGTTGGTGAGAGGTAGGGCCCTATGCCAAGGTCTAACAGAGGTAGCAGTATCAGCTGAAATAACAGCTTGTCAGGCAATAGAAGATGATCAGATTGAAGGAGTACAGCCAGGTGACTCTGATTGGGTAGACCAGATGATCAAGTACTTTCAAACTAGAGTATGCCCTCCTGATCTTAATGCATCACAAAGAAGAAGATATAGACTTCAATATTTGAAGTATGTCTTATTTCCAGAAGGGCTATACAAAAGGAACCTTGATGGAGTCCTCCTTAAGTGCTTAAAATATGATCAACAACAAAAGGTCATTGAGGAGTTCCATGGAGGGCCATCTGGAGGACATTTCTCAGGTAGAGTTACAACTTTGAAAATCATAAGAGTAGGCTATTATTGGCCTACTATATTTTTTGACACCTTCAAAGTCACTAGAGCCTATGACAAATGTCAGAGGCATGTAGGGAGGACAAGAAATGCTTCATTTCCCCTCAAGCCAATACAAGTTGAAGAGCCCTTTCAACAATGGGGGCTAGACTTTATAGGGGTCATCAACCCTCATTCTTTAGTAGAGCACAAGTATATTCTAACTACCATAGACTACCTCACCAGATGGGTGGAGGCTATTCCTACCAAGAAATTAGATCAAGAAGTTGTGATCAATTTTATGGAAAGTTTGATTTCAAGGTTTGGAGTTCCAAAAGCCTTGGTGAGTGACAATGGGCCAACCTTTATAGGAGCCAAATATATTGAATTTTCTAGCAAGTATGGCATCACCATTAAGAATACTTCAAATTATTACCCTCAAGGGAATGGACTTGTAGAGTCTACCAACAAAAACCTATTAAGGATTTTGAGGAGATCACTAGAGGGGAATAAAAGAAGTTGGCACCTAATGCTGGAGCAAGCTTTGTGGGTAGATAGGATTACTATTAAGAAGTCCATCAAGACTTCTCCCTATGCTTTGGTATATGGCAAGGAGGCAGTGTTACCTATCCATTTGGAAATTCCAGCACTCAAACTGATAAATACAGAAGAAGAATCGAAGGAAAATCCAGTGGAAACAAGGCTGACACACCTACTACAATTGGAAGAGAAAAGAGCTCAGGCCTATGAGAACTTTTAGAAGCATTCTGTGGACATCAAGGCATGGTTCGATAAAAAGGTAAGGTTCAGAAAATTCTAGGTTGGAGACTCAGTTCTCAGGTGGAATGTCGAAAGAGAAAAACTAGGACATCATCAAAAGTTTGACTCCTTCTAGGATGGCCCTTTCAAGATAGTAGAGGTCAAAGAGACCAATGTTTTCCAACTTGAAGATCTAGAGGGAAACATACAACCAATTTTGGTTAATGGTTTTCATCTTAAACTCTACTTTGATTGAAATATAAGCTCATTGTAATATATGTACATACATTGTATCATATTTCCTTTCTTTTTGCACTTTGTATCAAGTTTTGTTTTAATAACATGTTGTATAAAAAAAAAAGAGAGAAAATTTTGTAAAATTGGCTAAGTGTTCCCAAAGGATGCAGCAAGTTCCTATTCCGCACTCAAATACACTAAGAGTGAAGTGGAATGATGAGTGAGCTCCAATCCGCATTCAAATGAACCATCATACCAATAGAATGACGAGCGGATTCCAATTCACACCTAAGTGAACTACATTTTCAGTGGAATGTAACATGCACTATTTTCTACACTCAAATGGATGACAATACTAGTGGAATGATGAGCAACCTCCAATCCATTGGGTTTTGAGACTTATGATGTTCGGAATGAAAGAAGTGTCACCAAACCACCTTTTTCAAGCCTAAATTTGAGCGGGACAACGATTTTGCATTGTACCACTTGGTAAAAGGAAAAAGGGTCTACATTAAATGCTAAGATTTCCCATGCTTAAAATATATGAAGGACAAAGTGACACCATGAGGGTATAAACACATTTAAATTTTGACCAATCAAAGGTCAAAATTCCATATCCAAGACACCAAAAGGAATGAGTGTTGATTTGAGAAGCTTGCCAGTGGATAAGTCATGCAATAGCTACATTAATGGCAGAAGATGTGCATGCACTAAAAATTAAAAGGGGGGTTGAAACATAGAATTATGTTCATTTGACAAAAATAGCATTCACTAAGCGAGTAAGAGCAGAACGATAGAAGAAGCATTACCTATAAATACCATAGAAAATCTAAATTATTATTGATAAAAATGGCTCCAAGGAAAGCACTTACAGTGTTACAGAGAATAGGAGCAAAATTGGAGGATCGTGTAGACCATACTAGAATTGGTAGACATAGTAATGACTGAAGTAAGAAGGATCTTCTTGAGAAGTAATTTCAAATTCAAACACTTTGAAGGGTGATCCAATCGACCTCAAGGTACCATTGCCATAAAATCCTTCTTATTCTCTTATATTTGTGATTTTTTTCACCATTATCCTAAATTAGTTTTAGTGATTGATGAGTGTCATTAAGTCTCATCATTTAATCTCAATGATTTATCAATCTAGGGTGGTGTCCAAGGCTATCTACGATAGAAGGTTAGGGCAGAGTACAATTCAAGCATTCATATTTCAAGCAATTATTGGGTGAAACAGATTTGGTTTAGCCTTTTGGTGTCACACTAAACCTAATCTACAGAATGGAAACTTGCAAGAAATAAAAACTAATTCTAAGTTCAGAAAATTAAAGTTAACTACAATTGCATGAATTGAAATTGTTGAATTGAAATCTAATCTACTTTTGCATAATTGAAATAACAGAATTGAAATTGCTAAATTGAAATGTTGCTGAAATGAAATCCTAAATTACACTTGCAAAATTGAAACCTAGTTTACTCTTGCAGAATGGAAGTGATTCTTAGAAATGAAACACCTGTCAATGCCCTGCCACAAAAGGTCATCAAGCTTCTGCTATAGGAATTGACAACAAAATGAAATCTGCTAGAAATTGAAAGTTGTTGAAACATAAAAATAACAGAACATGGAAAGCAAAGGAAACAAGAAATAAATGTTTAATCTAATTTTTTAGCTGACACACACATAAATTTTATACACAAACATAATAGAAAACATCAATCACATAATACAAAATAAAAACAAGAAAATGAAATCTGGCAAGCAATCTATTAATTCTATTGTAGCAAAATTATAGATTAAAACCTGCCATAAAATCCCTCCTTCTAGATCTGAAAGTGGGCCCATACTTCCTGATCTAGAAGGAGGTGAAAAAAACTCCTTAACTAATTTAAAATCAGAACAAAATCTGACAAAAGAACTGTAATTTATTACTCTGAAAATGGCATTATAGTTCTGCTGCTACAAACTGTTACAAAGCTAAAAACTGTCTATTTTTCTATTACTTATTCTCCTTAAGCTCAACCGACATGGGATCTATCCTTTTATAGATGCATAAGATTTATTTACAAATAGAAAATATACTATTTCTATCCTGTAGATCAATTCCTATTATGTTGCAACATTTCTTGGTTTTATCCTAGAAGAGGATCAATTGATATTTTCCCATGAATGGTGGCTTTTGGATGGCAAGGATGGCAAAGACAACTGGGGGATATTTTCCCTTAACCTTATCAACCTTATTTCCCTTTTTCCACCATTAGAAAATAGTCAAAAATTCAAAAAGTACTTTTTGTTGTCAATCCGAAGATAATTGGCTCAATCCAAAGAAACTGCATTCTATCAATCCAAAGATGTCTGCTCAATCCGAAGCTCTTTGAATTGACTAACTATGTGGTCTTCAGGTGATCTCAGCTACTTTTCTCAGGTGGTTTATCTCTCAGGAACTAATTGCAATAGCTTTTATCCTTCTTTATGTGTGAATTCCATGCCTTGCTATTCATTGGTAGCTGGATAAAATTTATATGGTAAACTCGCTGCATTTTCCAGATTTGCTACACAATTATAAAATGTTGGCATTTCTTGCAAGTTCAAAAAATTAGAACATGGAAAAATAATTCAAATATCAACATGAATAAGTACATCAAGTTGCTACCAAATTTATACACTTTATTCACCAAGTAACCATGCTGAAATAGTGCAATAGTGCTGCACAATTATCCCTACTCTGTTATACCCTATTGTTGCCTATTTAGACCATGTGGGAATGCTTCTAAATAGATCATATGTCTTCTGTAGTCCTTCTAAACTTATTCCATCCATTTCCTAATGCTTTTCTTGACAAATTCAAGGTGCTCCTATAAAGTGACAGCTTGCTGATTTTTATATGGTTGTTTTCTGTAGATTTCTAGATTTAGAACAGTCCTAATAATTTGGCTTCAATGTGGACTTCAAACAAGTTTGAAGGGTAGGAAAACATTCATAAACCATTGTGAAGTTAATGGATATCAGCATACCACATTTGGCTGTTTGAAATGCATATTTTTATTTGCTACTTAATCAAGCAAAAGCAGTCACAAAATGCTGAAAATAGTCAAAAACAGAGATATAATGCTCCTAACATAAAATCATGCAAACACTTAACAAATATATATTCTAATCAACTATTTGGCATTTAACTTAATAATATGACAATTTTTATATGTCAAACATAGTGTAAAAATGAGGTATTTTCAGGCCTCATCATTCCCCCAACTTGAACTGATGCATGCCCTCATGCATCCTAGTAGGCCATAGTAATATGTTGGTTTTATCTTTGTGAAAAATATCCTTTGCCCTCTGCTACTTGATAAATTTCTCCTTGCTGCACTACACCAAGTATTTTGCAATTTAAGCACATGTATTTCATTTTTCTACAACCTTGCAATTTTTTTTTTCAATCAATTTTTTTTTATTCTGCTCTTTTTTTTTTGCATTTTTTTTCATTTGCAACTTGCAACTTTTTTACTTCTGCACTTTCATCCTTCAATATTGCAATTTCTACAATTACTATAATTTTAACTCTTTTTCTGCCCTTCTACAAGTTTTAGTGCTGCAAGGTACCTCTTAAAGACTTGGTATCATGTGACTCATCTTACAATAGCCTTATTGTGGAACCATATTTGGTAGATGCACTACTACTGGTGGAATTTTTTGTTCTTAACAATATTTCAGCTTGAATGCCTATTCTTGTTGTTTGCACCTTTTGAACAAAATTGATAAAATTTTGATTTTGAAATGCTTGAGGGATGTACTTACATGTGGTATAGCTTTAGGAACCTCAATATTTGATGTACCCTACTCTTTTTGCTATTCTACAACATTTTTAGCAATTCTGGTATAGTTTCTGCTCATTCTGAAGATATCCTTCTCATTCCAAAGATATCCTGCTCATTTCGAAGATATCCTCTTATTTCGAAGATGCATCAAAAAATGCAAAAATGACCTCATATGCAAAAGTTAGCTACAAATTCTATTGAGGGCCCATATCTAGTGTGTATAAGCCTTCCATAACATCAAAAATCCCCTCTCTATCCTTTTGTTTAGATGTTATTCTTCATTTTGTATATTGCTATTTTATTGCAGCAGTAGTAAAACTAAATCTTTAGGTGCATTTTCCAGATTTTCTTCCTCAAATTTATGAGCCAATTGTGAGATAAACTTGTAGTCCTACTTCTGAAACCTGCCCTACTAATTGAGATAGAATTTATGCCATGTCTGTCCCAAAATCAGGTTTTTGTACAATTTTGAAATTCTCATGCAACTAAGGGCAAAAGGGGGTGTTTCTTGACATTTTGATCATGTTCCATTTTCAACTTACCAATATTGTATGAATAGTTTATGCCAAATACCGATTATCATACATTAAATGCTAAATGCTTACTATGACTTAAATGCAAGAAACACATACCTTACTGTCCTGAAAATTAATCATGCACCTTACAAGCTACTTCTGATGATTGTTAGCAAGCTATCTGAAAACATAAATATACACATGAGCAGTGTGAGATTTGTACAATGGTGGAACAATGATGGGTGGATCAACAAGGCAATGCATGCCGAAAAACTGGTTTTCATGCAAGCCAACTCAGCAGTGCCTCAAGGAGGTTTTCACTATTGAATTATTCATTTTTTTTCATTTTTTTTCATCTCTTTTTTCATCAAAAGAGGCTGCCATTTCTGGTTTTCAACCAACTTCTGTCATTTTTTTCTTTTTTTTTTTCAAGTGCCTCAATAAAAGAGTATCTCTCATGAGGCTACAATGAGAGATAATGTCTCTCACTCTTATTTGGATAAGAATAAATCCTTATTCTGCAAAAACATGTCAATATTTGTATGAAAACACCATCTTTTTCTATTGAAATCTGTAACAATGATGCAACCTTCCTTTCTAGATGAGCAGTAAGAATCTGCTTATGTCATCATTTAACTCCTTATTACTAGAAATGAAGTGTTGACTTCATTTTTCCTCCTCCATGCTGAAATTGATGCTTATCCTCATGTACCCCCATTTTGTGGGACATGCCTTTTGCTAATTTTTTTCTCTCTTTTTCCTCTTTTTTTTTTTTCTCTTTTTCATATTTTTCTCTTGTCTTGCTTGTGCCCATGAAGGAAGTTCACAAGCAATATTATTCTTTTTTTCTTTTCTTGTATTTCTCTTTTTTTTTGTCAAAATTTTATCATCACTTTGAATCTGACATGGAAGAGAAATTCTCCTCCATTCTGTGTACATCCAATTGTTCACCTCAAGAACTCCTCCTTAGTTAATGGTGCATGGTATACCCAAAAGCAATATTCATTCACCACTAAATTCCTCTGTGAATCACCAATGGAAGAAAGAAACACTGCTTCATATCTAAAAATTTCTTCAATCAAGTGTTTGTCCATGCCTCCTAATCTGCAAAATCTTGTCAATATGTACTTGAAACAATTCAATGCCAATTCTCAAGTATGTTAAGTGTATACATCAAGATGAAATCTTGACATACCCTTGTAATTCCATGCAAAGGGATTGAAATATTATTTCAAAACAACAAACAATTTTGCTTTTTGTTCATAAGTCAACCGACCAATAATGTTCAAGAATTTCCTTGGTTGTACTTCAGTTTGTTTCATTCTTAGGAGGACATAATTTATCCTTAATGGAAGTAAATTTTCTATGTGCAAATTTTCTAGTTTTTCTCCTTTATCCAAGGTTGATTTATGTGTCTAGACTAAAGGGTTTTTGTGTATCTCTATTGACTTTTATCTCTTCAAGCTCAGGTAAGTTCTTGTTTGAGCACAATTGGATGTTGTTGCAGTCAATAACATTTCCTACAATTTTTTTTACCAGATTCAGCTACATAGACAGGGGATGCCTATCCTGTATTATTCAAACTGATCACAGGTTGGGCTAAAAAAGAAATATTTTTGGTTTGCACAATAAGACAAGAAGTGTACAACTTTAGCAGATCAACTACTTGTTAGGTAGGATCACCTCTAATGAGATCAACTATTTTCTATGTAGGCTAAGAATTTCTAGGTTGCGGTTTAGCATGGTAAAATCCTAACAATATTTAAGTAATAATGGAAAACTCTAGGATCACCGTTAAGTTGTAAACTCCTATTTTGATTGTGCAAAAGTTTTGTGATTTTTTTTTAATAGATTCAGCTTACATAGACAGGGGTTGCCTGTCCTGTATTATTCATATTGGCCACAGGTTGGGCTGAAGGTGGTGGTTGATTTACTTGCCCTATTTGTTGTTGTTGGGATCTCTCTTTGAGAAGAATTCAGACTAGGCAACAAATTTTGCATCTCTAAGTTGTGGAAGTAAATGGCATTCATCAGTGATATGTCCCTATGAAAAAATGCTACAGGTAGCTGATATGGCTATTTTGTTCAAGGGATAGTCTTGTATATCTACCATGATATCTTCCCAACACCTAGTACAAATTTTTTTATACTACCCTGATGATATGGATATAAAAAGGGCAGTACTAGTAGATGGCTCTTCTAAATATTTTAAGAGATCTTATGTTTCTTGATAATGAGGATGATGAATTCTTTCAATTTTTATCAAGAATTTCAAACATAGGTAATTTAACCCCCAAGTGTGAAGATCACCTCCCTGTGGTTGCTTATTTTCTAAATGGACTGAAATGCAACTATCAATAATTATTATTTATACCAACTATTACATTCAGATTTTACTCTGAACTTCATAACTTAGCACAATAATAATTATTTGACTGCTTTTACCCTCTAACAACACCATGATCCCCAAAAATGATGCCAAAATGATGAGTGTCGTTAAGTCTCATCATTTAATCTCAATGATTTATCAATCCGAGGTGGTGTCCAAGGCTATCTACGATAGAAGGTTAGGGCAGAGTACAATTCAAGCATTCAAATTTCAAGCAATTATTGGGTGAAACAGATTTGGTTTAGCCTTTTGGTGTCACACTAAACCTAATCTGTAGAACAAAAACTTGCAAGAAATAAAAACTAATTCTAAGTTCAAAAAATTAAAGTTAACTACAATTGCATGAATTGAAATTGTGAATTGAAATCTAATCTACTTTTGCGAATTGAAATAACATAATTGAAATTGCTAAATTGAAATGTTACTGAAATGAAATCCTAAATTACACTTGCAAAATTGAAACCTAGTTTACTCTTGCAGAATGGAAGTGATGCTTGGAAATGAAACACCTGTCAATGCCCTACCACAAAAGGTCATCAAGCTTCTGCTATAGGAATTGACAACAAAATGAAATCTATTGGAAATTGAAAGCTGCTAAAACATAAAAATAACAGAAACATGGAAAGCAAAGGAAACAAAAAAATAAATGTTTAATCTAATTTTTCAGCTGACACACACATAAATGTTGTACACAAACATAATAGAAAACATCAATCACATAATACAAAATAAAAACAAGAAAATGAAATATAGCAAGCAATCTATTAATTCTACTGCAACAAAATTACAGATTAAAACCTGCCATAAAATCCCTCCTTCTAGATCTAAAAGTGGGCCCATACTTCCTGATCTAGAAGGAGGTGAAAAACACTCCTTAACTAATTTAAAATCAGAACAAAATTTGACAAAAGAACTACAATTTATTACTCTAAAAATGGCATTACAGTTCTGCTACTATAGATTGTTACAAAGTTGAAAACTATCTATTTTTCTATTACTTATTCTCCTTAAGCTCAACCGACATGGGAGCTATCATTTTATAGATGCATAAGATTTATTTACAAACATAAAATATACTATTTCTATCCTGTAGATCAATTCCTATTATGTTGCAGCATTTCTTGGTTTTATCCTAGAAGAGGATCAATTGATATTTTCCCATGAATGGTGGCTTTTGGATGGCAAGGATGACAAAGACAGCTGGGGGATATTTTCCCTTAACCTTCTCAACCTTCTTTCCCTTTTTCCACCATCATAAAATAGTCAAAAAGTCAAAAAGTACTTTTTGTTGTCAATCCGAAGATAACTAGCTCAATCCGAAGAAACTACATTTTGTCAATCCGAAGATGTCTACTCAATCCGAAGCTCTTCGGATTGACTAACTATGTGGTCTTCAGGTGATCTCAACTACTTTTCTCAGGTGGGTTATCTCTCAAGAACTGATTGCAATAGCTTTTATCCTTCTTTATGTGTGAATTCCATGCCTTGCTATTCATTGGTAGCTGGCTAAAATTTATATGGTAAATTGCTACATTTTCTAGATTTGCTACACAATTATAAAATGTTGGCATTTCTTGCAAGTTCAAAAAATTAGAACATGGAAAAATAATTCAAATATCAACATGAATAAGTACATCAAGTTGCTACCAAATTTATACACTTTATTCACCAAGTAACCATGCTGAAATAGTGCAACAATGCTGCACAATTATCCCTGCTCTGTTATACCCTATTGCTGCCTATTTAGACCATGTGGGAATGCTTATAAATAGATCAGATGTCTTTTGTAGTCCTTCTAAACTTATTCCATCCATTTCCTAATGCTTTTCTTGACAAATTCAAGGTGCTCCTATAAAGTGACAACTTGCTAATTTTTATATGGTTGTTTTCTGCAGATTTCCAGATTTAGAACAGTCCTAATAATTTGGCTTCAATGTGGACTTCAAACAAGTTGAAGGGCAGGAAAAAATTCATAAACCATTGTGAATTTAATGGATATCAGCATACCACATTTGGCTGTTTGAAATGCATATTTTTATTTGCTACTTAATCAAGCAAAAGCAGTCACAAAATGCTAAAAATAGTCAAAAATAGAGATATAATGCTCCTAACATAAAATCATGCAAACACTTAACAAATATATATTCTAATAAACTATTTGGCATTTAACTTAATAATATGACAATTTTTATATGTCAAACATAGTGTAAAAATGAGGCATTTTCAGGCCTCATCAGTGATGATTAAATATTATGATCCTGAGAAGAGGATAGCGAAAATACCTGATGGCACAACATTATTCACTATTACCAAAGAGATCTACCTTAACTTGTTTACCATAGGGGTGATCCCACCCTTAAAACCTAAACAATTTGACATAGAGAACAAGCTAGGGTTTATGCTTCATTAATGGCTTCAAAAGAATAGAGAGTTTTAGAAAGATAGTGTAGACACCAAAATCCAGCCACTTGTAAGTCATCTATACCTTCCTGCCAGCCACGTGTCAGTCATCCATCCTTCCCGCCATTATTTGGCCCAAATCCACACTTTCCCACCATTATTTGGCCCAAATCCACACTTTCCCACCATTATTTGGCCCAATTTCACTTTTCCCGCCATTTTTCATCCCCAAATTTATTTAAATTAATATTTATATATATATTTTAATATTTTAATATATTTTAATATATATATAAATAAAGTTTAAGTGATTTAATCTGAGTCGTCCATCCTTCATTTAATCTCATCCGTCCATCCATCTTAATCCGTTTCACAACCTAGATTTATTCTCTACCCTTGGATCCACTTTAATCTTAGCCACACGTTCAAAGTGTCGTTAAAACCCTAAAGTGTGCCCTAAGAGTAGATTATAAATTGAGTCACCTTGATGGCTCAAACCCTATCTATCTCTTCGGCTAAACCTACTTATCTTCCCTATCTAAGTCCGGAGTTGGCTATTGCTGTTAATCCCGAGTCTTCTGAGTCTTCTACGGCCCTAAGTCTGAACTAAACCCTTTCGCCGCATCCATCGCCGCCGCCCTGGTCTCGCCGCGTTAACAAGAAAAGGTATAGATTCGTCTAAAGCAAGTAATCTTTCTTTATGTATTAATCTGCTGTTGAATTCTGCATTCTGTTTATTTTTATTTCATAAATCTAGGGTTTTAGACTATTTCTGAGGGCTCACACAGTGGAGCCCTCTTATTAGTTTCTAACTCTTTGATAATTTTAATGTGTGCAGGATTCTAGTGGTAGATCCGATTTGTTGATAGCAATGCTTAAGCTCGGAGTGGTCCGAGCCAAAGGATACAACGAAGCCCACTCATTCTCGTTGAGGTTAAGGATACATTCTTCGGAGACGCCACCACATTGTGCCGGCTAGGGTTTCGGAGAACCCTAGCACAAATTGTAACTTTGTATCACGAAAAGGGTTACGAGCCCCGTTGTACTTAAAAGGAGTTTCTAAACTCCATTGATTAATAAAAATCATTCATTTTGTACAACTGTTCCGCATTCCTTTATTGTGATTTCTTTATTTCTGTTTGGCGTTGTATCTTTAATCTACAAATGGCGATCACGGTGGGACCCCCTAGGGTTTCATGTTTTTAATACTTGCTTTACTGATCTATTCCTATTTTTGTTTTATTTTGCAGGTTTCGAAAATCATGAAATTCGTTGTTCCAACGAACTAGGGTTTCTGAGGAGTTTGCAGAAAACGCAGCAGATGCAGAGCGGCGTCTGGAAGTCCGATCCGAAACGCAGAGGTGCGTTTCAGCCTGCGCAGACTCCCTTGGGCGTTTGAAGGCAGTTTTACAGAAAAAGCGTAGGCTTCCGAGTAAGTGCGTTTTTTTTTTTCTTTGTTAAACTGTACTTTTTACGTTTTTGGTTTTTCTGCTGTATTCTGTTTCTTTTTCAGATCATTGCTTTAAAATGAACAAAAACTAAGTAATCTGGAAAAGAACAGTTAAGCTGTATATACATTTTTTTTGTTACATTTTTAGTTACATTTTTCTGCATTGCATTATTGGTTGTTGCTTGCATAAAAAAAAAAAATTGCATACCTAGCTGCATATTAGAATAGCTACGAATTATCTGTTTTAGTTATCTAAGTAGGACTATTGATTGGATGTCAATAGTACTCCTGCCATTGGGTGATTCCAGGCAGAGAAGTGGACGAACCTTCCGGTTGCTCCTTTGATATCTGATATCATTGGTAGGCAGGGGGTTTTAAACGGTGTACTCCACTTCTTCAGAGGAAATGGCATATTTTCAGTGGCCTCTTGCTTAGATCATTAGAACTTTTGATTTATAGCTTTGTATGTATACATTAGACAACTAAAACACTTAAAATAAAATTCACTGCATTTCATATTGCATTTAAAACAGTAATATCCGGATTTCATCACCAGGTATTGCTTGAAGTTTAGTGACGGTGGAATTCATCTCTATCCATTAAACTTCTCGCCTCGTACACCATAGGTCACCCCCGAGCAAACTTGCTTGGATTTCATCACCCAGTAAGAATCTCGTTGTCCTTTCCTAGCCATAGTTTTTACCTTTTTTTTGTGAATAATTCAAGATTAGATCACATGCAAAACTCATAAACCGGACACTTAAAATTTACTACAGATTAAGATCAGAAAATAAGTAATTAACCGCAGGTAAGACACATTGGTTGAAACCTAGGTTGTGACTGTTTTCTGATAATTTCTTTAGTGTAAATTTATCATTCAAGTTTTGCATTCTTCTTTTCTGAATTTGTTTAGATTTATTGCGTTATGGTCTTAACAAGGAATCAATCTAAAGTGTTAAATCTAAATAATCAAATGAATAATTCACAGAACATCCCCACCACCAACATGACCACTTAGGTCTTTCACGTCCTTCTACCGTCTATCGCATGGCCATGCCCATGGAGGAAGACAATTCCTGTCATATTACCCACATTGATATGGCCCAAGTGCAAACTCACTTAAGAGATGGCATTGGTTATGTCCTTGAGCCAATCCAAGATTCCCCTATGCAAGATTCTATTTTTCAGCAGGATATTGCATCAACCATACCCGCTGGTTTCACTCAGGTCTACACTAACCCTTTTTTTGAGGCTAATGTTGTATCTGCTCAGCCGGCTTCATCTCCAACATCTTCCCAGATGCTCAATTGTCCTCCTTTGGAGACAAATGTAGTGTCTTCCCGACCACTTTCTCCTCCATTTACCCGGGTGTACACCAATTCTCTCTATGAGGCTGGTGGAACCTCCTCTAGCCATGACCAATTTCAACCCTCTTCTTCCCAAACCATTTATGGTTTCACCCTACCCAGGGCACGACCTCATGTTTCTTCCCAGGTACCGCCTACTTCAGCCACCTTCATTGCCCCTGCTACGCAGTCTCCTGTGACTACCATGGCAGCCTGCCCTCCACCTTCATCCAATCATCCCACATCCCTTGGGTTAGAGATTAATAAGGTTAGGGAGTACCTCGACAAGTTGCTTCAGCAACAACAACAACAAAATGCCCAACCACCTGTCGTAGTAAATCCTACACCCCAACCAATTTCTACCCAGCCAGCCTTTTATTAGCTCAGGCCCCACCGGGTACCCCAATCTTCGGTGGTGTCCATTCCTACCCCACCTTTCTCCCAACCCAATCCAGTTCATCATTCACCCCAATCACCTTCTTTCCGGTATCATCCATACCAACAACTCGTCCATTCCACACCGCCTAATCCAGGCAATTTCATCCCATCTCATCATTTTTCCACTCCTCCATTGCATCATCATAATCATCAAACGAATCAAAATTTTCATGAAGATTCTCGACTCCATGCTATGCAACAACAGATTGACAACCTTATGCTCAACATGCCCGGCTCATCTAGTCAGAAACCTACGCTAAGGTCGTTGATCAATCAACCAATTCATCCTTCGGTACCTTCACCGCCATATCCGACCGATTTCACATTACCGAAGTTTGACAAATTTTGAGGAACTGAGGATCCTCACGAACATGTGAGCTCATTCATGCATGCCTGCTTTAGAATCCAAAATAATGACGCTCTTATGCTCGAACTTTTCCTCGGACATTAGGAGGAGATGTTGTACAATGGTACAATCATTTACCTCACCATAGCATTTATGCTTACGAGCAATTGATTAATCTATTTTTAGAACGATTCTCCCTAAATGTACAAAGGAAAGTCTCATTGTCCGACTTATACAAGCTCAAGCAACATGACGATGAGACTGTTTATGACTTTGGAAACCGTTGGAGGGCTATCATTAATAAATTGCCATTCTCCCTACCAATGGAGGAGTTAACCAAAATGTTCACCCGGAGTTGTCTAAAACCTATCTCTTGGTTACTCCAATTACAACAATACAGGACTTTTGAAGAGGCTTTGGCCCAAGCAAGTATCATAGAAGACATTAAAGTCCAAGAGGGTGTTTTAAAACCCCGTAGAAAAGAATGGCAACAAAAGGGCCAACAACGAAATAATAATTATGGCCAAAACAAACAAGCACAGGCTAGTACAGCCTCAAATGTTAACCAAGTTAATCAAGTGGTGGCGAGCCAGCCCGTAATGGCTCAACAACAACAAGTAATGCAAAGTCAACCGCAACCAATTGCTTATCATGCGGTACCCGCCCCTCCTCAACCAGCTCACAATATTGGGCCAACCATGGAAACTCGACCTTGGCAAACAAATCGTCCCAAGCGACAGTTCACACCTTTAGATGAACCATATGCGGTCATATTCAACAAGTTATATAGCACAAATCAGCTTAACTTTACCTGAGTTTAAACCTTTAGAACCATCTAGAAGGGGGAAGTATTACAAGGAGTACCTATTTTGTCCTTATCATAGGCAAAATGGACACGATATCAATAATTGTACAACTTTCAAACATGTGATCCAAGATCTTATTGAGATTGGAGCCATTAAATTGGATAGCCCCTTAGCCCAACAAAATCAAAATCTTGGTGTATTTCAAACACCCCTTCCACATCGGGAGGAAGCTCCAACAACTTCAGGGGGAGTAACTCAGGTAACTCCTCCTAATCAAGTCAACCATATACAACAATACCAAGGTTTTGTGGGTACTATTAACGTAGTAACCCGGGGTCAAAGGGCGAACCAACCAAATCAGGCTGAACCACAGACCACCGTACAAACTCCCAGTCCACCTCGAGTAATGGTGACCCAACGACGTGCTAGTACTTCTCAACAACCGCTAAATCATTCTACTCAACGCCAACGACCCATCATGTCATTGAGTAGCCGATTAACTACCACTTTAAAAATGGCTTCTGCCAAGTTATCGATCTATGACCTCATTCAACAATCTCCCCCGCATAGAGAGGCATTAATGGAAATATTAAAGTCAATCGAGCTTCAAACTCAAGATACTAATGCCTTCAACAACTTTGTGGGGAGTATTCAAACATGCATGGAGCCCTCCATCACTTTCTATGATTTTGAAATCAAACCTTTGTCAACAAAAAGTATAGATCCTCCACTGCATATCATGGCCAAGATCGATCACAAGCCATTCAAGAGAGTCTTAATTGACACCGGTTCCTCAATCAATATCATTACAACATCGGCGTTGAGTCATCTAGAGCCGTCGCCATCCCTTATCACCAAGTCGACTTTTACTCTTAAAGCATTCAATGATGCTTTATCTTCCACGGTTGGCACGGTTATCTTGCCCATTGAGGTAGGGGCCCGAACTTTGCATACCTTGTTTCACATCTTGGAAGGGTCCATGGCATACAATGTATTGCTTGGACGGCCTTGGCTTAGGGAGATGAGATGTGTCCCTTCTATACCGCATCAATGTCTGAAGTATGTATATGAGGGACAAGTTCATTGTGTACCTGCTGACATTGAACCCTTCAAACATTGCAACTATGTCTCAAATCCTTATGAGATTGTGTTGCCATCCACTCATCTTTTCTTGACCCCATCTACTTCTTCTATACCATCTTCTTCTAAAGCTCCCATTCCCGAGGAGCTACCCATCATATCGCAACCATCTTCCTCTTCCGCTATTCCATCTCATTCACCACTTTCTTCATCTCCTAATCTTCCTTCTTCTTCATCAGTGACCACATGCACATGTGGCCATGACCAATCATCTCTTTCCACGTCATTACCCCCTTCTTCTACACCTTCTTCAACATCACCTATTATTCCTCCATCTTCCCAACCATCACCAGTGATGTTTCACAAGTCAATGAAGCATCAACCCAACCAAATCCTTCCAATTCTTCTATCCCACATTCTTCTATTCCATCATCTAGTCCATCTCCCTCCCAAGTCAAGGTCCATCTAACTGATGCAGGTATTGGTGAGTATGCCATCCAAGATGTCCACATCACACCGTTCAATGTGCAAAAAGTTAAAGATTTTGGTCGTCCACATGACCAACATTTATCCATTGGATCGGTTTATAACATGGGTTCTATGCCAAATTCCATTAATTTTGTATATGGGGGAATAGAGTCATCTTCTAGTCCTACCACCATACTAGAACCCAAGCATCCAGTCCCTGCCAATATCGAAAGGATGGAGGGTTTTCCCTCTCGCTATTTCCACAGACATAATTGGCAGCAATTTGGCCTAGGTCGATACGAGCAAGGGGTAACTGAACGCATCGATATGCCATACCAGAGACCCACTGAGCGTTTTGGTCTGGGCTACCAACCACTTCCATCCCTTTCTTCTTTTGAACAAGCTTTTCAAAGCATTAATCTTAATTCGGAAGAAGAAATCCTCCACCCCGACGAATCCGAAGATGAAGCCTATGAAGAATTTGACGTCATGTCAAATGGTGATGAATCTGAAGAAGAGTCGGCGCCCATTGTTCCCCTCACTTGAACAAGACGAGTTTTATCTCCAATTGTTCCCTCTCCAAGAGGCCATCTTTCGCTTGCTTCTTCCACAAGAACGAGGTGAACCACCCCCTCCGCCACATCCATAAGCCATAATCCAAACCTGTATTATATGTATATACTAAAATAGTGGTTTTCACCACTACCAAAAAAAAAAAAAAAATCAGAAAATTCCCAAAAAAAAAAAAAAAAATCAAAATATATAAAAATACTTTATTGCTTTATGTATGTGTGTAATAGTGGTTTTCACCACTACAAAAAAAAAAAAAAAACTCAAACTACAAAAAAAAAAAAAAACTGAAAAACTATGTTGTTTTGCATTTCAGGTCTTCCGAGGTCTTCACCGGTTTTCCCTTCCATTCCGCCCATCCTTTCTTCCATAAGTCGACAATGAATTTTGAAGACTTATTCACCCGCTCCATAATCCATATGATCCGGATAAGCCAATCCCGATCAACCCAAACCTGATTGACATGGATCGGATTTCATCTCCTCCATCTATTTCAGAGTTCATCCTTTTCGAGGAATTGTTAAGGGCTTCCGCCAACTACATTCCTCCTTCACCTCCACATTCACCTTCATCTTCTAAGCCAGAGGTCTTCCAGGCAGACATAGACGAGAGCAAGGCACAGGAGCTCGATGACATTTTAGATGACATAAATCCGATCCCTACTCCCCATCGGCTTGAGGAAGGTTCCCACATGTCTATTGAAGAAACTATCGATGTAGACCTTAGTACGGACCAAGATGGCACCCAAATTGTGAAACGGCTAAAAGTCTATCATCAGAGGAACAAGAGCAAATGATTGCTCTACTCAAGCGGAAGAAGGAGATATTTGCATGGTCTTACAAAGACATGCCAGGCCTAGACCCTAATTTGGTTGTCCATAACCTCACCTTACAAAAAGATGCTAAACCTGTCAAACAGAAACTTAGGAAAATGCATCCTACCGTGGCCCTCATAGTTAAATCGGAGATTCAGAAACTTCTGGATGTTAAATTTGTCGTCCCGATTGATTATCCTGAGTGGCTTTCTAACATGGTACCCGTTCGCAAGCCTAACGGGGGAATACGTGTTTGCACCGATTTTCGAGATCTAAATAAAGCGTGTCCTAAGGATGACTTTCCTCTTCCAAACATTGATACTCTTGTCGATACTGCGTTGGTCATGAAATGCTTTCGTTCATGGATGGATTTTCAGGATACAACCAGATTCGAATAAACCCTGAAGATCAACACAAAACAACATTTACCACACCTTGGGGAACTTTTTGTTACAGGGTGATGCCCTTTGGCCTTAAGAACGCAGGTGCAACCTATCAACGAGCCATGACTTATATTTTCCATGATTATATGCATAAGATTATCGAAGATTATGTGGATGATTTATTGGCAAAATCTAAAACTCGACAAGAGCATTTTGATGTATTGGAAAAAGTTTTTGATAGACTTCTAGAGCATAAAGTAAGGTTGAACCCTAAGAAATGTGTCTTTGGTGTTACCTCTGGCAAACTCCTAGGTTTTATTATCTCTAAACGAGGTATTGAGGTGGACCCAAACAAGGTCAAAGCCATTATGGAAATGTGTCCCCCAACTAATTTGAAGGAGTTGCGTAGTTTGCAAGGAAAGATTAATTCAATCCGTCGCTTTATTGCACAACTTTCTGATAAATGTAGGCCATTTTGCCACCTACTACAAAAGGGGGTACAATTTTCATGGAGAGATGAGTGTCAGAAAGCCTTTGATGACATCAAGCAATACTTAGCGTCTCCGCCAGTCTTAGCTCCGCCTCGTCCAGGGGTCCCTTTCAATCTTTATATCTCAGCAACGGACTTTGCCTTAGGGACAATGCTTGCACAAAAGAATGAACAAAATCGTGAGCAAGTTGTCTATTATATTAGTCGAACATTGGTAAGCTATGAAACCCGATATGCTTATGTGGAAAAGTTGTGCTTAGCAGTGGTTTTTGCCACTAAGAAACTTCGTCATTATATGCTTAGCCATACAACATATGTCATAGCTAGAGAAAACCCTCTGCGTTATATGATGTCTCGCACTTATAATAACACTCGTACCGCTAAATGGATAATGTTGCTTACCGAATTCGATCTTGAATTCATTAGCCAAAAATACGTTAAAGGTCAAGTTATAGCCGATCAACTTGCGGAAGCTCCACTACCTAGTGATCATCCTTTGATTATTGAGCTCCCAGATGATTCGGTATTTGCTATCACTGAACAAGAAGAGGACATCATTCCGGAGGAAGATGTTGACATCACGCTATTCTTTGATGGCTCTAAGTGCACGAAAGGTAAGGACGCTGGAGTTGTGTTTCATACACCTCAAGGGATTCCCATCCCTTTATCATTCAAACTAGACTTCCAATGCACCAATAATACAACAGAGTATGAAGCCTTAATTTTAGGTCTTCAATCAGCCATAGCTATGAGCATTAAGCGTATTCGGATATTTGGGGATTCTCAACTCGTGGTTAAACAAATTACAGGAGAATACCAAGCCAAAGAACCTACCATTAAGCTTTATCATGATGTAGCAATGAAGTTGCTCTCTAAGTTTGATTGGTATGAGATCACTAGTTTGCCTCGTTCGACTAATAGATTTGCGGATGCCATGGCCTCTCTTGGATCATTGATTCCAAAGGACTCCCTTGGAGAGGTACAACCCCTAATCATTTCCACAATCTCTAAGTCTGCAATTGTCCGTGCTTGATTCTAAGGATGAAAAATATGTTTGCTTTATCCATTCGGATCCATATGAGCCTTGGTCTAGTGAGATAGTAGCCTTCCTCAAGTTTGGAACACTCCCATCTGATTTGTCTCGAAGCGCCCGTCGTTGTTTTAAGCAAAAGGCAGCTCGTTTTGTTCTTTTGGGGGATGTGTTGTATAAACGTGGATATGATGGAGTACTCCTCCGCTGTCTAGAAGCAGGTGAAACACATAGAGCTATTGTTGAAGCCCATGATGGTACTTGTGGTGGTCATTTTAGTGGAATGGCCATTGCGAAGCGTATTTTACGTATGGGGTATTATTGGCCCACTATGGAACAAGATTGTTGCAAATATGTTAAACAATGTAAAAAGTGTCAAGAACACGCTAATTTAACCCATATACCATCACAAGTTTTACAGCCCATCCAAAGCCTTTGGCCCTTCTCACAATGGGGTCTCGATTTAATTGGCAAGATTTCACCTGCCTCTTCGGGACAACATACTTTCATCATTACAGCCATTGAATACTTCACAAAGTGGGTTGAAGCTATTCCTCTAACCAGTACGACAGGTCCTAGAATTGTGGAGTTTATACTTCACCATATCATTTGTCGTTTTGGTATTCCCTCTAAAATTATTTCTGATAACGACAAGTCTTTTAAGAATAAGGATGTTCGAGCTCTTTGCGAAAAGTATAATATCCAACATAGTTTCTCAACTCCTTACTACCCACAAGCCAATGGACAAGCTGAAGCTTCCAATAAGACCATAATTGCTATTCTTAAGAAACTTGTTAAAGAAAATCATAAAGATTGGCATACACAAATCCCCTTAGCATTATGGGCTTACAGAACAAGCATCAGAACTCCCATTGGGGCAACGCCATTTTCTTTGGTCTATGGAGCTGAAGCAATCATGCCTCTTGAGCTCGAGATCCCTTCCTTGCGAATTTCTTTGCAGGAATTTATCGATGATGATATTGCTAGACAAGCACGTCTTGATCAACTCACACTCATAGATGAAAAACGAATCAATGCTTTAGAGCATTTGCGAGTTTATCAAGACCGATTGAAACGTGCTTACAATGCCAAAGTTCATCTAAGAGAATTTCAAGTAGGGGATCTTGTCCTTAAAGAGAATCAACAAAACACCAATGCATTGCCGCATCTTCGAGATAAATTCGCGGCTAATTGGTTAGGTCCATATATGGTCACCTGAAAGAGTGGGTAATGGAACTTATAGACTTGCCTGTTTAGAGGGAGAGGAAGAACCCGAACCACTTAATGTTATACACTTGAGGGCATTCTACGCATAGTTTGAATTTTATATGTACATATATACATGGCTTGTACAACAAAAAAAAAAAAAAACAAATAAAATAAAAAGAATTTGCATTTCATTGTTAGTTGCATACATCTCATTCAAAAACATTGCATTTCATGTGCATACATCTCATTGAAAACCATAACATTTCATTTTCAGCCATAGTTGCATATCATGTTAGAGACCATTCTATCTTTTGGATATAAAATTTGGTCAAGCAAAAGTCATGTTGCCTTAATCAGGGGCACCTTCATAAAATCCATCAAACCGAATTGTCATTCGTACACCCATTTTCCATTTGCACATATTTACATTGCCAAAATGTTTTCGATCACTCGACCATTCCTAGTGTTTTAAGCAAACTTCGAAATGCATGTCAAAGTTCTCTAGGGCCATATCACAAATTACACTAAATAAAATCTTGAGTATTGGGAAATGATTTCAAAAGCGGTCTTGAACCTATCACATTTTCACATCTTAAAAACATCTTGTGTCAAAGAGAGATAACACCATCCTTGGGTTGTGCCTTGAAGTGAAAAGGGTAATCCTCGTTTGTCCTATCATGCAAACATAGTCCATAAAACAGTGGTTCTTACCACTATCACAAGCAATCACAAAATATAAATATAAACCGAGTAGTAAGGATAGGGTAAAATTCTCATCATACTTCGGTTGAGAATCCGATTCCCCAAAGCTCTAAGGAAATGAACATTTTTCACACACCACTGATCCCAAATAAGTTGTAAGGATCGTACTACTTGTCCAGTCAGACGGATAGGTAGTCATCCCAAAGGCTTACAAAGGTCAAAAACAACATGGACTATGGAGTTAACCTTCACCGGGGCTATAGACGCTTGACTGGCAATGGAGTATACTCATTGCGTGGCGACATGTCTCTCCTCAAAAAGAGACCTCTGAATGCTCATACGGACAAACTAGCTTCGGGGTCTTCTCCATAACAGGGTTACCTAATTTATGCAAGATGAGGTTAATGAACACACTTGCACACACACAGGTTTTTGATTGCCTAGAGTCACTACCATGCTTCTGATTTGGTTAATGAACTCGCATGCACACACATTTGGTCCTAGTTGAATTAGGCAGTGTTAGTAAGTTTGTTTGATACCACTAGCATGTTTGAGTCTTTGTAAAACAGTCTTCCATATCAACCTCCATATCACCCTCCATATCTTCTTCCATATTCATGTCATTCCATACGTCATCCATTCACAAGCCACCAAGTTCGGTGCCCCTGATTAAACAATTATGATAACAGTTCGCTAAATCTAACTATCTAAAAGTATGAGTGCTTCTTAGTGCATATTTCATTTACTTAGTCTCGCATTAATCATCTATAAGTTTGCATTCCATTCCATCACATATGCATCAAAAACATTAAAACATATAAAAACATGCATCACAAAAACATAAGCATTCACACAAAAGAGAGTAAAACACCAAATAAATAAAAGCCATGTATATATATATGTATAAAGGTCAAATTGTACAATGAATGCCAAAAGGCTACAATATACAATAGAGCACCAAGGCTCATAAAGAGTGCATCTAAGCACTAAACTAACCATCAAAAGAGGACCCCCGAGACCTAGTAGGAGCCCTAGACCTAGTGGTGTGCCTAGACTCACTACGCCTAGAGACAGAGGAGGATGGAGGATCGGGCAACACAATGTGATGCCTAAACAATGTGTCCTCCCCAGCCCCCCCGTCCCCGGATCCACCCTCTCGGCCAAAGCGAGAGGTACCCCTCATCCGCCCGAACTACCTCCAACCGGGCTGCCTCCGCTAGCCCCACTGCATCCAATATCTCCCAGTCTTCCTGGGACAACGACCTCCTCATCCCCGGAATGATAGGGGAGAATCGGTGTCGTGCCTCTAACACCCTAAGCTGCAAAACAACAAAACAAAAATTTGTTACAAATTTTTCCGAAAAAAAAAAAAAACACATAATAAGTACTTGCTTAAATGAACAAATACCTCAGCTGGCTGCATCGGCGCGTCCGCTCCCATCTCCGCCATAGCTCCCGCGTGCTTCACTCTCCCACACAACCTTTCACTCCACTTCACTCCACTCCCTCAGACGCACTTCTCTTAAGCTCGAACGCACAAATGAGCGAAATTCTCGCTGAAACTGTTTAAATAGCTGATTTTGGTGCCCTGAAACGCAGTAGGGCATTTCATGGCGGATTCAGACGCAGTCCTGCATCTGCAGAGCGCCTAAACACCGGCGGGCGTCTCTGCCAACCACAAACGCAGACCGGCGTTTGGTGTCAGTATTGAATAAAGGAACAAAACTTACAAAATTGAAGCTTACCTCCTCCAAATTTCATCAAATTGCATTCATCCATTCTTCTTATCATAATAAAACATTTTGTGAAGGTTACAACAGTTTTGGACACAAATTTTGTCATTTCTCTCAAAAAGCGCATCATTCATCATTGTTTTACAAATTGGGTTAAAAATATTCAAAACCTTCACAAAATTAACCACATTCATCAATTCTTCTGATCTATCGTCAATTTCATTCATTCTTCTCATCATGCATATTTTTGCCAAATCAAATTAAAGTAAACCTCGTATCTAGTGGTATATTCTATCACCTTGGCGATTGCAGCGATTTGAATCCATGCAATTCGGTAAGAGGATTAAACCACCATAAGGACACTTACCATTTATCATCATCAATTATTTCATTGTTTGAAAATTGGAAATCAATTTTGGGTATTCTACTTTTCAAGTGACCTCATACCAAGATTAATTTGCTCAACGGTTGTCATTGATGGCCTAGTTCATGGGGCCTTAAACATGGACAATCTTTCATATCGTCATTATTTTAAGTCTTGCTAGAGATTGTGGCTACCTAGGTTGATTGGTTCCGACCCGAGGAATTATCCATACAGTCACTAGGAGCATCTCTGAGTTCTGGACTCTTTCATGCATCTTTCATCTCTGCATATCAATGGCGCCAACAAGGCAATTTCATCAACAGTATGGATTCACACACAGGAGTTGGGGCATCCGTTATCAATTTCTAATTTTCCTATAGTGGAATTCATCTTACATGATCATGGAATTTACAGTTTGGCAAAAATCCCTTTATAACCGTTGGGGCAGAAAACGGTCCATCTTTCACATCACTCATATCGTCTTCAATCATATTCTTTTCTGGTTTGTACACCAACCCCTTTTCGTTGGGACATAAACAGATGGTGCATGCACCAACCCTTTTTTTCACCGTTGGGGCAAAAACGGTTCATTATCTTCCGAATTTCTTCCAATTGGCTTGTGAGAACCATTCTCGCTCGCCAATTGAGGGGGTAAGCTGAAAAATTTTAAATATTCTTTTATTCTTTGGTCTTCAAAGTTGTGCTTTAGTCTTGAGAGAGAGTTGCGTCTGATCCAGCTTTTCAGGTGTCTTAAGTTTTTGTGCTACATTGTGTCTTCACACAAAGCAGCTCAAAAGGGGCATCTGTAGACACCAAAATCCAGCCACTTGTAAGTCATCTATACCTTCCTGCCACCCACGTGTCGAGTCATCCATCCTTCCCGCCATTATTTGGCCCAAATCCACACTTTCCCAAACCATTATTTGGCCCAATTTCACTTTTCCCGCCATTTTTCATCCCCAAATTTATTTAAATTAATATTTATATATATATTTTAATATAATTTTAATATATATATAAATAAAGTTTAAGTGATTTAATCTGAGCCGTCCATCCTTCATTTAATCTCATCCGTCCATCCATCTTAATCCGTTTCACAACCTAGATTTATTCTCTACCCTTGGATCCACTTTAATCTTAGCCACACGTTCAAAGTGTCGTTAAAACCCTAAAGTGTGCCCTAAGAGTAGATTATAAATTGAGTCACCTTGATGGCTCAAACCCTATCTATCTCTTCGGCTAAACCTACTTATCTTCCCTATCTAAGTCTGGAGTTGGCTATTGCTGTTAATCCTGAGTCTTCTGAGTCTTCTACGGCCCTAAGTCTGAACTAAACCCTTTCGCCGCATCCATCGCCGCCGCTTGGTCTCGCCGCGTTAACAGGAAAAGGTATAGATTCGTCTAAAGCAAGTAATCTTTCTTTATGTATTAATCTGCTATTGAATTCTGCATTCCGTTTATTTTTATTTCATAAATCTAGGGTTTTAGACTGTTTCTGAGGGCTCACACAGTGGAGCCCTCTTATTAGTTTCTAACTCTTTGATAATTTTAATGTGTGCGGGATTCTAGTGGTAGATCTGATTTGTTGATAGCAGTTGCTTAAGCTGGAGTGGTCCGAGCCAAAGGATACAACGAAGCCCACTCATTCCGTTGAGGTTAAGGATACATTCTTCGGAGACGCCACCACATTGTGCCGGCTAGGGTTTCGGAGAACCCTAGCACAAATTGTAACTTTGTATCACGAAAAGGGTTACGAGCCCTGTTGTACTTAAAAGGAGTTTCTAAACTCCATTGATTAATAAAAATCATTCATTTTGTACAACTGTTCTGCATTCCTTTATTGTGATTTCTTTATTTTTGTTTGGCGTTGTATCTTTAATCTACAGATAGCTTTATTTCTAGTTTAGAATAATAAGAGAGGAAGACAAAATATCTGAAGTTTCAATTTCCATCAATGAATTTTATAACCTAGAGCTCTATTCAATGTTAGCCTGTATGGAGGGTTTGGACTCTAACGTAATGGTGAACGATTAGCAAATAGTCATCGTATATTGCATTTCCAACATGAAGATGTATGAGGAAGACACAAAAAGAAAGGTGTTAGGATTATCTATTTTGATTTGCCAGCGTTCCTTGCTCAGAGAATGCATGAGAAATTAATGAGAATGAAAAGAATCTCTGATGCACCTAGTTGTAGGCATTGCTCAAACCTAGTCTGGATGTTCTAAGTAGCTGAAGAAGACTTCAAAACCCTCAAAAGCAACCTAGAAAAAAGCCCTATATATTTTGAAACTGATGGTGCAGTTATTTGGTGATAGTGCAAAAGAGGAAAATAAAGAGAAATCTTCTCCAAAGGAAGAAGTTGAGCAAGAAGAGGATAATGCTAAGGAATAGGTCCAGTAGGAAGAAGAGCCAGATAGATTTGAGGACCCTGAAGGGGTACAAGCTTAATAATTTTTGTTTTGTACATATATAGTCATAAGTTTTGTATTTTTGTCTGATTCATTTTTACTCTAACATGGTCAGAAAGAAACAATAAAATCATGAGTCCATAGAGACATAGAAAACAACAAGTTTTGTGTGAAGGCATTTTTATCATATATTGTAATAATACTTTATAAGGAGAACATAGCTATGCTTTTTATTGGGCAATGAAATAGTTTTTTTGGAATGGCACAAATATTAATGTTTATGGCATAGTCTTCATGTGAAAATTTATCCTCTAGGATGTATGAAGCATGATCTCAATATGAAAATTTATCATCGAAGATGACCATAAAGTTTTAAGATGGTAGTTTTTATATGGAAGTTATTCTTTAAAGCATTCTTTTGAAGATAAGCATTTTTGACTCCTTATGCCCAATGGATAAGACTCTGAGTTTGATGGCTTTGCAAGAAAATCCACCTAGGAGGCACCATAATGTAGGCCCAAAATGGCCACATCCTTAGAAAGCATTGAATATTTCATTCTAAGGTATAAAGTTTCCATTCTGCACATTTTCTAGTGTATTTTTGAGTGGATCCGCAACATGAGTCTCTTAATCTGCCCAACATAGTGCAAATTTTACCTTGAGAAATTTCGCTCGGGTTATAATGTATTTTGGTGCAGATTGGTGATGGGTCTCGATTTTGCAAAATTTTTTGGTGAAGATGATTTCAGCGTAAAATAAAGTGCATAATGGCGATCGAGAGTAGTTTTTGCATGCTTCGAGTGGCTAAGTGTCGGTAAGGCCAATTCCACTGAGTCTCAAGAGTATTTTGGTGCAGATTGAAAATGAAGAGGTAGAAATCAATACATAAATTACATATTGGTGAAAAAATCCCTCTTACACTGCATAGAGTGCGGAATAGAGATAAAATCTATTTTACACTGCATCTAGTGTGAAATGAAAACAAAGGATGAGTTGCACTTGCCCAAGTGTAGATTGGTGATTATGCATATTAACAAAGCAAAGATGATTTTAGCATCTTTAAGTTGCATATTTCAAATGTTTTGAAGTCAAAAAAGAGAAAAGGAAGGTTAATGAGTAGATTGCATCCCACTCACCTCTTAGTGCATTTTACGCCCAAATTTGATTCTGCATAATCAACGCTATAATGATGATGTCAAAAAATTAAAAGTGCAAAATGGCACTTTGGTTTTCCTCACCAATTTGTAGAGTATTTTGGGAGGTTTAATCACAACCGTTCATGATGAAAATCGATGGTCCAAGTTTTACTGATATTTTTGAAGGATTTAAAAGGCCAAAACTCATTGAATCAGAGTGCAATCAGTTGGAGGATAGGAACATGAAGCATCTAGGGTTTTTAACAATAAGAACCAGATGTGGTTATAGATCTACGATGGATCCAACCTTTCAAGAATGATCGATGGATGAGATGTAGTGTCCAAATGTTCAAACTCCAACTATTACCAACAAAACAGTAAGTTGTAGAGGTATGCTACCATGGCATATTTCTCACAGTGGATTTCTCATAGCTCTCCAACCAATAATACAATGCCAAAAAACTCTCTACTGAGATGTAAATATACAATATTTGTAATATCTCCTTAATATTATTTTATTTACAAACTACAAATAGAGGCCAAATCCTCATTTTTTAGGGTTGGCTCTAGTGTGTTTGCTTGCCCTACTATAAATATTCTTGTGATCTAATGGAAGGAGAATTACTCTAATATTTTGACTCAAATTTGTCATCTTCATATCTTATGCAAGAGGTTCGAAGCCTTGAGCTATATTTTTGTTAATACTTGAATGGTTAGTTCATTCCAGCTTCTTGGATTACTAGTTGTGAAAGAAGTTGAAATATGTTCTTGGTTAGATCTATATTGTTAGGAAGTTTATTTCTATTAAATCTAACTATTGGTCTATTCTGCTATTTGGATTATCAATATTGGATGTTGGAATTGTTTTCTACAATATATATCTATTTATGCTTTAATGTGTGAAGGTTTCATTCATTTGGGTGATGTTAATATTGAGTGATGAGACACTAGAAATATCTTGTGGGAGTATTTTTCTATAGTTGCCTATGTTGTAAGCCTATCCGACCACTATTTTTTATAATATTCCTAACCCTAAAACTTTTCTAACCCTTATCTAAAAACCTTATTTGAGATTTAATTGATTCAACACCATTTTAAGTTGACAAGGAACCAACCTACTCTAGAGGTTGGATTGAAGTTGTCTTTTGTCCATCCAGTGCTTGAGTGTTGAGCTGCGACTATCGGGTGCATGCCTTAATAGAAAATTGGAAGATAGACAATTGCAATGTTAAGTAAAACTTGATGTCAATTCGGTACCCAACAATAACATGATCATTTTCAAAAAACACTACAATGAACATCAATGGACAATAATACTGAACCACTATCAACATCAATGAACAACCATCAAAAATTGAATGAGGGGATTTATAATGCTTGCATAGGCCATTCCAAGGTGGTTTCTAAGACAACACATTATTCACAACTACCTTCCCACAATATCTCAAAATAATTAATGCACTAAGGTTTTACTAAGTCCTAATTTTATTTTTATCAAATTACCTTTCATGTGCATTTCACTTTATTTCATTTAACTTCTAATTGTATGTTTATGACCAATTGTACATTTACAACCCTACATTGTACAATTAGACAAAATTGAACATTTGAAAAAATTGTGCAAATCCAAGTCTTATCATTTCTTCTTCTTATAGGAGGTGGATTTGTTGCCTACATCTACCCTCCCATTTAAATTAGGTAGCATCCTCACCGACACGTGTGTCTTGGCCTTGTATGACTGGTCTTATTAAAGATCCTAAAGTTGTACTCAAATAATAGCATGATCATTATGTAACTTGGCCATGTAGTTACTGATTTCTACAACCTTCAAGCCATAATTATTGGCTACCTCCTTGGTAGTAGCAAAAATATATAGTAACTCCTCCTGCTTGGATGCACCCTTACATAGCTTTTCTTTCAACCTTACCTTTGTCCAAGCTACTATGGCCAACTCCTCATCCTTCTCTGCAATGACACTACTACATTGTTGTAATTCAACCTTGTGAGCTAGCTGATGCTCTTCCTTGACCTGAAGCATCCTATTGTGGTCCATAATTATCTTATTATAGTGTTTATCATACTTTTCTATCTTGCGGTCCTTCAGCTACAACTGTCCTTCATATGTCTTCAACTGTTCCTCATTCTTTATCAAATGCTCTTTCTAGATTGTCATCTGTTCTTCCTACTGCTTGATTTGTTGGCTATTTAAACTCAATTTTTCATCCTACTATTTGATCTATGTAATATATTATTTTAATATCTCTACTTATTCCTCCAATCACTTCTTTTGCTCTTTTTTTTGTTGGATCATAAGTTGTTTCTCTTCCTCTTGTGTTCATAGCTTCTCTTCATAGGCTTGCTTCATGTCCATTTAAACTTCAACCTTCTTGAGTTTCTCCTAAGCCTCATTCTTATGACATTCTAATTATTCTTCAATTTTAGCCATCTCTCTTTGAGTTGCTTCCATATCTTTATTATGTGCTTCCTTGGCTTGATAGATCTGTTCAAGACCCACACTCAACCACTCAATCTAGTGTGTTAGGAAATTAAATTTTTGAAAGATGAAGGTCAATTCTAGAGATGCCCTTCGATACTCAGTATTTGATGTGTTCAATGGACATCTTTGGTTCTTGTCTAGATCTAGATACACCTAAGGATATTATTAATAGTGTATCTTCACTCCTGATATATATTCAATCCCTAACATATTTGTTACCTCTCCTATAGGTAACTACCATGAGTGTTGTGAATGAATCTAAGCTATCCTTATTTTTTTGTCCTCATTGCACACCCAATCCATGAACTTTTTCATCTTCATGAAGTTTTTATCCCTCCACCACTTTAGCTATGCAATGCAACCTATTTGAAACTATAATCGAGTACTAGTGAGCATGTCATAGTTTTGTTTTAATAAATGGTCCACTTGGTCATCTGTGTCTTCTCCTTCTTCATTTGGGATGCCAAATTATGGTACTCTAAGAAAAAGATTTCCTGAAGTCCTCTATTGAGTTCCTATGATGGGATCCTTTCCTCCTCTTCCTCTTGTGGACATGAAATTTCCCTACTTCCTATGACCTATTGCAATCTCCTCCTATAGCATGATTTGGGCTATAGTTTTACCTTCTTCTTGTGATATGATCTCCTCTTGTAGCATGATTTGGGATATAGTTTTACCTCCTTCTTGTGGTCTTATATCCTCAACATTAATAATCTCCTGATTTGATTTTTTTCCTTCCACAAGTACCTAAACTTCATCTTGTAGCTTTGGCAACTCATCCTACTAGAGTGTAGATAAGCCCTTTTCCTATAAGGTCAACTATTATTCTACCACTACTGTGGATATAGGGATTGTATAATATCATTCTTGTATTGGCATAAAACTCTCCTTCCATAGCTAGATATTGCTACCTCACATCACAATACTTATTTGTGTCTTCTTCTTCTCCTTCATATCCTTAAATGGGATTACCAATACTTATTTTGCTTTTGTCTTTGATGGTGATACTATTCTATCCAACTAATGTTTATATGATTCAAACAATTCAAATTCATTGACTTTGAGTAATGTAGGAGATCCCACCATTGCTCCTAATTGGTTTACCTATACTAGCACATTGATATCTATTAGCTCCAAGTCTTCTAGTCCCAATTGCATATCAATGGGTCCATAAGCATTGATTACAACTACTCACTCTGCATAGGAGACTTCTCTCATCTCCACATATATTATTTCTTGCATGTGAAAATTCACACTAGGTCATAGATTAGTACTATTATCTCCTCCCCCATGTGAGACAAGGGTTTCTCCTACAACCATTGGGTAGATATTAACTATTTTGACTCTGAGTCCACTGTATCCTCTAATAAAAATAAGTTCCCTAATCATACTGCACCCGTTGTATGATACCTTATACATACTATGCCATCCATAATAGTATATCAAAATACCATGCTTCACCTAAAATTAGAGAAATAACAACATCCATGGCACACATAAGAGCCTTTGTTTTCAATATGCTTTGTTTAATTCCCCATCATCCTAAATAAAAATCCTTCATAACTAATAGAGATTGAAGCTCTATCAGTGTGATGATTAACCAATGATTTTCTATAGGATCTACCACTTTCCTCTTAATTAGGATCCTTTCCTTTGGTAACTCAAATATTTACCAAAAGGTTATAGCTAATAATTCCACCTTAATATGATGGTTCTTGATCCATACAAAGGTGAAATTCTCGCTTGATTTTGTAGACACCTAAAATATATCATGTTTAGGAGACTATCCATATAGACACATTCACAAATCATATGAATCCTATTGGATATCTCCAAGACAAATCAATGGTCCTAACCACTCAAAAATGGTAGTTCTAGCCTATCCATGCCTGGTCACTCTTAAGCAAAGTGGCTGCCACATCTAGCCATTGAAGACTACATCAGCTACATCTAGTTGTTGAACCTGATAGAAGCTAGTACCATGCATAGTCTATCCATAAATTAGGCCCAAATCATGTAGTCTGACTACATATTTATATTTTTTATAGGCATATTTTGGTGAGGAACTCCTTGAGTTCCTCCTAACTACCCCTTTAATGCTAGTTTGTGACTAGTGCTTTCCACCCGAGATGATCAATCACATGATATTTAGATTTAAGCTTCTCTAGGAAGCCAAGCTCTAGATCTAAAAGAGAGGGAAGACTACATATGGGCTCTCACACAAAGAGAAAAAGATCTACAATTTTTAGGGTATGCAGCGATTCCCTATCAGATAGGAGAGTGACTCTATGCACCCTTGAGGAGCAACATAGTGCTATCTAACTAAGGGAAGACTATGCATCCACTATTCACATCTATTATTATTCACTACCATTCCATGTATTTGATACATCCAATGACCCTTGAACATCAATTTGAGTAGAGAACTTGGTGCTACAACCCTTGGATTGTGAGGAGGAAGGTCTATTTTGTGACCGCTATCTCAATTAGTGGCCCATAGGAATAACCTAGGGTTTTGACATTAGATTATTTGTTTTAGCATTATATTTGCTTACTTTTTGCTTCAGCATTTATTTATAGTATAGATATAATTTACTATATGTATTTATATTAGTGTTCCCTGATATATGCCTGCATTTCTCATTAGTATTATCACTTTTAGTCATATTATGCTTTTTTATCTTGCCTATTAGGCTTCAAACTAATAGCCTCATCCAGGGAAGCAACCTAGACTACTAAACGTGCTTTGTTGTTTTTGTGTATGCAAATATACAGGTTTACAAGACCAGATTAAGATATTCATAGCACGGGATCCCTCCCGGATGAGAGAAAGAGGAGGCATCTATGAGCCCTCAGATAAGTTCATGTGTGGAATTTGGAATCTTACGAAAGTGCACCACCCATTTGTGGGGGGATTTATCCACCATGTGTCCTACTTGTAACTGATTGTATCAAAAACTAGGTATCCCTCAAAGGGATGAATATGTAATCGGATTTATTATTGAAATTAATAAAAAGAGGATCTTTCTTTATTATTTTTATTTTTGAGTTATGCATATTTATTTGTGCCTTTTTGTTCCATTTGACATAATAATTATTTCATTGTAAGTGGGATTACGGTACGCACTCCTGAGGTCACACATATGGCGATCACGGTGGGACCATCACCATGTTTTTATTTTTTATTGATTTATTGATATTTATAGATTTTTTGTGTGCAGTTTTGGCCACTCTGGTTGACAATGACCCATAGGTTTTGTCCACTTTGATCGAAAACCAATAGATTCTAGTTGCTCTTGTTGTCAATGACTAGCGTTAGCCGCACTAGTCAACAATGGCCAGAAGCAAAGTGTACTAGAGGGCAAAAATTCCACTATCAGAGTGAGATTAAAGGTTGGTTGCATTCTCTATTTTCTCTATGTTTTCTATCTACAACATTTTTCTAGAAAATAGCAAGCTAAATCATAGTTAAGGAAAAATGGAAAAATAAAATGTATTTGATGTTTCCTATTATTTTCTTTGGTTTCTCTAGACATTGCTAGGAACAATGGGTCTATGCTTGTAAGGTCTGGCCTAGTCTCCAATGTTCTAGGCCTCTGTGTGTTTAGTTTGCTTGCATATGGTCTAGCCAGTGGCCATTAATTCATAAAATAGAATGCATCATTTTAATATCATATAAGTTGAATACATGCATCTTTACGAAATAAAAAATCTTTTATCTTAGGCATATGGGAAATATCATGTTTAATGGGTGATGCATTTTGTTTACATGTAAGGTTAAAAATAACCCCACACACACCACGTACCATTTCAAATGCTAGTGATTTGGAAGTCATGACCAACCACTAGTAGAGATACAGCGAGGTGGATTTCATCTCCATCCGTTGACTCAAATCCCATGCACCCTCTATTTTTGGCTAATACTAGATCCAAGAACCATAATAGCCTATAGAAAATCTACATGTATCTCTCCTAAGAGAGGTATATCACTGATTGTGGGTGAAATCAGTGAGGACTGGGAGGACCTATGCTCCTTGAACATGTTTGGATGTCATTACCACACATTATAGGTTAGATTACATGACCAATATTTCATCACCAGGTTGTCGAGTTGTGAGTGTATAGGTGAAATCCCTTAAAAAATTTAAGTATACCATCCACAAAAAATGTAAAGCATGATGAGAGTTAGTTTATCTATCCAAAAAATAAAAACACACAAAACTGTTTAGGGAACACACACATAAATACTTAAAAGAGATAAACATATGCTTGTTTTGTTTATGTGATTTTGGATCTACATAAGAAGATAAATCATAAGTCACCATGGTATACACTCAGAGCAACCATCCTCGATCCACCACTAAGGTAGAAATAGATGCTCCACATAATCACAATCATACTAGTGTTGAGCCACCCATCCATAATGTCACCGAATAAAGTTTGAAAAGTCTTAGGGGTGAAAACTCAACCCTTAGGAGGACTCCTTTAGAAACCCCAACAAGAAAGACACATCCTAGTTCCTCTTCACATATACATGAGGAGGCCTCATGGCCTCTCTCATCACTAAGGCACATAGAGGTATCATTACCTCCTTCATAACATAGATACGAGGAGGCCTCAAGGCCTTCCTCATCGCATAGACAAGCAGAGGCATTACAACCTCCGTCTTCACAGTGACATGCAAAGGCATCACAACCTCCCTCATTGCACAAAAATGCAAATGCATCAAGACATCTATAATCATACTGACATGAGGAGGCATCAATACCTCCATCATCATATAGGTATGCAAGGGCTACAAGACCCTAAACTTTACATGATACATATAGGACATATCAGCCCACAGAGAGGCAATACACTAGGGCAACATCTAATCACAAACCCGAGACATCCTATAGCCTCCCTTTATATGGGAGGATACCCTTGTATTATGAGCTCATTGGTGCTAATGGGACTTTGCAAGATCATCCATGGAGAACCTGACAACTTTATGAGATGGATCGATTCCCATCGAGACTAGCTCTAAGAAGTATTGCCATAAAATATTTTGCTTCAAGAAGTTCATGTAGCATAGGTACTAGACACACTAATGAACCAAGAGAAGCTTCAAAGCAACCCCACAACACATGCACTACTTTCAATCATGGGGGTACTCAACCCATAACATATTACACAAAATAGGTCACCCTAGTGGACAAGGGCAAGCACACAACAAGAGACTCCTCGAGAGGTATAAATATTATAACTTCTTGCACAGAGTTAGAAATGCATGAATATTTAGTAGCAGGTCGATATGATCGTATACGTAGGTTATAGGAAGCATTGCACATCAAGCGAGAGCATGTAGAAGCTCTAGAGAAAGAAGATCAAATAAAGAGGTGCCTGCACCTACAAGATCAATGCTCAAGAGAATAAAAAGTTGATCATGAGGAGCTAGCAGAGAGGCTAGCTCGAGAATATGCACACATAGGTGGTTGGAGATACCAACAAGAGAGACGTGCTGATTCTCAATAGGAGAGAAGCACTAGGTAAGGAAATGAGTGTGCTCACCACACTTCATAGCATCAACAACACCTAGATCTTGATTAAATGTAATTCAATGAGGAACGAGTAGATATGGAAGACCAGGAGTAGACATATCCTGAACCTCCATCCATGGTTATGGGAGATGAGTACAGACACCCAAATTGGGAAAACATAATATTACCTCCCTTACCACAATGAGAAAACATTTAGGAACATGAGATTATTTCCTTGAAGGTATACCAAACACTCATTGAGAGATTCAAGTCTCTCAAGAAGTAGGACATAGGACGATAGAAGCCAACTCTAATAAAAATACACAACTAGCCTCTATGCCCCTTAGTCCCAAGTCCTGCATATCCTAGGCACTTTGAGATGCCTAGACTAGATACATTTAAGGGAGAGGGATACATGCAAGAACAAGTGATCAACTTCATAAACACGTGCTTCCACCTTGAGAAAAATTATACCCTAATATTAAGAACCTTCATCATGATATTATCAGGTGCAGCAACTCAATGGTTCAATTATTTGCCCAAGAATAACATCGATGGTTTTGAGAAACTGGTAAATGTGTTCCTTGAATGTTTCTTCTTTGGTGCCAAGAAGAAGGTGAACTTGTCCGACCCGGCTAACTTGAAATAGTATGATAATGAGCCAATGATGGACTATGGGGATAGGTGGATAAAAATCATGGCAAAACTATCATTCTCCATCCCCACTGAAGAGATTATCCAAATTTTCACAAATATCTATGCAAAACATATCTCTTTGTTATTGTAACTAAAATAATATGAATCATTTGAATAAGCCTTGGCTCAATCCAATATTATTGAAGACATAAATGTTCATGAGGGAGACCTCAAGCTTCACAACAAGAAAGAGTGGAGCAAGAACAATCAGAATGACAAGAATAAGTAGAAGTAAGCCAATATTGCTCAGGTTAATTAGGTTGTATTGGCTACGACAAAGGAATGGAATGGGTAGTAACCCCAAAATTATCAAGCTCACCCCTCACCAATCAACTATGAACCTAAGAACAACCAGGGATAGAACAAATAACGTCAACCACCTCGGTATTTCATGCCTCTAAATGAATCGATGTAGTCAATATTTAATCAGTTGAGTGAGGCACAAAGGATAAGACTTCATATCATATAACTTATTAACCTAATCATCCCAAGCCAAGGGGATATAAATAAGATCAATAATACCCATATCATAGGATACAAGGGCATGACATCAAAAATTGCATTGGATTCAAGAATGTTGTACAAAACATGGTTGAAAATGGAGAGATAAAAATTGACAACCCGCTAGCTCTTTATAATAGAGATATAGGTATATTCAAGAACCAATTTCCAAATCATGAAGCCCCTAGAGATCAGGACACCCAAGTTAACCAGGTCCAAGTTGAGCCACCCATTCAAGGATGCATCAAAATGGTTGAGATAGTCAACGTGGCAACCAATATTTGGAGATATGGGCAACCACAACCTCAAATGGATCCCATAAATATCTTGGCTATACCTCAATAGATATAGGTGCAGAACAATCCCCCAAATCCACCAATGAGACCTATGGTAACTATTCAGAGTAGGCTAGAATAGAATCTACAAATAACTCAAGCTAAGTTATCAATTTATAAGCTCATATAATAATATCCCAGGCACAAGGATATCTTGATGGATATTTTGAGATCAATCAATCTCTATCTCCAGAACCCAGATGTGTTCACACATTTTATGGGGCAAGTGTAGTAGTGCCAAGAGCCTACGATCCACTTTTATGATAATGAAATCAAGGTAGTTCCTACTATCCTAGAATATCTACCTCTACATATTATTTCATAAATCAATGACATACCCTTAAAGTGGGTTCTAATAGATACAAGCTCATTGATCAACATCATTACCACAAAGGCTATAGGGCACCTAAATATCCCTAAGTCCAACATTATCTCTACCTCATACATGTTGAGAGCTTTCAACAATGTGTTGTGCTCCACAATGGGCATAGTTATATTACTTGTAAAGGTAGGACATAAGACCATCCCTGTGATGTGTCATGTGTTGGAGGAGGTGATGCAATACAACATCCTTCTAGAGCATCCCTAGATCAAGAACATGTAGTGCATGCCCTCAATTTTGTATAAATGCATCAAGTATGTGCATGAGGGATAAGCTCATGTGGTTTCATACGATGAAGATTCATTCAAGTATGTGCATCAGGTTGACTTATCAAGGGATTTTTTCCTCCCATAAATTTATTTGTACATAAGGCCTTCATCCCCAACCATGCAACTAGATAATGAAAGCAGATCAGTTTGAAGTGATCCATCCACATCGACACCACCTCCTACCTCTAATACTATTGGTACTTCTAAAAAGCCTTTGAAATCTAAGGCAAAAGACACACAAAAGCTGAAAGCACCCCTAGTGGAGGAAGGACATAAGGAACTTCTGACCATAGAAATTTCATGAATGCCTACTCCCATGGAAGAGGAACATTCCCAAGAAATAGTCGAGAAGGTACCTCAGCCTATCTTACATGCATCATCAACCACATCATCTACACCCTAGGTGATAGTTCACCTAGCCCACACAGGTTTAGGTTAATATTTTGTGCAGAACATCACTTTCATGCTAATTATTGAGTTTGCACAAGACATGGGATGACCAAGAGTCCCAAGTCTGCTAGTAGGGACAGTAGTGCCATTAGGGATTCTCCCTAATAAAAACAACTTTATATATGCTAATCTATATCACACCCATATTACTCCTGATCTTGAGAGGGATGAGGATGAACCATTCACCATGAATGTTCATTACTTGTTGAATCCTGAGTTCACTTTGAGATACTTTGAGCAGTGTCAATGACATGAATATGGCCTAGGCCTATACGAGCAAGGATATTGGCTTTCATTCTAGCCATAGTACCAACTACCCACTTATATGTGTAGTGTATGCTATCAAATATAGAGTCATAATGGTTCTTTTGCAGCTACCCTAAACAGGATAAGCATTGGGTTCATGGAGTAAATTGACTAGAATCCCTATCAACTCCTTGGAAAAAACTATTTGGGTGATGGATGGGTTTCTATAATCAATATCGTACCACCTTATGAGTATCACCCTGAATCCTCTCTAGAAACACCCTCGTCAGGAACCATCCTATGGAAGAAAAATCCAATGCATGGATATGAGAAAGAGGAGTATTATTATGTCCCAAGCGAGAACAAATATGAAGCTGACTTGGCTTACCATGGGCCTCGATATATACAAAACCTTACTTGGATAAGCCACACAAAGAGTGGATATATCTTAGATGAGATTGAATACATCTCAGATGAGGGTGGATACATGTTGTATGGGAGTGGCTATAATATAGAGGACTCAATTGATATGGCCTTCATAAGACATGCTTTCCAAATGGTAGGACCTATATTAAATGCCAATGGATTCTTCATAAGTGATGATGATTATGAAGATGAGACTAAAATGGCCTATCTTAGGCATCAATAAGAAAGTCTACACCCAACCTGAGTGGGTAGGAATGAGGATTTTCCTATAAGAAATGACAACTTTGAGAATAAATTCAAGAGGGATTACCTTGAGTGCACTTAAAACAAGTCAATATTCTTGTTGAAACAGAAGTGTTACTTTGCACCATAGATTATAACCTTTGCTTCCTAGGGAGATCAGTAAATATAGATGTCATTCATCACATGGTCAACCTCGACCTGCTTATATTTAGAGAGATGTTGCAGCCCAATGATCCCATTGTCTTATCAATCCATAGACTGGATCCTGAGATCCTTATACCCCCAGATCCTCATCGTGAGTATAGAGAGCAAAACATTAATGAATATTTTCACCCATGTGGTCCTCAAGATTTTATTTTATCCATCAACATGATCTCCATTGATTTGACCACTCCAATCCATAACCTAGCAGGTCCTTTAGAACCATTGTGTCTTAACTTAGATGCTATCGTTTGGGATCATGTTGATTCACCCCTAGAGCCTAAATATTTCTTTTCTAATGAAGAGATGCTACAACCATTTCATTTTGCACCAGGGTACACACATGATGTCTATCACACTAGTATTGACCCTGAGTTAGTGGGAACTATAAATCTAGTAGACGACATCCATTTAATCCCCACTCATCACTAGCTTAATGAGGGGTCACATATGGAAATAGAGGAGACTTTTGAGGTGGACATTAGTAATGATCCTTCCAATCCAAGGAAAGTAAAGTTTAGAGAAAGCTTATCTCTAGAGGAGTAGACCATCATAATTCTTCTATTGCAAGAGAGACCTAATCTCTTTGCTTGGACCTACAAAGACATGCTAGGGCTAGATCCAAAATTAGTTGTCCATAATATTTCATTAGATACTATGAAGAAATTAGTCAAGCAAAAGATCAAAAATATGCATCCAACCATCACTTTGATGATTAAAATGAGTTGTAAAAACTATTGGATGTAGCCTTTATTGTTTCCATCAACTATCTAGAATGGGTACCAAACATGGTGCCCATAGGAAAACCTAATGGAAGAATCTATATTTGCATGGATGGATCTCAATAAGGCAAACCTAAAGGATTCATTCTCATTGCCCAACATAGATGCTCTTGTAGATGAAACTGTAGGTCATGAGATGCTCTCCCTAATGGACAGTTTTTTGGTTACAATCAGATTCAGATTAAACTCAAAGACCAGCATAAAATCATTTTCACCACTCCATGGGGGACATTCTATTACAAAGTGATTCCATTCAATCTTAAAAATATTGGTGCCACATATCAGTGGGCTATGACATACATTTTCCATGACTACATGCACAAGATCTTGGAATACTACATTGATGACTTGCTAGCCAAGTCATTTCTATGAGAAGATCATGCTAAGACCCTCAGAAAGGTCTTCGATCACCTAAATGAGCATAATTTCAGGTTGAATCCCAATAAATGCATCTTTGGCATAACTTCTGGAAAACTCTTGGGATTCATAATTTCTAAATGAGGCATCGAGGTAGACCCAACAAAGGTAAAATCTATCCTAGAAATGGCCCTGCCTACAAACATCAAATAACTAAGGAGCCTATAGGGAAAAGTAGCATCCATAAAGTGATTTATCACACAACTATCATATAAATATTGACCCATGAATTGATTGCTACACAAGGGAGTCCCATTCTAGTGGGATGCAGAGTTTCAACAAGCCTTTACTGAAATCAAGCAGTGTCTGGAAACACCATTGGTCCTAGCTCCACCAAGACTAGATGTGACATTCCTATTGTATATATCCGCTACCAATTTTTCTTTTGGCATCATGTTGGATCAAAATAACACATAGGACAATGAACAAGTAATATATTACATTAGCCACACCTTGGTGAGCTACAAAATAGGATATACATACATAGAAAAGTTGTGCTTAGTAGTGGTATTTACAACCAAGAAATTGCACCACTACATACTGAGCCATACAACATATGTAATATCCAAGAAAAATCCTTTGTAGTATATGATGAGCAAGACATATCATAACACACGTACTACAAAGTGGATCATGATATTGATAGAATTTGATCTAGAATTCATAATCCAAAATTCCATCAAGGAACAAGTCTTAGTTGATCAGCTGGCAGAGGCACCCCTTTAGAATAGTAGGCCTCTCACCATAGAACTCCCTTATGATGTTGTCTTTGCATTATCAAAAGCACCTGAAGCTAAAGAACCAGAAAACAAAGCTGACATGACTATGTTCTTTGATGGTTTGAAGTGTGAGAAAGGAGGCAGTGCAAGGATTATCTTTTTCACATCATACGGTGATCCAATACCCTTATCATTCAAGATGAACTTCCCATGCAATAATAACAACACCAAATATTAGGCCTTAATATTGGATCTCCAAATAACCATTTCCATGAGAATCAAGATGCTAAATATCTTTGATGACTCCCTCCTCATAGTCAACCAATTCAAGGGACTATTTCAATGCTAAGATCAAATATTGAAAGCCTAAAAGGAGCTTGTTGACACATATATAGCTAATATAGAATGGTATGACATCGAGGTAATCCCTCATTCATCAAACATATTTGAAAAAACCATGGCATATTTGGAATCCTTGATCCCTCAGAATCCATATTCATATTTTACTACCATTCATGTTAAAATGCTCTCACACTTAGTGATGCAGTGGGATGCTTTTGATAACAAGGAATAAGTCAACATAATTTACATAGATCCAGACCATGACTAGTTATGTAAATCCAAATACTTCTTAGAGAAGGCACCTTGGGGGTCCTTGATCTCGTAGGGTCCTACGAAGAATGGTACCACAATTCACCATAAGGTTGTTTCTCAATCTACATTTGTGAAAAAATGAATTGGAGGAGGAACAAGTCATCTTATATTTCGAGGCTATAGCTTACCAAGATTGGCTATCCCAATTACAAGAGTTCCTTAGGTTGGGAATTGTCCCATAGGGACTATCACATGCCAAAATATGAGAATTAAAATAAAGAGTGATAAGATATATCTTTCTAGGAGGTATATTGTATTTTTGAAGTTATGATGGAGTCCTCCTTCGTTTCCTAGAGACCCAAGAATCAGCTTGGGTGATTTTGCAAGCTCGCAATGGTACATGTGGTGTCAACTTCAATGACATGGCTATTTTCAAGTGCATCCTTTGAATGAGTTATTACTGGTCCACCATGGAAAAGGATTGTTATGAGTATGTCAAGAAATATGTTAAATGTCAATAGCATGTAAATCTGACGCACTTGCCATCTCAAGCCTTACAACCCATTCAGGCAACTTGGCAATTTTCTCAGTGGGGTTTCAATATGATCAAAAATATTTCTCCCCCATATTTAGGTAGACACACATTCATATGAATGGCTACTGAGTACTTCACTAAATGGGTGGAAGCGGTCCCCTTAACCTTGACAATTGGTCCTCAGATTGTGGAGTTCATACTTCACAATATCATTTTTCATTTCGGGGTACCCTTCAAGATAATATTGGATAATGGTCCATCATTCAAAAATAAAAATTTGCAAGCTTTAACGACCAAATATAACATTCAACATAGTTTTGCAACACCATACTATCTGTAGGCTAACGGGTAAGAAAAGACCTCTAACAAGACAATAGTAGCTATCTTAAATAATATGGTGAAAGAGAATCATAAGGACTGACATTTGTAATTGCCCTTGGTATTATGGGCTTACAATACTAGCATATAGACACCCATTGGGGCAACACAATTTTTACTTGTATATGGCACTGAGGCCATTATGCCCTTAGAGTTGGAAATTCCAACATTGCGCATCACATTGAAAGAGTTCATCAATGACAACACTACATGGTAAGCTCACTTGGATTAATTGACCCTTCTAGATGAATAGCGCATCAATGCTCTCGAGCATATTTGTGTTCACTAGGATCATCTAACATGAGATTATAACAATAAAGTCCACCTAAGAGACCTTAAATTTGGGGATATTATGCTTAAAAAAAACTAATAGAACTTAAATCTGCTATTGCATTTGCGAGAATAATTTATGGCCAATTGGATAGGTCCCTATATCATCTTTGAGAAGATTTGGACTAGGGCACATCACCTAACAATGCTATAAGGTGTTGAGGAGCCAAAGCCTCTCAATATTATTCACTTAAAGGTATTCCACACATAAATAAGCAAAATATCAAAAACATTCAAATAAATTTCAAATTTTCAAAAATAGTATAAAACATCAAAAAAATCCAAACAAATCATAATACATTAAAATAAAAATCAAAAGGCTCCAAAGGCATCTTAAAGCCCTTTGGTAAAATCAAAAAAATCTTCAAAGGTACCTTAAAAGCCCTTTGGTCAAATCATAAAAGGCTCCAAAGGCATCTCCAAGCCCTTTGGTCAAGTCACAAAAGGCTCCAAAGGCATCTTAAAGCCCTTTGGTCAAAACAATTTAATGTCAAAAAGTTCAAAAACATTCAGAATAATCAAAACTCAAAAACAATTGAAAGCATCAAAAATACAAAAATATTTGCATTTGCATTCATGTAGTTGCATTGCATATAGGCATTGCATCCATTACATTTGCATTAGATACATTTGTGTTTGCAATATTACAAATGACATCACGTTTGTACATCAATCATGAATCTTCAAAATCCATCATCAACCATCATCCATGTGTGTAACTGTATTTTCAACACAACCCCTCCTATTTCTATGAGGAATATACTAGGGTTTTTTGGTCACTCAGCCATACCTAGTGGTTTTATCAGACTTTGAAGAAAACCATCTTAGCTTTTAATAGGTGAGGTTTAGTTTTGATAGCACCTGGTATATTCCAAAATCCTATAACTAATCAAAACATTAAAATCCTAGTTAAGATAAGGGAAATATGAACACTACGAAGTGGTATTAGGTATCCTAAGGTGAAAATTATATCTTGCTCATCCCCTTGTGTGACCGATTCAAAAATGCTAAGAATTGGCAAAAGGACAAGATCATCCCTACCCAAAGAAATCCCTTGCTTTAATCAAAACAAGAAAAAATACTGAACAAAGAAAAATTCAATCAAAATAAAAATAAAAAGTGATTATCATCACTACATAAATCCTTTTCTCAAAGGAAAAATAAATATTCAAAATAAACAGTGATTTTCATCACTAAGCGTGAGCAAGTATCCCAAATAAACATGATGAAAATAAGGGAGTATTGACTTCAATCCCTGGAATTCTTAGCATGAATGAGTCATAAGGTATCCTTATGCACGATGGTATTTCTATCACAATAGCATCATGTTCTTATACAGACCAATGTTTGCATGTGGAAGAGCTAGCTTTAGGTGTCTTGTACCGCCTAGTGGTTTAATCCAACTGAGTCCAACATAGGATTAGGATAAACATTTGAGGATCCCCAATATAGAAATGGGCTAAATGAATCCTGCCTGGAACTAGGGTATGCTTATATTCTATATAATATATTTATTGACACACATAGAGATAATGAGTATCTAGGTCTTCATAACAAAAAATTTATCCTTTAGAAGCTCTGTGTGATCAGTATATAACTTTTGATAGTGCAACTAGGGTATTTGAGTCTCATGGAAAACCTTAAAAATCACCTCATAGTAACAACTCATATCATCACTCACATCATAAAATTTATTTAAGAAATTTTATTCTTTAAAAGGGCATCCATGAAATAGGATAGATACCAAATGAATGTCAGCAATGATATGTAGATGACCACTGACTATTTTGTGCATATCTTTTAATTTATAGAAGCTAATCAGGAAAGTACATACATGTCACATCATTTCATCTCACATTTGGATGTTTAAATGATTAATTCTTATTGGTGTCATCCATTATATTGTCAAAACTCATATCATATCATACCGTATATTTTAAGTTATTAAAGCATACAGGTTCATTCATATTAAATCATCATAATACATTACATACATTTCATTTACCATATCATAACAACGTACTTTAGATGCATAAAATACATTAAAAGTAAACGTGCATTTAACACTAATCATTGCATCCATATATGCATACATCATCATCATCTAAATCATAAAGTAGTCCATCTACACATCCACATCCTAACATATAAAGCATCACATCACATCATATCACATAATATCATGATACTGTATCACATAAAAATAAAAATATAATCATAAAAGATACATAATGAGTCCCAAAATCTGAATATCATATAAATATGTGTCAAATAAGTACATGTAGGTACAAAATCACCATAAGGCTACAACTATGTAGGTCACTTGACCTTACACTTAAAAATGGAATCAATCCAATTGAACTATCAAGCTAGGCCTACACCCCTTGCCTCGCCTCCACCCTCGACTCTATACCTATGTGAAAAATGGGAGCTATCCCCCATAGTACTCTCTGTACATATCCTGGTCCTATAGATGGGTAAGACTGAAGACTACCTTGATGTCGTTCGTATACTATGTTGTGACCCCTTTGTTATGGGTCTCTCCCTAGGAGTGGCACCTAGTATCTAAACTTGATATCATAGAGTGATGATGTAGGTGGCATCTGATGCCATCTAGCCCTAATTATTCTCTATAATACCCTATATTCATCTCACCTCATTCCCTATATCCACAGTTGTAGGAGCCTACATCGTGTAAGTAGCAATCGTAAGCTAGGCCCGTGCAGCATCTCACTTGGCAGTGACCTGAGCAACTTGTACCTATAAAAAGCAATGGTAGCATCCCACTATTGTACCTAAATCTATGAATACTAGAGCTCAATCTCTACCTAGTGTAGCTAATCCCAAAGAGGGGACTCCTACTCCTCAAGAGCTAACTCCTCCTCATCAGGGCAACTTGCTCCTCTACCACCTGATCCTCCACCTACTACTCCACCTACCCCCAACCCTCTATCCAATATTGCACTTAGTGTCCATCATGATTCTCAGCTTCTACCTCATCCACAAACCTCCCCAAGTGGTAACCACCCTACCACAATCTTTTAACCCACCATTTGGTGTACATATTTGTAACCCCTATGTCAGCCATGCTCGTATCAACTATAGGAGGGTCATCCTCCTATGAAACTACTATAACTCAATGTGGTGGAAGGTTATTCTCTATAATAATATGATGATATTCAATTGGCTCAAGTGGAACATCCTATTGAATTCCAAACTATCAAAGCACCCTAGAATAATAGAACTCCTTGATACCATCCTTGTGGTTGATAACCCATCAGTTGTACTGAGTTCAAGTTGTGAAACTAAATGGATCCCTCTAAGTAGGGAAATCAAAGTAAGGCCTCAAGATGATGTCCTAGACCTTTAAACCAGTTAAATATGTCATGTAGTGAGATAGCTCTCCCACACATCATCAACTCCTATGCTCCTTGCATTCTCGAGGTGACCTAGCCCCATAGCTTTGAGCCTCCTCTATGATGTCAACAAATTCAATAGGTAGACCTCCTATATGGTGTACCTTGATGTGCTTCCATCCCTAGATCTAGAGGAGAAAGCTACAATTAATGCTATCTTGACTATGGTATTGAATATGGTACAACTCATCATAGCATTACACCAGCATTGTGCACCCCCAAGAATAGATGATAGGCTCCTCACTATCAACCAGGTCCTGAGCCATGGCTAAGAGGTTCCATGGGAACCTCACTCCTTAGAAATCAGGGATAAGTATTGTTAGTCTCACAATGACACCGAGAGGGGGGGTGAATCAGTGTAGCTCTTTAAAACTTAAATCTTCAACTCTTAAAGCCAAAACAATGAGAACTTAAAACCAAATAAAGCAAATATAACAAGAGAGCATCACACAACACAAGATGTACCGAGGTTCACCGATTTGGCTACTCCTCAAAAATTGACTGTTTGGACTCCCATCCAAATCCAGCCTTTGCAAAGCAACAACTTTACAATCAATTTACCAAGACCCACTGGAAGGAGCACCAACCCCTGATTTACCAACACCAACCGGAAGGAGCACCAACCCCTGATTTACCGCACCAATGGAGAGGAGCACCAACCCCTGATTTACTCGACCAATGGAAGGAGCACCAACCCCTGATTTATCTGCACCAATAGAAAGGAGCACCAACCCCTGATTTATCTGCACCAATAGAAAGGAGCACCAACCCTGATTTATCTGCACCAACAGAAAGGAGCACCAACCCCTGATTTATCTACACCAATAGAAAGGAGCACCAACCCCGATTTACCAACACCAACTGGAAGGAGCACCAACCCCTGATGCCAAGCACCAACTTGGACTTCAATTCTGAAACTAGAAGATTGACATATAAATGCCTTCACTTTTACAAGACCCTGACTGGTCTATTGCTTACTCAACATCGCCCACAATTCACACAACACACACCCTTCTCACTCGCCTCTCGCTGCCTCTCACTCTCCTCTCGCTCTCCTCTCACAAGATCAAATCTACGTTTAATCCCCCCTTGCTAAATTCTCCAAGCAACACTCCTTTTATAACCATCCTTTCTCTTTGTAACTCCAGTTGTAACTCCAGTTGTAACTCCTTTTGTATATTTTGAGAAGGCATTTCGTCAAACACGTCACATGCAAATAATTGACACCATGTTCTCCTACCATGATTGTTCGTCTTCTCGGTCATGACTGTTCATTTTCTCTTTGCATGTCTGTTTGTTTTTTCTTTGCATGTGTTCATTTTCTTTTCCCTTGTGCATGCATTTGTTTTCTCCTTCGATGACTATTCGTTTTCTCCTTCATTACTGTTCATTTCTATTTTGAGGCTTTTCTTGAGTCACAAAAATGCGACATGTCACGATATCGTGACACTTTTGTTACTCTGCCTGCCTGCCCTTTTTGAGTCATGAAAATGTGACATGTCGTGATATCGTGACACTTTTGTTTCTCTGCCTTCCTTTTTGAGTCATGAAAATGCGACATGTCACGATATCGTGACACTTTTTCTTTCTCTTCCTCCCTTTTTGAGTCATGAAAATGTGACATGTCGTGATATCGCGACACTTTTTCTTTCTCTTCCTTCCTGCCCTTTTGAGTCATGAAAATGCGACATGTCGCGATATCGTGACACTTTTTCTTTCTCTTCCTTCTTGCCCTTTTTGAGTCATGAAAATGTGACATGTCGTGATATCGCGACACTTTTTCTCTCTCTTTCTCTTCCTTTCATCACGAAAATGCGACATGTCGTGATATCGCGACACTTTTTCTCTTTCTCTTTCTCTTCGCTTTGGACCACGAAAATGCTACATGTCGCGATATCGTGACACTTTTTCCTCCTTGCATTTTCTCTTCGCTTTGGACCGTGAAAATGCAACATGTCATGATATCATGACACTTTTTCTCTCTGCTTTTTCTCTTTGCTTTGGCCCACGAAAATACTACATGTCACGATATCATGACACTTTTTCTCCTTGCATTTTCTCTTTGCTTTGGCCCGCGAAAATACAACATGTCGCGATATCGTGACACTTTTTCTCCTTGCTCTTTCTCTTTCCTTTGGCCCACGAAAATACAACATGTCATGATATCGCGACACTTTTTCTCCTTGCTCTTTCTCTTTCCTTTGGCCCGTGAAAATACAACATGTCGCGATATCGCGACACTTTTTCTCCTTGCATTTTCTCTTCTCTTTTGGCCACGAAAATGCAACATGTCGCGATATCGCGACACTTTTTCTCCTTGCATTTTCTCTTCTCTTTTGGCCATGAAAATGCAACATGTCGCGATATCGCGACACTTTTTTCTTCCTTGCTTTTTCGCTTCTTTAGCATATGGGCCACTTCGGTCTTCTTGGACAACCTGTAACAACTTCACCCAAACATCAAAAACATCCTCATAAGCATTTAACATCACTGTACATACTCTGAGTAACCTCTGAACTCCTGTCCACTGCATCAACCGATCTATCTGACTGTGTTGACAACAATGACAATACTGTCGTTGCACCTTGCTCAACAATCTCCCCCTTTGGAATTGTTGGCAACACACGTGCAATTTCCTATAACTCTTGTGCAATTTCCTGTAACTCTTCTCCCCCTTTGACAACAATACCAAAAGGGCTGTTGTAAACTCCCCCTGAGTCCATGCACAACATTCTCAAGCAAAAATTATTACACTTAGTAAAAATTACAAACATGAGAAAAAGGATAAACAAATTCATAAATGCTCCCCTGAGAATGTGATCCCGATAGCTAGTCAATTCTTGGGAAGCGTGACCACTCCCAATTTATTGCGAAGGTACTCAAAGACTTCCTTGGGCAACGGTTTTGTGAAGATATCCGCTACTTGCTCTGTTGTTGGAACAAAATCCAACTTAACCTCACCTTTCGCAACTTTCTCCTACGTATAGTACGCTATCACTGCAATATATTCTGCCTCTACTATGGATAAGGAGACTGACTCTTGTTTCTTACTATTCCACATGACCAACCTATCTCCAAGATAGACTGCACCTCCACTGGTACTCTTTCTGTCATCTACACATCCTTGCTCAACTTGCAACCTGTCGTCATGGGAGTGCTAACTGGCTTACAATCCTCCATTGTGAACTTTTTAGCATCTCTTTTACTAAACCAAATTATCAAAACTATTATAATCCATAACTTTGAACAATGGCAGTAAGAACCATCAAAAGTACAACACTGACATATAGCAATACTACCAATGGTGACAACTCTCAATTTAATCACCACCCTTCATGGTACCTCCACAAACAACTACATGAACTGAAACACACTTTGACAACTATACGACAACTCCCCCTGACTACTTTCCTTTCATCCTCAGATAACCAAACAAATACATAGGAGCATTAAAATAAAACTTTAAGATTGCTCCCCCTGAGGATGTGCTACCTGGAGTTGCTTAGTGCAATAGAGGAGTAGTCTCCTTCAGTCCAAGGAGACATGATTTCCTCTCTTCTTTCTTTCTCCAATATTTCTTGAACTTGGGCTTGAAGGTTTTCAACTACATCCCTATTTTGAACCTTTTCGTGAACTTGAACATTTCTCTTGGGTGGTTGTCTCTTGTGCATCCTTGATGGATGATTATTTTCCTTTCTTTGATGCACATGATTTCTTCCCTGTCTGTGTTGCATTCTTTGTGTCTGATGAAATCTACTGTCTTGCCTTAGATTAGATACAAAAGTTCTTGGACAAAACCTTGCTATGTGCCCATGACCATTACATTTAAAACATTGCACATGGTGTTCAATCGGAATAACAGATGTATTTCTACCAGCATAACTCTTTGATCTATTATTCAATCCATAATAAATTGCCTTGTGACCATAATGGTTGCATCTAAAACAATAGCCATTAAAAGCATTATTATGAATAAAGTGAGAGTGATAGAACCTCTTTTGTTGTGGTTGCTTTGCTGTAGATCTCCTTTGAGATTTTCTTCCTTTTGAGGATTCAGCTTCAAGCTTTTCTTGCTTTGATCCTTCAGAAGTGGACTTCTTCTTCTCTGTAGATTTAGAAGATGAAGGTTGTTCAGCTTCACATCCAAGACCAAGCTTACACATGGGGCTTCTTTGTTGCCTTATCATTTTATCTAGCAACTCTATGCTCTTCTCAAATTTGAGATTTGTATTGGCCTCTTCTAGTTGTTTCCTCAATAAAACAATCTCCTCTTCTTGTTTGTAGCAAACAATCTCTTTCTCATTGATCTGTGACTTGAGAGTTTCTTCAATCCTTTTGGACTCTTCTACTTGCAACTTTAGATCATTAATAACTTTGTTAGATTCCTCTTCACGTTTGCTACATACATCACCTTTATCATCCAGGTGTGACTTCAAGGCTTCTTCTATTTTCTTGGCTTTATGAATTTGTAAGAAGAGATCTTCAATATTATCCCCATATTCTTCCAACTTCTTGGACAATATTTTGTTCTTTTTCCTTTCTAAACCCAACTCTTCAAGTGCAGCGATCAACTCACCTTCTAGATCTACTTCAACCTCTAGGTTTTCATCACATACTTGTTCTTTTTCTATTTTTTCTTCTTTGAGTGCCATAAAAAGAGCTTCACCTGTTTCCTTTTCAGAATCCTCACTGCAGCTGTCTTCTGATGAACTGACATTCTTGGAGATGAAACTTTTCTTCTTGAAGTTGCCTTTTCTGAAATTTGTTTTTTTCTTCCAGTCACTTCTTTCTTGGTGCGATCCTTCATCACTTTTGTTCTTCTCATTAAGTGGACATTTAGCTGCAAGATGCCCAATGCCTCCACAATTGAAACATTTAAATGATAACTTTCCTCTGTATTTTCCTTTTCCAATTTTTAGTTTTCGAACAAAGTTTGCTTCCATTTCATCTGATGTCTCTTCTTCCTCGGATTCTTGTTTTGCTTTCATATTTTTATGGGCTTTAAAAGTAGCTTCTCTGTCTGTGGGTTTAGATTTTCCTATTCTCATCTCATATGCAGTCAAAGAACCATGCATCTCATCCATACTAAAAGAATTTAGATCTTTAGCTTCTTCTATAGCTGAAACTTTAGAATCAAATCTTTGGGGAAGAGATCTTAATACCTTTTTCATGATGACAGAATCTTTGATTTCCTCGCCGAGTCCTCTAATCGCATTAATGACTTCATTAACTCTCAGCATATATGCCTCTATGTTCTCATCGTCATTCATCTTTAATACTTCGAACTGAGCTCGATGTGTTTGTAACTTGGCCTCCTTGATCTTATCATCTCCTTCATGAATGCTCCTCAGTTTGTCCCATATTTCTTTTGTCGTTTTACAACTCATAATTTTTACTAGTTCACTGTCCACTAATCCGCACATGATAGCATTCTTTGCTTTTGAGTTATTCTCAAACAATTTCTTACCTACAGCATCGGTTGGAGAAGTGGTGGGTATTGTGTATCCACTATCTACTGAATCCCAAATGTCGTATCCCAAAGCACAAAGATATGTCTGCATCCTGAGTCTCCAAAATGTGTAATTAGTTCCATCCAACAATGGTGCTTTGTTTGATGAGAAGCCTTCACCACCTGCCATTGTGTCACTTCCAAGATCACCCTAGCCGGTTAAGCTTGTTCAGGAACTTGGCTCTGATACCAATTGTTAGTCTCACAATGACACTGAGAGGGGGGTGAATCAGTGTAGCTCTTTAAAACTTAAATCTTAAACTCTTAAATCCAAAACAATGAGAACTTAAAACCAAATAAAGCAAATATAACAAGAGAGCATCACACAACACAAGATGTACCGAGGTTCACCGATTTGGCTACTCCTCAAAAATTGACTGTTTGGACTCCCATCCAAATCCAGCCTTTGCAAAGCAACAACTTTACAATCAATTTACCAACACCCACTGGAAGGAGCACCAACCCCTGATTTACCAGCACCAACTAGAAGGAGCACCAACCCCTGATTTACCAGCACCAACTGGAAGGAGCACCAACCCCTGATTTACCAGCACCAACTGGAAGGAGCACCAACCCCTAATTTATCTGCACCAACAGAAAGGAGCACCAACCCCTGATTTATCTACACCAATAGAAAGGAGCACCAACCCCTGATTTATCTACACCAAAAAAGAGCACCAACCCCGATTTATCTGCACCAAAAAAAGGAGCACCAACCCCTGATTTACCAGCACCAACTGGAAGGAGCACCAACCCCTGATGCCAAGCACCAACTTGGACTTCAATTCTGAAACTAGAAGATTGACATATAAATGCCTTCACTTTTACAAGACCTTGACTGGTCTATTGCTTACTCAACATCTCCCATAATTCACACACACTTCTCACTCGCCTCTCGCGCCTCTCGCTCTCCTCTCGCTCTCTTCGCAAGATCAAATCTCCAACGCTTTAATCCCTCATAAATTCTCCAAGCAACACTCCTTTTATAACCATCCTTTCTCTTTGTAACTCCAATTGTAACTCCTTGTAACTCCTTTTGTATATTTTGAGAAGGCATTTCATCAAACACGTCACATGCAAATAATTGACACCATGTTCTCCTACCATGATTGTTCATCTTCTCGGTCATGACTGTTCATTTTCTCTTTGCATGTTTGTTTTTCTTTTGCATGTTGTTTTCTTCTTTGTTCGTTTTCTTTTCCCCTTGTGCATGCATTTGTTTTCTCCTTCGATGACTGTTTGTTTTCTCCTTCATTACTGTTCGTTTCTATTTTGAGGCTTTTCTTGAGTCGCAAAAATGTGACATGTCGCGATATCGTGACACTTTTGTTACTCTGCCTGCCTGCCCTTTTCGAGTCATGAAAATGCGACATGTCATGATATCGTGACACTTTTGCTTCTCTGCCTGCCTGCCCTTTTTGAGTCATGAAAATGCGACATGTCGCGATATCGTGACACTTTTTTTCTCTCTCTCCTTTTTGAGTCATAAAAATGCGACATGTCGTGATATCGCGACACTTTTTCTTTCTCTTCCTTCCTGCCCTTTTCGAGTCATGAAAATGTGACATGTCGCGATATCGCGACACTTTTTCTTTCTCTTCCTTCCTACCCTTTTGAGTCATGAAAATGCGACATGTCATGATATCGCGACACTTTTTCTTCCTCTTCTCTTCCTTTGGACCAGAAAATGCTACATGTCGTGATATCGTGACACTTTTTCTCTCTTCTCTTTCTCTTCCTTTGGACCTGAAAATGCTACATGTCGCGATATCACGACACTTTTTCCTCCTTGCATTTTCTCTTCGCTTTGGACCGCGAAAATGCAACATGTCGCGATATCGCGACACTTTTTCTCTCTGCTCTTTCTCTTCGCTTTGGTCCACGAAAATGCTACATGTCGCGATATCGCGACACTTTTTCTCCTTGCTTTTTCTCTTTGCTTTGGCCCTCGAAAATGCAACATGTCGCGATATCGCGACACTTTTTCTCCTTGCTCTTTCTCTTTCCTTTGGCCCGCGAAAATACAACATGTCGCGATATCGCGACACCTTTTCTCCTTGCTTTTTCTCTTCTCCTTTGGCCCGCGAAAATACAACATGTCGCGATATCGCGACACTTTTTCTCCTTGCATTTTCTCTTCTCTTTTGGCCACGAAAATGCAACATGTCGCGATATCGCGACACTTTTTCTCCTTGCATTTTCTCTCTCTTTTGGCCACGAAAATGCAACATGTCGCGATATCGCGACACTTTTTTCTTCCTTGCTTTTTCGCTTCTTTTAGCATATGGGCCACTTCGGTCTTCTTGGACAACCTGTAACAACTTCACCCAAACATCAAAAACATCCTCATAAGCATTTAACATCACTGTACATACTCTAAATAACCTCCGAACTCCTGTCCACTGCATCAACCGATCTATCTGACTGTGTTGACAACAATGACAATACCGTCGCTGCACCTTTCTCAACAAGGATGTTGTATATGACCATTAACAACACAACATATCTATAGGAGAAGACATCTCCTAGTACCAACGAGCAACTGATACCCCACCAAATCGAGTATCTTGGAAGGCAGTAGCAGTATGTCTCCCAAACACCCTAGCAAAAACTACATCTCTTGCATTAGTGGGGGAAGACATGATAGGCACTCCATCAAATGGGATTCAAAATATCCTATGTATGTCCTCCAGTGTAATAGTCATCTCACCAGTGGGGAGATGAAAGGTATTAGTCCTAGGGTCCCATCGGTGGGCCAGGGTAGTCAAATAGGCCTAATCCGACATAATCATCAAAATTTTGGTAACATGATGGAGGTTGCGAGCATTGAGTAAATGTTATTCCATGTCATCCAAGGTAGGCAATAGGTCCAAACATAACCATGGGTCTCGAGCCCATGCAAACAAAATATAGAAGTGTAAAATATGTCTAAATCAAATGCACTAACAATCTAATAAATGCATAAAACAAAAATGGTGTAAGATAATCTAAGATAATCCTAACGTTATTTAAACAATGATGGAATGCACCCAAAAATTCATAAAAATCAAGAATTACACTTCAAAATCACAAAAAAAATAAATTAAATTGCTTCAAAAATACAAAAATCATAAAAATCAACCTAAGGCCTCTTGTCCGCTTGTGCCCAGAGTAGCCACGAAGCAACCTTTGAATTCGATAGTGACCAATTTTTAATGGTAAAAAATTTAACCATTGGATTTTAAACTAGTCATTGATGGTGACAACAGCCAGCCTCAAGCCAGGCTATCTACTTTGGGTGGTGGTAGCCAGTGGACGACATGACAAAAACGTGCCCGCTTGGGCCAAAAAGTGCAAAAAAATTCAAAAATACCTAAAACTAGTTTGAACCCACTAAAAATAAACCTAGCCTAGACCTATTGACAATTTCAATTCATTTCCAATAGGTTTAGTGAGGTTCATTTAGCCAATTACTTAATTGGGTTCCTTTTATCAAATTAAAGAGTAAGAATAGGGTTTGGCATAGTACCCATGAAGCTTCAGCTCCTCCACTCATAGATGCCTATCCCTACTCGGCTATTGTGGTCACTCAAAAGAAAATCCAATGGCACTCTGCATCATAATTTCACTGTCTCACCTCAAAGCTCCAAAAGCAAAATTTCTAGCTAGAAATAATAAATGGTAAAACCCTAAATTTATTTTTATATTTTCCACTAAGTCCTCAACTGCTGCTAGCATCAGCGGCCTATAGTTTCTAGCTGCTAGACCTAATAGCAACCAATATGTGGAAATTGGGGGTCACTGGTCCTGATAGCGTCCAACAATTAGGGAGAAATCTACCTGATTTCTCACTGCAAAGCACCTCAAAATAGGCCTTCAAGCATACCTAGTGGTCCAAAACAACCAAAACATGCACAAAAACAAAAAAAAATTACATATATCAAAATATAAAAACATCATAAAATTTAGATTAACACAAACAAAAATTAAATAAGCAATAAAATCTCAATTGAGTCTTGTATTCAGTTATTTTCTCTATACACTTGGCGATTGCAACGACTTGCGCTCCATGCAATTTGGCAAGATGAGAAAATTACCATAAGGCCACTTGGGGTAAAACAATTATGGTAGAATTGATATGCTTCATGTCAAACCTAAATAAGGCCATGATGGTCAAACTACCCCATGGGAGCGAGGATCCATCTCATTACTCCTATAGCAAGTATTGATTCAACAAGCTAGACAAGATAACTTCTAACATCTTAATTCCATAAGAAGTCCAGTGTGGCTGGACTGCCCCAAGGTATGGGGATGTACAATTACCAAAAATGGTTGAAATCACACCTGGATGGGAACAAAACTATAACAACAAAAAGCAACCCTCTAAGGAGGTCTAAATCCTTCATCTTGGTCAAGCAACTTATTTCTTTATTAAATGTCCTTTCCTCATCGACTCGTCGCTTGAGGAGGTAGTCAAATTTTTAAACAATAATAATGAAAGTCAACAAAAGATCAACCAATCATGTCAAAGTGTGTTTGTCCCAAAATTCATTGCCAACAACTATCATAAGCTTACACTTTGCTAGAGCAAAAATCAACCATGACAGTTAAGTTTGTAGATCTCCTCCTTTTGGACATAAGTAGTACTAAAGCTACCTGATCACTTTATGAACGAGTGCAAACTTACACAAATTTAAGCCTTCCACCTTGTTGGAAGCAATGATTCTAGGATACATGCCTCCTGAATTACTAAGGCATCCAATATTTATCAGATCAATGATCATCATGCAACCTACAATGTGATCCTAGGTGGTCTATTTTTGCTTTATGTTGTGTTTTCCCACAATGCATCCCAAAAAGAGGCATCTATAGACACATAAAACACATCATGTTTAGAAGACTACCCATATAGACATATTCGTAGACCATATGAATCCTCTTGGATCTCTCCAAGAGAAATTAGTGATCCTAACAATTCAAAAAGGGTAGTTTTAGCCCATCCAAGCTTGGTCACTCTTAAGCAGAGTTACCACAACATCTGGCCACTAAAAACTACAGCGGACACACCTAGCCACTGAATATGATAGTGGCTAGCACCATGCATATTCTGGTCATGAATACAAGCCATCATTGAGTCTGATTGCAATTTTGAATTATTTATGAGTATATTTTGGCAAGAAACTCCTTGAGTTCCTCCTAACTGCCCCTTCAATGCCAATTTGTGACTGATGCTTTCCACCCAAGATGATCAATCGCATGAGATTTGTATTGAAGCTTCTCCAGGAATCCAAGATCCATATCTAAAAGAGAGGGAAGTCTACATATGAGCTCTCCCAAAAAGAGCAAAATATCCATAATTTTTAGGGTATGCAAGGAATCCCTGTCATATTGGAGAGTGAATCTCTACACCCTTGAGGAGCAATGAAGTGATATCTAACTGAGGGGAGACTATGCATCCACTATTCACATCCATTATTATTCATCACCATTCCATTTATTTGATACATCTGACGATCCTTGTAAAACAATTTGAGTAGATAATATTGTGCTACAGTCCTTGGATTGTGAGGAGGAAGGTCTATTTTACAACCACTATCTTGGATAGTGGCCCATAGGCATAACCTAAGGTTTTGAAATTAGCTTCATTTTTTTAGCATTAGATTAACTTAATTTTCTACTTCAAAATTTATTTCTAGTATAGATATGATTTACTATATGCATTTACATTATTATTTCCTAATATATGCCCACATTTCTCATTAGTATTATCGCTTTTAGTCATGTTATGATTTTCTATCTTGCTTATTAGGTTTCATACTAATAGCCTCATTTAGGGAGACAGCCTGGACTACTGAACTTGCTTTGTTGTTTTTGTGTATACAAATCTATAGGTTTACAAGACCATATTAAGACATTTAGAGCATGGGATCCCTCCCGGATGAGAGAAGGAGAAGGAGGCATCTGTGAGCCCTTAGACAAGTTTGTGTGTAGAATTGGGAAGCCTACGAAAGTGCACACCACCCCTTTGCGAGGGGATTTATCCACCATGTATCCCGGTTGTAACTGATTGTATAAAAAACTAGGTATCCCTCAAAGGGATGACTTGTAACTGGATTCATTGTTGAAATTAATAAAAAGAGGACATTTCTTTGTTATTTTTATTTCTTAGTTATACATATTGCTTTGTACTTTTTTGTTCCATTTCACATAATAATTATTTCATCGCAAGCAAGGATGTAGTGATTGCACCATCTACAACAAGTATTAATGAAAAAATACTTTATCTTGTGATGGTACCTATTACAATATACTCACTTTGGATCAAGTCAAGGCTCTCTTCATCGGGTGAGTATCATCATTATCATTCCATAATTTTTGTCACAACTCACATACCAAATATGTGAAGGTGTTATTCTTCAATTTCACCTGCCCTCCCTCATCCTCCCTAGATAGGTTCATTTTTTTTTCTAGAGTAGCCTCTCTATGCACCTCACTATGAAGCTCCATTCAATGTGCCCTAGGTGGTTCCATTTGTGGCTCTTGATGAAAATGTGGTTGTGCTCTTCCTCTATCACCATGCCAATTCTTGTGTCCCCTCCATGGCCTATAACCTTTGCCCCTCCAAGGATGGTAATTGTGCTCTCCTTGTGGCTAAAACCCTCATCCTCGACCTTGTGTAGTGTGGGTCACTTCTTGATTGGGCCATGAATATATCTAATGTAGAAATCCTGGTGAGTGTTCCCTCCTTGTTTCCAGAATCCACTTTAAATGAGCTTAGAATTCCCTCTCAATGCTCATTCTTCACAATTCCTCATCTTGGAACCACTTCTTTACCAATCATATTCAATTCAACAATTCAGGACAATTGCATCACAAATTGCACAATTTTCCCTAATTTTGTACTACACTAGAAAATGTACATCTACCCCAAAAAAATCATACAATTTCTCCTCCCAAACGTACAGGTGCTTTTTGGAATAGTACAACTACCTCTAAAATCATCCAATTATTTTTGAAATTGTACATATGCACTCTAATTCTTTGCAATTCATCCAAATCGTACAATTGGTACTCCAAATCATACAATTTCACCTTGAAACTATATAGTAGACCCCAAATCATACAAATGCACCTCCCTTCTATACAATTACACTAGAATCATATAATTGTGTTTGAAATCGTACAATTGCACTAAAATTGTATATTTTAGGCTCCAATTTGTAAAATCGTATCCTAAAATTGTACAATCTCTCCTCAAATCATACAATATCATCCCAAAATCATACAATTTTTTATTTAGGCCTACACTTGCCCTAAAATCCATGTTTTTGTTGAATTTGTATGATTGTTTTGCACCCTTTTGCCACCACTATGAAATTCCTCTTTTTGATGCAAATTTTGGTTTACTTATGCAATTTCCCTTCTAGCTATGTCATGTGTGTGGTTTACTATGAAAATATATACAACATTATATGGCCTTATCCTTATAAATTTCCTCATGTAATGGCTAAAATATTTTCTCCTTTGCCAATAAATTGTTTCATGCAAGCTAGGGTTTCAATCTAACTTGGCCCAAATTTTTTAAAAAATCAACGTCATTCAACGTATCCCTACTTGGAAACAAATTACCTCAAACCCTAATTTTTTAGAAAAAATCCACCATTGAGGATTTTTTTTCTAAGTAATTTCTACAATCTTTGTTTTTTTCTAAAAAAACACCTTGCTTTTCCAAGATAAAACCCTAGTTTTTTCACTGGTGCTCCCATGGCTTGCTTTTTTTAAATCAAGGAATTCTGCTTCGTTCAAATTTATACATGGGTCAAAAAATTTGTTACATGTGTTAATTGCATGCCCATATGGTAAAAATTCATTGTGTTGCACGTTCCTTGCTCTCAAAATCACCTATTTTTACTTTGCAATTCGTACAATCTGGTGAAAAAATTTGCATGGTGCCTTCCTTTTTATAATCACAATGTTCTATGCATGAAAATATACCACCTCAACCCCTTTGCATGTGTTTTTTGGATTTTTGCATGGATGACTACCAACTCATCCCTTTTTGCATGCACTTTTTGTCTTTTTCTTGCTTTTTGAATATTTTATTATTTCTTTTTATTTTTCTTTTCTTTTTATTTTTCTTTTTAGAAGAGGCTACCATTTCTAGTTTTCAACCATCTTTCATCTTAATTACATCCCAAGGGATTTTCATAATCAAAATTATTATTATTATTATTTTCTATTTTTATACACCTTTTTTCAAAATTACCTAATTTTTAAACTTACCTTCTATGAAATCATACAATGACATTCACTTGTATGATTCCTTCTAATGATATGTCATTTGGAGGTTCTACCACCCCATTCTATGCAATCAAATGTTGAGAAAACATACATTTGGGTATCAACTATTCAATTGTATGATTTAATCTATCTTTCTGGCCAACTATGATTTGTAACCATACAGTTGTCATTTGTACAATTTAGAATTGTATAATTACCATCTATACAATTTGGAATTGTACAATTACAATTTCTATTGGTAACAATACCATTCCCTACTTCCAAATCTGTATTTTCTCATTTGTGATTTTTCCTTTTCCCCATTGGCCTTTCATTTGGCGAAGACACCCTTACTTCTTGATTCTCATTTGTGCAGCTTCTACTCCTATCTTCTTGAACCAAATATGCTTCCAAAACTAGCAAATAAATACTTTTTTAGCCTCAACTTACCTCTTCCATAAATCGTACTCTCCTTATGCCAGCAAGTTCTCTTCCTCACACTTGTATTTTGTGATCTTGTCCTCTTACTATCAAACTCCTTCACATATTAAATGGCCTAACCTCTCCTTGAGGTAATCCTCTTCCTGATTCTATTCTTCTTGGTCCTTATTGATGCATTGGTGGTCGCCCAAGTGGGTATCCTCTCATAACATTTGGCAAAAATCCTCCTTGCCCATTGCATCCTTACATATTTTTTATTTGATTGAAGAGTACATATGGTGCCTACTCTGACTATCTAGGCCATCTTGGAGTAGGATTTCAAATCCTTCCCCTTCGCCCTCTATGTAGAGGATCTGAATTATTCATTCCTTCGGTCATTGGTCAAAAATCCTCTCTATGACTTCTTTATTGGCCCATGGTACTTGGAATTCCATGTTGTCAACCTTATGGTTGTTTTGGTCCTCCTCTTTCCCAAGTATGGGGATTCACATCTACAAACTCCATATTGGCCAAGTTTCCTTCATTCCTTTGGTCTCACAGTGACAACTATTGTAATGCTCTTATTTGATGATACGCACATGTTAATCATATTATCCATCATCTTTCTTCAAAGCAACATTGTGAAGAAAAAATTGCCAAAGTTTCCCTATATTATTAACAAAAATTAGAATCAATTCTTGAGTCATTATGATTATCTTCTCTTTGTGTTAACCACTCTATTGGAAAATTCATTATTTTTTGAAGTCTCATCACTTCCCTTCTGTGTCTTCTTAATTGTCAATAGGATATAACTTAGGAATCTAGATCCGACCAAGCATGGGGTTTTTGTATCCTTGATAATAATTCATCACTACCACTCTCTTAGCCACTATCCCTTATTAATAAAGGTATTCCATCATCACTATACTCACTCTAATCTTCATGTAAGTTCCCTTGGGGTTCAAGTGATGTAACATCTTCCTCGATATCTCACCAAACTATCTCAACTACCTCACCCATAATTGGTGGATCATGTGTTGTACCTCTTAGTTTGACTTACAACCTTTCTTCCCCACTAGGACTTGTGTGTTCTTGTTGTATTCCATTTTCTAGAGGTGCTTCCTCACTACTTTCACTGCTCACTCCTAGTTCCATTTTCCTTTCAATATATTTCTCATAAAGTTATTGCATTTTTTCATCCAACTCTTGGATGATCTATTCCTAAATTCTTGCATTGTATGCTTGTAATAATTCATACTCTTCTTGCAACTTTTGTACTTGATGTTGCATACTTTTTTGCAACATGCCTATCTGAGTGAATGGAGTAAGTCCTACCAACTCCTCATCTGCAACTCCACCTTCATTTGCATCTGGTATTTCCATATCAAAGGTGTCTATCCTATCTTCATATTGTACCATTAGTCATATACTACAATGTCCCTTTGCTTATTGAGGTAATCCCTTTGCTTTAGTTATGGATACACTACTACCTCCTCTATTTGGTTAGCTTATTCTGTTGTTTTCAATGTATTTCTAATGGTACTCATTCCTAATTTTTTATTTAATTTGATGGAATCCATTCCTCCTCCTCTTCTTTAATTCATTGCATTCCACCTATGAACCTCACGTATACTTGCATCCTTCTTATTTCATTAGGGTGTGGTACCAATTCTCATTATTCTATAATTGGTCGTGTCTCCTTCCTTTCTATAAATAGACGTGTAATCTCTATATTATTGTATCTTAGTAGTGGATCTTGATTATGTTGGATCACTTTTTATGGTTTGCTAGATTCAACTTCATGTTGCTATCTTTATTCAATTTCTTGTAAGGTGATGAACATACATTGTGTTTTATATAGTTTTAACTTTGATCCATTCACTGTTTTAGGTACCACTATCCCATCCAAATTTTGTAACTTCAATGCATTATTTTCAATCACTTCCATAACTTTAAAGGGACCAAGCCATAATTTTTTTAACTTCTCAGGATTTATTTATTTCTTCCCATTAAACTTAAGGATTAATTCTCCTTGCTTAAGTTCTAATTTGTAGAGATGCTTATCATGCCACAATTTCCTTCATATATAGGCAACTTCAATTTACCATTGCACCATGACTCTCCTTTCAAACAATTTTATGAGTGCAACCAATCACTCTTCTAAAATTTCTTGGTCACCCAAGTGATGCTCCACAACTATCTACAAACTAGGTACCAAGAACTCTACTTGCACTACTACCTCTTGACCATATTGTAGACACCTAAAATACATGTCATGTTTAGGAGACTACCCATATGGGCACATCCTTAGACCATATGAACCCTCTTGGATCTCTCCAAGAGCAAACAATGGTCCTAACCACTCAGGCAGGGCAGTTCTGGCCCCTCTAGGCTTGGCCGCTCTCAGGCAGAGCGACCACAAACCCTGGCCACTGGAGACTACAACGGCTAGACTTGGCCACTAGATATGATAGCGGCCAAGATCACAAATAGTCTGGCCATGAATACGGGCCCAGATCACGTAGTTCGACTACACCTATGCATGGATTTTGGGTGGATTTTGGTGAGGAACTCCCTGAGTCCCTCCTAACTACCCCTTCAATGCAAAATTGTGACTAATGCGTTCCCCCTAAGATAGTTAGTCGCATGCAAATTTGGAGTAAAGCTTTTTCAAGAAGCCAAGGTCCAAACCCTAAGAGGGAAGTCTACATATAGACTCTCCCACAAGAAGCAAAGGATCCGAGAAGTTTGAGAGTTGAGCAACGGAGCCCTATCGAGATGGAGAGCCAAAATATGCCCATAGAGAGAGCATCGGAGCACCATCCGATTGAGCCACGTTCACATAATGTGATTCAGATTCATCATACCCAATCACCATTCAGTGTATGAGACACGCTAGGTGACCCTTGAACATCAATTCGAGCAAGGATTGACTGCCATAGCCCATAAGACCTGAGGTAACCTTTAAGTCAGAGGCCGCTGTCTTTGACAGTGGCCCATAGTCATAGCTAGGTTTTAAAATGGTCGATTCCTTTGTTCTAAGTAATAGATATTTATTTAGCATTATTTCATTTATATGTCTTTAGCATAGATCTGAATATTTCATTGCATTTAGATTAATATTTTTGGTTTCCATATGCATATCACTTATATCTAGCTATATTTCAATGCATTTCATGCTTATTTATCTGGATTATCATATTTTCTAATAAGAGCCTCTTCCGGAGAGGTGGCCCATACTATTTACTATGCTTTGTTGTTTCCATGAACGTAGATATAGGTCTACAGGATCGGATTGAAGCATCAGGAGCACGAGGATCCCTTCAGGAGCAGATCTAGAGAAGGAGGCATCTGTGAGCCCTCATACAGTTTCGTGTGTGGTATCAGGAAGCCTGCGTAAGTGCACCACCCCTTTGCGAGGGGACATTTTATTCACTTGTAATTCATTGTATCAAAATGGGTATCCCTTAGAGGGACCGACATGTAACCGGGTTTCAATATAAATAAAAGGATATTTCTTTGTTATTTCCATGTTATATGCATTTCATGGTCTTTCATTTCATTTTGGTATAATATTGCAAGTAAGAGTAGAGGTGCGCGCTTCTTGGGGTCGCACAGATGGCGATCACGGTGGGACCCCCACTAGGGTTTTGTTTTTTGGCCAAGTTACTTATGTTTTAGATGCCTTTTTCTATGCAGGTCTAGCCGCTCTAGTCAACAATGGCTAGAAGAGCTTAGCCGCTATAGCTATCAACGGCCAAAATCAGTCGCTCTGGTCAATAGTGACTAGTAGGAGAGTTGAAATAGAGGTCAGCCAAGTCATCATCAGGTGAGGAATTGAGGTTGGTACACATTTTTGACTCTCTGTGACTTTCTGTCTACATTTATTTTCTAGAAACAGCAAGCAAGAACATAGCTAAGTAGGGAAAGCTGAAGAAAATGAAATGAAAATTGCATTACAAGCTTCTTAGATTTCCTCAGTTTCCTCTAGGCACTGCTAGGAATAGCGGACCTCTACCTGTAAGGTCTGCCCTAGTATCCAATGTGTTGGACCATTGTATGTTGGTTTGCTTGCATGTGGCCCAATCAGTGGCTGCCCATTCACAAAGTAGGAAGTGCATTACATGAAAGATCATCTAGATTAAATTAGATATGCATCCTTCTGAAGACTAAATGTTCTTTTTAGGCATGTAGTAGATTAAAGCATGTATGTTGGTTGATGCATCATTTTTATGTTTTAAAAGCTAAAAATAACACCACACACTTGCACGTTCTATCATAACATTGGTAAGGTTGGATTTCATCATCGACCCCCAATTCATACCGATGATATTGGAATTCATCTCCTTCCATCGACTTGCCCCCTAGAGGTCCTTAGATGGGATAGAGAGCTCTTTTTAAGTTGGTACAAGACATTTGTGTTCAAACTATCTCCCACTACCTCGTAGTGGAAGAGCTAGGTGAACCCCCCACTGGGATTTAAGTGGTGTACCCTAGACTCTTTTGAGAAATCATGTTCGACACTAGTGTTCTTAGTCTCCACTTTGATCGAGTTCCCTCATTCCAATTCCAAAGCATAGACAAGAAGACAAGATCATCAACACATCCAAACACACCAGATAGTTTAGGGAACACATTAAAAATCCTTAAACAAGATAAACATATGCTTACTTTGTTTGTGTAATTTGGAAACCAATTAACAAGATAACGCACAAGTCAGAATGGTGAACACATGGAGCAACCACCCTCGGTCCATGACCGAGGGGGAAAGTAGTGCTCCTAATTCTCACAGACACACTAGCATTGAGCCGCCCACCCATAATGCCATCGAATGAAGTTTAGCAAGTCTTAGGGGTGACAACTCAACTATTGGGGGGACTCCACGAGAAACCCTAGTGAGATATCCACTTCCTGATGCTCCAACACATAGATGTGAGGAGGCCTTAAGGCCCCCCTCATCACATGGGAATGAGGAGTCATCATGGCACCACTCATTACATAGGCACACAGAGGCATCACGACCTCCTTCTTCACATCGATGTACGGAGACATCACGACCTCCCTCATCGCACAAACACATGGAGGCTTCAAGGCCTCCATCATCATGCCCACATGAAGAGGCAATGAGGCCTCCATCATCCCATAGACAAGAAAGGGAAGCAAGATCCCAAACATCATATGATACCCATAGAACAAATCAGCCTACTGAGGGGTAAGATGATAGGCCTACGCCAACTCATAGACCTAGGACATCCTCTAGCCTCCCAAAATATGGGAGAATACCTCTGGATCATAACCTCATTGGTGCCAATGGCACTCCATGGGATCAGCCATGGAGAACTAGACAATTGGATGAGCTGGATCGGTTTCCCCGAGACCAGCTCTGAGAAGTATTGCTACCAAACATTCTACTTTAGGAAGTTCACATAGTATAGCCACTAGATGCACCAATGAACCTCAAGAGGCTACAAAGTGACCCCACAATGCATACACTACTTCAGATCATGAGCATACTCAACCTTTGATGCAATACATAGAGCATGTCACCCTAGCAGAATCGAGGTAGACACACAACAGGAACCTCCCTGAGGAACCTCCATATCAAAATTCCTCACATAGAGGTAGAAAGGCATGAACCCTCAATAGCGGGTCATTCGGACCACCTACGTAGGTTGGAAGAAGAGCTATGCATTGAGCGAGAATGCATAGAAAATATCGAACAAGAAGAACATAGGAAAAGATGCTTGCACTTACAAGAGCAACTCTTAAAAGAGGAAAGAGTAGAGCGTGAGGAGCTAGTAGAAAGGCTAGCTTGAATGGATGCACGCATAGCTGGTGAAAGGTATCAACATGAGAGATGCACTGATTCTCCCCATGAGAGAGGTGTTAGATATGAGCATATTCACCATGCTCCACAACATCAACATCACATGGGCCTCAGACAAATGCAACTCAGCGAGGGTTGAACAAGGGTAGAAGATCAAGAACCACCCCCACCTGCACCTCCAAGTGTGGTCATGGGAGGAGAGTATAGATGCTCGATTGAGGCAAACAATGAAATACCTCCCTTACCACCATGAGTAGACCTTCAAGAGCATGAGATTATCACCTCGAAGGTATACCAAATGCTCATCGAGAGAGTCAAGTCTCTCGAGAAAGACACAAGTGGACAAAATCCAACATTAGACAAGATACATAATCAACCTTTGTGCCCATCAGTCCCGAGTCCCACATATCCTAGGCACTTTGAGATGCCTAGGTTGGATAAGTTCAAGGGAGAAGGAGATATGCAAGAGCACGTGACCAACTTCATAAATGCATGCTTCCATCTACACAAAGATGATGCTTTGATGTTGAGAACATTCATCATGACATTCTCAGGGGCCGCAACCCAATGGTTTAACTAGTTACCCAAGCATAGCATCACTGGCTTTGAACAACTGGTAAATGCATTCCTAGAATGTTTCTCCTTCGATGCTAAGAAGAAAGTGAACCTGTCCGATCTGGCCAACCTAAAATAATACGATGATGAGCTAGTGATGGACTATGGGGATAGATGGAGAAAATTCATGGTGAAGCTATCATTCCCCATCCTCGTAGAAGAGCTCATCTGGATGTTCACAAAGAGCTATGCAAAGCACATCTCTCTACTATTGTAGTTGCAGCAATACGAATCATTCGAAGAAGCCTTGGCTCAGGCCAAGCTAATAGAAGACATTAAGGTCGATGAAGGAGACCTTAAGCTCTACAACAAGAAAGAGTGGAGTAAAAACAATCAGAACAACAAGAACAAGCAGAAATAGGCCAAGCCTACTCAGGTAAATCAAGTTATATTGGCCGCACCATAGGGGGAATGGACAACAGCCCTAAAATTATCAAGCGCAACCCCCATCAGCTAACTATGATCCCAAGAACAACCAGGGCTAAAATAGGGAACGTCGACCACCTCATTATTTCATGCCTCTGAATGAGTCGATGCAGTCGATATTCAACCAATTGAATGAGGCATAGAGGATAAGATTCCCTGACATACAACTACTGGACCCTAACCGACCCAAGCCAAAGGGATATAGGGAAGACCACCATTGCCCATACCATCGGATACCAGGGCATGACATCGAGAGCTGCATGGGATTTAAGAACGTGGTACAAAACATGATTGAGAAAGGAGAGCTCAAAGTTGATAACCCACTAGCTCTTGACAATAGGGATATGGGTATATTCAGGAACCCATTACCCAATCATGAAGCCCCGAGGGATCAAGGTGCATAGGTCAACCAGATCTGAGTTGAGCCACCTATTCAAGGATGCATCAGAATGGTTGAATTAGTCAACGTAGCAACTAGGAGTCAAAGATATGGGCAACCACAGCCATCGATGGCTCCTATCAACATGTCGACTGCACCTCAATAGAGACAGGTGCAAAACAATCCTCCAGGTCCCCTAACGAGACCTCTAGTAATAGTTCAGAGTAGACTGGAGAAAAATTTACAAATGACTCCAGCCAAGTTATCCATCTATGAGCTTATACAATAGTCCCCTAGGCATAGGGAGATGTTAATGGAGATTTTGAGATCCATCGAGCTCCAACCCTAGAATCCAGATGCATTCACACATTTTGTGGGGCAAGTGCAACAATGCCAAGAGCCCATGATTCATTTTTATGATCACAAAATCAAATAAGTGTCAACTACTACAGTAGATCCACCTCTACACATCATCACGTTTATCAATGACATACCATTCAAGTGGGTTCTTATTGATACCGGCTCATCAATCAACATCATTACCTCCAAAGCTATAGGGAACTTGAAGATACCCAAGTCCAATATCATCCCGACTTCATACACCCTTAGGGATTTTAATGATGCGCTATGCACCATAGTGGGCATGATCATTTTACCTATAAAAGTGGGACATAAGACCATCCTTGTGATGTGTCATGTGTTGGAAGGGGTAATGCAATATAACATCCTTCTAGGGCACCCTTGGATTAGGGACATGCAGTGCGTACCCTCGATCCTGCACCAATGTGTCAAGTATGTGCATGAGGGATAGGTGCATGTAGTCCCATATGATGAAGAGCCATTTAAGTATGTGCACCAAGTTGACTTACCCAAAGGTTTTGACCTCCCATAAATACACTTATACATCAGACCATCATCACCAACCATGCAGCCCAGAAGCCAGAGTAGATCAGTGCGAGGTGACCCATCCACATCGACACCACCTCCTACAACCAAAGCAATGGGCACTTCTGAAAGGCTTGTGACTGACAAGGCCAAGGATAAATAGAATTTGAAGGCACCCTTAGTGGAGGAAGGACCCCAAGAGCATCCGACTAAAGTAGTAGAAGAAATCCCTGTTCCCATGGAGGAGGAACATTCCCAAGAGAGAGTCGAGGAGGTACCACAACCTGCCTCACCTACATCATCAACAACGTCATCAACCCCCCAGGTGATAGTACATCTAGCCAACATAGTGCTAGGAGAGTATCTTGTGCAAAATGTGACCTTCATACCGATCATTGAGTCTACACAAGATATGGGATGACCAAGAGTCCCAAACTTGCCAATAGGGATGGTGGTACCCTTAGGGATTCTACCCAACCAGACCAACTTCATATACGTCAGGTTGGACTATGCCCACACTACTCTTGACCTAGAGAATGATGAGGATGAGCCATTCACCATGAGTGTCCATTACTTGTCAAACCTTGAGTTTGCATTGAGATACTTTGAATAGTGTCACTGGCATGGCTATGGCCTAGGCCTATATGAGTAGGGGTGCAAATAGCCATGTCGACCATAGTATCAACTACCTACTGATAGGTGGGGCCTAGGATATCACAAATAGGGTCATGATGACTCTTTAGAGGTAGCCTTAGATAGGCTAAACATTGGTTTCAAAGAGAACATTGATTGGAACCCACTTTGACCCCCTAGAAGAAACTTGTGGGGTGATGAATGGGTGTCAACAGTCAATATCGCACCCCTTGAGACATATCACCCTGAGTCTTCCCTCGAAGAAAACCCCTTAGGAGTCATCCTATGGGAGGAAGAGTTGTTGCATAGCTATGAGCGAGAGGATTATAGCTATGTCCCAAGCATGGATAAAAATGAAATCGGGTTGGCCTACCATGGGCCTCGATATGTGCAAAACCTTGCCTGGATAGGCCACATAGAGAGTGGCTACATCTCAGATGAGAGTGAGTACATCTCAGATAAGGAAGGACACACATCATATGAAAGTGACTATGAGTTAGAGGACTCAATAGAGAGGGCCTACTTGTGGCCAAGACATGCAGGCCACATCGTTGGGCCAGAGACAAATGTTAATGGTTTCTTCATAAGCGATGATGACTATGAATATGAGACTGAGCTGGCCTATCTAGGGCATTCACAAGAAAGGCATCACCCCATCCTAGGGGTAGAAACAAATGCAAATAGTTTTTGGATAAGCGATGATGACTTCAAAGATGAAATAGAGATGGCTTATCTAGGGCCTCGCCACTTGCACCCAGTCGACTTGCTTGTTGAGAGAGAAGTGACACTCCATACCATAGATCCTGGCCTTCACTTCTAGGGGAGGCCTCTAAACCTGGATGCCATTTATCGCATTGTCAATCTAGATCCACCAACATTTAGAGAACATCTATTGCCTAATGATCCCATCATTTCATCCGTCCATCACCCGGATCCTGAGATCTCGATGCCTCCTGAGCCTCATCGTGAGCATAGACAGCCCCCCTTGAGGTAGAGTCACACCTCGATGGTCCTAGAGATTCCATCCCATCCATCAATATGATCTCCATTGATTTGACCACTCCACTCCATAACCCAGTAGATCCTTCAAAACCACTATGTCTTGACATAGATGCTATCGATTGGGATCATGCCGATTCACCCCTAGAGCCTGAGGATTTCTTTCCCAATGAAGAAATGCTACAACCATTCCATTTTGCATCAGGCTGTGCACATGATGTCTATCACACTGGTTTGGACCCTGAGTCAGTAGGGACTATAAATCTAGTAGATGACATTCATCTGATCCCCACTCCTCATCAGCTGGAGGAGGGATCACATATGGCTATAGAGGAGACTTTCAAGGTAGACATCAGCGATGATCCATCTCAACCAAAGAAAGTCAAGTTCGGAGAAAGCTTGTCTCTAGAAGAACAGGCCATCATAATTCCCCTACTGAAAGAGAGACCAGATCTCTTTGCTTGGACCTACAAAGATATGTCGGGGTTAGATCCTAAGATGGTTGTTCACAACCTATCGCTAGACCCCGCAAAGAAGCCGGTCAAGCAAAAGCTAAGAAAGATGCATCCAACCGTTGCTTTGATGGTTAAGAATGAATTGCAAAAACTATTGGATGTGGTCTTTATTGTCCCCATCGACTATCCAGAGTGGGTATCAAACATGGTGCCCATAGGAAAACTTGATGGAAGAGTCCGTATTTGCACTGATTTTAGGGATCTCAACAAGGCAATGCCAAAGGATTCATTCTCATTGCCCAACATAGATGCTCTTGTAGATGCAATAGTAGGTCATGAGATGCTCTCCCTAATGGATGGGTTTTTTGGTTACAATCAGATTCAGATTAAAGTTGAAGACCAGCATAAAACCACATTCACCACTCCATGGGGGACATTCTATTACAAAGTAATGCCATTCGGCCTTAAAAATATTGGAGCCACTTATCAGCGGGTGATGACATACATTTTCCATGACTACATGCATCAGATCCTGGAAGATTACATAGATGACTTACTGGCCAAGTCATTACTACGTGAAGAGCATGTTGAGACCCTCATAAAGGTCTTCGATCACCTGATTGAGCACAATGTCAGGTTGAACCCCAAGAAATGCATCTTTGGCATGACTTCTGGAAAACTCTTGGGATTCATCATTTCTAAATGAGGCATCGAGGTGGACCCAACAAAGGTAAAGGCTATCCTGGAAATGGCCCCACCTACAAACATCAAGGAACTAAGAAGCCTACAGGGCAAGGTAGCATCCATAAAATGGTTCATCGCACAACTATCGAATAAATGTCGACCCATGAATCGACTGCTACACAAGGGAGTCCCTTTTTAGTGGGATGAAGAATGTCAGCAAGCCTTTGCTGAGATCAAGGAATACCTGGAAACGCCACTGGTTTTAGCTCTACCAAGGCCAGATGTGCCTTTCCTATTGTATATATCTACTACAGATTTTTCTTTGGGCACCATGCTGGCTCAAAAGAACATGCAAGAAAAAGAGCAAGCAATATATTACATCAGTCACACATTGGTGAGCTACAAAGTTGGATATGCATATGTAGAGAAACTATGTTTAGCAGTGGTCTTCGCAACCAAGAAATTGTGCCACTACATGCTGAGTCATACAACATATGTAATATCCAAACAAAATCCTTTGTAGTATATGATGAGCAAGACATATCATAACACACGTACTGCAAAGTGGATCATGCTATTGATAGAGTTCGATCTAGAGTTCATAAGCCAAAATTCCATCAAGGGACAAGTCATAGCCGATCAACTGGCTGAGGCGCCTCTATAGAATAGTAGGCCCCTCACCATAGAGCTTCCTGATTTGCGAAGAATTGGGAAATGAAGCTGACATGACTTTGTTCTTTGATGGTTCGAAGTGTGAGCAAGGAGGTGGCATAGGGATCATATTTTTCACACCACAAGGTGCTCCAATGCCCTTGTCATTCAAGTTAGACTTTCCTTGCACTAAAAACAACATCGAATATGAGGCCCTAATCCTGGGTCTCCAAACAACCATCTCCATGAAAATCAAAAGGTTAAATATCTTCGGTGACTCCTTACTCATAGTCAACCAAGTCAAAGGATTATTTCAATGTTGGAATCTAGTCCTAAAAGCTTACAAAGAGCTTGTTGACACTTACCTAGCTAGACTTGAGTGGTATGACATCGAGGCTATCCCTCATTCATCAAACAGGTTTATAGACACCATGGCATCTCTGGGGTCCTTGATCCCTTAGAATCCATCTGCTGATTTCACTACCATTCATGTAAAAATGCTTTCGCATTCAGCGATCCAGCGCGAGGCTTTGGATAACAAGGAATCTGTTAACATGATTCATATAGAGCCAGACCAATATTGGTTCTGTAAATCCAGAGACTTCTTAAAGAAGGCACCTTGGGGAGCCTTGATCTCCCCAGGTCCTATGGGGAATGGTACCACTATTCACCACAAGATTATCTCTCAATCTACGTTTGTGCAAATCGAATCACAAGAGACACAAGCCATCTTATCAGTCGAGGCAGTAGCATATCAGGACTGGCTCTCCCAGTTGCAAGATTTCCTAAGACTTGGAAGTGTCCCACAGGGACTATCACATGTCGAGAAGTGAGCATTCAAGCAGAAAGTGATAAGATATGTCTTGCTAGGAGGCATATTGTATCATCGAAGTTACGATGGAGTCCTCCTTCATTGCTTGGAGCCCCAAGAATCAGCTTGGGCTATTTCTCAAGCTCATGATGGTACGTGTGGTGGCCACTTCAGCGGCATGGCCATTGTCAAGCGCATCCTTCGGATGGGTTATTACTGGCCCACCATGGAAAAGGATTGCTGCGAATATGTCAAGAAATGTGTTAAGTGTCAACATCATGCGAACTTGACACACTTGCCATCTCAGGCCTTACAGCCCATCCAGGTGGCTTGGCCCTTTTCATAGTGGGGGTTCGATCTAATCGAAAATGTTTCTCCCCCATCATTAGGCCGACACACGTTTATCTTAACGACTATGGAATACTTCACCAAGTGGGTGGAAGCGATCCCCCTGACATCGATAATTGGTCCTCGGATTACGGAGTTCATGCTCCACAATATCATTTGCCATTTTGGGGTACCTTTCAAAATAATATCGGATAATGGACCATCGTTCAAAAACAAAAATGTGCGAGCATTAACAACCAAGTACAACATTCAACATAGTTTTGCGACACCATACTATCCATAGGCGAATGGGCAAGCAGAAGCCTCAAACAAGACAATAGTAGCCATTCTGAAGAAGACGGTGAAAGAGAATCACAAGGATTGGCATCTACAGCTACCTCTAGCATTGTGGGCTTACAGGACTAGCATACGAACACCCACTGGGGCAACACCTTTTTCACTTGTATATGGCATTGAGGCCATCATGCCCTTAGAGTTAGAACTTCCAACATTGCGCGTCGCATTGAAAGAGTTCATCAATGATGACACTACATGGCAAGCTCACCTGGATCAATTGACCTTACTGGATGAGAGGTGCATCAATGCTCTTGAGCATCTTCACATTTACCAGGATCGTCTAACATGAGCATACAATACTAGGGTCCACCTAAGAGACTTCAAGGTTGGGGATCTTGTGCTTAAAGAGAACCAGCAGAACTCAAACCTACCATCGCATCTACGAGACAAATTTATGGCTAATTGGATAGGGCCCTACATCATATCTGAGAAGATTGGGCCTGGGGCATATCACCTAACAACACTGGAAGGTGCTGAGGAGCCAGAACCTCTCAACATCATTCACTTAAAAGCATTCCACACATAAAACAACAAACTATCAAAAACATTCGAATAGCTATAAAATTTCAAAAATAATAGAAACCATCAAAATCCAAACAAATCAAAAAACATCAAAATAAAAAATAAGCACAAAAGGCTCCAAAGGCATCTTAAAGCCCTTTGGTCAACTCATCACAAAAATCTCCAAAGGCATCTTAAATCCCTTTGGTCAAATCATCACAAAAAGCTCCAAAGGCATCTTAAAGCCCTTTGGTCAAATCATCACAAAAAGCTCCAAAGGAAATAAAGGCATCTTAAAGCCCTTTGGTCAAATCATCACAAAAAGCCCCAAAGGCATCTTAAAGCCCTTTGGTCAAAAGGAAAGCATAAAATGCCAAAAACAACTTAAAAACAAGAAAAGTAAAAAACAATCAAAATAATCAAAATGCCAAAAACAACCAAAAGCATCAAAAATACAAAAACATTTCATTTGCATTCACATAGTTGCATCATAGGCATTTGCATCCATTACATTCCCATACACAATGCATTCACAGTCTCACGAATGACACCACATTTGTACATCAACATTGCATCTCCGAAGACCATCATCATCCATTACCCATGTGTGAAATTGTGTTTTTCAACACAACCCTCTCCTGTTGCTATAAGGAATATACTAAGGTTTTTCGGTCACTCAACCATACCTAGTGGTTTTATCAAACTTAGTAGAAGGTTGTCTTTGCTTTTGATAGGTAGAGTTTAGCTTGATAGCGCCTATAGCTCAGAATCCCGTCACTAATCAAAACACTAAAATCCTAGTTGGAACAAGGGAAATATGAATACTGCAAAGTGGTACTAGGTATCCTAAGGTGAAGAGTTTATCTTGCTCATCCCCCTATGCGACCGGTTCAAAAATGCTGAGAATTGACAAAAGGACAAATTCATCCCTACCTAAAATCCCTTGCTTTAATCAAAATGAGCAAAAATCCCAAACAAAGCAAAATTCAAGATTCCAAAGTCATAGTTCAAAGTACAAAATACGTAAAAACAAAGTGAATAGTGATTATCATCACTACATAAATCCCTTGCTCAAAACAAAGGAAATCAAAAATCAAAATAAACAGTGATTTTCATCACTATATCATGAGCAAGTATCCCAATAAATATGAAGAAAAGAAGGGAGTTTAGAATTTGAATCCCTAGAATTCTCAGCATGGTCGAACCTTACGCACGATGATATGTCTATCACAAGCATCTCGCTTGTGTGCAGACCAATGTTTGCATGTGGAAGAGCTAGCTTTAGGTGTCCTATATCACCTAGTAGTTTAATCCAACTAAGCCCAACTTAGGATCAGGATTAACATTTGAGGATCCCCAATACAACAATGGGCTGAATGAATCCCGCCTGGCACTAGGGTATGCTTATGTTTTATCTTAATATATTCACTTGCACACATAGGGATAATGAGTACATGGGTCTTCATGACAGAACTTTATCCTTCAAGAGCTCTGTATGGTCTGTATACAACTTTTGATAAAGTAACTAGAGTGTTTGAGTCTCATGGAAAACCTCAAAAACCATACATAGCAACAAATCACCTCATCCCATAATCATACATAGCAATGAGTCATTTCATAATCACACATACTACATCATCTCATCACGCATTTGAATGTTTAAATAATCAAATCTAATGTTAAGAATCATTATTTACATTCATAATTGCTTGTACATTCTGTGGTGTTATCCATCTAGATTGTTAAAACTCATGATTAATCATCAATATGTTTTAAGTGATTAAAACATACAAGTTCATCTGCACTAGACTATCATCACATGAATAGTGCATCACCAACATTGCATTCATCATATCAAGACATCAAAATTAAACATGCATAAAACAAATAGGCATTAACATCATCCATAACACCATCTACATCATATCATCTAAATCAGTCACATCATGGAACATAAATCATATAAACTAAACCATCTGCATACATCATAAATAATACACCTACACATATAGGTAAAAGCATCTAAGCATACATCTATCATATTATATCACATCATAAACCATGAAAGCATATAACATGAAAGCATAATACTGCATCACATAAACATAAAAACATAAATCATAAGGAAATACACATAATGAGTCTCAAAGTCTAGATATCATATGATCATGTGTCAAATAAGTACAAAAATCACCAATAAGGCTAAATGTGTAGGTCAGATGACCTTACACCCAAAAATAAGTACAGAGTATCAAGTGAGCCATAACATGTCAGGAGTGGCCTGCACCACTAGCATCACCACCACCCTCACCACCCCCTCTAGGAGGTGGTATGGAGCTGGCACCTCTAGTATGCTCTATTTGAGACCTGGTCTTGTGACTCGATCTAGCTGAGGACTACCCATAAGTGCTCTATGCACTATGCTCTGAACCTCCTACTATGGGCCTCTCTCGAGGAATAGCACCTAGCCACCATACCTGTGATCTAAGGGTAGCAATGTAGGTAGCATTTGAGGCCATCTGAGTGTCATCCTCCTCTATGATCCTCTATAATCATCGTACCTCAGCCTCAAGATCTAGACCTATAGCTGGGGTAGCCTAACTCCGAGCAACGTCTCACTCGATAGTGACCTAAGAAAGCTATCTCTGAAGATCTGCTATGGTAGCATCCCACTACTGAACCTGCATCACAAAAATATGTAGCTCGGCCTCAACCTAGTGCAGCTGAGCCCAGAGAGGAGACTCCTGCTCCTCGGGATCTACATCATCATCCCCTATGGGATCAACCTGCTCCTCGATAGCCTGCTCCTCGACCACCTACTCCTACTACCCTGCCTACCCCTAGTCATCTGTTCGAGCCCACACTCGATGCCCATCAGGATCCTCCACCTCAGCCGCATCCAAAGACCATCCCAAATGGCCACCACCCTGCCATAACCATGTACCCCACCAGAGGGTGTACGCCTCTGTCACCCCTACATTGGCTACTCCAGGATCAACTATGGGAGGATCATCCTCCTCAAGAGTTGTTGTAACACATGGCTAAAGAACACAAGCTTATACTGAGAGGGGGGGTGAATAGTATAAGACCTCTTTTTACTTTCTCTATTTAACTTCAACTTCACAAAGCAATGAACCAATAGCAATATCAAAGCAATGCATAAAGCAACACACAATGAGACACCAATTTTAACGTGGTTCACCCAACATGGGCTACCTCCACAAAAAATTTCTCTAAAAAGCTTTCTCAAATTTCTTTGGTAATCCTTCCCAATTACAATGTTTATGAGCCTCAGCCCAAAGGAGAAACCTTCCCCTACTCAAGAATTTATGAGCCTCATGTACAAAGGAGAAACCTTCCCCTACTCAAAAATTTATGAGCCTCCTGCCCAAAGGAGAATCCTTCCCCTCCTCAAGAATTTATGAGCCTCCTTCCCAAAGGAGAATCCTTCCCCTCAACTCTAGAAATGATACTTCAGAAGATCACCTGCCTCTTATTTCGCTAGCATGTGGAACTCCTTTCCATAGAAGACCTCCTATCCTTAATGCTCAGCCTCAAGAGACCTCTGTCCTCACTGATCACCTCCATAGCAACTCATCAATCTGTACTAAACATAGTCAGTCGGTCCAGCACAAGTCTTCCTCACTCTGTTAGATCTATCCTAAGCTCAACTCATAAAGCTTGAACAAATCAATCTTTGCTGCACACAAGCCTTCTCAAAGAATTGTAAAAGTTGTCCTCGGGTTCTTCTTAAAGAACCACTTCAACTTTGTCCTCAAGTCCTCTGCTAGGACCTATCCAAATCAGCTCACAAGTCCTCCCTAGAACTTGTCCAAATCATCTCACAAGTCCTCACTAGAACCTGTCCAAATCAGCTCACAAGTCCTCACTAGAACCTGTCCAAATCAGCTCACAAGTCCTCACTAGAACCTGTCCAAATCATCTCACAAGTCCTCACTAGAACCTATCCAAATCAACTCACAAGTCCTCACTAGAACCTGTCCAAATCAGCTCACAAGTCCTCACTAGAACCTGTCCAAATCAGCAAGCTCACCAAGAAAAACTTGCTTAGCATGAACCCACAAAAAGAATTGTTAGAGACCCAATGTGATTCATCAACCTCATAGAAGCATAAAGAGAATTGTTAGAGACTCAATATGTTCTATACTTAACTCCCAATCTCAATCTCAAATCTCATAGAAACTTAAAGAGAATTGTTAGAGACTCAATATGTTCTATACTTAACTCCCAATCTCAATCTCAACTCAATCTCAATCTCAAAAGAATAAGATAGATGTAGTATGCTTTTCTCAAGAACATGAAACACAACCCAACAATTGCCAACCATGTAATATATCATATAACAATGATACTCATGTTCTTTCCATAACCAATATCTTTTCTCAACCAATTAGGGCTTTAACAACAATGCTTATAGACAAGGTTTAACCAACATCATTCAACTCAATATTAACCTTGAAGCATTCAACCAATCACTACATGAAAAGGAAACTAGTAGACATCCTTTTCCCTCCAAAGGTATTTGAACACAACAACCACCAACATAAATCACCAATGCAAAGAATAAATTACTCAAATCAATATCAATGTAGTAAGCCCAAATCATGTATCAAGTAAAGCATTGACTTGACCAAAACAACCTCTATGGAAGCAACTCAACCATCAATCTCAAAATAGCCAACTAAGGGTTTCACCAAATCAAAGCAAGTAGCAAGACTTACTAACATAAACCCTAGTGCAAAAAAAAGCTTCCTCTTCCTCAACCAAAATTATGCATTCACCCAAAAATTCATCAATGATTTTAATGCATAAACAATCTTCAATATCTAAAAAATGGAATTTACACCAACAAGAATACCTAGAGACAACCTTTTCACTCCAAACTCAATTTTAGAAAATACACCATCAACAATATACATGGAAGAAGTTGCCCATACCTTTGTTTGAGAAAGAAGAGAATAGTTCTTCAACCTGTTACCAACACCACCCTCAACTTTGCCACCAAGTTAGGGTTAGATCATAAAAGTAACCACAAAAATATTTATTCCATAAAACACCTTATGACTCCAATCCTTAGAAGTCAACTACCAAAAATATAAAGCATACAAAAAATATATCCTTTTACACCTTATTTCTCCAAATTAATTAAACCATGCTCAAGGAATAATAGCTTCTAAACAAATCTCACTCAACAATCAAGCCAAAAATCTCAACCACACACTATCAACCTTATATCTCCAAAGAAGTATTTAACCTTAAAAATAATTTTAAATAAATCTGCCCAACCACTTCTTCTTTAACAAAATGCAGATTTTATTTAAAAATCCTTACCAAAAAAATTCTTTCGAAAATCGTGGGTCAACAGTGCCTCCAAAAAAATCGGAGCGCAAAAACTCTTCTCACACTCCATGGTGAGAGTCGAACGCTTGACCTCCCTTCAAGTGCCTTCGCAGAACAGTCGTTGCCACTAGGCCAACGACGCTAGCTTGAATTCTAGAAAGTGTCTCCTTCTCCTTAACCCTTTGGCGGCGGATAAACGTGGCAAAAAAATGATAGCCGTAGCTTTTACTTCCCAACCTTTGCACAATTCCAATTTCTTTTACACCATTTTCTTTGGACTATAGTTTATGGCTTATATAGCCAAACTTCCATGCTATGCACAACATCGACGGGAGGATAATTCGAACTTTTTGAATTAATATTACTTTGGCACCTTTGAAACAACTTTAGGGTTTATGAAAACCTTTTGATTATTTAAAAAATAATCAAAGGTCTTTTAGAACTTAGACCTTAGGTGGAGAACCCATTAAATTATTAAAATAATTTAATCACTAAATCAAATAAATAATTAATTAAAAAACCTTAAAAAGGTTTTATTAATTAAGTTATTTAATTAATAAGTGTCTCCAGCCTTTGCATTAAGTTGAGAGTGGTTTTGAGAAAAACCCTTAGTGCATCCTCCTGGTTTTAATAAAAACCCTTAAACCTGCCATGGTTTTGATAAAAACCTTTTCATCTGCCACATGGAATCTCTTCGGAATATTCTAGAAAAGATTCTTTGGAATCTTCAACCTTTGAAGCCAATAAATCCTCTTGACATTAATGCCAATTCCTTTTGACATCAATGACAACTCATAGACAAGAAGCTAGGATCTCAAACCCAAAATTGCTAACAATCTCCCCCTTTGTCATTGATGGCAAACCATGCTTCTCAACAACACTGAAACTCAAAACTACTGTATAGAAATCAGCTCCCTCTGACTTGAGGCTCTCCCCATTACTCATATCTCTCCCCCTTTGTCATCAATAACAAAGGGTCACCTTTGGGGCTTGGGACTAAGAATGAGCCTCTTAGCTTAGTCCCTCACCCACCTCCTGTTGAGGTGATTAATTCTAGGGTGGGAGTAAAAATCCCATTAGGCACTGATCTTCATCAGTGTCTATAGCTGCCTTACCATGTCTTCTCTTGTTCTCCTTGTCCATATTCTTGTTCCTGTTCATGTCACTATTGTTGTTCTTGTTATCATTCCTATTATTATCCATGTCTTGATTCTTGTGCCTGTTCATACCCATGTTCCTGTTCCTATACCTTGGAATTTCAGCTCTACACTGTCTAGCTATGTGACCTTCATTATTGCACTTATAACAACTAACAATGTTATTTCTTTGAGTCATACCTGATCTTTGAATCCATCTGTTCTAACCAACCTTGTTTCTGTTATTAGCCTTGCAATAAACAACCTTGTGCCCAAAATTTTTACAAGAGTAGCAATACCCTTGAAAGAAATTACCACCTCTAAATCTGTCATTTACCTTCCTCACTTGAGTCATGCAATGTGAAGCCATGTGACCAAACTTGTGACAAGCAAAACATCTGCCATTAAACTTTCCTTGATTTGACCTCTTAGGTCCTGTAAACTTTCTCCCCTTTTTCTGATTCCTGTTTCTTGATTCTGTGCATCTATCACTCAAGGACTCTTTTTCTGAAGTACTTTCCCCATCAGAACTCTCTTCCTTTCAGAATCTCTTACTAGATTCCCAAGCAGAGTTACCAACCTGTTCCATGTGTTTCTTACCAAAACCAAGACCTATTTTATCTGTTGTCCTTCTTTGATCTTTGATGATTGACTTTACCTTTTTGGTGCTATCTTCAAACCTGTAAAGCTTCTCCTTGTACTATTTAGTTTCCTCTTTCAAGGAAGCCACTTTTTGTTCCAACTCTCTACACTCAAGAACCTTAGACTCTAACTTATCCTTAAGTTTATGTGTATTAGCTATATAGAAGTCAAGACTTTCTATAAGCTCATCTCTCTCAATACAACATTCATCCAATTTATCATTGAGTCTAGCATTATTCTTTCTTTCCCTTTTCAAAGCACTAAGAGCACTAATAAGTTCAGCTTCAAGATCTACTTCACCATCCTCTATAACTTCCTCTATTTCTTTGCCTTTTGAAACATCAATGACTTTTTCAAATTTCTTATCACTAGAGGTTCTACCCTTTTCTAAAGCCATACAAAGATCTTCCTCACAATTTTTTGAAGCATCCTCATACATAGTATAACTAGAAATCAATCCATCATTTGTGCAATCATCCTCAAGATGTCCAAAATTTCCACATCTAAAACATTTCATAAGGACAAATCTATGTTTATTTTCTTCTTCTTTTTCTATTAGGAACAACATCTCATTTCCAACATCACTTGAAGAACTTTCACTATCACTACTAGAACACTTACTTGCCTTTTCTAGGTAGAAACTTTTCTTGTGTTTGTGAGAGTACCTCTTTCCTTGATTGCTTTGCTCATCTTTATTCTTCCTTTGATGCCTATGCCTTTTAGAATCCTTGCTCTTCTAATCCTGTTTATCTTCATCATTTTCATCCTTGGCAGCAGTACAGTTAGTAGCATAATGACCAAACTTTCCACAATTGAAACACTTGACATATTTCATACCTTTGTGCTTTCTTGAGAACTTGCCCTTCTTGCTGTAATATGCCTCTTCTTTACTAGAAGACTCATCACTATCTTGAAGATCTTTACCCATGGATTTCTTAGTAGCCTTGAAAGCTGCCTCCTTCTTAACATCAACCTTCACTTGAGTTCTCAACTCAAATGCTGCAAGTATACTATGAAGCTCATCCTTTTTCAACTTATCCAAATCCTTAGCTTCCTCAATAGCAAAAATATTTTCACTAAATCTATTTGGAAGAGACCTCAAAGTCTTATCACAAATATCATTTTTAGCAAGCTCAAAACCTAGTTCCTTCATAGAGTTAACAATCTCATCCATATGAAGCATATAGTCACTAATATTTTCTTCATAATTCATCTTGAGTTGTTCAAACATACCTTTGAAGTGTCTCAACTTGGCCTTTAAGACATTTGCATCACCTGTATGAACCACCTTCAACTGTTTCCACATTTCACTAGTTGTCTTATAGTGAATCACCTTGGTAAGATCTCCCTTCTGTAAACCCTTCAGGATTGCATTCATTGCCTTTGAATTGCTATGATGTAGGAGCCTATCTTCCTTAGTAGAAGGACCATGCTTAGGAATGGTATACTCATCCTCAATTACTTCCCAAACTTCATTTCCAAGAGCCATAAGATGAACCTTCATCCTAGCACTCCAAAGCCCAAAATCTGCCCCATCAAGAATAGGTACTACATTACCACTTGTATATTCCATTGTGTTATTTACAAACTTTTCCTTCAAGCTGTTAAACTTTTTGAAGGAACCCACTCTGATACCAATTGAAGAACACAAGCTTATACTGAGAGGGGGGGGAAGAACAGTATAAGACCTCTTTTTACTTTCTCTATTTAACTTCAACTTCACAAAGCAATGAACCAATAGCAATATCAAAGAAATGCATAAAGCAACACACAATGAGACACCAATTTAACGTGGTTCACCCAACATGGGCTACCTCCACAAAAATTTTCTCTAAAAATCTTTCTCAAAGTTCTTTGGGAATCCTTCCCAATTACAATGTTTATGAGCCTCAACCCAAAGGAGAAACCTTCCCCTACTCAAGAATTTATGAGCCTCCTGCCCAAAGGAGAATCCTTCCCCTCCTCATGAATTTATGAGCCTCCTGACCAAAGGATAATCCTTCCCTTCCTCATGAATTTATGAGCCTCCTACCCAAAGGAGAATCCTTCCCCTCAGCTTTGGAAATGATACTTCACAAGATCACCTACCTCTTATTCTGCTAGCACGTGGAACTCCTTTCCACAGAAGACCTCCTATCCTCAATGCTGAGCCTCAAGAGACCTTTGTCCTCTCTGATCACCTCCATAGTAACTCATCAACCTGTACTAAACACAGTCAGTCGGTCCAGCACAAGTCTTCCTCACTCTGTTAGATTTGTCCCAAGCTCAACTCATAAAGCTTGAAAAAATCAATCTCTGCTACACACAAGCCTTCTCAAAGACTTTTCAAAGCTATACTTAGGTTCTTCTCAAAGAACCACTTCAACTCTGTCCTCAAGTCCTCTGCTAGGACTTGTACAAATCAACTCACAAGTCCTCCCTAGAACTTGTCCAAATTAGCTCACAAGTCCTCACTAGAACCTGTCCAAATCAGCTCACAAGTCCTCACTAGAACCTGTCCAAATCATCTCACAAGTCCTCACTAGAACTTGTCCAAATCAGCTCACAAGTCCTCACTAGAACCTGTCCAAATCAGCTCACAAGTCCTCACTAGAACCTGTCCAAATCAGCAAGCTCACCAAGAAAAACTTGCTTAGCATGAACCCACAAAGATAATTGTTAGAGACCCAATGTGATTCATCAACCTCATAGAAGCATAAAGAGAATTTTTAGAGACTCAATATATTCTATACTTAACTCCCAATCTCAATCTCAAATCTCATAGAAACTTAAAGAGAATTGTTAGAGACTCAATATGTTCTATACTTAACTCCCAATCTCAATCTCAACTCAATCTCAATCTCAAAAGAATAAGATAGATGTAGTATGCTTTTCTCAAGAACATGAAACACAACCCAACAATTACCAACCATGTAATATCTCATATAACAATGATACTCATGTTCTTTCTACAACCAATATATTTTCTCAACCAATTAGGGCTTTAACAACAATGCTTATAGACAAGGTTTAACCAACATCATTCAACTCAATATTAACCTTGAAGCATTCAACCAATCACTACATGAAAAGGAAACTAGTAGACATCCTTTTCCCTCCAAAGGTATTTGAACACAACATCCACCAACATAAATCACAAATGCAAAGAATAACTTGCTCAAATCAATCTCAATGGAGTAAGCCCAAATCATGTATCAAGTAAAGCATTGACTTGATCAAAACAACCTCTATGGAAGCAACTTAACTATCAATCTCAAAACAGCCAACTAAGGGTTTCACCAACTCAAAGCAAGTAGCAAAGACTTACTAACATAAACCCTAGTGCAAAAAAAAAGCTTCCTCTTCCTCAACCATAATTATGCATTCACCCAAAAACTCATCAATGATTTTAATGCATAAACAATCTTCAATATCCAGAAAATGGAATTTACACCAACAAGAATACCTAGAGACAACCTTTTCACTCCAAACTCAATTTCAAAAAATACACCATCAACAATATACATGGAAGAAGTTGCCCATACCTTTGTTTGAGGAAGAAGAGAATAGTTCTTCAACCTGTTACCAACACCACCCTCAACTTTGCCACCAAGTTAGGGTTAGATCATAAAATTAACCACAAAAATATTTATTCCATAAAACACCTTATGACTCCAATCCTTAGAAGTCAACTACCAAAAATATAAAGCATACAAACAATATATCCTTTTACACCTTATTTCTCCAAATTAATTAAACCATGCTCAAGGAATAATAGCTTCTAAACAAATCTCACTCAACAATCAAGCCAAAAATCTCAACCACACACTATCAACCTTATATCTCCAAAGAAGCATTTAACCTTAAAAATAATTTTAAATAAATCTGCCCAACCACTTCTTCTTTAACAAAATGCAGATTTTATTTAAAAATCCTTACCAAAAAAAATGCTTTCGAAAATCGTGGGTCAACAGTGCCTCCAAAAAAATCGGAGCGCAAAAACTCTTCTCACACTCCATGGTGGGAGTCGAACGCTTGACCTCCCTTCAAGCGCCTTCGTAGAACAGTCATTGCCACTAGGCCAACGATGCTAGCTTGAAGGCTAGCAAGAGTCTCCTTCTCCTTAACCCTTTGGCAGCGGATAAACATGGCAAAAAAATGATAGCTGTAGCTTTTACTTCCCAACCTTTGCGTAATTCCAATTTATTTTACACCATTTTCTTTGGACTATAGGTTATGGCTTATATAGCCAAACTTCCATGCTATGCACGACGTCGGTGGGAGGATAATTCAAATTTTTTGAATTAATATTACTTTGTCTCCTTCGAAACAACTTTAGGGTTTATGAAACCCTTTTGATTATTTAAAAAATAATCAAAGGTCTTTTAGACCTTAGATCTTAGGTGGATAACCCATTAAATTATTAAAATAATTTAATCACTAAATCAAATAAATAATTAATTAAAAAACCTTAAAAAGGTTTTATTAATTAAGTTATTTAATTAATAAGTGTCTCCAGCCTTTGCATTAAGTCGAGAGTGGTTTTGAGAAAAACCCTTAATGCATCCACCTAGTTTTAATAAAAACCCTTAAACCTACCATGGTTTTGATAAAAACTTTTTCATCTGCCACATGGAATCTCTCCAAAATATTCTAGAAAAGATTCTTTGGAATCTTCAACCTTTGAAGCCAATAAATCCTCTTGACATTAATGCCAGTTCCTTTTGACATCAATGACAACTCATAGATAAGAAGCTAGGATCTCAAACCCAAAATTGCCAACAATGGTAGTGGAATGTCCTTCTCGAGAAAAATCTGGTGATAGACAACCGGATCGAGAGGAACATCTTGTTGGATCCCAAACTATCGTAGCACCTTGGAATAATAGAAGAACTCCCAGATATCGGCCTTGTGGCCAATCAACCATCGGTCATGGTGAGTCCTCACTGTGAAGCTGATAGGATCATCCCAAGTAGGACACTCATGATAGGGCCTCCATATGATGTCATCAGCCCATAAACCTGTAAAGGACACCTTGTAGTGAGAAATATCCCCTGCATAAGGCCAGCTCTTGCGTTCCTTGAGCACCCTGGGCCACATGGATCCATAGCACTATACATCTTCACCCATATCAGTAATCTCCACTGGAAGTCCTTCAAGGTGATCAATCTTAATGTGCTCCCAGCCCCAGACCTAAAGAAGCAAACTACAAGCAATGTTGGCCCATCCATGATGTTGGATGCGGTACATCATAGCATTGTGCCAATAATGCACTACCCCATGCATATATGATAGGCTACTCACTATACAATAGGTCATGTACCATCAATAAGAGTTTTTATGGGAACCTCAAGCTAGAGCAATTCAGAACAAGGGTGTTGCGGATGACCATCAGTAACATAGCATGTAGGTGAATGAAGACCTCCTTGTTTTACCAATAGGAAATAGATATTCCCCTCGAGCGAGTATCCTTGGAAGCAACATCAACGTGCTCACCAAAGACCCTCATAAACACTGCACACCATGTAGTAGTTGGGGAGGAGACAAGGGGAACTCCATCAAAAGGCAATTGAAGAATATTGTAGATATCCTTCTATGTGATGGTCATCTCACCAGTGGGAAAATGAAATTTGTTGATCCTAGAATCCTACTGATGTGCCAGGCCATCAGGTATGCCTGATCTAACATAATCATAGGCATGCCAGTAGAAAATTATAGCCTATGGGTCTTGATCCAAATCCACTTCGTATCAAGAATCTTCTTGAGAAGTTCATATAGTAGCTTTGGGTCTCAGGCCCGAGAAAATAAAATCTATAAAGTGTGAAATAAAACTTAAATCAAACACATTACAACTGAATAACTGCAATAAACATGCTAGAACGGTGCAAAGAAAATCAAACTTCTCTAAGGCCACATGAGCAACACATAAATGCACCCTATCATGCAAAAATTTTCATAAAAGACACTCAAATTCTCAAAAAAAGCTATTAGTTGGCCTAAAAACCAAGAAAATTAAAATTTAACCTAAAGTGCCTTGGTCGCTAAATCCGACAATGGCCAGATTCCAACGGTCAAAAAGTAACTATTGGAAATTCAAACTAGCTGCTAAAAACAATAGCGACTAGCCTAGTAGTAGGCTAACCATTCTGAGCAGTAGTGGCCAGAAAGCAGCATGCCAACGATGTCCCTCCCAGTCCCAAAAATACAAAAAAATTACATGAAATTAAAATCAAATGAAAACCCACTTAACTAAAACCTAGGATTAAGCCTAATTGTTGGTGAGGTTCATTGTCGGCAAGTTTAATGAGGTTATTTTTTTGAATTAGTTAGTTTGGTTCTTTTTACCACAATAACAAAAGGAATAGGGTTTAGAGAGATACCCAAGAAGAACTAGCTCCTCCACTTGTCGAAGACTCACCCTGCTCATCCATATCGTCACGTCAGTAGCATATCGGTCAGAGTGATCACTTTCACCTCAGAGCTCCAAAGCGCAAAATGATAATTGACAACAATGATAGCTAAAACCCTAATTGCCTTTTTTATTTACCTATGTCATGCCATGGCCACTGCCAACCTCAGTGGCCTAAAATTCATGGTTGTTGGACCTGATAGCGGCCACAAGCATCAATTTGAGGAGTCACTGCACCCAAAAAAAGCTAAGAAATAAGAAGAAATTTCAACAAATTGTCATCACATAATGCTACAAAATAGGGCATAAGAGGCATATTAACCTAAAAATATCATAAATATCAAAACTAAAAATCAAATAATCAGTAAAAACTCAAACAAGCTTCGTACTTATTCATTTTCTCTACACACCTGACGATTGCAGTGATAAGCAATCCATGCAATTTGGCAAGATGAACAAATAACCATAGGGCCGCTTGGGGTAAAACAATTATAGTGGAATTGAGACACTTTCATTCAAACCCGAATAAGGTTGTAATAGCCGAACCACCCCACGAGAGTGAGGATACATCTCATTTCTCCTATAAGCAAAAAGTGAGTCAATGCAAGTAACAATAGAATTGCTAAAATCTTGATTCCCTAAGAAGACCATTACGGTCGAACCGCTCCATGGGATAAAGGTGTGCAATCACCAAAGAATGTTGAAATTGCACCTATATGGAACTACTCCATAGCAACATATGCAAAGCCTCCAAAGATATCAAGATCATTCATTTTGGTCAAAGTGACTCATCGCTTTATTAAATGTCCTTTCCTCATCGACTCATCATTTGAGGGGGTAGTCAAAAATTATCAACAAGCATAATAAAATTCAACAAAAGATCATCTCAATTATATCAGAGTTGCATTCATTTTATGAATCATTGCCAAAAACTATCATAAGCTTACTCTTTTTTAGGGTAAAAACAAAAAGCAAATATGACAGTTAGTTTGTAGCTCTCCTCCTTTCGGATCTATAGTAGTACTGAAGTTACCCGATCGCTGACGGATGAGTACAAACTTCCACAAATTTAAGATTTCCATTATATTGGAAGCAATGATTCTAGGATTCATGCCCTCCCACATGATTGGGCATCCTATGTTGATCAGATCAATGATCATCATCCAACCTACAATGTGGCCCTAGGTGGTCTATTTTTTTGGGTCCACGTTGTGGTCTGTTCATAATGCATCCCAAAAAGGGGCATTTGTAGATACCTAAAACATGTAATGTTTAGAAGACTACCCATATGGGCACATTATTATACCATATGAACCCTCTTGGATATCTCCAAGAGAAAATAGTGGTCCTAACCACTCAGGCCAGGTATTTATAGCTTCTCTAGGATTGATCGCTCTTAGGCAGAGAAACCATAAACCTTGGTTGCTGGAGATTACAGTGGCTAGACTTGGCCACTAGATCTGATAGTGGCCAAGATCAAAAAAATTCTAGCCATGAATACGGGCCCAGATCATGTAGTTCGATTGCACTTATGCATGGATTTTGAGCAGGTTTTGGTGAGGAACTCCCTGAGTCCCTCCTAACTGCCCCTTCAATGCAGAATTATGACTAATGCATTCTCCCTATGATATTTAGTCACATGAAAATTTGGAGTAAAGATTTTTCAGGAAGCCAAGGTCCAAACTCTAAGAGGGAAGTCTACATATAAAATCTCCCACAAGAAGTAAAGAATATGAGAATTTTGAGAGTTAAGCAGTGGAGCCTTGTCCATATTGAGAGCTATAATATACCTATAGAGAGAGCATCAAAGCACCATTAAGTTGAGCCACATTCACATAATGTGATTTAGATTCATTGTATCCAATCACCATTCAGTGTATGAGAAATGCTAGGTGACCCTTAAAATCAATTTGAGCAAGGATTGACTGTCATAACCCATAATATTTGAGGTAACCTTTAAGTTAGAGGTCATTGTCTTTGATAGCGGCCCATAGTCATAGCCAGGTTTTAAAATGGTCGATTCCTTTGTTCTAAGTAATAGATATTTATTTAGAATTGTTTCATTTACATGGATTTAGCATAGATCTAAATATTTCATTGCATTTAGATTAATATTTCTGATTTTCATATGCGTATTGCTTACATCTGCTATATTTCAATGCACATTATGCTTATTTATTTGGATTATCGTATTTGCTAATAAGAGCCTCTTTCAAAGAGGTGGCTTGTACTATTTATTGTGCTTTGTTGTTTCCATGAATGTAGATACAGGTCTACAGGATCAGATTGAAGCAGCAGGAGCATGAGGATCCCTTCATGAGCAGATCTAGAGAATGAGGCATTTGTGAGCCCTCATACAGTTTCATGTGCGATACCAGGAATCCTGTGCAAGTGCACCATCCCTTCACAAGGGGATATTTTATTCACCTATAATTCATTGTGTCAAAATGGGTATTCCTTAGAGGGACCGACATGTAACCGGGTTTCAATATAAATAAAAGGATATCTCTTTATTATTTATGTGTTATATGCATTTCATGGTCTTTTATTTTGTTGCAACAAAATTTAACAAGTATAGTAGAGGTGCGCACTTCCCAAGGTCGCACACATACACTAGTTGTAATAGCGTATGGTCCATTATTGGTTTGAAGGTTGTTCTATAAACCCATAGAATAGATGGTAACATCTCTTTCCAATATGATCCTTCTATACCATAGGTCTTATATAGCATAGAAACCAAAACTTTATTAGTTTCTTCTACTTACCCATTTTATTGGGAGTAGTACGGAATTGATAATGAATGCAAAATATTGAATTTTATTGTCAGTTTTTTAATAACTTCATTAACAAAGTAACCTCCCCTATCACTTATTATTCATATTATAATTCCAAATCTTGTAATCAGTTGTTCATACAAGAATTGGATCATACTTTTTGTCATGTTATTTGGTAGTGCTCTCTCTTCTACCCATTTTGTTAGGTATTTTGTTGCTACCATGATATACCAATATTTTTTCCTATGGGTGGTTTTCAATGGTTCAACAAAATCCAAACCCCATATCTCAAATAATTCCTAATATTGTGATGGATGCAAAGGCATAAAGTCTCTACGTAGTGGTTTCCCCACTCTTTGAAAAGTGTCACATGCTTGTACATATTCTTTTGCATCATTGTACAACATAGGCCACCATAGTCCTACCAAGAGTATCTTCCTAGCAGTGGTATCTAGACCCATGTGTCCTTTTACTAGGCCTTCCTAGGATTATTTTAATTTTGTGTTGACTTCCTCCTCCATTACACATCTTCGTAAAATACCATCTATACCCACCTTATACAACAATCTAGCTATCAATTGAAAAGATGTTGAATTTAATATTACTTTCCTCTTCTCTATTGTTGGCAAGTCTTTTTATGTGCCTATGGATAGATATTATCCAGCTAATTTGTACCATGTTGGTATAACATTAATTACAAATATTTGTGCATTAGAGAATTCATCTGTAATTTCCATCCCAGTAGGTTCTCTTGATTGTATCTAAGACAAATGGTCTGCAATCATATGCTTCTTGCCAAGTCTTACTACTACTTGAAATACAAATTCTTACAAAGTGATGAGCCATGTACTAACTTGCCCTTGTATCATTGGTTTATTTATAAGGTACAACAAAGCCTAATGATCAACATAGAAGGCAAGCAGGTTTTCTAACAGGTAATTGTTCAAATCTACAATGAAAATGATGAAGTGAACATGTTTATTGATTTCGTATGGGTATAAATATAAGTTACAATTAAGTTGGTTGGTTACCCAACCAACTCCCCTTTTTGGGTAACCTCCTTAACCAACCATAGAGGAGCCTTTTAATTAATGAAATAACATAGATGCATTTGATATGCGCTAACATCCCCCCTTATTACATTAATGGTAAAATGCATAAAGCTTTGCAAAAAGCTTCAAACTTGACTCGTCCAAGTGCTTTGGTAAAAATATCTGCAACTTGTTCTTCAGTAGGAATGTATTGGAGCTGAATATGATGCTTAGGAACTTCATCTCGAATGAAATGACATCTTGTGTCAATGTGTTTGGTACGATCATGAAAAATTGGATTCTTGACAAGGTTCAAGACACCTTGATTGTCGTAAAACAAATGTAGTGGAAGATTCTTTGGAAGACCCATATTTGTAAGAATGCGACGTAGCCATATTATCTCGCATACTGCTCCACTAGCTGCACGATATTCTACCTCTGTAGAAGAAATAGCAACTACTTGCTACTTTTTGCTATGCCAGGAGACAGGGCCAGACCCAAGATGAAAAATATATCCAGACGTTGATTTTCGATCATCAATAGATCCAACATAGTCGGAGTCCGTGTATCCTTGTAGATAAAACTTGTTATTCTTTTTGTATTCCAAGCCCATATTTGTTGTACCATGAACATAATGTAGAATTATTTTTGTTGCTTTCCAATGACTTACCTTGGGTTCCTGCATGAACCGTGAAAGATATCCCACAACAAAACTAAGATCAGGCCTGGTATTAGTTAGGTATAAGAGACTCCCTATTAGTTGATGATAGAGAGTGCCATCAACCTGTGGAGATTGATCATATCTTGACAACTTAAGTCCTGCTTCCATGGGAGTAGCTTTTGACTTACAGTTAGTCATTCGATACTTCTCAATCAAAGTCTTGGCATATTTATTCTGTGTAACTATGATATGATGATTTTTTTGAGTTACTTCCAAACCAAGACAGTAATGTAGAAGCCCCAGATCTATCATTTCAAAATATGATTTGAGGTCATTTTTCACTGTATCAATCATACTCTCTGAACTACCTGTTATGATCAAATCATCTACATATAGCACCAAAATCACTATGTCAAATCCATTGTTCTTGATATAGAGATTCGCATCTGACGAACTTTGCTGGAATCCATGTTGTAATAAGTGACTATCAATTTTGATGTACCAAGCTCGAGGAGCTTGTTTTAGCCCATACAAGGATTTGATTAGTTTGCACACTTTCTGTTCTTGTCCTTTGACAACAAATCCTTCAGGTTGAGTCATGTATACTTCTTCTTGTAGATCACCATTAAGAAAGGCACTTTTTACATCCATCTGATGTAACTTCCACCCAAACTGAGCTGCCATAGCACACAATACTCGGATGGTAGTCATTTTTGCAGTAGGAGCAAATGTCTCTTCATAATCTATGCCTTCTTTCTTAGCATAGCCCTTTGCAACCATATGGGCTTTATGCTTATCAATTGTACCATCTACCTTATACTTTATTTTGAATACCCACTTACAACCAATGGGTTTCTTTCTTGAGGGTAGATTTACTAGTTTCCAAGTATGATTTTTCATGAGAGATGTATGCTCTGCTTCCATAGCATCCTTCCATTTAGACTTACTAAGAGCTTCCTGAGTAGTTTCTGGTTCATTTTCATCCAATGTTGTTAGATAAACCCTTTCATCCTCCATTTCTCTAACTTTTGTTGCATCCACAGACAGTTCATCAAACTGATGACAAAGTTCATCAACTTCTGAGGAAGATGCTTCTGCCTTCTTCTGCTGAGTGATACTGCGTGTACATGGTCGGTCTAGGGTCATATCTGGAAGTGAGGTTAATTTAGAATCTCTCAAAGTGCTGGTATACCATTTTGGAATCCTTTTTTGAGGTGGTGAAACTCCTTGCTTAGGCTCATCATCCTCATGATATACTACTGTAGAGGTATTATGTGATGTGAAAGCTTCATCAAATACTACATCTCTACTTATATGTGTTTTCTTGGTTGTCGGATCGATCAAGCGATATCCCTTTGAATGGTCATCATAACCTAGAAAGATACATTGCAGGGTTTTCTCATCTAACTTCTTCCTTTTCTATTTGGGAATATGCATGAAGGCTTTACATCCAAAAACTCGTAGATGAGAAATAGAGGGTTTCTTTCCGCTCCATGCTTCCTGTGGAGTTTTGCCTTGTAGAGCTCTTGTGGGTGCTCTATTCAAGAGGTATGTTGTTGTATTTACTACTTCTACCCAATACTGATCTTCAAGATGTGCTCCTTTTAACATACAATGAGCCATTTCCACAATGGAGTGATTTCTCCTTTCGACAACGCCATTCTGCTGAGGTGTGTATGCTGTTGTCAGTTGTTGCTTTATCCCATGTTCTTTTAGGTATGATGAAAAATCTTTGGAAGTATATTCCCCCCTCGATCGGAGCGGAGGGATTTGATGAGGCATCCAGACTCTTTCTCAACAAGTTTCTTGAATTGGCGAAAGTAGGAGAATGCTTCTGATTTCAATTTGAGGAAGAACACCCACATCTTGCGGGAGTGATCATCAACGAACAATTGAAAGTACTTCTTGCCACCATAACTGGTTGACATAGGACCACACAGATCGGTGTGTACCAACTCCAAAGGTTTCTTTGCTCTGGAGGAGCTTGCTTCAAATGGTACCCGATGTTGTTTTCTTGCTAAACAATCCGAGCAAACTGGTAAGATGGAAGAAAGATGAGGAAGACCTCTTACCATTTCATACTTGCTTAATTCGAGCAAATATCCTGAACTGAGATGCCCATATCTTTTATGCCAGAGGGAAGTGGCCTCCTTTGTACTGGCCACCAAGGCAACATGAGGCATGGAAAGGGCATCTAAAATGAACAAGTCATGCTTGTAAGAACCTATCGCAACATGTTTATCTTGGTGGGTTATAAAACATTTCTTCTTGCCTTTCACAATTTGAAACATTACATCCATTTTTCTATCTAGCATCTGAGGAACAGATAATAGATTATTGGCTAATCCGGGGACATAGAGAACCTTCTCTATCTGACATTTACCATCTGGAAGAGTGACAGAAACATTCCCTTCACCCTCTACTTGATAGACTTGATTGTCAGCAATGGTGACTGGTTTTCCCTTTTTCTCCTCAAATGTGTCAAACCATGATTTGTCTCCAGTCATGTGCTTGCTAGCTCCTGAATCAATATACCAAACAACATCAATATGGGAAGATGAAGTATGGGTCATGAGCACCTTGTGTGCTCTTTTAGAGTCGAGTTTGAATCGAACTCGGGGGATCTGAGTCCGAGTTGGATTCAGCATGAGCAACATGTCCCTTAGGCTGCTTATGTTTCTTATTATATTTATGTTTCTCTTTTCCTTTATTTTTATGAGATTGGTCATCTTGTTGCTTGTTTTTGAACCAACACCTATTGGTGTCATGGTTATTCATATCACAAATCTTGCAATATTTATCCCGTTGTTGATTTTGTTTCCCTTTTCCTTTAGAAGAAGCACCCTCGATTTGAAATCGACCTTGTTTCTTACCTTTTTGTTGGGTGGAAAGGGCATTATCGGGCACTTCATCTTTCTGAATTTGATTTGCTTCCTCAGTCTGAATCAAATTCACTAACTCCACAAAAGTTACTTGTCTACCAGAAACACTGAGGGAAGTGATCAACATCTTATAGGAATCTGGAAATGCTCTCAAAATGACTGAGTTCAAGACATCATCAGCAACTGGCTTTCCCATAGCATTTAGTTTGGCTTTCAGTTCTGCCACTCTACAAAGAAATAAATCAACTATCTCCCCAGAGTTCATACTGAGGGTATGGAGTTGAGTTTGAAGTTGGAGAATAGTGGACTGATTCTTTCCTTCATACACAGTGATTAGAGCAGCCCAAGCCTCATGACTGGTTTTGGCATCACAGATATGAGGTTGGACCTCATCTGTAGTAGCAAGGAGGACAAACATGAGACCTTTTTTATCCTTCTTATCCCAGGCTTCTTGATCTATTCCTACAGTTTGAGGGTGTGTTGAAATGCCACTGACGATATCCCATAAATCCTCTACCTAAAGAATAGCTCTCATATTTGTCTTCCATGGAACAAAATTAGGTCCTTTTAGCAATTGTGAATCGGAGAGATATTTATGCATAGTTGCCATTATGAGAGTGAGAAGATGTATTAGTATCCCCCCTTGAGTTGGGAATTTTTCAAGAAAGAAGTATATTTCCCCCCTTTTTTTTTTTGGAAAAAAATCCAAAAAAATGGTGGTGTAACAAGTTGTTTTTGGCAAAAAAATGTTGCTTTTGTTTTTTTATGGGCTGTCACTAAGAACATCATTAATTCTCAATGAATTTATCAATACAGGGTCCAAGGCTATTTACGAGAGAAAGTTCAAGCAGGGTTGTAGTTTAGTTCATTTAGAAGCAGCAGGTCTTATTGGTGGAATTGATTGTGTGGGGGTTTTGTGTCACTTCTACCCCTAAATTGCATAAATTGAACTTTAATCTATTTGCAAGAATGAAAACTAATTGCTAATTGCATAAATGAAACCCTAGTTACAGTTGCAAGAATGAAATCTAATTAAATTGCAGAATTGAAACTCTAGTTATAATTGCAAAATTGAAAGTCTATTTAATCTTGCAATAATTGAAATGAAGTATAAAAACTAGATCCTGTCAATGCTCTGTAACAGAAGGTCGTCAATCTTCTGTGCAGGGTTTTGACAACAAAAACAAGAATGCAGGGAAATTATAGAAAACTTGTAAATTGTTGGAAATGAAAATTTGCAGTGAATTGGAAAGTTGTTAGGAATGAAAATAATAACCAGATCTACCACTAATAATATCACAAAAACATTATGAACAAGAATTAAACAACTAGGAATGTTAGCTATGGAAAAGAATGAAAATGACAAGTTCAGAACTTATTCTGCTACAACAAAATTAGAATAAAACCTGTCTGTCAGTCCTCCTCCTAGATCTGGAAGTGGCCAGCCTCCTTTCTTAGAAGAAGGTTTGAATTCTTCTTTAAATATTACTCACACTCAGACATAACAAAATAAATGAAATGAAAACTGCACTTTTATTGCTTCAAAAACATAATTACAATTCTGCTGAAATCTGTTACAGGTCTAAAATCACTATTCTATTATCTCCCTATTTATTTTCTATCTCCTCCATATAATCTATATAATCTAATAATAATATAATAGCTCAACCTGAATGGGAGCTATCTTTTATAGATGCCTAAAATATAATTACAAACAGAAAATATGTTGTTCCTGATATCCTGCAGAATTTCTTGGGTTTATCCTAGAAGAGGATCAATTTGATCTTTTCCATAAATGGTGGCTTTGGACGGCAAGGACGGAAAATTTAGATGGGAGATATTTTCCCTTAACTTTATCAACCTTCTTATCCCCTTTTCCACCACCAAAAGTCAGTCAACAAGTCAAAAAGTACATTTTGTTTTCATTCCGAAGATAAGTGGCTCATTCCGAAGATACTACAATTCTCATTTCGAAGATCCACTCATTCTGAAGATACTACAGTTCTCATTCTGAATATCCGTTCATTCTAAAGATACTACAATTTTCATTCTGAATATCCGCTCATTCTGAAGACACTGTGTTTTCTCATTCCGAAGACACTGTGTTCATTTCGAAGATCTTTAGAATGACCAACTATGTTGACTCCAAATGGTTTTGGCTGCATTTATCAGGTGTATTAGACCTCAGTATTATATTGCAATAGTCTTCATTCTTCCTTGGATGTGAATTCCATGCCTTGCCATTCATTGGCAGCTTGCTGGAATTTATATGGAAAAACCAGTTTTTTGTTGCACAGTAATAAGTCTTTGTACTATTTGTTGAATTTAGAGAAACTAATGCTTAATGATCATCAAAATAATACTATTGAAGTGCTACTGTTAACCTAAGCATGACAAGATAACATAAAACTATACAAGAACTATTAAAAATCAGAATATAATGTCCTTAACACTTCAATCATGCAAACAGTTAATACACAGCATATTAAATCAACTTAACTAGCATATAAGATAATTCACAAGAGTTTTAGGCAATTTTAACTATTTAAAACATGCTATAAATGAGGCTTATCTAGGCCTCATCATTCCCCCCAACTTATATTAATGCATGCCCTCATGCATTGTAATGGGCTATGGAGTCACAAATGTCCATACTCATATTCCATGTTTCATAGAACAATTTAATGCCTGTGTAATTTCTAATGAAGATTTTTGATTCATTATTCAAACTGATCATCTGGTTGGGAATCCTTTTCAAAATAGGAGGAAACTAGAGTAATGATGGTTGGAGGCCTGAATATCAAACCTACCCAATAATGTTGCATAAAGGTATTTCTTTGGATTGAGAAGTCAATGCCTCAGAATGGAAGGGCATTGCTTCAAAGTGGAGGGGTACTACTTCAAAATGAGAACCTGTGTCTTCATCTTCCCTAGATAATCCAAGAAGTAACTAAACCAAATCCTCCTATTTATATGATGTAGTTGATTGTTTGTCAATTTGTGATAGCCTGCTTTTTAGTTTCTCCACTTTTTGCTATAATTCTCTAATTTTCTTTTCATGTTTTTTTAATAACATCTTTTCTTTCCTCAATCCATCTCATTTGTATTTTTATAACACTCTTGGTTGCTCTCAGTTGTTCTGTGATTTCCACCTCCTCTTCTTCATTTGAATCAGAACCTAATACTGACAAATCAACTGTAGTTTGCTGCTCAATAATGATCTCATCCTCTGCTTTAGACCCCTACTCCTGTATAGGAGGTTCCATGAAATTATCTATGATTACATCCAAATTCTCAGTGGCTTATTGCACTTCTATGACATCAGGGCTATCCTGTATGGTCTTCTCTTCAATCATTTGTTCTTTTATCTCTTTTTGTTCGAGTCTTGCAGACCTCCTAGTCATTAATGTATATTTTCTCTTCTTGCCATGTTTTCTTGTGGTAACAGGGGCTGTAGGGATAGCTTCAGGATCTTCACTATGAACTTCACTCTCCTATTCTGACAGATAAATAACATCTTTAGAAAAATGAACCCTCTTCTATTTTATTTTTCTGCTGTCAGTTTTAGACCCTATTTCTTTTGCTTCTTGGCTCTTGAAGTTGAAGGCTCTAGAGCAAGGTGTTCTATTGATGCTGCTGGGTGTGTTTATTTTTTTACAACAGCTTCTGTAGCAGTTTCTGTTTCATCTTCTGCAATAGCATCAGTAGCATCTATTTCTTCTTCCTCAGTAGCATATTTTTTTAGCAACATATGTATCCTCTTCTCTTTCATCTTCTTCAAAAACAACATTAGTCAGGGTAGAATAAAACCTATTAAAGCTTCTAGGGTTTCCTCTAAAATGATGTTGGCACACTAGTTTAATAATACCATGATGATGAGAGATTTTTTCCATCTTGATAATGTGTTGCTATGCTCTGTAGTTCTTGGTGCAGGTATGCTAGAAAATTCACTCGAAATTTAGGCTGTTGCCTACCATGCCTGGGGTGGTTTAAAATTTTGAAATGATGCCTTGACAAAATTACATAATACCCTTCACAGGTTGAAAAATCTGGTAACCCATGTGGTTACGTTATTCTAGGATTCTTGTAGGCTGGCCCTTTTTCATTTTTCACTTCATTTCTCTATTCTGATGTTGAGAATACTGCTCTCTTCTGCTACTACAGTCATCTGCTAGGTCACTGATTTCTAGTTTCTACATAATTACAGGGTTTGCTCTTGTTCTTCTTCAGAAAGAACTTTTAATTTTTTTACTTTTCCTTGTAATCATTAGCAAATATGTCTTCAAAAATAAAATATGGCACATTTCCTTATTCTATGCTCTGAACACCTGGCCATCAATCATTGGACATCCTTGCCATCAAATTTTCTTTACTATTTTTAGCTCCTCCATTCTACATGTAAATTTTCCCACATGAGTGGTTATTAGCAATGAATGGTGGTGGCATGTTTGTTGGTTATTTTCCTTGTGATTCTTGTACTTCCTTGATGGGTGCAAAAGATGAGATGAATCTAACCACAAGACAGCTGACCTGTGTCAATAATCACATGGAGTAAAAATAATTCTGTTGACTATGTCTTTTTCTCCCTCCTTGGATGCCACGTGGAAACAGACTGTTAAATATTCATTCTGAAGATCATGTTTCATTTTGAAGACTAAGCTGGGCATTTAATTCAAAGATAACCTTCATTTTGAAGATACCATGGTTATTGAAGATACAACAGTCATTCTGAATACATAGCAGAAACCAACATTTTTCTCTTTCTCCAAACATGTTTTGTTTATGCCAACTCTTATGAACACTTTTATACTAATGGTCAATTGTCATATACTATATATCAAATATTTACAATGAGAAAAGTGCAATAAACATATATACCTGGCTAAAACAAGTTAATGCAAGTTTTAAAAGATGACTGCTTCTGTTGATATTATGTTGAGGCTTCCTACAACACTTCAAAAACAAGTGCAGTTGGTGAATTTGTACAATGGTGACTTAGAACTTTCAAGGTTATGCATGCCAGAAAACTGGTTTTCATGCATACCAACCCAGTAGTGCCTTAGAAAAGGTTTTCACTGCTGAGTTATTCATTTTTCTCTCCTTTTTTTTTTTTGTTTCCTTTTTTTTTTTTTTCTCTCTCCTTTTCTCTCTTTTTTTTTCTTGATTCTAATTATGCCCATGAAGGATTTCGTGATTTCCCTGAAATCATGCCCATGAAGGAATTCATAATCAGAATTTATTCATCTTTTTGTTTTCTATTTTTTTTCTGATTTTTTTTAATTTTTCTTTTAAGATTCAAAGATATGATCATTTGGAATCTTCATCAGAAGAAGAAGCCTCTTCTATCAAATGTAACTGTGTGAAATACCGAGAAAATTCCACCTTTGTTAGTGGTTTATGGTACAATTGTAAAATATGTCCATTTACCACTAATATCCTCCTTAAATCATCAACTAAAGAAATTTGAACAACTTCATTCTCAAACTCCCTTGGTTCATCCTTGCTACTCTTAATGTGATCATCATGCCACATTTTCCATTTTTGTTGAGTGAACTCTATTTGGTGAAGTGCTTCCAACCAAAGTTCATCAAATGCATTCAACTACAAAATTTGTTTTTTTTGTACCTGCAACAACTCAATGCCAGCTGCTAAAGATGCATAAAATGTTAGTAAAGCATTAGGATGTTGCACCAATATATTAAAAAAAATTTCTCCTTGGTTTTTAGTCAACCAACTATTGTTGTTCAAAGGTTGTTTTGGCTGTATTTCAGTTTGTTTTGTACCAGGATGATTTGAATTGGTTCTTGGAGAAACATTTTTATCTACAACAATGGAAGCCAAAACTAAAGTATTCTTTTCATTTTCCTTATGTGTTCTAAGAAACTGTGGGCTTTTCGTACAATCATACTTAGGTGTAATAAGTTTACCCGAAAGCAAGTTAACTAATTTTCCACATTTTTATATGGTTTTAGGATATACTTTCTTCTTTTTTCTTGGTTTGCTAAAACACATTTCTTGAACAATCCTATTAATGATTGGTACAACTTGAGGTAAAGGGATTGTAACAGTTAAATGTTCTAATTCATTTATCAAATCTGATTGTGAAGATGTTATTTTTGATATCTCAAACTATTCAAAATATGATACTTTATTTGATGAGGTATCTTGTTCTTCTTGATGTTGTTTTAGTGTGGATTTGTTTTCATGTTCATTCTTTTTAACTTCACTTTCTATCTTGATAAGTGGAATAGGTTCAAGCGGTGGTTCACTTGAACACAACCGAGTTTTAACACGATCACTAACATTTATCGAGGTTGTATTTTTTGATTCAACCACGGAGACAGGGGTTACCTGTTTAACATGATTTGGACTGACCACAGGTTGAGTTGAAAATAGAGGTTGTTTTAATTTTTGTTGTTGTTGTCCATGATAGAAATTATGGATATGATTAGGCAACAAATTTGATTTTTATTTTTGACAATATTGCTGCATGTTGTATAGATTTTGATGTTGTACCCATTGATATCCCTATAATTTTGGCTGCAACCATGGTGGATGTTGTTGATCCCATTGTTGTTGCATCCATCCATGTTGAGACCATGCTTGGGAGTATGCCCATGGTGGTTGACTCCAACATTGTTGAAGTGGACCTGAAGCAGACCATGGCATATACCAAGGATTATTTCCCCAATGTGCGGGAAATTGAGAAGCATTCGATATGGAAATTTATGAAAATTATTCCCTTGTCCTTGTCCTAAAAATTTGGTTTTTTTCATAGGTTGAGACTGTTTTTCAAAGACACTTTTAAGTTCTGGCAATAAACTACACTGATATGTGGGGTGTCCTAATTGACAAATGTTACATGTAGCAGGTATAAATATTTTTTTCAAAGGACAATCATGAAGAGAGTGTTGCTTTTTACATTCTGAACAATAGATGGCTGAAGATTCAGTAGATTCATTTTTTTCATCTAATATTTTATCATGTACTAAAATATCAGCCTCTTTCATGCATTCTTTCAAATCATGTTTTTCATTACCAATTTTGTGTTTTCTATGCCTTGAATGAGAGTAATTTTTACAAAGTTTAATAATTTCTTCAAATTTAAGTGCATTTGTATCTCCTCTTCCCAATATATCCAATGCATCGCTAGATTCATCTTGTAGTCCCCTTAAGAATATGACTTTGCAAATTTCAGGTTCAACACTTCCACATCTCTTATGAACAAAAGAAAATTTGTCTATATAATCTTCTAAGATTTCATTTTCCTCTTGTTTCATTGTAAGAATTTCATCATTTTGATTCTTGACTTGACAATATCCGTGGTATCTCTCCAAGAATATATTTTCCATCTCATCCCAAGTTCTAATTGAGTCAGGTGCTAAGGTGATAAACCATCATAGAGCTAACTCTTTAAGAGTGGAAGGAAATAGTTTGAGCTTTTGATTGTCATTAGTGTAATCATGAGCTTGACATACAATTTTATACTCAACCAAAAACATATCAGGATCTTCAGATGTAATTCCCTGGAAAGTTGGTAATACTGTAGGCAAAATAACCTTCATGGGAGCATTTTGATTAAGATCTAGTTGGATGGAATTTTGAAAAGTTCTGGCAGGTGCACTAGTTGCACTAGGGTGGAGCACATTGTTGGCTCTACCTTGATTCTCTTGTGAGCCTTCCATTGTAGGTTCCCAAAAACAATTATAAATCTTGTCAAATTTTCCTGATTGTATGGATTTGTCAAGATAAAATGCTGTTGAACTACTTAATTTTCCTTCTTGTAAACATTTCTCAAAGGATCTTGCAGTGCTGGAAGTGGATGATTGGGATTCTTTGAAAATTCCAACATTTTTGGAAATAAAAATATTAGACATTTTTGACATAATTTCAACCTCTTGTAAAATTTTTCTTCTTGTGGTTTCTTGCTTATTTCCTAAATGGATTGAAATACAATTTACCAATAACAATTACTTATACCAGTCATTACATTCAGATTTTACTCTAAAATTCACAACTTAGCATATTTAATAATTATTGGAGTGCTTTTCACCTTCTAACAACACCGTGTTCCCCGACAATGGTGCCAAAATGATGGGCTGTCATTAAGCACATCATTAATTCTCAATGAATTTATCAATCCAAGGTGGTGTCCAAGGCTATTTACGAGAGAAAGTTCAAGCAGGGTTGTAGTTCAGTTCATTTAGAAGCAACGAGGTCTTATTGGTGGAATTGATTGTGTGGGGGTTTTGTGTCACTTCTACCCCTAAATTGCATAAATTGAACTTTAATCTATTTGCAAGAATGAAAACTAATTGCTAATTGCATAAATGAAACCCTAGTTACAGTTGCAAGAATGAAATCTAATTAAATTGCAGAATTGAAACTCTAGTTATAATTACAAAATTGAAAATCTATTTAATCTTGCAATAATTGAAATGAAGCATAAAAACTAGATCCTATCAATGCTCTGTAAGAGAAGGTCGTCAATCTTCTGTGCAGGGTTTTGACAGCAAAAACAAGAATGCAGGGAAATTACAAAAAACTTGTAAATTGCTGGAAATGGAAATTTGCAGTGAATTGGAAAGTTTTTGGGAATGAAAATAATAACCAGATCTACCACTAATCATATCACAAAAACATTATGAACAAGAATTAAACAACTAGGAATGTTAGCTATGCAAAAGAATGAAAATGACAAGTTCACAACTTATTCTGCTGCAACAAAATTAGAATAAAACCTATCTGTCAGTCCTCCTCCTAGATATGGAAGTGGACAGTCTCCTTTCTTAGAAGAAGTTTTGAATTCTTCTTTAAATCTTACTCACACTCAGACATAACAAAATAAATGAAATGAAAACTACACTTTTATTGCTTCAGAAACATAATTACAATTTTGTTGAAATATGTTACAGGTTTGAAATCACTATTCTATTATCTCCCTATTTATTTTTTATCTCCTTCATCTAATCTATATAATCTAATAATAATCTAATAGCTCAACCTAAATGGGAGCTATCTTTTATAGATGCCTAAAATTTGATTACAAACAGAAAATATGTTGTTCCTGATATCCTGCAGAATTTCCTGGGTTTATCCTAGAAGAGGATCAATTTGATATTTTCCATAAATGGTGGCTTTGGATGGCAAGGACAGCAAGGTTAGATGGGAGATATTTTCCCTTAACTTTATAAACCTTCTTATCCTCTTTTCCACTGCCAAAAGTCAGTCAAAAAGTACATTTTGTTTTCATTCTGAAGATAAGTGGCTCATTTCGAAGATACTGCAATTTTCATTCCAAAGATCCGCTCATTCTGAAGATACTGTAGTTCTCATTCCGAATATCCACTCATTTCGAAGATACTACAATTTTCATTTCAAAGATCCACTCATTTCGAAGACACTGTGTTTTCTCATTCCGAAGATATTTGTTCATTTCGAAGACACTATGTTCATTCCGAAGACACTGTGTTCATTCTGAAGATCTTTAGAATGACCAACTGTGTTGACTCCAAATGGTTTTGGATGCATTTCTCAGGTGTATTAGACCTCAGTATCAGATTACAATAGTCTTCATTCTTCCTTGGATGTGAATTCCATGCCTTGCCATTCATTGGCGACTTGCTTGGAATTTATATGGAAAAACCAGTTTTTTGCTGCACAGTAATAAGTCTTTGTACTATTTGTTGAATTTAGAGAAACTAATGCTTAATTATCATCAAAATAAGACTACTTAAGTGCTACTGTCAACCTAAGCATGACAAGATAACATAAAACTATACAAGAACTGTTAAAAATCAGAATATAATATCCTTAACACTTCAATCATGCAAACAGTTAATACACGGCATATTAAATCAACTTAACTAGCATATAAGATAATTCACAAGAGTTTTAGGCAGTTTTAACTATTTAAAACATGCTATAAATGAGGCTTATCCAGGCCTCATCATTTTGTTGTTTTTTTTATGAGCAACTTGGAACAACAAAAAAAATATTGTTGTGTTAAATATTTTTTTTGTGTTAGCAAATTTTTTATTTTTGAAAAAAAATTGCTTTGCGTGTTGGTGGGAACAACTTTTAATTTTTTTAAAGTTGTTTTGAACAAAGTTGCATTCGAAAAAAATGTGGTGGGGGTGGGATTGGAACTCCCAAGCACACCTTTCAAATGAACAAGACCAAACCAACTCAGCGACAGTGAGATTTGAAACAAACGCCATCAACAACCTTTTTCAATAAGCCCAAGTCAACAAAAAAGATAACTTTTGGTGGGATTCGAACCCCCCACCAAATAATCATAATTGAAATGCCAAACCACCCTATCCACACTCAGAGGTGAGTCTGGACATATGTGAAAGCCCCCTTAAGGAGGTTTTTGAGGTTTGGGAACCCCTCTATGGTGGCACCTATGGAGAGTGAGAAAGAATGCATCATCACAACACAACCTGGTGAGGAAGGAGGTAGGTTTAGGCACTTCGATCCATGCTCGAATGCACAACATGACCTGGCAAGGAAGGAGGCAGGTTTTAGGCACTTCGATCCATGCTCGAAGTCGACACTACGATATATTTTTTTTATCTATGGCATCCTATGATAGATGAATAATAAAAAAATGTTTTTATGCCCTTTCATCCCACATGCTCAAGGCAAGAAGAATGGCAATATTTTTTAATAAAAATATTGCAATAGGTGCTTCAGTTGCCTATGGGAAATAACGTCATGCTGGTTTTCACCTTCAAACCAAGTGAGTGTATTCCCTCCACATGTCACTGTTCTGCATGTTTGGGGGTTTTAGATTGGTCTCGATCTACCTGGTTCTAATATCGCTCCACCTCTGGTCGATCTGCTTGGTTCTGGTTCTAATTCTTGATTTTCTCACTCCACCTTGATCTTAGCACTGCTATGGTACCATGTTGAAATTTGTAATGAAAATGATGAAGCGAACATGTGTATTGATTTTGTATGGGTATATATAAGTTACAATTAAGTTGGTTGGCTACCCAACCAACTCCCCTTTTTGGGTAACCTCCTTAACCAACCATGGAGGAGCCTTTTAATTAATGAAATAACATAGATGCATTTGATATGTGCTAACAATAATACCTAAAATTTTGTACCACATATACCATTCCCAAAGCCTCTCATTCTATTGTACTATAATTTCTTTTTGCCCTTGACAATATATGACTTTAAAATAAATAGGCTAATCCAACCTAAATTGTCCTTCCTAATAAAATGTGCATCCTATTGTAAAATTGGAAGCATCAATATGGACATGGAACTCTTTATCCCAATTTGGAAACACCAGGATGGGGCTACTCATAAGTTTTGCTTTTAGTTCCTTGAAAGCTCCTTGATGCTCCTCTATCCAACTAAAATGAACATTCTTATTTTTCAATAAGTCTAATGGGTAGGATACATGTGCATAATTCTTGATAAACCTTTTATTATATATTATGGATCCTTAGATGGTTTTTAATGAACTCGCATCATATGGCTCCTCCATATACAAAATGACACAAGTATTAGGATCAATATTCAACCCTTCATTGCACACTATATGTCCTAGTAATTTTCCATATGGTACCATCAAATAATATTTCCTAGGGTTCAAGGATATTTTTGCATTCCTACATCACCTCATACATTCACTCAAGGCTGGTAGATGGTCCTTGATCCTACCATAGATGGGCCAGTAATCCAATAATACCTTTTACTTTCTTATTGTCAATTGATTGAATATTTATAGAATAATTTATTGAAATATGGTCGAGGAATTATACAACCCAAATGGCATCCTGTTGTATGCATAAATTCCATTTTCTATGACAATTGTGATTTTTAACTTATCTTCTTCAACTATATTGATTTGTTTATAGCTAGAAAACCTATCTAGAAATGAATAAATTTCATGTCTTGCTACTTCCTCCAGAATGGAATCTACGAATGGAATAGGAAAGGGATATTTAATCGTTTGAAAATATACACAGATCCAAATATTATCCACTTCCATTTTCAAGGTGACCATAATAGGAGAAACCCACTCGCTTGTGGTAACACAAAAAATAATGCTAGCATCCAATATCTTATTTATCTTCATATTTACCAGAGCTGCATGCTTGGGATTCATTCTATATGGCCTCCTTATCATTGGCTATTCCCTAGGTACTAATTTAATATTGTGGACATAATTCTAGTGGTATACCTTTCAAATACTTATACATCCATGCAAAAACATCCTTGTATTCCAAAAATATCTTGAAAGTTGTTGCTTTCAATATTGGATTCCAATCATCACCACAATGGATCATTCTAGGCTTGTTCTTCATTCCTATATTCACGTCTAAGATATTAGGTCCCTCATAGTTGATATTTTTTTACTCTACCTTATCATTTTCTACATTTTTTAGATGCATTGATCTCGTATCTATCTCTGCATCTCTAATTGTATATTCTGCAAAACTCTTAGGAAATGTCTATTTTCTTGTTCTTTTTTAGTTTATTATTGATCTTCTCATCTTATTTTTCCATGATCCTCTATATTAATATAGATTTAGTTGGGCTAAAACACCTCATACTCCATCTACCTGAAGTATGTTAAAAATACCATACATCCAAGACAAAAATGCAAGATTGAATGTAGCTAATATAAATGTAACCACACAAGTAAAGAACAAGATAAAGAAATGAATTGGATGATGCCCTTTTACTAATAATGCTTTGATATTCTAAGAAGATTACAATAAAATACCTCTTAGGTATTGCTACCAACCTAATACAATGAAATATAATTATAGTCATTTGGGATGTAATTCATAGAATCTATTTTGCATCCCCACAAACAAATGAGGGATAGGTTTCTCATTACTATCACAATGTAGGATGATGTAATATGAATCTTTATGTTGTTATCTCCTTGCAAATGACTTGTAATCTGCACATAATAAATTTAAAAAGACATTAATAGCATATGAAGAGCCTTCCAAATATTAGGCCCATAGTAATGATAAATCAGATGATAAAGAGAGCTGAAATACGAGAAATAGATGCATGAAAATTAAAATTAAACTATGCTAGTAAGTAATTGAAATATTGCTAAATCTAACGAAAATAAGAAAATAGAAAATGGATCTCAGCCTAGGAGGTCATCTCTGTACAGGATTTTCTAGCCTACTGACCATATCTAGGAAGGATGGTGACACTTGTGGGCTATCTCAGGGTAAGACAACTATTGAATTGCAAGTTAATTTCTCGTAATTGATGTGAGGTAACACTAGGTTTGATCCATAGAATTGATGTTCAAGGTTGTGCTCGTGAAGAATGAATTAATGATAGAATTTTATATGAAGCAAGAGTATTGTATATTGTAAGAGGTGTGAATTTTATATACAACTTTTGAAATGGTCCATTGTCATGCTTGGAAGCTTCATGGTTAAATTTTGGTAGCACTTCATTGCTTTGAAAGATGAAAGCTCTTCAAGTTTACAATTTGATAGCACTTCATTAAATGAGATTGCTAGTATTTTCAATGAAAACTAAGCACCTTTTTACAGACATCCCAATGGGATTATAAATCTTCCTTGAGAAGCCAAGAATTAGTTGGAAATCAAGAAATGTAATTACTTCTTGATAATCGTTGTACCATTGCTCACAATTAGTACTTGCAATTGTTTGAACCGTTGTGTGGGATTTTGCATCCCATTACTTCAAACATGGCTATATCAAGGTGAGACAGTAATGACTGTGGGTCATATCGAGGTGAGATGATCATAGTTAGGGATCATCTCGGGGTGAGATGATCTCTACTACAAAGAGAAATTTACCTATCTTTGAGTGGTGAGAACCACTATTAAGCCCTAGGGCTATCCTAGATGGATCATATGGCCTTAAAAGGTGTCCATATAGGTAGTCTTCTTAATATCACATGTTTTAGGTGTCTATAGATGTCCCTTTTTGGGATGTGTTGTGTAAAAATACAACACAAAGCAAAAATAGATGACCTAAGTCAAATTAAGGGTTTATGGTACTCATAGATATGATTAATGTTAGATGCCCTAATCATGAAAAAAAAAATATATTTGAAAAATTGCTTCTAACAGATTGAAAAATGTAATCTAAATAAACCTTTTAGCTGAGACAAACAAGTGATCTACAAGGCTTGAGGCATACTTAATCTTGGTATATTATTCAATATGAAGAGACACAGGGATCTATGAAACCTTCATGCTTAAAGAATGCCAAGTATTTGTTTGGTTTAAAATTTTTACTTATTGTCATCCCCAAGAAAAATGGGCATGATTGTCTTTGGAAATGATTCCTGGATGAACATAATTTGCATTGATTAAGTGCTTGATTATTTATTTTGATTATAGATTTCATGAGGTATGACTACACCCTCAAGCAATGAGTCAACGAGAAGATGGAAAGTGATGATAGCGACAAGTCACTTGACCAAGATGACTTTTTTGGGTTTTATAGGATTATAATGAATGTGCAAGGGAAGACTCCCATTAAAACTATGATTTTTACCATTATTGATAATTGTACATCTCTATTCCTTGGAGCAGTCCAACCACATGGATTTTTTAGGGAATTGAGAGAATTATAATTTGGTTTATTCCCAAGGTCTATTGAAATGTATGTGATATAAATAATTTGGGTACCTTTGGAGTCATTTGAATTGTTTTTACCAAAGGTGTAAGAGTATTTAGAGATTTTTGGAATTGACCAAAGAGATGAGGCATTTTTGGAGTCTTTTGGATTGATTTGACCAAAGGTGTAGGTGCCTTTGGAGCTTTTTGAAATTGACCAAAGGGATTAGGTATCTTTGGAGCCTTTTGGATTGATTTGACCAAATATTTAGGTGCCTTTGGAGCTTTTTGAAATTCACCAAAGGGATGAGGCGTATTGGGAGCCTTTTGGATTGATTAAAGAAAGTGAGGTAAAGGGTGCAACTTTTTGGACCTAGAATTTTATTTGTTGATTGATGATTGTAATAAATTTAATTGTAAATGTGTGCTTGTAGGATTATCCCATGTTGCTTGATTGCTTGATTGATCATTGGGGAAGGTGTGATAATGTGCATGCCTCTTTTGGTATTGAAGGTGTTTGTGTGATGTTTTTAATATTTGTAATTTTAGGGCCATCCTGGGGTATGATGGTTGTATTCTAAAAATTGCAGAGCCGTCTTGGGGTAGGATAGTCGTATTGAATGAGACTGACTCACACAGGGACGGTCTTAGAATTTGAAAAATTTAAAAGTAAATTTTCTAATTTTTTGATGTCATTTGCACTTCTAGGAGTTGCAAAAAAGGAGAAATAAGGAGGAGAGTAAATTTCTGATGTGGAGTGTTGCCAAATCTTCTACCCATTTCGATCATGGACCAACCTGAGGCTTCGACAAGTGAAGGAGCCAAAGTGGGGAAGGTATAAACCTAATTCCTTATTTGTTAATTTGCACTTTTAAAATGAACCTCATTCATTAATGTGGAAAAATGAACTTCATTTAAAAAATTAAGGTAATGAACCCACCTTACATTAGGAAATATAGTGTAGGTTATTAAGATTTGTTTGTTTTTTTTTTTCTTTTTTTTTTGTGTTTTTAAGCTATTTTTCCCATGTTTCGGGACCGTCTCGGGTAGAGACAGTTCCCCTTTGGGGTTTTGGGGGCCATCCTAGTGTGGGATGACTACAGCTTGAAAAATAATGGTCAAATTTAAACCATTTCAATGGTCATTCTAGGGTGATACGGTCCCTCCTGTAGACCATCTTGGCCCAAGATTGCGGTATACATTTTTTGATTTTTTTTAAATTGTGATTGATTGAATGTTTGAGTTCAGATTTTGAAGGCTCATTATAGATTTCCCATACTTTTTGAAATGGTTCAAGGAATCCTTACTAATGATTTATGGAAATAGCTTGATTTGATTAGCCTCAAGAAAGTGACTTGACTAGAGGTGGTGATGTCATATTAGGCCTATCTGACTGCCCTAGTTGACTGATGGGACAAATGGACTAACACTTTTCACCTCCTAGATGGTGAGATGATAGTCACCTTGGAGGATGTGTACCAAGATAACTGCATTTTTATTGAAGGATACACGATCACCTTGACTCCCCTTATTCAACAAGATAGAGTATTGCAAAGGGTATTTGGTGCAAATGTGAAGGCTGTGTAGTAATGCATGGATAGCAGTGGTATTTTGATCAAGGTATGGTATTATACATGGGTTTTTACTTGGAGGTATGTAGTATTGATATATATTATATCAAACATATTACTGCCTAACTCCTTAATAGCAAGGTTCTCATGGAACCTCCTTGATTTGGTACAGGATCTAGTGGTTTTCGTGTTCATATATATGATGAGTTGTATGAGATATGGTAGTAGGTTTTATGTGGATTGGGTTTTAACTTCCTTCTTATGGTTTGGGGATGGAAGCATATCCGAGTAGACCTACCAAAGGGACTTCCATGGTTACCATGAAAATATATGGATGATGTCGATATAGGATACACAACTTGATGGAGGTGAGATTAGAAGATAGGTCAAACTCAACCTCATAGAGGTAGGTTTACACATTATATTGGATCACTTAAGGGATTGAGACTAGGGTAGGTAATTTTAAGGTTGTATATGGATTTTCTATCTTAGGAAGAGGTGTGGCATAGCTTGGGTGCATGAGGTACGAATAGTGGTTGATTAGGTGGTATGGTACAGAGTGGAAGTACTTCTAGTACTCTCACATGACTCATCAATTTGGGATATGTCAGGGTGTTCTGAAGGAGCCTATTTTTTATCACTATTGAGGGGTAGAAACACGTTTGGAGCTACCTCGAGTACAACCACTAGGAGATAAATAGGATGCACCACTAGAATTTCTAGGTTTGGAGGACCTAGGTATGACAATGGAGTATGATAGGTGGTGGTTACTCAGCTATGGTAGAGAGGTGGGCCTATGGTCAAGTCGACTAGGGTGGAGGTAGATGAGGGCTCAAGAGGGCAATGAGTGCATAATTGGATAAAGAAAGAGTGGGTCCATCCTATAGAGAGGGTGGTAGAGCCATAGGAAGAGGGTGGCAATGATGAGGATCTTAGGTATGAGGATGCTCAATTTAGGATGTAGGTGTAGTCCTTACATGCACAATTGGTAGAGTGAGATACTACTATTATAGTACTATAGAGTCAAATAGGTAGGGGATAGTAAAATTGGAGTGGATTATCTAAGGAGTGGGACCTACTCAAGGCCTAGGTGGATAGTTCCCAAGTGAAGATAGATAGGGTAACGATAAAACAAGATACTTTGCAGACACAAATGGTTGCTAGGATAGTAGAGAGAGATTCTTATCAAGCATATGTAGTAGCCAATATAATAGAGTGTGATGATATGTAGGCTCAATTAATAGTTGTGACCACCTCTCATGGATAGGTGAGTAGATATCCAATCTACATGGGATATTATAGGGTTACAAGCTAAGGTAGATAGACTAAAGACTCTACTAACTGACTATGATGCTCAATGCCGATTTGACAGATATGATGGATTTGGAGGGTTATGTGAGCTTGATTGGTGATCATCTACTTGAGTGGTCTTCATTAGGAGGATACCATCAGAGTCAACACAATGAATCAGGGTATCCATCCGTGAGATAGATTCATAGGTCATCAATGAGGCTAGAGAGATTAGTGACCAATGGATCAGAGTAGCATCATAGAGATAAGGTAGAGGGTAGGTGTGACTCTGGGGGCACAGGCCCTGCATGACTTGGTCTTGTATATTGGTTTCTTTTTGGGTGTAAGGTCTGAGGACCTATAATATTGTAGCCTATGATTATTTTTTTGTACCATGATGTATCATAGATTATTCAAGATATATATATATATATATATATATATATATATATATGACACATATTTTATTATGGCTCATTATGTGTTTATGTCATGTGTTTAATTTTTTTTTTTATGGATGTGATTATGGATGATGGATGTATACCTAGGCATAGATTCATGGATGTATTCTTAGATATGTGTATGTATAAATGTGATGCCTAATGTTAGATGCATGTTTTAGATTTATTTATTTGATTATGAATTTAATTCATGTTATTTGGTATGAAAAATATAATATGTATGAGATGCATTGGTTTTTATATGGATGTCCTAATATAAATTGTGGATGTATGTTTTAACTACTTAAAATATAATGGATGGATCTAAATGGGTTTAACAAACTAGGTTCTAGACACCACAAAATGTATAAAAAATCATAAACTAATTTTTTTTACCTTATAACCAAAGTTATACATTTGGATGTGAATGTGTGAGATGAGATGTGTGAGATGTGAGAGTTTTCCCTATGATTATTTGCAAAGTAAAAGGTATGCATAATTTAGCCAGTGGCTATCTAAACATCATTGCTTATGCTTATCCATTATCTAGTCTATCTCAGGGTTATGCACAGTGGCATATTTCACAATTTAGCACAAATATTTGAATTTTTACAATGTTAATTTTGAAAATTTGGGACCATATAGGTCAGCCCATTCACCCAAAAATTTTGGGATCCAATTTTTTTAAGGGTAAATTCGCCATGCTATCATAAGGTTTTCCGCCTAATTTTTGCCTTAAATTTATAAAAAATAAAAAATATCCCACCCAATTCACCCCTTGTACCCCATTATATATAGCTAACCCTAAAAATGACTCTCATACAATTATAACATTAATTTTTTTGAATAGAGAGTGATACAAAGAAGAAAACTAACAAAACATGAGTCCACGACTAACACAAGGTGACTGGTAGAAGGTGACTGATGGAAGGTGACTAGCGAAAGGCAACTGGATTAAGGTGACTATCAAAAGGTGACTAGTAGAAGGTGAGTGGCAAAATGTGAGTGGGATAAGACGAGTGGCAAAAGGTGAGTGGTAGAAGGTGAGTGGCAGAAGGCAAGTGACATAAGGTGAGTGGTATAAGGTGAGTGGTAGAAGGTGAGTGGTAGAAGGTGAGTGGCATAAAGTGACTGGCATAAGGTGAGTGGCATAAGGTGAGTGGCATAAGGTGAGTGGCATAAGGTAAGTTGTAGAAGGTGACTATCATAAGGAAAGAGGCATAAGGCAACTAACATAAGGTGACTGGCATAAGATGACTAGTAGAAGGCAACTGGTAGAATGCAATTGACATAAGGTAACTAGCATAAGGTGACTGGTATAAGGCAACTAGTAGAATGCAACTAGTAGAAGGCAACTAGCATAAGACGACTAGCAGAAGGCAACTAGTAGAAGGCAACTAGCTTAAGGTGTCTGGATTAAGGTGACTGATAGTAGCTTATTGAAATACAATGATAACGATTACTGGTAAGTTTCCTTTTTTAACATTTTATTCAAGGACACTCAATAAGGAGGTTTATTTTACTTGGGACAGATATTCTGTTGTCTCTAATAGTAGTTCTCTTTTATACCAATTATTTTCATTTTTAAAAATGATGTTCATTGTTCATGTTACTCTTCTATTCATACAGGTAAAATTTCAATTGTTGGTAGTGGAAAGAAGGGATGTCAGTATTCAGATAAAAGGAGTATCCTCAAATACTTTCATAATATTTTGAAATATGGCCAGCCATCAAAAATCTACACAAACTAAAGGTATGAATGCCTTTACTTACCAGTTAATTTTTTTACATTGTTAATTTTATATATAATGTCTTCATTCATAAAGAAGTGTACTTTTTGGTTTATGGCTTTATCAAATTTTTATCTATAGAAGGTATGCTTTTAAATTCCATAGTGATAATGACCCTCCTACTGACACTAGTATTATCTCTACAAAAAACAACATTGAACCTGTTATGCCTCCACTTCCACATATCCTAGTTAATAAAAATTCCATAGATGAAAATATTCTTAATCAAATGGAACAACAACATGAAGATATTCCTGAATCTAACACACAAAGTGGAAAAGAAAATAATAGTTCTTATGTAGTCCCTACTTCTAGAGAATATTCATCTAAAAAACATAAACGTGTAAGGTTATCTAGGTGGAAAATTAACAGATCATTTTAGCCTGATTGGATAGAAAAATTTCCATTTATTGATCCAATGCTGCCAAAGAATAGTAGTGAGGAAATAATTGAATTGAGATGCATAATTTGAAGTTGGAAACATGACAAGGATCATATATTATAACTTAAGAAAGATACAGTAGAAAAACATTATGGAAAGGTTTATATCAAAACAAAATAAGGTGATCGACCAATACCAAAAACTTATAGGTGGAAGGATGCATCAGAGTGCACACATATAAGATATGCACAAGAATATGACAAATAAATGAAACAAAACCAAAATTTGGTTGAGAAAGGTGCAACAATTCAAGCTCAATTTCAAAAAATGAATAATTTAACTTTAGCTTCAAAAAATTTACAGTTTGTTTTTGTATAATCTATTCTTAAAAAGGGTAGACCTATGTCTGATTTCATTGATTATAAATTTCTATTTCTACTAGATTATGTACAGAACTTACACAGCACCCATTTGTCAGATCAAAGTGGTTGGAAAATGGTAAAATGTCTCTCATTGGTTGAGTAGGATGACCTCAAAGAGAAGTTAAAAAAAGGCCAAATTCATTTCACTTTCAATTGATGAGGTGACTGTTTTTGACAACACATCTTGGATTTGCATGCATGTTTATACATTGGAAAATCATTTAAGGCGACATATTTTACTTGCATTATGTAATATGGTGGAAAATTGCAATGTAGAAAATATTTACAATTTTGTTGTTTTTAGTTTAAAATAAATATTAGGAATGAATGAAATTGAAATAGCCACTAATTTAATATGTGTCAAAGCTGATGGTGCTACTACAATGCAAGGACACATGAATGGTATTTTTGTTAGACTACAAACATTTGTTGCCCCATATTTTATCCCTATTCATTTCATGGCTCATAGAATGAATCTTGCATACAAAATTGTGGATACATTTACAAATGTTGCAAGAGTGGAAGAGCTTGTCCATGAAATTCATGATTATTTTTCACACAATCCAAAAATATTTTTAGAGTTTCAACAGTTTGCACTAGGAGTTACTGAATGTAAAAACTATTAAAATATGTGGATACTAGGTGGATTTCGATGTATCAATCGGTATTTAGAGTTTTCAAATAATATCAATCCTTGATAGGGTTTATGTATGCAAATCATAGGGTAGTTAATAAGGCTAAATATTTACTATTTTGAATGAGTGACTTTGAAACACTTCTCACATTGTGTGGTATTCTTCCAATGTTGAAATAAATTAATATTTTGATAAAAATTGCACAAGAAATATCGTTTTATATTGTGGATTTCATCAAGGTGGGAATGATCAATTACTATGCATGCAAATCCATGCATATTATATCAATATGTATGGACATGCATGCATATCCATATAATGAATGCATCTGGTCAAATTTTTATGGATCCCATGTTTGAGAGTTGGAGAGAATTAATAAATATGAATGATTCTCAAAGCTTTCTGAAGTTCAATATAAATGATCATCTATGTATTAATGTCCATGGAAATGAAATACCTTTATATTCTTTTGTACTACAAATGGATATAGATACAAATTAATTTGAGAAAATGCCCACAACCTACAATAGATTTCATGTAGTTGTATACGATACAAAAATTAAACTAGAACAAATAGCAGAATCATTGACAAAAGAAATAATAGATTGTTTTCAAAGAGATGAATTGCTTAAGGCTATGGGTGTGGTTAATCCAATTTTTTGGGATTATTGTAGTGAATACCATATTATAAATGGTTTTTTTCTAAAATACATGGGCATTATTTCTAGCCATTTTAGTATAAGTGTGGTAGTCAATGGTATTAAAATCAATGGAATTCTCAACAGATATTTTGATAAAACAATCAAACTATTTTGGAACAACAGTGTCTTCTCAAGTTTCACAACTCTCTAACCATCAATGAAACAGGTTCTATTTCATGTTTGTGGAGAATATTACATCCTAGTAGTATCCTACAACATACTATGAGTGAATATTTTTATTTATATGAATTATATCAGAAAATGATTTTAGTATCTATGGAAGATGAAAGGGTATTCAGTGCATTATCATATGTAAAATCTAAATTTCGAAATAGGTTGTACAAAAATTTGAAAAATTATTTAAGAGCATATATGTCAACCTATGAGGTGAAGTTTCCTTATGAAAGATAATTGTCACACTGGAAATCTATGGCAGAGAGAAGAGGTGTAATAAATACTGAGGATGATGGTAACACGAATCAGATTGTGATGATAGAAATTTTGGATAATAAATATTGAGGATGATGGTAACACGAATCAGATTGTGATGACAAAAATTTTGGATATGAGTGCAGATGATTTTGTACAATCTGAAAAGAGTTTGTTCTAGCTTCCAGCATTATGATGCAAATATTATTTCATCTGATTTGATTTCACATATTATCATTTGATTTGATTTTACATCTTAGAATGAAATGATTATTTGATTTGATTTGATTTGATTTCAGCATTATAATGAAAGGAATATTGAGATTATATTGTAATTTGATAAATGTAATTTTGATGTCATTAATCATATAATATGATATTATAAATACAATTGGATACTCTATATCATGTTTATGTCATTAATCATATAATATGATATTAGAAATGTCATTGGATACTCTGTATAGCATAGCCCTCTGATTGATTATGTATATTTGAATGAAATTGGATTATTTGAATAGCCCCCTGTATAGTGTTGATTAGAACACTACATTATATTTTATATCAGAAATGTGTTATTGGATATTTTGTATATCATTTTACATAAGCCTTGTTATTGAATTATTAGTCTAAAGTTTCAAATTTTTGGTAGATTTGTATTGTATATATCATTTATGGCAATGTGTCAAAGTAAATATCTATGCTACATTTCCAGTAATTTCAAATTATTTTATATAACACAAAAGAACATCTTAATGCATCCAAATAATTCAAAATTACTTAATGCATCAACACAAATAATAAAAACTGACATACTGCATCCACATAATTCAAAATTACTGAATGCATCAACACAAATAATAAAAATTGGCATATGATAACAATAAACATTTCCAGTCATTTCTCTTTCATTGATATCAATTTTCAAAAAAGATACCATTCTTTCACAATTTACAAATAAATATCAAATATTTTTTGTTTCACTTCAAATTAAAAACAACAAAATTTTACATCAACACAAATAATCAAAACATAACAATATTTAAAACAAAATTTCAAAAAGATAATACAATTTTTTCAGAAATTATCTCTTTCATTGATTTCAAGAAAGATACCATTCTTTCACAATTTATAAAAAATATCAAAGAGTTTTTGTTTCACTTCAAATTTAAAACAACAAACTTCTATTCTTTTTGCATGGTTCTTGAAGGTCCACCTTCATCTATCTCAATATCCTTTGCTTTTAATGCATCAACCGTAATTAAAATTTCAGTTGTAGTGTTGATCCTTGATAAAAATGAACTTTCTTCCTTTGCTATATCTTCTTTAAAAGGTGCATTCAACTCTTTCTCATTTTATTTCAATACAACCTCAACATCCAGGCCCCTATCTCTGATAAAATTCTTCAACCAATTATTTTCTCTAACAATGTATTGTAACCTCTTCTTCACTTTAATAGCATTATTAATACTAATTTTTAAAGTATTGATCAATGTTTTCATGGCACCAACCTGTTACTTTAAGTTCTAGAAGTTAGACTGCAAAATACAAATTAAAAAAGGTTAATATTTACAAACAAAATATATTTAAGAAAAAAATGATTTTTTAGTTAAATGTAAAACTTACATCAGTTGTAAGTCATGCAGTTTCTACAATTGCTACTTTGTTTTGATCTAGTGCCCATTCATTGAAGCATATCATTACTCTCTTCATCCTGAAGCATATCACTTACATTTAAAGGGAAATTTTGAGGATTCATATCCTGATAAAGAAAATTACAATCTAGAGTTCCCGAGGGCATATGAGATGCACTCTCAACATTTGAGAAATTCTCTAGGGTTAAAAATGTGTAAAATAGAAACATTAGATTCAAACACATTGTGTGTCTAGGTAGCAATTATTGTATCATGATACAATTGTGTGAATAATATTTTACCATGCATACGTGATTGGTTCATCACCAGTGGTACCTGTTTTGGATGAACAGGAACTCATTGTGTTGATGGTTGTTACTATGTTTGTGATTGGGCATATGGTGGAGGCATATTTTTTTCAGTATTTTGAATGTAACATCTATATACAAAATTTCACATAAAAATATAAATTTAATCTTGTGTAAATAACAATATCATAAAAATATATTTATTTTAACCAAACATACCAGACTCAAACTCCGTAGTCATTGATGATTCAACAATTTGCCCTTTCTCTTTAAATTATTTAAAATAAAAAGATATATAATTTTAAGTTATTAAAATACATAATTTAAAATAGTAATTTTGAATAATAAGGTTACCTTGTGGGTTGGAGGTAACTTATTTCATGTCGATTGTAGCAATTCGATAAGTAAAATGACCCACATGTGTATGTTGAATCTGATCACCATGATACCTCACACGTTTGGAAGGAGTTACTGGTGATGACTGCGACTATGAGTTATAATCAACATACACTTCTTGAATCCTAAATGTGGCATCCATTTTACTTGGATACTGATATTCTCTTATCTATTTTCAAAATAAAATTAGAAAATAACAAGATAGATTGAAAAAAAAAAGAAAACAAAGATATTTTAAAAAATATGTTTACCTGTATTTCATTCTCAGTCATGCCAACAACCAAAATATTGGGGTGCAATGTAGTGGGAGGATTTCTTTGTTGAATATTGAAATAAGCTTCATGAAAAAGACAAAGAATAAAATTGTTGGTTGTCACTGTATACGAAGTTTGAATTTTTTGGGCACTTAGAAGGTCCAATTTTATGTGGTTGGACATGTGCATCGACCAGTCAAATATTCCACCACCAATACATTGAATCAATAAATATAGTGCCAAAAATGATATTTATGTAGGTCACCCCTATAGAATAAGCCTTGCTTGAAAAAAATCAATACAAGCATAAATAAATATGTCTCCAATGTTGGAAATGTTTAAGCCCCTTTTGGACTTAAAAGAATTAGCTAAAAAAAGAGAGAACATTATTAGAAAACAAAAAGTACAACAAGGAGAACTTTATTAGAGAATTTAAAATACAATACATCAATATTTAATGTTAAATAAAAAATATATTTTAAAAATATACCTTTCAAATTATCTGAATGAACAGAGTAAACGGTTGCTAGGGTGGATTTATCATCGTCGATCAAGGTGTACTAGTTGTTCACTAGTATACCATCCAAAAATGGTAGCCCTGTTAGTCACTGCACATTAAAGGGTTTAATAGAAAAAACAATGTCCTTGTTGTCCACTTTGATCGTAACAGTGGATACATTATGGTTGTAACAACTAACAATCTGTTGCATCAACTGAATATTAATGTTCAACTATGGCATCTTCAATACACCAGCAAGTTTGGAGATGTAAATCCATTGTGAATCTCTTCCAAGAGTGTTGAAAATGTTTGTGATGTTGGGGTAGTAGAATATCCTGAAATTAATTTTAAAATGAAGAGGAGAGGCAGATCTAGCCATTTCTAAAAACACATAGGAAAATCCTCTTAAACACTTAATAAAATGCTCTGAAATACCCTAGAAAAAACTCTAAAAAATATTTGCAAAACCTTTTGAAAATGTTGGAAAAACATTTTGAAAATGTTGTCAAAACCTTCTGAAAATGCTGCTAAAATGCTCTAAACATGCTTTGAAAAGTGTTTAAAAAGGCTTTGAAATCGCTGTGGAAAATGTTGGAAAAAGATCTGGAATTGCTTTGGAATACACTTTAGGAAAGGTAAAAATTGACCTTGCATATGTATTTATAGAATTTTGCATGAGAAATTTGATATATGTGCAACACGTGGTAGATGAGATGACACGTGGTGCCATCTTATTGATAAAATTGTATGGTCACCTTTTTCCAATCATCATCTACCAATCTCCATTTGCAACTTACCTTCTACCACCTACCATCTATTAGTCACCATCAACCAGTTTCCATCATCCAATCACCATCTACCAGTCACCATCTACCAATCACCATCTTCTAGTTACCATATTCCAGTTGCCATATTCCAGTTACCATATGCCACTCACCATCTACCAACCACCATCTACCATTCACCATATATCAATCACCATATACCACTTGCCATATACTAGTCACCTTCTACCACTTGCCATCTACCATTCACCATTTTCCACTCACCATCTACCACTTGCCATCTACCACCCACCTTTTCTCACTTGTCATATGCTAGTTTCCATTTTCCACTCACCTTGTGCCACTCACCTTATACCACTTTCCTTATGCCACTTATCTTCTACCACTCACCTTATGCTAGTCGTCTTAGGCCAGTCACCTTATGCCAGTCATCTTAGGCCAGTCACCTTATGCCACTCACCTTCTACCACTCACCTTCTACCACTTGCCTTATGCCTCTGCCACTCACCTTCTACCACTTGCCTTATGCCTCTGCCACTCACCTTCTACCACTTGTCCTTTTCCACTCATATTCTACCACCCACCTTCTTCTAGTCACATTATACCACTCACCTTCTGCCAGTAGCCATAAAATTTTATTGATAATTTTTGTGCAAAAAAATAAAAAAATCACCATATTTTGATAAATTTTCTACAAAATTTTGAAAAAAAATTGCCCCAAAGTTTATACACCATTCACCTAGATTCGCCCCAATTTAATAATTATTTTTTTGGTACTACCACTTATGCAGAACCTTGGTCTATCTTATGAGGACCCCTTAATAAGAAAAATCTCATAAGGAAAACTACAAATGATAGTGAGATATTTGGGTGCTATGAGTAAATTTTAAGGTTTTCCATGAGACTCAAACACCCTTGTTGACCAATATTATTTGTATACTGGCTATAAAAAACTCTAAAAGTTATAATTCTATAATGAATACCCAGATATTCAATATCTCTATGTGTGCAAAGTGAATCTATTTAGATAATGCATAAGACTACCTCAGTGCCAGGAGGGTTTCATGCAACCCATTATTGTAATGAAGATCACCCTATAGTCATATTATCCTGAGTTTGGATGTAGCTGGACTCGACTACTAGGCAATAAAAGCTACCAAAATCTAGCTCAACCATAAGTCGACATTGGTCTGTATAAAAGAAGGTTGCTAATGTGATAGACATATCGCCATCCATAAAGCTCCTCCAATGCTAGGTAGGTTTCATTAAACCCATTGCTATAAGGGATATTACCCCATGGTTGCTGAATAACTAAGGATTCTAGGGATTCAAGATTATTACCCCCTTCTTTTCTTTTGATTGTTTGGGATACTTGCTCATTTTGTTTTTTTTTATAGTGGGAAAACCACTTTTTTTAGGAGCGAGGGATTATATTAGCGGTGAAACCCACTGTTTTATTTTTTTAGAAATTGCTCATTTTGTGTAAGAGCAAGGGGATTGCTTGGGTAGGGCAGAGCTTATCCTTTTTTCAATTCTCAGCATTCTAGACCATACACATTAGAGGATGAGTAAGGGAAAAATTTTGCTCAAGGTGCCAAGGACTACGTTGTAGCATCATCCTTGTTCAAAATTAGATTTTAAATGTGTAAAATTATGTTGGGATTTTGGCATATGCAAGGTATTATCAAAACAAGACCTTATCTTCTAAAATCAAATATAGATTTCTAAAAAATCTAAAAAGAACACTAAGAATGGTTGAATGATCAAATACCTAGTAAAACACCCTATAGCAACTTATTAATTGTGTTGGAAAACACAATTACTCACAAAGGGGAATATGGATGGTAGTGATATATGGTATGTGGGGGCTTTCCCTATGCTCTTTTGAAAACTAAAAGGTATACGTAAAATAGTTAGTGGTCATCTAAATATCATTATTAATACTCATTCGGTATCTAACCTAATTTATGAGGATCCCTTAATAAGTGAGAGCTCATAAGGAAAACTACAAATAATGATTATGGATAAAGATTAATTTAAGACTCATGACTGGTGTACAAACATGGTACCATTCATAGGAATGCAAACACAAATTGTTCTAATGCAATTGTAATGGATGAATATGCCTAATGCAACTGATCAATGACTACAATACAATGCATGATGACGTAATGTAAATGTTTTTGTATTTTTTATGTTTTACATTGTTTTTTTTTGTGTTTTTATGTTTTTTAATTTTTTTTTGTGTGGGGAAAGGTGTGATACCTTAACCACCCAAAAGTGCGTGGTTATCGGTGAATGTGGGGAAGGTGTGATAAACTCATAATCCCCAATTTTTTTCACCGATTAATGATGTGAATTATGGGAAAGGTATGCCACCTTTAACACCCCATTGTGCACCATGCTTGGTGCAATGTGATTGGCTTGGTTGGGAGGAGTGATAAAAATTGACCCCCTATTATGGTAATGAATCCTATGCAATGTCAATGTCTTGATGGGATGAAGCGAGTGAACCATTTGTGTGGAGATCATTTTGTTCTATCATATCTTGCATAAGATTCTTGAACGTGTAGCAGGTTCGTATATCATACCCATTCTACCAATGGTAAACATAATAAAGGTTTCCATTATGATACTTAGGTTTAGGTCTATTTGTCTTTACTTCTAGTAATAGAATTACATGTGCCTCATACAACCATTGAAATAGGGCTAAGGAAGGCATTGGAAGTTTTGTGTAATGGCAATTTATCTTATGGGACTTACCAGGTTGCAACTAATCTTGAGCCCACAAATGAGGTTATGTGTTCTAAATTGGGGTTGTTTGAGGTGAGGTAGGTGAGCCATCTATGGGAGAGGCTTCCCTATAGATAATATCTTGGACTACATTTTTGAATTCAGTAAAATAATTAATGTCATGGCCCTTTATATAATGATAAATGTAAAACTGATCTTCCCTATAATTTAGAGACTTGGGAATGTTGGGATTAAGAGGATGTATGTCAGGTAACACAATTTTTTTTATCTCCTACAATTTTTGAAATATGATCGACATGGGCTTGGATAATAGAATCTACATATAAGGTTGGTATTTTAAAAAAGGTGGACCTAGTGGATCCATTTGATGAGGTGGCAGGATTATGTGTATCGTAGTCACCTGCCTAGGTTGGTCTACTTGATTTGTCAGTGTAGGTGATGGATCATTAATTATGCCTATTTTTTTTATCATTAATAATGAGAGGATTATCAATTTGAATCATGTTACTCTCAAGCATATATTAAACCATGTTATTGAATGCATAGCATGCTTGAATATCATGACCATTTTATCAATGATATGAACAATACAAATCTTCTCTATGTCCCTTAGATTTTAGATGATTTGGATCTAGGGGGTATATTTCAGGTAAGATGATAGCCTTTACCTCACACATTTGGTTAAATAATGATGTCGAAGGTTTGGGCAATGATGTATAAGTTTGAGGCGAGCAACATGGCCAACTTCACTCTTGATCTTATTGGGGATTATTTTATGATTGTAGAAGAGGTAATTTGGCCTTGGATGTAGTTTGCTATAGTAGATCAATATTCATGAGTTGATTCATTATTTGTTGTAAAACATCATTTTGGTGACTCATTTGTATCTCCATTTTATGTAGTCAATCTAAAATATGTTGTAAGACTAGTGGAGGTGGTTGATAGGTTTTGGCAAGCAATTGAGGGGATCGAAGGAGTGGTTGTAACATTGGAGAAATGCTAGATAGATCCTTAGAATTTTAGCTTTCTATTACCACATTGATCATTCCAACAAATCGTATTCTTGGATGAGGTATATACACCCCATTAACCTACCTAGGGTTCTCTATTTGTATTCCATGTTCATGTAATGAATCATGAATGGTACCTATGGGTATAGACTTAGCAAGAGGGTAATCTATATCTCTGATTGACTCAATTATAGATGGGGATAATGTGGACACTAGAGGTGTGATTTGGGATGGTTCATCCATCATAATAGGTGATTTTACTTCTTCTATGAGAGTTAGGATTTCTATTATAAAAATTATGGAGATGGATGATGTGGCTTCCTTCATAGGCATCTTTAACTTTTCTTCGCTTAGAAGACCTAATGATGAAGAAGGAATATTGGAAGAGATTGATAGTGATAGTAGATATGGAAGAGGTGATGATGATTTTATGGATGGTTGTAATGGTGGAGCTAGACTTGTAATGGAGTGATTTGGTTGGATGTCCAAGTGATTGTATAGAAAGGTAGACTCTTGCAAATAATCAATCATTTTTAATACTTAAAGTATTGAGGAACTGCATGACTTCATGGAATTGAACTTTATGTATGAATTTGATGCGTTGATGCACTATGGATTGGATGCACTTCATGTATCTCATATAAGGCCTTCTTATTATTATGTTGTAATGCCTTGCACCCTCCAATATGTGGTATAATTTAGGCATAGTATTTAGCTCAACCTAAATAGGAAAGACTATCATGCCAACAAAGGAGTATAAAGTGTCATTTAATGCTCACAAGGTGAATATGGATTCCATGATATGTGAAGGTGGAAGGTTGAGATATTGTAGTCCAATTGTGGTGATGATACTGATAGATGATCCTGTATCAATCAATACTTGCTTATATAGAATCCGATTTATACTAGTGATGATGTGTAGTCAAGAATCAGGTTTATCAGTGGGAGATGACTAGATCTCAAGATCATGAAATATAATTACATACTCCTAATAGCATTGGATAGGGTTTGATTATGGTAAGGATTGTGATGTATGAGGAACATTGGTTATAGCTCTCCTATTCCTTGTCATAGTATTTATCATTCCAAAAAATCCCTAATTAGGTGGGACCATATGGATTTCATTGACTTTCCCTATTTGATCTTCCTTATCCTCATGTTTAGGTAAGGGATATTTAACTATGACCATTTATTGGTTATCGAGGGCAATAGGATTATCAAATTGCAATTGATTGTTATCAAGCATATTTTGTACTAGGTTCTTGAATGAATAGTAGGCCTGGATATCATAGCCATGTTACTTATGATATAGGTAGTATAGATCCTCTATATGACCTTTAGGTTTAGGGTAATTAGGTTCAAGGGGGTAAATCTCAAGTAGGGTAATAGCCTTCGACTTGCATAATCGATTGAAGAGAGATGCCAAAGATTTAGGTAATAGTGTGTAGTTGCACGATGGGCAACATGGCCTATTTTTTGCCTGAGTTCACTAGAGTTGAGAATTATATTATGGATGAGGGGGTTGGTTCTAATAATTGGATTGTCGTGGAATCACTTAATTTTTAGGCTTGGGATAATTTAGGACAACTTGGTTGACCAAAGATAATATTTTTTGCATTTGGTTGCCTCTAGGGCTTTTGTTCCACTTCTTTCAAATTTTAATATCCTCCTCTTAGATTTTGATGTCCTCTATGAATTTGTATTGCACAAAATACTCCTCAAATGCATGATATTGTAATTTTAGAAGCAAAATTTACTTTGAGAAACTTCTCGTGAACATTTGAGTTAATTATATTATGGATAGAAAGAAAGGTAATTTTGACATCACTTTCCTCCATTTGTTGCCATAGTCTATGACTATCTCATCATCAAATTGTCTAAGGTTAAACAAGTCAGTCATATTGGCTTTCTTCCTCACACCAAATGAAAAGTATTCTAAGAATTTTTTTGCAATATACTCAAATATATGATTATTGTGCCTCAGTAGATGATTGAACCACTCAAGGGTTGGTTTGGCAAGCATTATTACAAAGATTTTGGGTAATAGGGCATCGTCATCTTGAATTTGGAAACCTAGGTTCATGAAACTAATGGTATGCTTTTGTGCATCTTCATTACCTTTCAAGGTTATGCACAGTGGTGAATATTTGCATATTGGATGAATATTAGGATTTTCAAAATTGGAAATTTGTGAATATGAAGACCCTCGAGTTGGTCCATTCGCATAAAATTTTTAGGACAAATTTTTTCTTAGTGTCAATTTGCCATAAAATATATCCAAACATAGGCATATTTGTACTTGTTGAAAATATATTTTTGAGCCTGATCTAATGGTGGTATTTTTGTGAAGTTATAAGGTGATTTAATAGGTGAAAATTTACCTCAAATATGACCTTATATTTTAGGGATTCAATTACCAAATTTTGGTGTGAAGATGATTGATTTGATTTGCTTATGATTCACCATTTTTTTACAAGTATATTTTGAGTCCAAACCCTTATGCATAATCCTTTCCCATTTAAAATTTTTCAACTTGGGCATTTCAAAATGCTCTAGATATATGGGACACAACAGAGAAGGGTGTAATGGTTAATCATAAAGTTGATTCAAAGTGGGTTTCTTATAACCCATCCCTGAAGCTTGTTTTCCTAGGGATCAAATGTGCTTGGTGAGCATATTGTAACCTTCAACATAGATGATATCATCTATTCTCCTTTACCATCAAGGATGAGGAGATGGAATATACCTATGGGGACTAGATGGTTGGTCATAGTCATCCACTATGTCTTCATAAAGTTACTCAGGATACCCCTAGTCTTGGTAATATGATTCTAAGTCCTCATATATTTCATGCTCTGGTAGGTGGTCTTGTAGTTGCCACTATTGAGACCTATGGTATTGGACGGGGACACAAGAAGGATGGTTTTTGTTTAGCCTATGAGGTTGGTATTAATGTTATGTAACGTATCCTTGAGGGGTTTTTTATCGATAGGTACTAGGTGTATGAACCTCCTCATGCATTGCTATTTGTAATTGCTCTTGGTGTAATTATTGTTGATGTAATATTCATTGGTACACCCTTTATTATTCTAGGCATTCATAGTCTATTTACAACTTACTCAATCATGGTTGATTTAGTTGCTCCTATTTATTCATGTTTTACCTAGGTATTTTATTGACTTTATTGGTAATATAAGGTCAATAAGCCCTCATGTTTATGCAAAATTACTTATTCTATTCTATGGGTCCAACAAGGTTGGATACCCACTTTCCATAATCGAGGGAAGCTGTGATGACCTGATGTTTAGTTTTGAATGTGAATTCTACACATTTGGATGGTGTAGAGGCACAACATGCCTCCATAGAGCACTCTCCACAATGGAAATAGGATAACCTGGGTCTTCCTCTTCTTCATCTTCAAGATAGATATTTGTAGACAAGGCTACCCTATTAGGATGGTGAGGACTGTACCTATCTAACTGAGCATATTTTTTGCTCCATGAATGATAAAATGGAGTGGCTCATATTTCTAGGGTATATGATGGTGTGTCATCTCACTCATGCTCAAATGGGTGGTTAGACTAAGTTGAGATACGAATTTGTGATAATCCCCTGCTAGGCCCTATCATAGGGTGAGTTACGTCTAGTGGTAGCATGGGATCAACTTTGACCAAGAATTTTGTCTTCTTGATCATGTGGAGGACCCATATATGTATCCTAAATAGGGACATCCTAAATATTAGATTCCCTATTTATGATGTCAGCATTACGACATAGATCAGTATGCCATGGTGGGATAACCATGTTCTCAGGACTAAATTGGAGATGTTTTATGCCTCCTTGTACATTTCCTGCATCAGTGGATCATGACTAAGCTTGGATGTGTGTAGTTACCATGATCTTGATTACATAAATATAAAGGAAACAAAAAAAGTATACAATGTGATTATCTCTTTTACAATTTATTTATGAATCCCTATACTATTTAGTGTGTTTTGATGTTGAAAACCCTAATCCTATAAAACTAAGGGTAAAAAAACTAGAAAACTACAAGAGGTAGTTTAAGCACACCCCCTTGTCGAAGAATTTACCTAAATAGAAAACAATGGTTTCCTATTGGATTTAGGCTCAAGGTAACCTAAGGAATCAAAATTAACCCCCCGAAGGAGGCCATGCTATCTAAGTCCTTATACTAGCACACAAGGAGTTCACTTCAACACTCGGGTGTGTCTTGGACAAAAATGGTAGCTACGTTCCACTGATTATTTTTCCTTGTGGTAAAAGGACACTACTAATCCTTCCTACCCCAGGCACACCTGGGTAGGGGACCTTATGGTGATGAAGTCTAGAAAGCCACTCGCTTTGGCCAACTAGGATGCTAAGGTGTGAGCCAATGGATGGCAATGAATCCCACCATAATTGGTCTCAATTAATTATTGGGGATGAATTTCAACTCATTAATATTTAATGTGATACATGGTGCATGGGGCTATTTTTATTTCATGCAAGATGAAGAAAAATCATAGATAATTTGATGTTCTTTCACTAATGCATGTAAATAATGTTTTAAAATTCAAATTTCTAAATAAATGAACGTTTTAATTTCAGAAACCTATCAAAAATAAAATCCTACATGAGCATCCTAGGGTTAGGCAATAAGAAATCAAGAAAACAATAATCAAAATAGAGTCCATCTCTGTAAGGGATCGTTAGAAACAAGGGCCATTTGGTATAGGGATGGCCACAGAGAGAGGCCATATGACCCATGGATGGTCACAGATAGATTATATTAAAACTAAAAGATATTTTATAATTCCTCTACTTAAGCATGAGAATTTTAACTTTATTTACGAAAAGAAAGAAAGGAAGGATAGAATAACTCACAGGTGTAGCCTAAGTCTACTGTAGATTTTTTTTCTAAGTTTTATGACTTTTGCATTGAGGTCATCTTTGGGAGGGATGGTGGTGACTATTGGCCATCTCACATAGGGATGATCATGACTACTAACTATATTTACAAGGGATGGTGGTACCTACAAATAAAAAATAGCAAGAAAAATAGTAATCAACAATTGATTTGTAAAAAATGGATAGGATCCAGTCATGATCGCCACTGAAGCATTCTAAAAAAACCATACATCCAAGAAAGAAATGCAAAATTGAATGTAGCTAATATAAATGTAACCATACAAGTAAAGAACAAGATAAAGAAATGAATTGGATGATGCCATTTTATTAATAATGCTTTGTATACGATCCTAAAAAGCATGCACCTGAGCTATTTGCATCATTATATCAAGCATAAAATCATGAAAGCATGAAATACAATGAATTAACAAAATACAAGGTCTCTTCTCATTAATTCATACTAAAATTCAATTACAAATAGGTCCCTCTTAGGGATACCAAATGATTGATACAATTATTACAAATATGAAAAGCCCCTAAGCGAGGATGGTGTAATCTGCAAGCTTCTTAGATTCAACATAAAATTTCTCAAGGGCTTATAGATGTCTTCTTCTCACTTGCTTGGAGGAATTTGATGCCAAAGATACTTTGAATTTATCAAGAACCTATGATCTACATTCAAGAAAAAACATAGAGTGATTAGTAGCATATGAGGCCTCTCATGATGAGGCTTTTTTCAAAGATTCACATGTAATATGATAAATCTTGCAATAAATCATGAAAATATGCAAAGATAAGAAAATATGCATGAATAACTAGGAAATCATTATACAAATGCAATGGAAAAGATAAATCTACTCTAATATAAGCTGACAAAGTAGAAGTAATAAAAACCTATGCTAAAAATTTACTCAAACCCTAGCCGCTATCACTCAGAGCAACCATGCCTATAGGCCGTTATCGAAGATAGTGATTGCTAAGTGTGATATTTTACCTCAAAAACTAGGGGTTGTGATACTTAATTCCTCATATAAATTGATGCTCAATAGTTGCCTTCATATCTAGAGATGGATTATCAGTGAAAATAATGGGGATTCACATCAGATCAATGTGAATTTGTGATGTATGCTTCTCAGTCCTTTGAAATATCCATGGTTGGTAACAGGCCCAATGATCTACAATTGGGCAACACTTCAACTTTTTTCAAGGGTTTTCCACTCACTGTTCACTCGGGTAGGGATTTGCTTCATAAAATCTTGGATCGTTACTTGTTCCTATGAGGGTGCATATGTAGGCCTTCCAAATTCCATATCTTAGCTTCTTGGAGAAGCCAAGATCTAGATCTACATGAAACTAGTCATTGGAGGGGAAGGCCCAGTTCCAAACTTGCATGGGAGTGGAAGTTAGAAGTAAATTTGGGAGATTCATGCCCAAAACTACTCAAATTTAATGCAAGTCCAATTATTATGCATGATTTAGGCCCACATTTATGGCCAATTTTATCTCAGTGCTAGCTACTATCCATAACATCGGCTAGCCATGGTCACTCTGAGTGATAGCGATCGATGATGGTAGCCACTCTGGTCGATAGCAATTGTGCCTAAATAGGTTAGAACTATCTCTAGTGAGTGGTTAGGACCACTGCTAGCTCCTGGAAAGCTCCAAGATCAGTCATATGGCCTGCAGAGGTGCCCATATGAGTAGTCTCCTAAACATAATGTATTTTAGGTATCTATAGATACCCCTTTTGTGATGCATTATGGAAAAAATAGTGCTAAGAAAAAATAGACCACCTAAGGCCATATTTTAGGGTGTATGATGATCATTGATTTGATTAATATTAGATGCCCCAATCATGATAAAGACACAAATCTTAGAATCATTTCTTCCAATAATATGGAAGGCTTAAATTTGTAAAACCTTTTGCAATTCCAGCGACGATCGAGTAGCAACAATGCTACAATTGGTCTGATAGGAGGAGAGATTCAAGCTTAACTATCATATTTTCTTTTTTCCCTAGAAAAAGATAATCTTATGATAGTTTTAACCAATGATTCGTAAGAGGAACGCATTTTGACATGATTGAATGATCCTTTGTTGATTTTGATTATAATTGTTGATATTATGACTACCCCCTCAAGCAATGAGTCAATGAGGGAAGTATAATGAATAAAGTGATGATTCGCTTTACCAAGATGATTGATTCAGATGATTTAAGATTTTTGCATTGTTTTTATATGGTTGGTCCCATTACAGGTGTGATTTAAACTATTTATAGTAATTGTACAACTCTATCTCACAGAGAAGTTCAGCCGTAATGGCCTTCTTAGAGAATCAAGATGATAGCAATTCCAATTGTGTTGAATCACTATGTTTGATGATCTGTTGAAAGTATGATAGAAGAAATAAAATAAATATATCATTCCCGTGAGGCATTCCGACCACCATGGCCTTCTTCGGAATTGAAGTGCAACATTTCAATTCAACGATGACTAATTTACCCCAAATGACCTTATGTTAATTTACTCATATTTTTGGATTGCATGGAGTGCAAGTCGCTGCAACCACCAAGTGTGTAGAGTAAATAACTAAATACAAGGCGCATTTGAAATTTTGAATTATGTGATTTTTTTGTTATTTTTGAAAATTTTGGACCAGTAGATATGCATTAATGTCCATTATGAAACTCCTTATGGTGAGAAAATGTGTGCATTTATGGGATTGACCAAAGAACTAAGGTGTATTTGGAGCATTTTTAGGAGGTATGATATTGATAATGCCCCAGTTGATGCTTGAAATATTTTTTTTTTGATTTTATGTTATGGATGCAATGATGAATGCAATGTCTAAATGATGATGTGATTATGCTTATATATGCAATGTACTGATGACATGCACTAGCTAGATGATTTATAATTAGATGTTGTGATCTAGATGTGTAGATAGATTACTATGTATGTATATATGGATGCAATGGTGATTATTAAATGCATGTTTAATTTTGATTTAATTGTATGCATCTAATTTATGATGTTATGATATGGTAAATGCAATGTGTGTAATGCATTATTTACATGATGATGATATAATGTAAATGAACATGTATGCTTTAATCACTTAAAATATAAGGAATGAATGTAATTATGTGTTTCAAAATCTAATGGGTGACACCACAAAATGTATGAGAATCTTGAATGTAAATGTTAAATACCGCTCAAGAATTAATCATTTAAGCATCCATATGTGATATGAGTTGATGTAAGATGTATGTTTTCCCTTATGAGTTTTTGTAAATTAAAAGATATGCATGAAATAGTTAGTTGCCGTCCAAATATCATTGTTGATATTCATCCGGTATCTATCCTATTTCATGAAAACCCTTTAATGAAAAGAACTTCATAAATAAAGTTGATGATTTGATCAACGACATGATTTGTTGCTATGAGGTATTTTTGAGGTTTTCCATGAGACTTAAACATCATATTTGATTATCAAAAGTTGTATAATGACCATACATGACTTCTGAAAGATTATTTTTTTATTATGATGACCAAGATATTCATTATCCCTGTGTGTATGAATGAACATATTAGAGGGACATAAGCCTACCCTAATTCCAGGTGGGATTCATTTAGCCCATTGATGTATTAGGGATCACCAAATTTCCATATTGATCCTAAGTTGAACCTAGTTGGATTAGACCATTAGGTGATACAAGAAACCTAAAGCTAGTTCTTTTTGCAAACTACTTTGAACTACCCCAATGCCAGACAGGATTCATTCAGCCCATTGTTGTATTGGGAATCACTCAATGGCCTTAAGTAGTGACCATTCCAGTGATTCAATCTCTTTACCTCCTTATTTTATTTTAATTTATTGGGATAATTGTTCATGCTTAGTGATGAAAACCAATGTTTATTTCATTTTTTATGAGCAAGGGATTTATGTAGTGATGATAATCACTATTTATTTTGATTTTGAATTTTCTTTATTTCAAGTGAAAGCAATTGGATTTTTATGGGTAGGGGGAATTTGTTCTTTTGTCAATGATCAAAATCCTAGACCACACACTTCACAAGATAAGCAAGTAAAAACCTTTCGCTTAAGGTTAATAGGATCACTTTGTAGTTTTCATATTTCCCTTGTTCCAATTAGGATTTTAGTGTTCTAATTAGTGATAGGATTTTGATATATGTCAGGTGCTATCAAAAATAGACCTCATCTACAAAAGAAAAGATAAATTTCTACAAAATTTGATAAAATCACTAGGTATGGTTGAATGACCAAAAAACCTTATTATATTCCTTATAGCAACTAGAAGGGGTTGTTTTGAAAAACACAGATACTCACATTGGTTATAGATGAATGAAGATTTTGATGATGCATGATTGACATATAAACATGGCACTATTTGCAAGATTGAAAATACAGTCTATCCTAATGTGAATGCAATGGATGCAACAAGCCTAATGAAATGCAATTAAATGAAAGCAAAATTTAAAATGTAAGATGCAAATATTTTTGTATTTTAATGATTTTCAATTGTTTTTGTGTTTTTTGTGTTTTTTTTTTACCAAAGGGCTTAAATACCTTTGGAGTTTTTTTTTTTGAGTTGACCAAAGGGCTTAATGTACCTTTGGGGCATTTTGTGAGTTGACCAAAGGGCTTATGATGCCTTTGGGGCTTTTTGTGAGTTTACCAAAGGATTTAATGTACCTTTGGAGCATTTTGTGATTTGACCAAAGGGCTTATGATTCATTTGGATATTTTTGTGAGTTTACCAAATGGCTTATGATGTCTTTGGGGCTTATTGTGTGTTGACCAAATGGCTTATGATGCCTTTGGGGATTTTTGTGTGTTTGACCAAAGGGCTTATGATGCATTTGGGGCTTCTTGTGTGTTGACCAAAAGGTTTATGATGCCTTTGGGGGTTTTTGTGTGCTTGACCAAAGGGCTTATGATGCCTTTGGGGATTTAGTATTTTTGACCAAAAGGCTTATGATGCCTTTGGGGTTTTTTGTGAGTTGACCAAAGGGCTTATGATACCTTTGGGGATTCTTCTGTGTTGACCAAAGGGCTTATGATACCTTTGGAGCCTTTTGTGTGTTTGACCAAAGGGCTTATGATGCATTTGGAGCTTTTTATGTTTTTTACCAAAGGGCTTATGATGCATTTGGGGATTTTTTATTTTTATGCTTTATATTTTATTTGGATTTTGTGCTTTAAATTGTTTTTGAATTTTGATTTTTCAATTATTTTTAAATTTTGTTGCTTTTATGTATAAAACGCCTTCAGATGAAGAATTTTGAGAGGATCAAGCTCAACACATTCTAATGATGTTAGGTGATATTTACCAGGTTCAATATTATCTAAGATGATATAAGAACCTATCCAGTTGGCCATAAATTTGTCTCGCAGGTGCGGTGATAGGCTTGAATTCTATTGGTTCTCTTTGAGCATGATATCCCTAACCCTAAAGTCTCTCAAATAGATTTTATTGTTATAAACTCATGTTAGATGATCTTAGTAAATGTAGAGATGCTCAAGAGCATTGATGCGATGTTCATCAAGAAGGGTCAATTGATCAAGGTGAGCTTGTCGTCCAGTGTCGTCATTGATAAACTCTTTTACTACGACGTGCAATGTTTGTATTTCTAACTTCAAGGGCATAATGGCCTTAGCACCATATATAGGTAAAAAATGGTGTTTCCCTTGTGGGCATACACATGCTAGTTCTATAAGCCCATAATGTAAGAGGCAACTACAGATGCCAATCCTTATGATTTTCTTTTACCAACTTATTTAAGATGGCAATGATTGTTTTATTGAGGCTTCTACTTGACCATTTTCTTGCAGATAATATGGTGTTGCAAAAAAAAATTGAATTTTATATTTGGATGTTAAAGATCGCACATTTTTGTTCTTAACTAAAGGACCATTATCTAAAATTATTTTGAATGGATCCCAAAGTGATAGATGATATTGTGAAGTATGAACTCCATAATTTGTGGTCCTATCATTGACATTAAGGGGACCACTTCCACCCATTTGGTGAAGTACTCAGTGGTCGCTAATATAAATGTGTGTCATCTTGAATATGGGGGAGAGATATTTCCAATTAAATTGAAACCCCATTGAGAAAATGGCCAAGCTGCCTGAATAACTATAAGTCCTATGATGGTAGGTGCATCTGATTCGCATGATGTTCATACTTAACGCACTTCCTAACATACTTAGCCATTTTCCATGGTGGGACAATAATAACCCATTTGAAGGATGCGCTTGATGATGGAAATGCCACTGAAATGGACACCACAGGTACCATCATGAGCTTGTGAAATCACCCAAGATAATTCTTGGGGCTCAATACAATGAAGGAGGATTCTATTATAGTTTCTATGGTACAATATATCTCCTAGCAAGACATATCTAATCACTTTTTTTTAATGTTCATTTTGTAGACTATGATAATCCCTACAGGAAGATTCTAAGATTAAGGAAATATTATAATTGGCATAGCCAATCCTAATAAGCTACAGCCTCAACAAACAAGACAACTTGTTCTCTCTATGATTCAACATGTACAAATGCAAATTGAGAAACAACCTTGTGGTGAATGGTGGTACCATTACTCGTAGGACCCTACGAGATCAAAGTCCCCTAAGGTGCCTTCTTTATAAAGTCTCTAGCTTTATAGAACCACTCATGATTTGATTCTATATAAATCATGTTGACTGATTCTTTTTTGTTAAAATCCTCACACTGCATCACTACTTGGAGAGCATATTCATATGAATGGTAGTGAAATTAGTCAATGGATTCTGAGAGATCAAGGATACCAAAGATGCCATAGTATCCATAAATTTTTTGGGTGTGTGAGGGATTACCTCGATGTCATACCATTATAGTTGGGCTAAATAAGTATCAACAAGCTCTTTGTAAGCTTTTAGTATTGGGCACCTACATTAAAATAATCCCTTAACTTGGTTAACAATGAGAACGAAGTCATGAGATACCTATTATATTAAAGAGGTACCTCTACAAGTTGATCAACTATGATTTATCCCTTGATGGACTTTTGGCTTATGAATTCCAAATCAAATTTTGTTAGTAGCATGATCCACTTTGTAGTACGTGTATTATGATATATTTTCCTCATTATATACTGTAAAAGATTTTGTTCTAATATCACATACGTTGTGTGGCTCAACATGTAGTGGTGTAGCTTCTTAGTTGCAAAGACCACTGCTAAGCATAAATTATCTATGTATGCATACCCTAGTTCGTAACTCACCAAGGTGCGGCTGATATAGTATATTGCTTATTATTTGTCTTGCATGTTATTTTGAGCCAACATGGTGCCCAAAGAAAAATTGGTAGTAGATATGTAAAGTAAAAATAGTATGTCTGACTTTGGTGGAGCTAGTATTGGGGGTATTTCTAGGTATTTCTTGATCTCATAAAAGGATTTTTTACATTCTTCATCCCAGTGGAATGGGACCCCCTTATGTAGTAGTCAATTCATGGATCAATACTTGTCTTCTAGTTGTGCGATGATACGCTTTATGGATGCTACTTTGCCTTGTAGGCCTATCAACTCTTTGATAGTGGGCAGGACTATTTCTAGGATAATATTTACCTTTTTTGGGTTGACCTCAATCCCTCATTTAGAAATGATGAATCTCAAGATTTTTCCTGATGTTACACCAAAAACTCATTTTTTGGGGTTCAACCTAACATTGTGCTCTATCAGACGATCAAAGAATTTTCTTAGGACCTCGATGTGCTCTTCACATAGAAATGACTTGGCCAGTAAGTCATCGATATAATCTTCTAGGATGTTATGCATGTAGTCATGGAAAATATATGTCATGGCCCACTAATATGTGGTACCAACATTTTTAATACCAAATGACATTACTTTATAATAAAATATTCCCCATGGAGTGGTGAACATGGTTTTGTACTGGTCTTTGGATTTAATCTGAATCTTATTGTAACCAAAAAATCATCAATGAGGGAGAGCATTTCATGACTTGTAGTTGCATCTATAAGAGCATCTATTTTGGGCAACATGAATAAATCCATCAATGTTTCCTTATTGAGACCTCTAAAATCCATGCAAATATAGATCCTTCCATTAGGTTTTCCTACAGGCACCATGTTTGACACCCATTTTGGATAATCGATGGGGGTAATAAATAATACATCCAATAGCTTTTGTAGCTCATTATTTATCATCAATTCAATGGTTAGATGCATCATCCTGAGTTTTTGCTTTACCAGTTTCTTTTAGGGATCTAGAGAAAGGTTATAGACAACCAATTTTAGATCTAAACCCAACATATCCTTATAGGTCCAAACAAATAAATTTGGTCTCTCTTTAAATAGAGGAATTATGGTGGCCTATTCTTTAGGAGATAAGATTTCTCTAAACTTAACTTTCTTTGGATCAAAAGGATCATTATTGATGTCCACTTTAAAATTTTCCTCTATTGACATGTGCAACCCCTCCTTAAGTTGGTGAGGATTGTGGATCAAGTGGATATCATCCGCTATGTTTAAAGGTTCCACTAAATTAGGGTTGAAACCAACATGATAAACATCATGTGCGTAACCTAGTGTAAAATGAAACGGTTGTAGCATTCCTTCATTGGGGAAGAAATATTTAGGCTCTAAGGGTGAATCAACGCGATCCTAATCAATAGAATCTAAGTTAAGACACAATGGTTTAGAAGGATCAGATGGGTTTTGGAGTAGAGTGGTCAAATCAAGGAGATCATGTTGATGGATGGGATGGAATCCCTAGGACCACATGGGTGTGACTCTACATTGTTGAATTGCCTTCTATACCTAAGATGAGGCTATGTGATATATGGGGATCTCAAGATTCGATCTATGACCAAATGGGTATATGGGATCATTTTGTTGCAATATATATCTAAATTTAGGAGGATCAATAAAAACCATGTGATGGATTACATCTGAATTGATCGATATTTCTCTAATGCGAGGGCCAGGATACACTCTGTGATAGATCTCATCTAAGTCAAATTGTTCATTGCGATGATGCAAGTAGTTATGTCTAAGGTAGGCCCTCTCAGTTTAATCTTTGTAATCACTATCATCTATGAAAAATCCATCATTCATACCCACTGGCTTTGTGGGGTGATGTGAATTCTAGGGTCCAAGGTAGACCAGTTCAATATGATCCTCATAATCACTATCATTTAAGATATATCTATTCTCCATATTAATTAGCTCTATGAGGTGATGTAAATGTTGAGGCCCAAGGTAGACCAATTTGTTTTCATCCTCATCCTCACTGTGGTCTATTTTGTACTTATTCTCTTCTCACTCATAACCATAGCCTTGTTCATCCTCCCACAGGATAAGTCCTTATGGACTTGCCTCAAGAAAGAAATTTGGATGATATACAGTAGGTGGTTCTATAGTGACCATGGTTACTAACCTATCATCCATGTAGCTTATGTTTGGGTGATAGGAATTCCATTCAATGTCTTCCTTGAATCCTAATCTTAGCCTATCCAAAGATACTGCTAATGAATTAGCATAGCTTCAAATATGATATCCTAGGCCAGACCTATCAGTAGGTAACTGATATCATGGTTTAACTAGGTTTCATCGTCCTTGCTCATAAAGGCCTAAACCATAGCCATGTCAATGGTTGCATTCAAATTATCTCAGAGCAAACTCAATATTGGACAAGTAATAAACATTCATGGTGAACAACTCATCCTCATCTTATTCAATGTTTGTAGCAATATGGGCATAATCTAATCTGGCATAAATATATTTGGTCTAGCTAGGGGGATTCCCAATGGTACCAATGCTCTTATGGATAGGTTTGGGACCCTTGCCCATCCCATGTCTTTTGCAAAGTCAATAATTGGATTGAAAGTAACATTATACACAAGATATTCACCTAGTCCTATATTATCTAGGTGAACAACCACCTATGATGCAGATAATGTTGATGATGATGTAGGAAAGGCAGGTTGAGGCACCACATTTACTATGTCCTGGGGATCTTCCTCCTCCATGGGACTTGGAATTTACACTATTTCTATTGTGGGAATTCCTTAGGTCTTTCCTCCATCAATGGTACTTTTAGTTTCTAAGAGCATTTTACCTTGGACATTATGGGTTTCTCAAAAGTGCTAGTAGCTTTATAATCTAGAGGTGGCACTGATGTGAATGGGTCACCTTACACTAATATGGATTTTATTTTTGGTTTTGTGGTAGGGGATGATGGTCTAATGTATAGGTGCATGGATGAAAGGACAAAATACCCTGACAAGTCAACCTGATGAACATATTTAAATGGATCTTCATTCGATGGTACCACATGTACCTATCCCTTGTGCACATATTTAATATATTGATGTAATATTGAGGGAAAGCACTGCATGTCCCTTATCCAAGGATTCCCTAGGAGGATATTATACTGCATGGCCCCATCCAATACATGACACATCACATAGATGATCTTATGCCCCATCTACATAGGTAGGATGATTATTCCCACTATGGAGCATAGTGTATCATTGAATACTCTTAATGTGCAGGAGTTGGAGATGATGTTTGACCTAGGAATCTTCACGTGTCCTATAGCCTTGGTTTTTATTATGTTTAGCAATGAGCCTATGTTAATTAAAACCTGCTTGAAAGGTATGTCATTGATACATGTGATGATGTGTAGAGGTAAGTCTGCTATGATAGTAGGAACTACCTTTATTTTATGATTGTAAAAACAAATCACAGGCTCTTGAAACTGTTGTGCTTTCCCCACAAAATTTGTAAATGCATTAAGGTTTTGGGGTTGTAGCTCAATTAATTTCAAGATATCCATTAGGGTCTCCCTATGTCTTGGATACTGTTGAATGAGCTCGTATATTGATAACTTGACTAGCATTGTTTGCAGATTCTACACAAGTCTATTCTAGACAGTTATCACAAGTCTCATTGGTGGTCCTAGAGGATGATTCAGCACTGGCCTCTATTGAGGTGCATTAAGGATATGAATAGGAGCCACTGGAGGCTTTGGTTAGTTGTATCACCAGTTTCTTGTTGCCATGTTGACTATTTCGACCATTCCAATAAAACCTTGGGTGGGAGGTTCAAATTGGACTTGATTTACTTGGGTGCCCTAATTTCTAAGGGATTCATGGTTTGGCAATGAGTTCTTGAATATTCTCATATCTCTATTTTTGGGTTCTAGTGGATTATCAACTTGTAGTTAACCCTTCTCGATCATATTTTGTACAAAATTCTTGAAACTGATGCATGCCTCAATATCATGTCCATGTTGTCTATGGTATGGAAAATAATGATAATCCCTATATCCCTTGGGATTGGGATTTTTAGGGTTAAGACATTGTACCTCAATTAATATGATTCTATGTGCCTCACTCAATTTACTGAATATCGATTACATCGATTCTGACAAAGGCGTGAAGTAGCGAGGTGGTCGACATTGCTTATTTTGACCTTGGTTGTTATTTTTATTATAGTTGGTCGAGGGAGGCTGAGCTTAGTAATTTTGTGGTTGATAGCTATTTTATCCCTTTAGAACATTTAATACAACCTAATTTACTATAGCAAGCTTGGCCTACTTTTGTTTATTTTAGTTGTTGTGATTGTTGTTGTTCCAATCTTTCTTGTTACAGAGCTTAAAATCTCCTTATTCAACCTTGATGTCCTCTATAAACTTGGCTTGTGCCAAGGCTTCCTTGAATGTTTCATATTGTTATAGCTATAAGAGTATCAATATGTTCTTAGCACAACTCTTAGTAAACATTCGGGTGAGCTTAGTAGTGGGAACAAAAAATGGTAGTTTTGCCATTATTTTTCTCCACCTATTCCCATAGTTCATGACCAACTCATCATCGTATTGCTTTATATTAGCCAAGTTAGACAAGTTAAATTTCTTCTTGAAACTAAAATAAAAGCATTTAAGGAATGTGTTCACCGGCTACTCAGAACTGATGATGTTAGGCTTGGGTAGTTTATTAAACCACACAGTTGTTGTGCTTGATAATGTCATGATAAATATTCTTAACATCAGGGTATCATTGTGTTCTAGCTAAAAGCATGCATTCATAAAATTGGCCTCATGCTCTTGCACATCTTCCTCTCCCTTGAATTTATCTAACCTAGGCATCTCGAAGTATCTAGGATAAGCAGGACTTGGTACCAAAGGGTATAAAGGTTGATTGTGTATCTTGCTCAGGGTTGGCTTTTGCCCAACCGTGTCCTATTTCTTGAAAGACTTGACTCTCTCAATGAGTATCTTGTATGCCTTTGAATATATGATCTCTTTTCTCAAAGGTTTACTCGAGGTGATCGGGGAGGTAAATCTAGATTTTCTTGATCTAAGTGTCTATATTCATCTCCCATGACTATAGATGAGGGTTCATGATATGTTTGCTCATGATCCTCTATTTTTGACTTTTCTTGCTCATGTTGTGCATGTTCTATATCTAGGTATTATTGGTGTTTTGAAGCATGATGTGATATGTGATGAGTGTGCTCATCTCCTTGTTTAGTGCATCTCTCATGCTGAGACATGTCTATCGAACTGGTAATATTCACTACCCATGTAAGTTGGATCGAGCCAACCTATTTGCTTGTTCTTCGCACTCTATTTGTTCCTCTCAAGCGCTACTCATTTAGGTGTAAATACCTTTTCCTTCATGCTTCCTCCTATTCAAGGATTTCTAACAACTCTTGTTCTACACATAGTACCTCCTCCTTGTATTGGAGTAATTTTTTTTTATATTGTGTGTCTTAATACAACCTACATACATGAGAATATTGATCTACTATTGAAGGTCTATGACTGTAACTTTGTACAAGGATTCCTAATGGAGAGGCCCCTTGGAAAAGATCCTACTATGCTTTTTCCCTTATCTATCAGGGCAACATGGTCAGTGTATAGTGATCTATGTTCATTTCCCCCATGATTGGAAGTAGTGGGCATGCAACAGGGGCACTTTGAAGCTTTCCTTGGCTCATTAGTATACCTCATTATTTTATGGCTACATGAACTCCCAAAAAAATAATGTGTAGTAGCATTGCTTCTTTGATTTGATCTTGAAAAAACCTGATCCAACTCATCAAGCTATCTAGATCTCCATGACTGATCTCATGGGGTTTTATTGGCACCAATGAGATTGTGGTCTATTGCTATCCTACCATCTTCAAGGAGGCTAGGAATTATGGCAATTCTGTGACTGGATGCAACCCTCATGGTTTACCCCTCAGTGGGTTGGTCTTGCCTATGTCTATCAGGTGTGGATTGAGGTCTCGAAGGTCCCTCATGCCTATCACAAGAAGAACTTGGATATGGTTCTCTAGCTGGGATTTCTCAAGGAGTACCCCCATGAATTGAGTTATCCTCCCTAAGGCTCACTGTACTTCATTCAAAAACATTGTGTGTAGGTGGCTCAACATCATTGTGGTTGTGATTGTGGTTAGGTGGAGCATCAGTTTCCACCTCAGTATTGGACTAAGGGTATTTTATCTATGTGAATACCATGATAATGTGAAATTATATTTTGTGTAGATTTTAAAACATGTAAACAAAGTAGATAAAATGTTTCTCTTTTAAATGTTCTTGGTGTTCCTAAAATTGGTCTTGTGTGTTTCATATTTGTTGAAATATTTGACTATTTCTCATTGTGTTTTGAAAATTTATTGATGTAATGCTTGAATAGTTTAATGATTTTCACTTGTATGCTCGCAGCTCGACAATTGGCAATGAAAGTCACAATCATGTAAACCAACCAAAGTATGGATATGAAGCCCACACCTGGTCAGGGAGCACAAGTCCTACTAGATTCTCATCCAGCATCACTTGGTCAATGTCATACCCTTCAAAGAGAAGTACATGCAATTTTTCTAGGCTACGTCAATTATTGGATCTAGTATTGGCCAAATAAAATGGGTTCATGGTATTTGAGCCAATGGGTGGAGATGAATTCCATCATTATTCTACTCTACTAGTGGTTGGTGATGAATTCCAAATCACTAGAATTTAAATGAAATGTGGTGTGTGTTTGTTCTTTTTAAATTTCCATAAAGAATAAATGCATCATGAAGCACTCGTTATTATTCCTATATGCCTAAAAAGAAAAATTTCACTTTAATAAAATGCACGTCTAAACAACTACATTCTTTTTAGATAATGCAATATTACTTATGAAGCAATGGCCTCTGGTTTGGCCCAAAGCATGCAATCCCTACAAACAATCTAGAATGCTGGAGACTATGGCGGATTAAAATAAGAAGTTTGTTGTTCCTAGCAATGGCTAGTAGAAAACCTAAGAGAATTTAATATTTTTTCCTTTAACTTTCTCTATGTTTTCTAATTAAAATAGATTTCTCTACTACATTCTAGAAATAATCACAGATAGAGAAGTGAAAAATTGTAGGGAATTCTACCAACCTGGAATCCAAGTATGTTGTTTGTCAAGTTGTTTGCTATTGTAGGTTTTCTACTAGCCACTATCGCTCAGAGCGGCTGTGACAGGCCATTGTCTTCAAAAGTGGCTAAGCTTTGCTAGTCACAGTAAATCAGAGTAGCTGCACCTACATAAAAAAAACACTCAATAAATCAACAAAATAGCATAAAATCATGAAAGACAATGAATTAACAAAATATAAGGTTTATTCACATTAATTCATTATGAAATTTTATTACAAATAGGTCCCTCTTACAGATACCAAATGATTGATACAATGATTACAAATATGAAAAGAACTTAAATTATGATGGTGTAATCCACAAGCTTCTTAGATTCAACATGAAATTGATCAATGGCTTATAGATGCCTTCTTATCACTTTCTTGGAGGAATCTAATGCCAAAGATGCTTTGAATTTGTCAAGAATCGATGATTTGTGTTCAAGAAACAACATAGAGCAATTAGTAGCATATGAGGCTTCTCATGCTGAGGCTATTTTTGAAGATTTACATATAACATGATAAAGCTTGCAATAAAACATGAAAATATGTAAAGATAAGAAAAGATGCATGAATAACTAGGAAATCACTGTACAAATGCAATGGAAAGGATAGTAATACTCTAACATAAGTTGACAAAGCATAAGTAATAAGCAACCTACGCTAAAAATTGAAGAAATGGTGACTCAAACCCTAGATGTTGTCGCTTAGAGTGGCCATGCCTATAGGCTACTATCAAAGAAAGTGGTCACTAACTATGATCTTTTGCCTCAAAAACCAAGGGTTGTGACACTCAATTCCTTATCTTAATTGATGTTCAAGGGTTACATTTGTGTCTACAGATGGATCAGTGATGAAAATTATGGGGATTCATATCATATTAGTGTGAATTTGTTATGTATACTTCTCAGTACTTTGGAATATCCATGGTTGTTTGTAATCTTGATGATCTACAATTGGATAGAACTTCAACTCTCTTCAAGGTTTGTCCACTCGTTTCTCACTCAGATAGGGATTTATTGCATAAAATATTAGATCCTTACATTTTCTTGGGAGGGTGCATATGTAGGCCTTCCAAATTCTAGATCTTGGCTTCTTGGAGAAGCCAAGATCTAGATCTGCATACTAGTTATTGTAGGGGGAGGCCCAGTTCTAGACTTTCATAGGAGTGGTAGTTAGGAGAAAATCTAAAATATTCATACCCAAAATTGCTCAAATTTAATGCAATTCTAGGTATTATGCATGATTTAGGCCCGCATTTATGGCCAATTTTGTCTCAGTGATAGCTATTATCCATAGTAATGACTATCCATGGCCACAATGAGTGATAGTTATTAGTTATGGTAGCCACTTTGGTTGATAGTGATTGTGCATGAACAACTCATAACTACCCCTAATGAGTGGTTAGGACCACTACTAGCTCCAATAAATGTCCAATATTAGTCATATGATCTGCAGAGGTGCCCATATGAGTAGTCTCCTAAACTTGATGTGTTTTAGGTGTCTACACTTTGTTCTTCCAAGAATATTACAAGAAAATACCTCTTAGGGATTGCTACCAATATTGATACAATGTAATACAATTAGACATTTTGGATGTAATTCAAAGAACATCTTTTTCATCCTCGCAAATTGATGTGGGATAGGTTTCTCATGACTATCGCAATGTAGGATGATGTAATATGAGTTTTTATGTTGTTATCTCCTTGTAAATTACCTATAATCTGCACATAATGAAAATCAAAAGATATTAATAGCATATGAAGAGCCTTCCAAAGATTAGGCCCATAGTAATTATAAATTATATGATAAATAGAGCTAAATTACAATAAATAGATACATGAAAATTAAAATTAAACTAAGCTAGTAAGTAAATGAAATGCTACTAAATCTAAAAAAAAATAAGAAAATAGGAAATGGATCTAAACCCAGGAGGCCATCTCTGTATGGGAAGGTCTGGCCTGCTAAATATATTTGGGAAGGATGGTGGCACCTATGACCCATATCGGGGTGAGATGACTATTGAACTATGAATGAATTTCTTGTAATTGATGCCAGGTGATGCCAGGTTTGATCCATGGAATTGATGTTCAAGGATGCACTCATGAAGAATGACTTAATGATAGGATTTGACATGAACTAAGAGCATTGTATATTTCAAAAGGTACGAATCCAATCTTCAACTTTTGAAATAGTCCATTGTCATACTTGGAAGCTCCATGGTCAAATTTTGGTAGCACTTCATTGCTTTGAAAGATGACAGATCTTTAATTTTACAATTTGATAGCACTTTGTTATATGAGGTTGCTAGGATTTTCAATGAAGGCCAAGAACCTTTTTATAGACTTTCCAATGGGATTCCAAAGCTTCCTTGAGAATCCAAGAAGTAGTTGGAAATAAAGAAATGTAACTGCTTCTTGATAATCATTGCACAGTTGCTCATAGTTGGTGCTTAAAATTATTCAAACCATTGTGTGGTATTTTTGATCCCATTGCTTTAATCATGGTCATCTTAGGGTGATACAGTCATGAGATGGTCATAATTAAGGATCATCTCAGGGTGAGATGGTCTCTACTACAAAGGTAAATTTACCTTTATTTGAGTGGTGAGAACCACTGTTAATCCTTAGGGCTACTATAGGTGGATCATATGGCCTTAAAAGGTGTCCATATAGGTAGTCTTCTCAATATGATATGTTTTAGGTGTCTACACTACCAATGAAGGATTCCACTATCAAATAATATTCCATACTTACTACATTCTTCTAGATACAACATCCCTTCTTCATTGGGTTCATATTCTTCTTAACCTAAAGAAATTCCTAACTCATATGTAATGGCAACCTCCTATCTAATTATTTGAATTTTTAAGTTAATAATATACTTTTGTTGTCCTTTCTTGAATGTGATCTGATATTTTCCCTAGTTGTTATTAAATTTTGCTAGTCGCAACCAACCTCTTCCCATTAGTGCATCATATGCAAGTTTTTGCATAGTAATCACAATAAAATCTAAGATGAAATATTTGTTAGCTATTGTCACCTATTGTGCCATCAATAATCTCTTTGTCTCAATACCATATTTGTTAACATCATATAACCTAAAACTTGGTTCCCATAGTGATGGAGCACCAATATCCTTCTAGGTTTTCTCTGGTAGCACATTCACACTGGACCCTCCATCCATAATAACTTGTGTTAACTTATGCCCTAGTATCTCCATAAGAACTAATGTTGTTTTCTTCCCAACATCAATTATTAATATGGTCAGATCAATAAAATAATCATTACATTCTTTTTCTTGTATTTTTTGGCTTTGGATATCCATCATATTTTATCATTTTATCTCCTCTTCCATTGCCTTATGCAATGGTGGTATATCTTCAAGAAATCTAGACATATTTATTTTAATTATTGTATTTAAAACTTGTGCTACTAGAATTTGTACAAATGCTTTATCTTCTGATATGCAAGGATTCTATAATTCTTTCTATTTTGCTACTCTTAAATGCTTATATTTTGTACCTCTTCTTCAATTAAATTTTTCACCACCTTCCATATTTTCCTTTCCTTGGTAGGTTCTAGGTAAGTATCCTTCGTAGCTCGCCTTCATGTCACAACTAATATATCTTTCATGGTTTCCTTGTATTTTATTGAGGGTACATCAATATCCAATAAATTCACATTTTGTGAGCCACTCATACTTGCTTTCTTGGGATAATTGACCTCCTTGTGGTTACCTAGACCACACCATCTATACATGTGTGTAGTGTTATTTTGTGTTATCTCTTGTGTCTAGGGAGAAGGACAATTCTTCACAAAATTCCCCCATTCCTGATAATTATGACATTGTATAATTGACCTCCCTTTTGAATCACATTGTAAGTAGCTCTACCCTCCTTGCCTATTGTCTTGATATGGTCTTATCCCTTTGCAACTATTTCTATAACCTCCATTTTTTGTGGATTTTATGTTCACTTGAGACTTTGGGTTTTCCTCCTATTCTTATATTATAATATTTTGCTAGCAAACTTTCAAATTGAACATAAATTTCACCACTTCGTGTCCTAACATATTATATATGGTAATATTAATTCTGAATATAATTCACATTTGTATGTACTTCAATATTACATTTTGTACAACAAATATATTTTTGATCTTACCTCATATATCCTTTGGCCTCTTTTATTATCTTATAAATTTTTTTTTGGAATGATTGGATAGTATGATGTATTGTATCATATTCACTATTATTCGAATCCTCATGCCTAGAATGTGTCATTATTTCTACCATTGTCTACTTCACCTCACTTTCAAAAAAAAATTGCTTTCTCTAACACTTCTTCATATGTGAGGATGGTATTGCCTTCATATTCTTCTTGTATCCTAGAAATAACCCACCAAGAAACCATCGTTTAACCAGTGAATCTTCTAGTGGTATTTGTATTTTTCTACCAATTATTGTAATCGATAGTTATATTTTTTAATATCCTCATCAACACCTTGCTTTGTAGTGTATATGTTTTAAATTCCTTGATGAAGGTATATTTCATCATATTCCATACCTAAAATGCTAGTGTATTTTCTCACTTTAGATACCAATCTATTGTGAGTCCTCATAATGTGGTAGGAAATAGCTACAACTATTCATATGGTTGGTTTACACCATTTTATTTCTATATGGTTATGCATGTACCAATATGTCTTGTTGGGTCATCCTTACCTTCTCCTATTAAGGGTGGATATCTTTGTTTTCTTGCTCTTGTGGCTACGTTAGTCATTGGTGAGGTTCCTCCATCACTTGATGAAGTATCCTTCAAAATCCTTGACTATTTTCTCATTTGTGTGGGTGATCCACTATGCTACTCCTCATCATATATTTATATCCTTAGTACCTTATTCTCACCAAATAGTCATCTCTCGACCTCATGTGCATCCTTACTCTGTAACATTATTTACTAGTATATCAATGGTGGCACTGGTCCTACTTCTTAAGACCTTGTGCATTGGTGCTCTAGTGCATAACTCCCATCCTCCACACTCCTTTGCAACCTTCCTATCACTTTTTTAGGTGTTACCATCCACTCACTATATCCTTGCATAGTTTCTTCATCAAAATCTCCTCTTATGCCAATGTTCTCCTTGACTCTTGGTGACTCTTGTACTCCTATTTCTATCAAAAATGTCTCCCACCTTTCAATATCTCCTTCATTCGAAGTCCATACTTCTATCATCAGTTAATTTTTATTTTGTGTGGATTTATTCACATTTCCTATTTGAGAAATTCTAGTACTACTCCTTACTAGAATATGCTCCTCTTCTTGATCTTGTCTCCCATGTCTTTGCAAAATTGTATCTAGCATTCACCTCCAATTGGTTCCTACTCAAATTATCAATCATAGGTCTATTGCGATAATTTAACCCAATTTTGATAGGAAATAGTACCAAATGTAGCACAAGGGGAGCATTTCCAAAAGGGGAGGTGAATTGGGAGGTTTTGGGATGAATTACAGAGTTTTATAACTACTTTGATCCAAATTGCACAACTGTATGATTTGCCATTGTACGATTTATAGAACTCCCAAAAATTGATTGTATGATTCTAAATCATATAATTTTACAACTATAACCATACAAAACCCTAAACTATATGATTTACCACTTGTATAATATGCCAAAACTTAGTTTATAGGTAAAAACTTGGTAGTTTTACAATCATTCATTCCGAAACTCTTATTTTCCACCCTGGACAAGTTCAATTATGCAATTGTGAACACAAAACTAGGAAAATGATTCATTCTATGGTTTGGTTGGATTATTATACAATTTACACAAACCTTTGCTGCATTATTTTAGTTGTAGCTTTTCCAACTTACACACTGAATCTTGACAAAGTAGGAATTGTCTAGCACTATAGTGAAATTACCAACCTAGTTTTCTAACATGCAATTCCAAAACCATTGTCTTTGGTTTAATATCATCAATATTTGATTATTGTCATTTCTAGAAATCATACAATGACATGTAAACATCTCATTTACCAATTATAGTAGCAACAATGCATAAAGCTAATTCACCATCATCATACCAGGTTGTGGAATCATCAATACTACATTTCCATTGTAATGTCATCCATTTACCATATCATTCTGGCCATACTTGCATATAATGTACAATCTATATTCACTAGCAATATGTACAAGCAATATTCACATTGACACACAATCCATAATACTTTCTCTCATATTAATAATGATCTATAAAGAGATAACATGATTATTCTTTAACACTGCAATGAACATCAATGGACAATAATACTGAACCACTATCAACATCAATAAAAAACCATTAAAAATTGAATGGGGGGATTTATAATGCTTTCCCAGGCTATTCCAAAATGGTTCCTGAGACAATGCATTATTCACAATTGCCTTCTTGCAATATCTCAAAATAATTAATGCACTAAGGTTTTACTAAGTCCTAATTTGATTTTTATCAAATTACCTTTCATGTGCATTTCACTTTATTTCATTTAAATTCTAATTGTATGTTTATGACCAATTGTACAATTACACAATTGTACATTTACAACCCTACATTGTACAATTAGACAAAATTGAACATTTGAAAAAATTGTGTAAATCCAAGTCTTATCATTTCTTCTTCTTTTGGGATGTGGATTTGTTGCCTACAATCTTAGGATCCACTCCTAAGACAAATTTATGTACCTTCATAGTCTCATCCTTCTCATAAAGTGGTACATACTTAAGCAACTTTACAAACTTCTGGTAGTAAATCTCCGTTTTCTTTGTTCATTGGAGAAGTGTAGAAAACTCCTCAAATTTCTCCACATAGTGTTGTTCTGTAAGGAGTATTTTCTTAAAGGATTTGACAAAACATTCCCATGATAGATTTATTGCTTGAAAATTTTGTCTAGCTTTAAAAGTTTTCCACCATTCCAACCCTATCTCCTATAAAATGAGAGTGACATAAATTGCCTAAGTCACTGAGGAGTAATTTTTCATGGAGAAGTAGGTCTCCAACTTATTCAACCAAACCTTGACTAAATCACCCCCATATTTTCTAGTGAATTTGGACATATTTACATTCTTCATATCCTTAGGTAGTTTTACCTCTAGAAGGTCCCTAACTTCTTGCTCTTCTATAGGAGGATTTTTCTTGTCCAACCTTTGTATTTCTATTCTATGAACTTTGAATCACTATAGTTTTCAACAACTATTTTTATTGGTCCATTTGATCCTTTTGTTGATTTATTTGTTCCCTCTGCTACTCTATTTGCTCTTGTAAAAGATAAATAACAATAGTGAGGTTCTTCACCTCTCTATTTGAATTCCTTTAACTTTCCACTAGGGTTCTAGCTTCGACACTATCCTACCTAGCCTACCTTGGTGGTTGAGAAGATCCTTTTCCTCTTCCTAATTTTGGTGCCATATTCCTTGGCCACACAAATATCTAAGTCAGGTTATAATTTCTCTTCCAAATTGTAAGTCTAACTTTCTAATTAGTTACATCATCCATGTAAACTAATGACAAAGTATTATCATCCACTGATATCCTTGATGGTCACCCTTAATCCATGTAATGCACTTTACCCAAAGAAATATCCTTTTCTCCTTAATTCACCCATCAATTTTGGCCAATCCTAAGTTTCCCTCAATGGAAGATTCTATTATTATGACCTAGAGCTCTAATACCAATTGTAACCACCCCAAATTGATCAACCCAAGACAGAATATTTTTTTTTTAAAAGAACCCAAACAAGGTTCCAAGGAGTATTCATGGTTAAATAAAGACTAGGCATAACCTCATTTCAAGTCTGTAATGTTGTAGACACCACTCGATTGGATATGAGAGGTGTTGTGGGGATTTCCTGCTTACCTCCTTAAGCTTTGTCACATCACAGGAATCTCAAAAATCATAATGAGTATTGTAGACTCTGGTGGATCTACCACTTTAACCTAGGAATAGATTATCTAAGTGACTCTAGATAGACCAGGTTGGGTAAGGAAACCCCAAATAGTGGGTTCATATATTTGCCATTATAACACAATCACCCATGTATTACCAGATTCGATGATATTGTATTTTCTTTGTTATCTTATGACCAAACCAAGCACTTTTAAAACATATTAAAACTATACTGGTGCCATGTCCATTGGGTAGTCATAGTAGGTTTATATTTTGTTGACTTAGAAAGGAAAATGAAAGGAGAACTAGTTCATTTTCATTCAGCCAAGTTTATGTAATAAAAAAAAATGATTAAACTAGCAAGAGAAGGTTTCACCCACATCTTCTGATTATAGTAATATACAAATAAGCAAACACAAACCAAGAACACAAAAAATGTCTAGAATAGAGTTGGAGTTTATATTCATATAACAAGATGTACATATGAAAATCCTGGCAGAGTGCTCATGTCCTATATGATAATAATTACAATGGCTCCCCAATTCAAATATCATAACGAGGGGTTATTTATCTCCATCCTAGATGTAGTGATGTGAGAGTCTCCAACTCTGGCATGTTTTGTAGGAAATGATCTCAATGAACAATGCTTCTTGGATAGTCCTTGGAAAATGGTAGAAGAAAGGGTGAGGTAAGGAATATAGAAAACACACACACACACAAGGGAAAATATGACTAACTCTTAGACACATCTATACATAGGCTCACATTTTTCTCTCAGATTTTTGATAAAAAATTACCGTTGCTACAGTGGTCTTCAATATATAGTGTTGATCGCTTGAGCAGAGTTATAACCATTTCTTCATCGACCCTCTAGCTGGCCTGATCTCGCTTCCTCTAAAAGTATGATATAATAAAAAATGGGTATGTGGCCCATGTTCTTCTCTTTATATGGATGGTGGTTGAGGTTGTGGGTTATCTTTCCCACTATCATAAGCAGACAGTTATGCTGTGCTTTTCTCTTGGACTTCCTTTGGTGAGCTGGGCCGCACTTCTTTCCCTTTGATATTTTGCAAACTTTGATAAATGTAACCCCGCACCTCATCATGAAAGGTTAAGGCAAATATTAACATGTTAAGGTCTTGCATGACTTTTTTCACCCATTATTTGGACCACTCCATGGTGTTTTCAATGAAGACACATAAGAGATCCACCATCTGTACTAAAGCTATGAATTGCTTTGATAGTTTCATATATTGATCCAAGTCAAATATTTGTATCTTATTGAGCACAAACTCCTTGATTTTAGGAGCATGGATGAACTTGTCCATTGTAAGCCCATAATAATTTAGTTCATCTTCAACCTCCCATTCAGAGTTAACAACTTCCTGGTCCTAGAGGATCCAATTGGGTCTATTCTATAGGTAGATAAAAAATTTAGTGTATTCTTTTGCAAAGAAACAAACAACTATCCTCCAATGTAGCTACTCCTATGATGATTTACATGTAGTTATATTTGAAATTTCGATACACAAGATATATAGAGTTCACCCTTTGGTTGTCTTGTTATAATCGATCATGTGGGAGGCCAACAGTGTGCCTGGTGGCATAGATATCATAAAATATTGATGAAATATCCTCCATTTTTTCCTATATATTATATTTCATCTCCTGTTTAAATTATTCAGTAGACCCAAAGTAGTCACTCTCTATGTAGCAATGGCCTAGGAGGGAGTCGGTATCTACTTCAATTTATTGATCTTGATCTATAGTTACTACACTTTAAGCTATAGTTGTTCCACTTCTATAGATTTGGTATTCAAAGCTGCTACCTCCTTCTTTACTGCTACTACCACCTGCACTTGGGAAGCCATGTGTGATTTCATTATATCCACTGGGTCAACTTTTTCCCTCATTATACCTTTTCCAAGGTTGATCATGTCTCCCTTCATACTGGGTAGTAGGGGAATGTCAAACGTAGCAATGGACACATCACATATTTCCTACCTTACTGTTCTTCTGGCCCTACTCACTCCTTTATCAAGGGACCTTTGTTCCTCCATATCTTGTATCTAGTCCTCCTCATCTATGGTAAATTGGATTGCATCTCTTACTCTTGTCAGTTTGATATTTTTTGTATCTAGGGTAGAAGACTCAGTCATGGCTTTTTTCTTGGTGGGGGATTGTGAGGGATTATTTTCTCATACTTCATATTCCTTGAGTATACTAGATAGTCCTCCCACTTATTGTATTTTATTAAGATATTTTGGAGGGATTGGGTGTTATTTTTTGTTGACCACCATGGTAGTGGAGAATAAAGTAGATTGGGAGACTACCAGATTAGTCTGGATGGATGGACACATCAATGCCTAGGCTGATGAGGTAAGACTTTGTGTTTGTTATGAGGAGTAAGTGACCAAATCCTTCCTATTTTATGTGGCAATGGGAGAACTAGAGGAGGAGGGAAGTTTCTTTTACTCCTATTGTGCTTCATCCACTATATTCATCATGACTTCAAATAAATTTGTATCTTGATGGATGACCTGAAAGGTGGTATCCTAGAATTTGTCTAGGGAAGTAGCTGGGACTAGTGGCACCACCTTGTCTACCAACAATTCTCTATATAATCTTAGATCAAAACTATAATCCCCAATCTATTCTAGTTTACTATGAGGTATTTTGTCCATTCTCCATGCTAATTCGAATGATCGACCTTGCGTGATGGCCTTCTATATTTCATCTTTGAAATCATCCACCTTATGTGTATTTTGTAAGAGAGTGAGCTTGCTAGTGATAACATGCCTATGATGGTCATCTGGGTCATAGGATCTTAAGGTAATTTCTATAAAGTAGTACATATCCATATTCCATATGGTCTACAATATTGAAAAATGGCCTAGATACATATAATGACAAGGAATTGGTAGCCATGGCACACTCCTCTTATTCCTTAAGAATTTGATTTTGACCTCCTCAATGATCTTCTTGGTTATTTCCAGAATAGCTATTGATTTTAGGAAATACTTTGGTAATGCCTTTGGAGGTAGCTTAGAACCATATACCCTAATATAAGAAACTTCCCCTATATAAAAGAAATCCCCTAACTTGGCTTCATCTAGAAAAGTCCTTACCTTGACCCCAAATTTGTCAAGTTTTTCTCTGCATAGGTAGACATGTATTACTAGGAGGACATTCTCAAATAAGACTACGTAGCTCAATAATCCTTCTTGCACACATAGTAGCCTATCTTGAATCATGGTGGCATTGACTCCTCCTATTTGAGCCACCAAGGATTGGTCTAATTGACCTATAACCAAATGAACTAGAAATGAATAATAGGAGAATGGAGGAAGCTCTTCCTTATTGGCCAATATGGCTTCCTATAATTTCACCAGTTCCCTATCCATGTTATCATTGATAATATCCTCCCATTGATAGAGAGGCATCTTATTGATTTTGTTGCATTGGATAATTAGGAATATGACTCCTTTGTAACATGCTTTAGATATTTAGTGCCCAGTACTAGGTTGATCATATCAACATAATCCTATGCCTAGGGCCAAAGGAGGAACTTCCAAATTGGGAAACTAGGGGACCTATGCTTACCCCTTATTAACAACATTTCTGGGAAAGAGGTGTTTAGCATAAAATTGGATTAGTTGGCCAATGTATGAAAATCTAGAATTTGGAAGGCTATAGAAAGCTTGAACACCCACCTAATTCTATCAGCCATCAATTTGGATATGACTTGATTTGTGTGATCCTGAATAGTCCTATTCCTAGGATCATATGCCACTGCCATCCATGCTAGGAGTTTTGAGGAATGGTAAACCCTCAAGGAAGTTAATCAGCCTAGGTTAGTGTCATTTGTTGCACACTAGGCTCGGTTCATCATTGTCCTGGTGCACCCTCATGAACAAACTTTTGAGTAGAGTAGGATTCCTCTGGTTGTCTTCTTATATGGGGTTGAAGCTATATATTGTTACACCTTGTACTTTATGTTGTTGGTCTGGCATGATTCTCTTCTTGGATATAGTGGGTCAACTACTTATTTTGGGTCTTTGGCTCTCCTTACCCTCTTTTTTACCAGCCATACCACTATTAATTTTCCAATTTGGGCCTTCACATTCGGTACCCCAAGACCTACTCTTGTTTACCTATTTAAGCTTGTCACATCATAGGAATCCTAAAAACCAAAATGAGAGGCCATGCTCCTATAGTTACTAGGGTTTACCTTGAATACCTCTATGGCATAAAGGATGCTCCAATGGCCACCCAAAATTTCTTGTATTATCTCTGAATCCAAGATATCTTGACCATAGCATTTGGGTTATCCCTTCTCAATATTTAGATAAATGAGAATGTCTTTTCCCTTACCAAGCATACATTAGTCTATGTTGGTTCCTTTGGTATATTATGTTGAATTTGGTTAGCTACACCTCCATGATGAAGTATTGCATTTAGTGCTTGGCCATCCCATCTCCATGATGGGTAGTCCAAATGCCTACCACTCCATGTGATAGCCTTTCCATGGACACATAGGACCTAGGATTTGCCTTCCCACAACTATCCTAGGTTTAGGTTAAGATATAGAGTTTTCTAGATGAGTTTAAAGAGTGAGCCCCAACCCCAAAATAACAACAAGAATAATCTAAACAACCAACTCTCTCTCTACATAGTTAAAAGGATACACTAAACAATATATTTACAAATAAAGGAACAAAACCTTTTTCATCATGATTAAGTAAAGCATGGTAACTACCAAAAGAGAGTTCATTGAATTTAGATTTGAACAATCACATAATTCATCATTTAAACAATAAATCCATGGTGATAGATTATTTACAAACTCCCAAGTCTATCATTAATAAAAGAGAACATTATTACATAATCTAAACTTGCAAATATTACATAAACAATATCAATCCTTCTATTACCTTAATCTTCCTTCTCCAATACATATTTATAACTAGATCCTTCCACAATATTTTAGAAAAGAATCTACTAACATAACTAAAAGTAATGACCTGCCCTCCACTTCCATCAGTAGCTTCCTTGCTCTCCATAGCAAAAAGGTGGGTAAAAGGGATCAGGAAAACTCCATTAAGAATATGTATGCATCACTACATGATTCTTTTAAATATGTAAATGCATAGAAAACAAAAGCAATAAAGAAGCCCATACTTCTTTTCCCAAAAAATATTTCCACAATAATTTAATTCCATACCTAAATTTTCCAAAGCATAAAAAATCTAGCTTTACATAGGAATCCCCATAAATTCCTATTCCAAAGAAGGCCACAAAGGAACCCCATAATTCCTTTCATTAAGCCACTAAGGAACCCAAGATACATTTCTTAATCCATAAAGAAATAAATCACAAAACAAAGGATCGTTCCATAGAAACCCTAGATTTCCTTAGATTTTAACACAATATAAATAAAATAATAGACTTAATATTAACTAGGGAACTCATTTTCCAACAATATATTAAGACATCTCAAAAGGTTCATTTCCAAAAAATAAAACATTAGAATATAAAACATTCTAAAGAAACCTTTACAGAAAATGAACTTAACCTTAATTTGATTAAACTAAGCAAGCAAAGGATTTTGAAGCACTTGTAATCACCAAGATCATTCAACTAAACTATGTAAAATACATAGCCATACTTGGCACTCCAAGCAATGAGATTAGTTAGATCAAGTAAGGAGTCAAAAATCAAGTATAAGCTTAAAGAGCACAACAAAAACAAAGCTAGAGACAAGAAAAAACTAAAACATTGAAGGAAAACACAAAGGTGGGAAGCAACCAAGATCACTCTTTTCCCTTACATTGTGTAAGAGAACAAGATACATGTTGGAAGAGACACCATGCTACCAAGGTTTTCCAATGGAAAGGTGTCTGACTAGAAAAGTCTTTTTGCATCAGAGGAAAGCAGTAACACATAGAAACACTGCAAGCATCACCCAACCATATGATATACAATCCAAAGCAACAATAACTCTTCTCCCTTATGTTGTGGTAGAGGAAAATATAACATTGGTGGGGACGATATGCTACCAAGTTTTACCAATAGAAAGACATTTGACTAGAAAAGTATTCCTACACGAGAGAGAATCAACGATTCATAGTAACACTATAATCATCACCCAACCATTTGACATGTAAGCCAAAGAAAATAGTCATTTAACAACATAAATATTTAAGCTAGGATTGCATCAAAACTAGAGAAAATAGAACTAATAAATAATATGTGCCTCATAACTACGTAAGGAGTCTTTCAAACAAGAGAACACCTACATTCATATGTAAAACTCAAAGCTTAATCCAACCAACAAACCACATAGGTCCAAGGGTGCAAGGATAAAGAACAAAAATAAACCATCAATCTATTTCAAGTAGGCTGCAATAAAATACCTTCCTTAGGTGCTACCACCATCTAAGAAGAAACAAGAGGTAATGTCCTCCTCTTTTTTCTCTATCTAACATTTACCACCCCCTCTACACATCCCTATCTTCTTTTATTTTCTTTCTTTTACAACCTTCCCCTCGAAAGGATGAAAAATAAAAATGTCTCTTTCCTTCAATGTACCCCTAACATCACCTCCATTTCCCACCTCCATAACTACTCAAGATCCAGATAAAATATCTTCTATAACTCCCTTATCCACCCACACTCCCTCTTTTATTAAAAATAGAGAGATGGGGGGAACCTTAATGATAAAATAAATTCCTTATAAAATATCCATTACTCATAGCATTTATTAACAAAAATCCAACAAGGATGACCTTAAATATTTCAAATTTTAGCATAGATAAAACATCTAATACTTATCTTCCTATAAACTCAATACTAAAGCAATAGGAAGATTCGTTTTTCCATAAACACACAAGCCAATAATTAGGAAGAGTCCTAACATCAACTTGAGGTTATTAATAAAAACTAATCCAAACATTAGGACCAAATTCTTTTATTTAAGGATTACTCAAACCAACCTTAATTTTATCCAAAGCTTAATATCATAAGCTAATTAATATTTTCAAGAATACTAAGATATAAGTCAATCTATATCAACCATGCCACAACAAGTAAAAATGCATTCCCTCAATTTTTCACACCATTGTTTTATCCATAAGTGGGTGGCCTCTTTTAAGATAGACTAAGCTATCACCGACCTACTTTAAGGAGGCTCATTGCAAGCAACTTCTTGTTCCAATGATACAAACATGAGCACAAGAAAAAATGTAATGCACCTATATGAAGGGTATTTACCCATGTTACCTGAGCTATTTATGAACAAGTCATCATCATAATTTCCTTTATATAGTCTCTCATTCGATATGGCCAACTTTATTGTCCACCTACGAGAGTACTTGATCTTGCAACTATGCATAGAATTAGAAGTACTATGTTGTCATAAAATATAGGTAAAACAATAATTCTAAATAAAACATCCATATTATAATTAATAATAAGCATCCAAATAAATGAGCTAACTCAAGTAAAACACTTGAGGAAGAGATAACTAAACTTTTTTGAGTGAAAATTTAGATTAAGAAGACCAATATCAATGCCTTGTTTGATTCAAGATCTCAAGCAAACCTAATATTAGAAGACTAAGCAAAGAAACTTGGGCTAGAAATATACAAGAATCCTCATCTATATCCACTTGGTTTGGTACACATAGATATGTTATTAAGGGTTACTAAACAATATAAAGTCAATTTTACTATCAATGTTGACTAATTTGATGAGGTGGAGTTAGATGTTGTACCTTTGGACATACATGGATTTGTGTTGGGTAGTCCATATATGTAGGATAGAAAGACCATTTTCTTTAGATAAGAGAACAAGTATAGGATGATCAAAGAAGAGGAATCCTCCATCATCCATTCTCACAAGGAGAAAATTCTAATCTCCATAGTAACCACCAACCAAGAAAAGAGTATGATCAATTCTAGCATGAATTTTGTGCCATTACTTTTGAAATCATAGGGTCTAAAATCTAAATGTTGAACACTCCATATGTTTATTTGAAGGATACAATAGACTTTCATCTTCAAGATAGGTTGCTATACAAATCAGATAATATTTGCATATTTAAAGGAGAAAGAGTATAATTCATCAAATAAAACCACACTTCTAAGGTTTTAGGATATTTTGATGTAGGGAAAACTTTAAAAAATATCCAATGGTATTTTTATTGGCCAAATTTGTAGGAAAAAGTAGCTAGTTACATTAGAGGGTGTGTACTCTGTAGCTCAAACAAACCAGGTAATAGAAATTTGGGATTACATATACCTCTACTAGTACACAATAGGCCATGGGAGAAAGTATACATAGATTTTGTAGGAGGTTTACCAAAGCAATTCCATGACTACTTGTTTGTTGTTGTGGATATATTGAGCAAGAGTGCATACTTATTCCATTCAAAAATACTAGCATAATCTATGAAGCAATAATAGTTACCATCCAAAGTAGAATGGTATGATCAAGAAGAATAAAGGAGTTGTTCCCTCATCTACCTAAGCTATAAATTTTGGGGACCAAAAGCCTCTAAAAAAAGGAGGTGTGATAAAAAATAATTTTTATAAACTGACACATATTGTAAAAATGTACATGTAATTATGCACCATACTACACATGAAATAAACTAGCACATAGATATACAATATTAAATACCATCTTATCCTATAAAGGTGTACAATATTAAATACCATATATTCTTGTATGGGTTTTCAATATTAAATGACACCTTATCTTATAAAGGTGTAAAATATTAAATGAAACCTTATCTTATAAAGGTGCACAATATTAAATACCACCTTATCTTGTAAATGTGTACAATATTAAATAATACCATATCATGTAAAGGCATGAGATATGCCTACAAAAAAACTCATGTGTAATTAAAAATATGTATTTTGGGAGTCTACAATTTCTAAAAAGGATGAGGATGAGAGGATTTTACAACTAGATCTAGAAACTAGCCTAAATTGGAGACTCAAAAGTTTGGAGAGTAGAAGAAGGGGTTAGAGAAACACTTGTAGTAGCAAAAGTGACTCACTTAGCAAAGTTTAAGAAACACATTGCTTCTAGTTTGTTGTAAAATATCCATCCTTGCCCAGACTAAAATAAAATGGTTTACACCATTTTCCCCTACTAAAGTTTTACCTTATTGAGGGTTTCTCTACGATAAATATTTATGTTAATGAGTGTCTAAATATTTATTTTATTTTAGCATTTGTTTGTTTATTCAAAATTAACATAGTAATATAAACAATCTATATTTGATGATCTCAAACAACATAGTTGATAGGGGATTATAAGTCACATGTACTATGAACTATCCTTGCATTAGAACATCATCATCGAAGAGAAGTATAGACTAATTCTTATATAGATGATTCCTTGATCCAATATTTCTTAAACCAACTTTTGAATTTCCATATTTTGGGGTTGGGAATAGCAATAAAGATCCACATGAGGAGGTTGAATTTTTGGAACAAGGTAGATGCGATGATCATGTATTATCTTAGGAGGAAGACCTATGGGATCACTAAGGACTTCCTCATAAAATACATAATGTTCTATAAATCCAAAGAGATATCTAGAAGAAGTAGCTACAAAAATTGAACCTCCATGTAATTGACTTGGGCAAAGAATCCACAACCATATTTCTTCAATATATTTTCCATGCTATTGGAACTAACCACCTTAGAGGGAAGGGGTTGGATTCCTTTAATACAAACGAATATTCCTTTATCCATGCAATTGAAATATGAATTTTTGTATATTAATAGGAACATCAAAAAGTTGAGATAGCCACTATGCTCCCAGGATGACACCTAAACTACCTAGGTTCATGGTAAATATATTGTTTGGCTAACTATATTCCCTAATTGGATGTTTATTTTAGTTTTTTTACCCACACACTAAGAAATATCCCTATTTTTAACTAATATATTAATTTTATCCTAATTTAAAATAATAATATACAAGTTGATTGACTTCACTATCTTACTATCTATAAAGTTATGTGTGCTACTTGAATCAATCAACACATTGACATATTGTCATTTAATAAATACTTGTATCTTGATAGCATGGTGATATTGGAACCCCCTAAGAGTATGAATAGATAGATCCTTGGTTTCATTAACATTTTATTCCTCATATACTTTTATAGATTTATCATATTGTAGTGAATCATCACCTTCATATATTGTTGTATCTTCATCTTTTGCTTTAAAGTTATGACATTCTTCATAGGATTGATCTTGAGGATGGTGAGAATGACATTTGAAATAGAAGAATCCCTAGGAATATCAATATTATTATAATTACAATAAGAGCTAAAGTCACATCTATGTTGCGGACTAGAATATTGGAGCTTCTATTTTACTACTAAATCTATATATATTGAGCATCATAGAGAGCATAGGGATCAAGCATGTTAAATTCCTATTGAATTTTATCCTTAAGACCATGGGAAAAGGATGATATCACCATAGATAGATTCAATTTATGGGTTTAGGTAAGAATATTGGTGAACCTATAGAAATACACCTCCATTGTTTCTATTTGATTTGTTGGCATAAGATATACCATATACAATGTAGAAGATCCTTTGTTAGAGAAATAATTTTTTAAATTTGGTCCACAAAAAATAACCCTCATATTAGAAATATTGCTATAACAACCATTTATTAGCTTGGATTCCAAACATAGAAGCTACTTATGTGACATGATCTATGTCAATAACATGGTGTAGATAGATAAGGCTATCCAACTTGGCCAACCACCCTTGTGGATCGATACCTTCAAATGTGGACATGTCAATATGAAGAATATGAATTTTGGAAACTCTTTCTATGGAATCCAAATCAAAATCAAATACTAGGTGTTAAGCACCCATAGCTAGAGTATAATCTTACATGGCATAAGGAGTTGAGTGACTTCCATAGAAATTTAGAGGACTATGACTAGGAGGCAATTATGAAAGAACACTAGTATGTGGTGCTCGATGGATGATTGAAGGTTATTAACCCATGGTTTAATTTGACCCTTGACAAGAGGTATAAAGGTATATGCTTGTAGTAGTATTTGTATGTTATCCAAGGATAGGGTGATGGAAGTAATAATCTAGTATTTATTAGTCAAGTATTTGATAATAAAAGTAATTATTTATTTTTTATTTAATAGATATACATGCATATTAGGGTCAATAGTACTAGGAAGAGGTGGTATGAGAAGTAATTGGGGGATGTATTTTAAGGGGAGGAGAGGAAGAACTGGAGGTGTTAGAAAGAGGAAAATCCATGGCAATTAAGGAAGAAATAGGACATTAGTCCAAACTATTGCTATTTGAAGAAGTGTTGTGATGATTCCTAGGATTTCTTGGTTGCATGTCTTTCTACCCATACACACATCTTATAAATGAAAAATATGTTGTAATAAACCATTGAATCATGCCCAACCAATAAAAGTAGTAGTCTCATTCATACCCTAGGTACAAACCCCACAAATAATTGGAATGCTATTAAAAAACTATTGTGAAAAATACATGTTTACTTTGATAAGCTTGAAGAAATAATCATGAAAGAGATAGGTCTCCTACAAGGTTCCTAGGATATTTCCTTCTTAAAAGTGTTGTTAGAGATACACCTTGTTTTTACCATCTCAAGAATATGGTCACAATGGTATAGGTCTCTCACAAGGGTCTAAAAACACCTGAAACTCTCTTTTTAAATTGGTTTTAGGATAAGGAAGTAACAATAGTGAACTCATAATATTCTAGAAGATAATTGCTTTAGAAGTTGGACTAATTTTTTTTTAGAAAAATACCAAAAAATAGGCATCAGTAATGTTTAGTAGAGATTCTATAATAGTTTGTCCACCCTTCTATTATAAATTTGCACCCCACAAGGAGCTGATATCAAAGCTTTAATACCACTTGTTATGAAACAACTTCAATAATTATAGCAATAGTGGTAGCAATCCAATAATATGCACAAATAACATTATAAAATTTATAATAATAATTTATATCTAGTTGCAAAAAAATCAAACATGCCATAACTAAATTCTAGAATCAAATCAACATAAATCCTTAGCTACTTAGAGAGGGTGATGTCTCATAGCCTCTTAGAAAGGTAAAAATATCATATGCAGTAGACATGATTAAGATGTGAATATCAAATATGCTATCAACTACCACCTAATTCTTCCTATTTATATATTAAATCAATAACTTACCCTAACCCTAATGCTCAAGTATGACTATCTAAACCCAGGGCCTGAGCTAATAAATAAAGATAGTTGATGTGGTTATATTGGAGACATTACATTTGGGATCATCTAATGTCCCAATATTAACATCTATAGTTTTCTCAATCAAAATATGAGATTTCTTTTCTAATTGAGGAGAACTAGAATAACTTGTAGGTTTTCAAAATTAATAAGGTCCATGTATGGATGATCGTTATCTAATATTTGTGATATTGCTATGTTGGAAATATGGAGGAAATATCCCTGGTTTTGGTCAAGGTATATAGAAAGGATATCTTGAAGAGGGTTGTATTCTATGTACTCATGATCATAAAAAATTTCATTAGCAATTAGTTCTAGATATTATAAGGTTATAATATTTACTTTAATGTATTGAGTAAATTTATGAAGACTAGGATTTATAATATGTGATGATACATATTCATAATCATATTTCTTTTCCATACGATTTAAATAAATGGTACTAGCTAGAAGGACTCTATCACATTCATCATGAATAAGCTCTTCATCATAATTATTAGAAGTGGTGTAAGGCTCATTACAATTGGGTATATATCCTATATTACAACATCTTAACTAGGCTTCAATTTATAAGGGTCCTTGTTGGCATAAAATCTACCTAGTCTATGGATTTTGAATGCATCCTAGATTTCAACCAAAATTTTTGGATGAATGATATTTCTCTCAATTCAACCTCCAAAGAAGGTCAGATCCTTGGAATGTTTATGAATTTAAATAGGGGTTTAGGCTAAGGTTAAAGAGATAAAAATGTTAAGAGAAAGTAAAGTTTTAGATAAATGAGTAAACTATGGATGGGATATAGTGTAATAACATTGGACATTACCATATAATATGCTCACACAATAAATTTAGGTGTTACTTAACAAACTAGCCATTGTCAAATGCAAAATAAATTTATTCAATTTCAATTACATACTTTAATCATTCCAAAGATTTATATGAATAGCAATTCAATAGTGGTTCCATTAGCAAAATTCACTTTAACAAATTTATTTATTCTATTAGGGTGGCAATTTTTTTATATTTGGTTGGTCATAGGAGGTATCTTCCTTTCTCCATGTATCTTCCTCATTGATAGGTTTTTTCATAGGAGGTATCTTGGTACCTTCTAGCCATTTATTGAATTTTAGCATGTATCATAACCATTCTATTTTGTAACTCAAGCACTTGGGCTTCGTTAATAGGATATTGCCATTGGTTTATCTCCTCTTCATAATTGGATATAGATTCTATTCGGGTCTAAAGATGATCCCTAGTATGGAGCCAATGTTTTTATCCCAAAATCCTAGAAATCCTAGCTATTTAGCTTCTTTTTATGGATCAATTATTCTTTCTACTCTGATCTATAGCCTATCTACCACTCCCATACTTGCTAGACACACTTGTATATTTTCATTATGATCTAATAGATAATCATTGCTACATTACATTGGCTATATGGTATAGATTTTATAGCTAGTTCAAATCTTCTTCTAGCCAAATTCATTAAGTTCTTAACTTGTCCTATTTTATTTTCTAGTTCAGCTTGAGCCTATGTTAAGTTATTTTTTGCTATTTTTGTGGCTTTTGCACTAAATTTTAGGTAGTCAGTGACTAGATAAACTTTAAGGTATACTAAAAGATTTTATTCTAGGTACTTTTCCTTAATTGCTTGAATGCTTCCCTAGAGAAGAGAGAGGCTTTGCTTCTTTCTTTCTCTCTTTCTAGCTATTGTTGTAAGTCCTAGATTTTTTTTGTCAACACTTTATTCATTTATTCCTTCTCTTTCATCTACTAGTGACTTGGGAATTGCATAATCATTTTCTTCCATTTTTTATTTTCACCTTGCAAGGATAATTTAACTTTTTATTCTTTTTCCTTTGTTTCCAAGTTTTTTAGTTTTTCTTCTAGCTACTTGCATATGTCTCTTAGTTTATCACCTTGCAAATAGATTGTTATGATATGAGTTTGTGAACTTAATAGATATTCATCTAATGGTAGCCAAGAAATATCTATTGCTTGTGCTTCTACTTGGTAATCATTTGATGTCACATTAGCTTCTAGATTGTCAACATTTGGTGTGGTTTTGACTCTCAATTGTCAATAAGTGGTTGGGTCAACCACATTTATTAGCTTGACAAGAGCTTGCTCTTTTGATTGCTTGGGAAATTTGGTTTTCCACCATTATTACACATTTTTACTCATCTCCTTGATATTTTTGATGGTAAATATGGATGGATGGTTGAGTGGTGGTAACATTAGAAATATGGATTATCATATGGGTGAGATAGAGGAATTTTGTAAATAGTTAAAGTGGTAGTTCTTGTAATATTTTGTATTTATGGAGTGAATGTGGCAAGAGGGATTTCAAATATCATGGTATATTGGATGATTGGTCTTGGTGGAGAGCATTGTGGTGATGAAGAAAGGGAACGAACATCAATGGGGATTAGAGGGGTAGGATAAGTAGTAGTAGGGATTTGAGAAATCACACCTATCTAAAGGAGAGTTTGGACACAGATTACTTTTAGAGAGCCTTTTTGCAAAATACCAGGACCAAAGTAACTCTTTATCTCTCTCAAACAACAAGCATCAAAATAAAGCTTCATCGAGCTAAGGTTAAACCAATTACCATACACTTGCAAAAATAAATAAATCATTTCCTTGTAGATTAAAAAATAACATTACTAGGATATATAAGATGAAATATCATCATAACACTATTTAATAATTCAACCAATGGTCAATATTACAAGAGATAAGTATTTTTTTCTAGTACAATGAGTCCTCATTTCCTAAGAGTGACTTAAATAAATCAATAAGAGGATTTGAAGATAATCCTTTGCATGGTATGAACATCTCCCTTCTTCGGCCTTCATAGTATTTGAATGGAATGTGGGGATAAGAACAAATCATATGCAGGTATGAATGCAATCTATAAGATTTAAACACATACAAAATAAAACCATACTTATTTCCTAGATATTCTCCACAAATATCAGTTTTATTAAGCAAACAAACACAAAAGAATCCATACTTCCTTTCCAATAAATTTTCCATAATATCTAACCATATTTTATACAACATTCACATAAGAATCCCAAATTTATTCCTATGACATTTTTTGCAAATATCAAATTCTTTAATCATCAATTCATTCACCATAGCAAACATAAAAGAAGTCTGTTGCAGGCCAAAAAAGGTTAATTTTTTCCTAATTTTATCACATGCCCGTGCATTTAATTTATCAACCCAAGGAGCTTTGTAAACTTGTGAAGGTCTGAATAAGATTTCTTACAATACCACTTGATATGAGTCCGCTAGTTCTACTATTAGGGGGGTTTTCAAACGATTGTCAATCATTAACGCACTCCTCAATAATTTATGTAAAAATAATTATATCTACAGAAAGGAAATATCCACACATTCCTGGAAATGAACCTACTACAAATACTGGAAATATCGATGGATAAAAAATCTTATAAAATAGTAAACTAATCTATAAAAGAACACAGGAAAAGTAGGGGAAGAAATACTAGCTTGGAGTGGGCCCAGGCTCCAGAAGCTTCCTCCCAGCTAAACACGCACTTAGAACTCTTTAGAACTATATTATAATTGCCAAAGTATTACAATAAAAAATATTCTATCTCCTCTCTCTATATATCTATGTCTATATATCCCTACATATTTCTCTATATCTTCAAAGAGGTCTATGTGTGTTTATATAGCACACCCGCAGAACTTCTGTTACAAAGAAGTTGTAACAGTCGATTCATCGTAGACTAAACTAAGATAGTCTGGTAAATGTAATCAACGTCTACTAAAACTGGCATTCAGTTCTAACGATGGCGTGTTTGCTGATTGGGTTGTGCTTCGCCTGGAATTGGTAGGGCATTCTCATATGTTGGTGTGATCCCCAATTTAGCTCTACTTGATGTAGAGTTGGAACTACACCAGTCGCTTTTGTCCATGTAGTTCTTGTCTGGTCAATGGGCAAAGAACAGGGGTGCCTTCCCTATTTGGAAGGTGCCCGAGTATATCGGGCGTCTTCTCTATGCGGAAGGTACCTTATTTCCATGGGCGCCTTCCTGGAAGAGGAAGGAACTTATCTTCTATTGGCACCTTCCTCTGAGAGGAAGGTGCTTTGCCTTCTAGTGGCACCTTCCTATCGGCACATTCCTTATGGGAGGAAGGTGCTTGCCTTCTAGTGGTGCCTTCCTGACGAGAGGAAGGAGCTTGCCTTCTAGTGGTGCCTTCCTTATGATAGGAAGGCGCTTGCCTTCTAGTGGCACCTTCCTGTCGGTGCCTTCCTTATGAGAGGAAGGCACTTCTTTTCCTTTGATGCCTTCTTGGAAGAGGAAGGCACTGGCCTTCTTTGGTGCCTTCCTAGGAGAGGAAGGCGCTTTTCTTTCCTTGGCACCTTCCTAGAAGAGGAAGGCACCTAATTACGCTTGGAGCCTTCCTAGAAGAGGAAGGTGCTTACTTATGTTTGGTGCCTTCCTGGAAGAGGAAGATGCCTACTCCTATTTGGTGCCTTCATAGAAGAGGAAGGCACCTATATTTTTTGCATTGGACCCAAAAGAAACAAAGTTCCAGGTCCATAAAGAGACCTCGACTGATCCAAATATAACTAAATCAACTGCAATTCCATAAAAATACACTGAAAATACATAAATTAGATAACACTCATAATTTCATAAAATATCTATATAATCATTCATAAAAGTATGCAATCCTTATTATACAACCGCATAATGATCAAGAAAATGTATACAAAATATGAGCATTTCTGGTGCTCATCAACCCCCCATGCCTAACATATGCCACGCCCTCGTGGCATAAAAACTACAGGTAGCCCTATTGACCCCTCATTGTTGTCATTTCTTGGAGGATTCATCTATACTTGTGGCTTGAGTCTATCTCTTCTATGTGTTGGAATCTAAAGGTGTGGCTCTCCTTTTCCTATGCGGAACTGAGGATGTGGCTGTCAACTATCCTTTCCTCTTTTTGGATGCTACCGATGATGATCTAGCCAGCATCGTCTTTGCTGATTGGAATGTAGCTTCGAAAGCTTGCCAAATGTTAGCGTCTGAAGGTCTGACCACTGCCAGAGGGATATTTGAATTATCTCTCCTGGAATGTACTACTTGGGATTTGTATAATCTAGTTGCTTTAGGAGTAAGCCCTGCATTCTCCTTTGCAATGGTAGTGGCCTCCAATTCGGGGCCATATACCCCCCATCATTCCAAATACCTCCTCATCATCGAGGGTCATCCTCAGGATGAGCCGTAAATATTCCAGAACTGGCTGTCCTCTATCGGGTTGATTCAAATACTAGTGTCCCCCTACATCCTCAAGGTTGCCTTTTGGGTCTCCTTGGCTGCCATCATCTCTTTGAGCAGCTATTCCAATTATTTTTTCCTCTCTATGAACGATTGCATATCCCACTCGTCCTCTTCTGGCTCAGTGAAGGTCACCTTCACCTTCTTTCGAGCCAACCTGGGCCCTTTTCCTCTGGCCTCTATAAAGAATGCGGTAGCTCAAATAAGGGTTTTCCCTTTCTCCCTAGCAGATGTCTACTTGTTTCGAGGGGCCTACTCTAGAATGTTCTCTTCACTCTATGCTACCGTCCATAGTGGTGCTCCTTTGTTCTCCTATCTATCCTGTGTCGACCCCTCAGGCTCTTCTCCTCCTTCCTTAGGTCTAGGGAGTTCCTCCTTATCCTCTGGTCCTGTCTACTACTGGAGGCCTTCATCCTACTCTGTATCACTCAGGACAATGATAGGGGGTATTGTGGGACTTCTCTCCCCTTCACTCCTAAAAATAGAGAAATTATCCCTTTCCAGCTACTCTATCAAGAATCTGATCGAATTTCTCCCGAAGATAATACTCATTTGGTAGATGTGGGAGGATTCATCGGGACTTCTTTTTCCCAGTCAATTTGGGTCGATGCATCCCTTATTTTCATTCCTTATCCTGAAGTAGTTGGTTTTCTTCCTGCAAATGCTAGACCAACTGCTTGAGATGGGTGATCAATCTATCTCATTCTTTCAACTCCCCTGTATGCTTGTTCTGGCAGTCCTCTAGAATTTTTTGGTCCATCCAGCAATTGATTTTCCATTCGAGCACCTCCAAGGCCGTGTCGACCTAGTCATTACTCCCAAAAGTCCCTGCATCCTGTGGGCTCTAGTTTGTCAATTATTGGAGGGTTTGGGCTGCAACATCTACTTTCAAGTTGCTCTATTCTTCTTTTTTTAAGAGGAGTTGCCTCAGATGTTTCCTCCTGGGGAATGGTTCTGTTGATCGAAACTCGGCCTCGTCGCTAATAACCGACGCTCCTTCCTCCTCACACTCGGGCACTGGGGAATGCTCTCTTTCCTCTATGTTTTTTGGAACTGGTGACTACCATATTTCTTCTATGAAATAAGACAATGCCAATTTCTTGATACTCATCATTTCCTCTGTAGGGCTTCTCTCTTCTTGCCCTATTTTGGCAAATAGCATCTTGTCACCTTTCTTGGCCGCCATCTCCCTCTGTGTTGAGGTTTTGCCTCTGTGCCTCTGCATGGTGGACCAGTGTCAATATCAGCCCATGGTGTGCTAAGGTGAATGGTGCCCTCTTTTGGTATCAAGCCACTTCATCCTTTAGAGCATTCACCAGGTAGAAGGGCATGTTCAACTTCCTTCCATGCACCAAGTGATTGAGAAACTGCACATGATTAGCATGTAGATGGATATATTTCTTGGTGCATGTGAATAATCAAGCAACCTACTTGAATATCTTCCACAGATTCATGGTAATCCTATTTTTGGGTAGCCCCTTCTTCTCTATCTGAACATTTTCCCTTGGTAGTAGCACTTCAGTGTACAGCTTCAACATTCCACCCTTGTATACACATTCCCCTGTGAGGGGCATTCCAGTCGCATATAAGATGAATTTGGGGGTGACTAGAATTTCTACCCCTCGCACCTGAGCTACATCACCCCTCAAGGAGGCAACGAACTCCTTGGCTGCCTCCATATCCTAGCCCTGATTGACTAGGGTACAGTATTCAAACCATCCCTCGGCCTCAAACTGTGTCTTCACCGCCCTCGTGATTTCATCCGTGTCACCTAGTTCATTCTTCTTCATTGCATGATTCTTTGACCTTCCTCCCATGGCACCTTCCCTTACTACTATTTTTTTCTATCCTTCCTTATTTAGGAAGGCATATTCTTATAGGGAAGGTGCCTAACCCTAGCAGTTATGGAAGGTACCATATCATTGGCATGCGGGTCCAGCTATGGGGGGATATGATCTTTATGACAACGGTATCTTTTCCGGTACTGCATATTTTATAAATAATTATATAAAAAATTGAATTAACATGCGCGTACCTTATTTGTTGTTTTAGGCATCGTGAGGGTGCTGATTCATTGATTTATGACATGGGAGATTGTCATCTAGTGTCGCTCATTCATGTGATGCTTTCATTATGATCGAGGCATCTAGGAGGTGTAAGTGTTGGTTGTACATGGAAGGTGCTCTTTGGTACATTCCCCATGTGGAAGGCACTGATGTAGTGCCTTCCTAATGCGGAAGTCACATATATAGCACCTTATTGATGTTGTCAGTGCTCTCTAAATGGATGTGCATTCTGGTGGTGGAAGGCACATCTGATTGAATGCACCTTTTAGTGGTGGAAGGCACCTTCTGAATGGGTGCGCCTTCCTGATGTGTAAGGTGCCTTGATCTGCATGCACCTTCCTGATGTGGAAGGCACCTCGGTCTATATGAGCCTTCCCAATGTGGAAGGCACCTCCGTCTACATGTGCCTTCCCGATGGGGAAGGCACCTCTAGCTAGATGTGCCTTCCTAAAGTGGAATGTGTCTCGGTCTACTTTCTATTTTTTTTTTGTATGGTGCCTTCCAGCCACAGAAGGCGCCTATATATATATATTAATTTTTTTTTCAGTGTGCGCCTTCTTCTAGTGGGGTGCCTTCTTTATAAGGAAGGCACCTTATTCTGGTGGGATGCCTTCTTTATAATGAAGGCACCTTATTCTGGCTGGACCCTTATTTATAAGGAAGGTGCCTTATTCTGGCAGGACACCTTCTTATAAGGAATGCGTAATCTTCTGGCAGGGTTCCTTCTTTATAAGGAAGGTGCATTATTCTGGCTGGGTGCCTTCTTTATAAGGAAGGCACCTTATTATGGTGGGGCACCTTCTTCATAATGAAGGTGCCTTCTTCTGTGTCTTATCGATGTGCAAGGCACCTTATTCTCAGAAATCATGTTGTTATTGACTGGGAAAGGGTGATCAAGCCTTCTCAGTCTTGCTTCATGCTGCCTCAGCTTCTACCTACAAGTGCTAGTGTTAGAATGTTGAGCCAACTCAGACCTGGTTTCCCAGATACCTATTCCTTGTGCTTTCAGGTCATCCACCTACAAAAAGCAAATGAAAAGAAAGAAAAAATAAAGGCAGTTAGACACATTCCATACCTATTAGGCCCTGGGTTAGGATTCCTATAGCTTGCATTCAGGCGTCGTCCCTGCAAAACACACTGTAAGAAAAAAACTAAAAAAACTAATTTTGGTGAGCACCTCTATACCCACCATTTTGCCTATTGAGAGTTTGGTCTAACAAGATGGGGTCTCCCCCACGTCTATCCTGGATTCCACCTACAAGGTTTCATATGTGTTATAGGGGCACAATCAGTGGCCATTGACTATTAACATGGTGTTGCTATCATCAATTGTTCTAATGCACACTACCCCATTCCTGATGATCTCTACCACCTCATACGATTGCATCCATATTTGCATTAATTTACCTTTTATTTCCTAGAACTGAGAATTGTACAATAGCACCCATTCTCCTTTTTGGAACTGCTTCAATTTAATGTGGTGATCATGCCACCACTTTCTTTGCTTTTGTATGATTTATGTTCTCTATAGAGCATCCATTTAGATTTTGTCTAGTTGATCGAGCTATGAAATCCTTTCTTCTTGAGTGTCATCCAAGCTCAAGTTCAACTCTGAATCCATTCTCAATGTCTTGATTTTGAATTCAATGGGCATCATCGCACTCTTCCCATAGACCAGTTGGAAGGGTGTGAAGCCTATGGTGGATTTCCACGTGGTATTATATGCCCAAACTGCCTCTAAAAACCATGTAGCCCAATATTTTCTATGTTGCTGCATGGTCTTCATCAGGATGTTCTCTATTTCCCTGTTCATCACTTCCACTTGCCCATTTTCCTGTGAATGGTAGGGTGTAGTTTTATTGTGCCAAAATTTGTATTGTTCCATCAACTCTTTGATCAATCTAGAGGTAAATTGAGGCCCCTAGTCTATTTTTATCTCTCTAGGGACCCCAAATCATGTAAAAATGTGAGAAAATAGGAAATCGGTGACTGTTCTTTCTTTTGAGTCTCTCAAAACTTGAACTTCAACCCATTTGGTGATATAATCTATACAGACCAAAATAAACCTCCTCTCTATTGAAGGTGGATTAATTTGTCCCACAAAGTCCATGCCCCACTTATCAAAAGGTTACAGGTGTACCTGATGTTGGAGGGGTATTTCGTCTCAATGGGTTCATCTACCCATTCTTTGGCATTCATAGCACTTGCTGGTGTACGCAACCGCATCCTTGAATAGATTGGTCCAAAAGTACCCAGCCTGTAGGATTTTGTAGGTAGTTTGTTTCCCTACAAAGTGTCCTCTACATGGTTTTTTGTGACATGCTTTGATTACTTCTGATAACTCCTACTCTGCTATGCATCTCCTTATAATCTAGTCACGTCCTCTTTTAAACAGGAGGCCATCAACCCATAGGAATGATGCACTTTTCTCTATGACCACCTACTTTTATTGAAAGAGAGAGCAGGTGAGGTTCTTTCGATGGCCAAGCAATTGGCTATATCTACGTACCACAGGACTTGCTCACTAATGGTGAACAAATGCTCGTCCAAAAATGGATATTCCACTAATGCATGGTCTACTGGTATCAATATGGATAGAAAATCTACTACGACATTGTCCTTGCCTGGTTTCTCGACTATTGTGATATCGAATTCCTGTAGTAACATGAGCCACCTGATAATTCTTTTGCCAATGGCCAGCTTGCTCATCAAGTATCTGATAGCCGCATGGTTTATGTGGACAATTACCTTATACCAATGATATAATGGTAGAATTCTTTTATGGTGTGCACAAATACAAGGAACTCCTTCTCTGTCATCGTGTAGTTGAGCTTGGATCCTGCCAAGTTTTTGTTGACATAATAGATGGCATAAAATTCTTTGCCATCCTTCTGTCCGAGGACTGCTCCAATCACATTGTTGGATGCATCACAATAGATATGGAATGGTATGGCCCAATTTGGTCCTCTTAGAACCGGTGTGGATATCAGTTTATCTTTGAGCAACTAAAATGCTTCCTTGTAGTCTTCCATCCAATTGAACTCCACATCCTTAGATAATAGAGTGTGTAGTGGTTTCACAATTTTTCTAAATTCAGCGATAAATCGTTGATAGTACCTGGTTGATCCAAGAAAACTCCTCACCTCTCTCTACATTCTAGGTCTGGGTAGGTCTCTGATGACCTCAATTTTTTTTTTATCAACCTTTATTCCTTATACAAAGATGTGGTGTCCTAGTACGATTCCTTCTTGCATCATCATAAAGCATTTCTCGTTGCTTGACAAATTATTTTCCTTTCTTCTTTTGAGCACTATTTCCAAATTCATCATTGCTTCATCAAAGGTTTCTCCATAGACAATGAAGTCATCCATGTATACCTTGATCGCATCTCCCATCATGTCTAAAAATATGCTAAGCACCACCCTTTGAAAGGTGGCAGGTGCATTGCACAATCTAAAAGGTAATACCTGATAGGCAAACATTCCCCATGGGTAGGTGAACGTTGTCTTATCTTGATCCTCTTCTCCTATCTGGATCTGGTTGTCTCCACTGAATCCATACAGGAAGGAGAAATACTTCTTCCCTGAGAGTGTATCCAAGACTTGATCAATAATTGGAGTGGGAAGTGGTCCTTCTTGGTCTTTTTGTTCAATGCTCTGTAATCCACATAGATTCACCATTTCCCATTCTTTTTAGGGACTACCACTAACGGTGATACCCACTTGTTGTCAAAAATTGGATAGATGAATCCGGTAGTCAAGAGCTTTTGCAATTCTTCCTTGACAATGTCCTTCATTGCCGGATTCATTCTTCTCTGTGGTTGCCTGCTTGGAGTTGTTTGATCATCGAGGTATATTCGATGGATATAGATTTTTGGGTTGATGCCCTGCATATCTATGTAATCCCATGCAAATGCCTATTGGTGTCTAACCAGGAGCTCTTCTACTTTCGTCAATTGTATGGGAGTCAGCCTACTACTAACATTCAATGTCCTTCCTAGCCTAACATGTATATATTGAATGTGGTGATCTTGGGGGCCATCCAACGATGATCCAGGTGCAGAGATAGAGGACTTCCCATGGATTAAATCCACAATAGTGCCATCCTTGTCTTCTTCTACCAACTCATCCAACATCATCATTGGCTAGAGCATGGACAGTTCAATATTTTCATTCTCGACCAACATGGGATCTCCTACTAAGTCGATGGATTGAGCTGGGGGTGAAATAGTCAATATTTTAATGTTTTATCTATCAGAGATGGTCATCAACCCATCCCAGTAGTTGATGTAGGTTTCAGCTGTTGCCAGCCATGGCCTTCCTAGGATGAGCGGGTAACCGCCCAGCCTAGTCTTAGATTGTAAGGCTAAAAATTTGGCTGGGTATTCCCATGCGCTGACTATTACTATTACATCTTTCAACATTCCTTTCGATGCCACGGTCGATCAGTCATCCACCTGTAGTACTATTGTAGTGGGTTTTAGGTTCATGAGTTGTAGCCTCTACATGGTATCTTCAGGCATTACATTGATGGCTACTTCGATATTGACCAACATATTGGATAAGGAATGTCCCTCGATTTTTATAGTCAGCATTGGGCTACCCAGGTCTGCATACTTTGGATGGCACATTTTTCCCATCATCAAATCTGCCAATTTACCCATGATATTGATATTCTGGGTTGATCTTCGTCCTGGATTACTTAGACACATCTCTCTTATCACCTTGGTATATATCAAAACATCTTGGATGGATTAAAATAATGGAATTGTCATGGTGAGGTTCTTCAAGCTAGACAATATATCAAACTTTGGTTGTGTTACTTTCCTCTGTTCTTGCAACCAGTTGTGAAATGGAGCCTTTGCTATCTTAGGCATTTATTCTATCACCTCTTCTAGAATAGGTGTTTCTACCTCTTCCTCCTCTTCTACCAGTGGAGGTGTTCCTAGTCCTAGCTATCTACCAAACCTAAGATGAATATGGTACATCAGATACATCTCACCCTCCACGTTGCATGCTAGCTGATTCACCCTATTATTCAGATTTATCATTGGTTGTGTGGGTAGCTACATAGGTCTTACTGCTAGAAATATCGGTAAGTTCTATTGGGGGTGAGTTGGTGCTACATTCTATGGAGCTTGATTCCACAAAGTGTGGCCTCTCCACTATTGCCTAGGATATGGATATGGCATCCATGGTTGCTGGTTCGAGAATGCTACTGGGGGTGCATTAGACCAGGGTGATGGCCCCCACCACCCCATGTTAGGTGGTTGAGGCAGACCTTGGTGCATGTATGGTCCTCCTCCATATGATGGCATTCTAGTTGGCATATTCCTTGTAGGGGGTTATGGCCAACTCTTTTGATTGCCTATAAAATAGGCATCTATGCTTTCAACATTCTCCTGATTACTAGGCAGTTGTGGGTACAATTGGGTTTTATGGTTCAGCCTGCAAACTATGCATACTCTAACTTTGTTCTCCGGGCATGCATTCTTTGCATGCTTCCCTCTAAATTTTGGATAGAAATAAGCCAATGCTGCTTCATTTTCTTGCTTCTTCTTCTCTAACAGTAGCGTATCCATATGTAATGCTAGAGATGAGAGCATTTCACTCTTTAAATCTTCTAGCATGTTACCTATTTTTGTCCTCATGACTAAAGCAGTCACTTTCATTATTCTATAAGTGGTCTTGCCTCTCCTCCTTGAGTAGTTCTAGTATAGTTGTTGGATGTCTTCCATAGCGTACTGGTAGACATCACCTCAAAAAATCATGTTAAGAGCCTCCAATGATTCATTGGTAAGTCCTCTCAAAAATATGCTTTTGAGGGACTTATCAGATAGTCTCGTGTGAGGAGATCTTTGAATATTGAAGTTGAATCTCTCCCACTATTCCTTGAGAGACTCATCTTCTTTTTGCATCATGCTCAAGACCTCTTCTCTGGAGTCTCTTGCTCTCCTAAAATCTTGGTATTTCTCTAAAAAGAGCCTCTTCATTTGATCCCAAGTGGCAATGTGTTTGTCTCCCAGACCGATGAACCACCATAGATATACATCGTCCAACGTGGAAGGAAAGAGTTTTAGATTTTGTGTATCATATTTGTAGTCCACAAACCTACATAAGACATCAAAATTGAATAAAAATATGTCAAGGTCCTCAGTTGGGTATCCTCTAAAGGTCAAAAGGTGAGCAGGGAATATGTTTTTTATTTTGGTATCTCCTACTCCTTCATCAATCGGGAAACTAAAGCCAAATGAGACTTCTTCGTTGTCAACCATTTTTTTAGGAAATGTGGTCTCAACTACAATGTTTATGGCCTTATGGTTGTTTAAGACTTTCTGATTCAAGGCTCTAAGGTTTTCTGGTGCTATCGTCTGATATTCTATGACTTTCCATAATAGGGTTTCCTCTAAGGGTGTCCTATTAAACAAGGGATTTATGATGATTCGTTCTTCCCCACATTGATGGGATGAGGAGACACTTTGCACAAAGTGTGGCTCCTCACTCCAATGGATTTCTGGTGGGTTGAGCAAGTTTAATTCAAATTCATAATGCTTGGCTAACTCAAGTTCTGATGGATTGGTTTTTATAAACCGACCGTCAGGTCCTCTTCTTCTCAAAGAACTCATACAAGGTCAGATGGAAGATTTACAGGTATTGTAAATAATCTAGTTAAGATGCTTCCCTGGAAATGATGCCAAAATGTTGTGGGCCAAACAAGGTTAACTTTTTTCTACTTTTGTCACATGCTCGTGCATTTAATTTATCAACCCAGGTAGCTTCGTAAACTTGTGAAGGGTCTAAATAAGATTGCTTAAAAACCACTTGAGATGAGTCCGCTAGTTCTACTATTGGGGGGTGTTTCAAATGGTTGTCAATCATTTATGCACTCCTCAATAATTTATGTAAAAATGATTAAATCTAGAGAAATGAAATATCCACACATTCTTGGAAATGAACCTACTGCAAATACTGGAAATATCGATGTGATAAACAATCTTATAAAATAGTAAACTAATATAGAAAAGAACACAGGAAAAGTAGGGGAAGAAATACTGGCTTGGAGTGGGCCCAGGCTCCAACAGCTTCCTCCCAGCTGAACACGCACTTAGAACTCTTTAGAACTATATTATAATTGCCAAAGTATTACAATCAAAAATATTCTATCTCCTCTCTCTATATATTTATGTCTATATCTCCCTATATATTTCTCTATATATTTAGATAGGTCTACGTGTGTTTATATAGCACACCCATAGAACTTCTATTACAAATAAGTTGTAATAGTAGATTCATCCCAAACTAAACTAAGACAGTTTGGTAAATGTAATCGACGTCTACTAAAACTGGCATTCAGTTCTATCAGTGGCGTGTTCGCTGATTTGGTTGTGCTTCACCTAACATTGGTAGGATGTTCTCATACATTGGTTGTTGGCAATTTTGGGGACTTTGGGTATATTGCATTTGCTCAAGTGAATAAGTTGTCATTGATGTCAAGAAGCTTTCGAAGGAATTTGATTTGATGTCAAATAATTTGTTTTGTTGAAGGTTACGGCATGACAGTTTCAAAGGTCTTTTGCAAACCCCAAGCTGACAGGTTCGAAAGAATGTAAGTTTTAGAAAAGTGTCGCGATATCGCGACATGTCACATTTTCGTGACATAAGTAGGAAAGAGAAAGCAAGTTAGAAAGTGTCGTGATATCGCAACATGTCACATTTTCATGACTCAAATAGGAGAGAGAATGTACGGAGTCAGAAATGTCATGATTTCGTGACATATTGCAAGGAAGGCTGTACGGACGAAAAAGTGTCGTGATTTCGCAACATGTTGTAGGAGAGAGAGTTCGAAAGAAAAAGTGTCATGATTTCATGACATAATGCTAAAGAGAGAGTCCGTAGTGTGAATTGTCATGATTTCACAACAAGTTTGAAGAGAGAGAAAGTAACATGAAAAGTGTCATGATTTCATGACATGCTACAGAGTTCAAAGTAAGAACTGTCACGATTTCACGACATGCTGTAGAGTTCAAAGTGAGAACAGTCATGATTTCGTGACATGCTACATATGAAATTGTTCCAAGTAAGAACTGTCACGATTTCGTGACATGCAGCAAAGGAAAGGTTTCGAAGTAAGAAGCGTCGCGATTTCACGATAGGATGCAAATAAAACGTATGGAAGCTGAAAGAGTCATGATTTCGCAATAGGTTTCAAAGAAAGTGTTTGAAAAGTTGATAGCGTCGCGATTTCGTGATAGAAACTGGAAGTAGGTCTTCTATAGGAGAAGTGTCATGATTTTGCGACAAAATAAGAGAGGAAGGCTATGAAGATAGAAGTGTCACAATTTCACGATAGAAGTGAAGACGATGTCAGCAGAGGCAGAAGTGTCGTGATTTCACGACAAAAGCAGAAAGGAGGTCGATGAAGGGAGAAGTGTCGTGATATCATGACAAAAGCAAAATGAAAGAGCATGGAAGAAGAAGCATCGTGATTTCATGAAAAATTCAAGGAGGAATAGCTCAAATTTTAAAGCATCATGATTTCACGACATGTTCTACTTTCGTGGGTGCAAGCCGAGAAGAGGTTAAGTAAGCGAAAAGTGTTGCAATTTCATGACATGTTCTGCTTTCGCGAGTGCAAGCCTAGAAGAGGTTAAGTAAGCAAAAATTGTCACGATATCATGACATGTATTTTCATGGTAGAAGCTTCAAAAGCTACAGAAGAGTTACAGAGGCAATGAAGCTGACAAAGTCAAATTTTAGCCGACAAAAATTAGGGCTTGCAGCCAATGAAGATTAGGGTTTGCATTTGTCATAATAGCTGACTAAGATTAAAGTTTTCTTTATGAAAATTATGTTATAAAAGGAGGGCTATTTGGAGAGTTGAAGTGGGTATTGGATGTGTGGTTGAAGTGCGACGTTCACAGAGAGGGCACAGAGCAAGAAGTTCGATAATCAAGAGCAGAGTGCGAATTCGACCGTAGTGTGCAGAGTGCATTTCATCGAATCATTTTGAGTGTAAAAGATCACAAAGGAAGCAGAGTGTGTGAAGACAGTGCCGCTATGATTACGCAGAGGTGCTGTGTTTTCACAAAGAGAGCAGAGGGTGTAGAGAGCAAACAGGAAAAGACGAACGAGGACATTTGTGCTAGACCAGAGGACTGTGTTTAGTGCAAATTTGAGGACCAGCTTTGGAGGTAATAGAGTTGAGGATAGAGGTCTCCAGCCAAAGTAGGGAGGACAGCTGTCTTCTATCGATAGAGTTCCATTTGCTAAGGGCAGCGAAGGTAGAGGTCTTCTAGAGGATCACCAGCCGGAGCAGAGCTAGGGTATTGGTGTCTCCTGTGGGTTGGTGCCCACGAACTCAAGATTGGGGGATTGGTTTCTCCTTTGGGTTGGTTCCTATAAACATTGTAATCAAGAAAGGTATCCCCAGAATTAATCACCTCATCAGGAGGTGAGGGATGGACTAAGCTAAGAGGCTCATTCTTAGTCCTGAGCCCCAAAGGTGACCCTTTGCCATTGATGACAAAGGGGGAGAGATATCAGTAAGGGGGAGAGCTTCAAAGTGAAGAAGAAAGCTATACGTGCAAATTCGACCATAGTGTGCAGAGTGCATTTCGTCAAATCATTCTAAGTGTAAAATATTGCAAAGGAAGTAGAGTGTGCGAAGACGGTGCCACTGTGATTGTGCAGAGATGCAAAGGTAAAAGTTTGATCAAGTGCGGCTATGTTTGCATAGAGAGAGCATAGGGTGTAGAGAGCAAACAGGCAAAGACGAATGAGGACATTTGTGCTAGATCGGAGGACTATGTTTAGTGCAAATTCGAGGACCATATTTGGAGGTAATAGAGTTAAGGACAGAGGTCTCCAGCCAGAGCAGGGAGGACAGGTGTCTTCTATGGATAGAGTTCCATTTGCTAAGGGTAGAAGAGGCAGAGGTCTTCTAGAGGATCACCAGCCACAGCAGAGCTAGGGGATTGGTGTCTCCTGTGGGTTGGTGCCCACAAACTTGAGATTGGGGGATTGGTGTCTCCTTTGGGTTGGTGCCCATAAACATTGTAATCGAGAAAGGTATTCCCAGAATTTGGATTGATAAAATTTAGTGAAAGATTTTATCCGTGGATGTAGCTCACATTGAGTGAACCACGTAAATTGGTGTCTCATGTGTGTGTGTTGATTTGTACATTGCTTTGGTTTCTGCTATTGATATTGCCATTAATATATTGTATAATATTGACTGGGATAAGAAAAGTAAAAAGTGGTCTTATACTGTTCACCCCCCCTTCTCAGTATAAGCTTGTGTTCTTCATTGGTACAATCCCCAATTTAGCTCTACTTGACATAGAGTTGGAACTGCACTAGTTACTTTTGTCCACGTCGTGCTTTTCTAGTCAACGGGCGAAGAACAGGGGCGTCTTCCCTATGCGTAAGGTGCCTAAGTATATCGGGCATCTTCTCTATGAGAAAGGTACCTTATTGTCATGGGCACCTTCCTAGAAGAGGAAGGTGCTTATCTTCTGTTGGTGCCTTTCTATGAGATGAAGGAGCTTTACCTTCTAGTGGTGCCTTCCTATCAGTGCCTTCCTTATGGGAGGAAGGCGCTTGCCTTCTAGTGGTGCCTTCATGACGAGAGGAAGGCACTTGCCTTATAGTGGTGCCTTCCTTATGAGAGTAAGGCATTTGCCTTCTAGTGGTGCCTTCTTGTTGACGCCTTCCTTATGAGAGGAAAGCACTTCTTTTTCTTTGGTGCCTTCCTGGAAGAGGAAGGCGTCGGTCTTCTTTGGCACCTTCCTAGGAGAGGAAGGTGCTTGTCTTTCCTTTGCACCTTCCTAGAAGAGGAAGGCACCTACTTACGCTTGGCACCTTCTTGGAAGAGGAAGGTGCCTACTTACATTTGGCACCTTCCTGGAAGAGGAAGGCACCTACTCCCATTTAGCACCTTCCTAGAAGAGGAAGGTGCCTATCTTTTCTACATTGAACCCGAAAGAAACAAAGTGCCAGGTCCATAAAGAGACCTCAACTGATCCAAATCTAACTAAATCAACTGCAATTCCACAAAAACACACTGAAAACACATAAATTAGATAACACACATAATTTCATCAAATATCTATATAATCATTCATAAAAGTATGCAATCCTTATTATACAGCCACATAATGATCAAGAAAATGTATACAAAATATGAGTTTTTCTGGTGCTCATCAAAGCCCATACTTCTTTCTAAGATATTTTCCCAAATATCAAATTCTTTAAACATCAATTCATTCATCATAGCAAACACAAAAGAAGCCCATACTTCTTTCTAAGATATTTTTCCCAATATCAAATTCCTTAAACATCAATTCATTCATCATAGCAAACACAAAAGAAGCCTATACTTCTTTCTAAGAAGATACAATGTGTGGGTTATTTTCCAAGCTATACTACCATTAGATTAACTGATAATCCAAGATTATAGTACATGAGTTCTTTTCCAAAAATACCAATAGATTAATTAAAATCTAAGGTTATAATGCAGAGGTTCATTTCCAAACTACCATTAGATTAATTAAAATCTAAGGTTATAAATGAAAGGGTTCATTCCCAATCTGCCTTTAGATTTATTAAAATCTAAGATCATAATTCATGGGCTCATTTCTAAGCTACCTTTAGATTAATTAAAATCTAAGGTCATAATGCATGGGTTCATTTCCAAGCTTCCTTTAGATTAATTAAAATCTAAGGTTATAATGCATGGGTTCATTTCCAAGTTTATTTTATATTTATTAAAATATAAAGTTTTAAATGCATGGGTTCATTTCCAAGCTACCTTTAAATTAATTAAAATCTAATATTTTTGTAGATGCAAATCGAACAACACCAAATAACTAAACTTAAATAAATGAAAAATTAAAGCAAGATAAACACATATGATTACGTAGAAATAAATTTTATTTTATTTTTGAGTGGATTTATGATATTACAATAAAATATTCCCTAGATTGGGGTTTTTACAAAGCTTTATTGCTCAATAAAAAAATCTCAATATGTTAGGGTTCTACGAAACCCTAGCCAACAAATCAGGGTGGTGTCTTCACTCTTGATCGATCCCAACAGAAGTGAGTGGGCTTTAGATATCCTTTGGTAAAACCACTCCAGCTTAAACAACTACTCAAAGCTTGTGTATCTCTAAACCTACACATAGAGAATGAAATAATAGGATTAGTAGTAACTGTGAGGGCTCCACTGTTTGAGACCCTCAAAAATCAATAAAAATCCTAAATTCCAAGTAATAAACTACATACAAATGTGGAAATAATAAAATTAGTATAACAATAAAAGATTTACCTTGTTGAAATTAATGTTTTCTAATTCGTAGTCATTGCAGGAATATGGTGCTCAAATGCCCTAGCTACACCTGAGGGTTTCACTAGTCTTTAGTAGTAGGTTATGAAATGATCATAGGTGCTCGATGGAAGAAGAAAATACCTATGGGTTCTTGGGGATGGTGGAAAGTACCCAAAGGCACTTGGTGATGGAAGGAAGCACCTAGAGGTGCTTGCCAATGACAGGGAGCACTCAAAGGCATTCGGGAGTTGATGTGAAGATCTATAAAAGTATATATGGCTGAGCAAAATGGGTGGTTATGGATTTTGAGGCTAGGGCAAGTGAGTACGAATGGTGAGAATGCTTGGATACTCCAGGGAAAGCACTTAGAAAATTATTATATTGCTTAGGGAACTTAGGGATTGAGCCATCAAAATGACCTCTATTAATAATCCACACTAGGGTATGTTAGGGTTTTAGTGACACAAATTATGTGGCTCAGATTAAAACATATCGAAGGGTGGATATTAATATGGGTGCATGGCATGGATTGATGTGGATGGATGGAAAGGATTAATTCAAATAGAATGGTTGGGATTTGTTTACATATATAATATTTATATTTATTAAATATATATAATATAAAATTAGAATATTAATATTAAACATATATTTAATAAATATGCCTAAATATATATATAAAAATGGGTAAAAATGGTGGGAGGACTTGGGTGAACAACAAGTGGCTAGATTTTGGTGTCTACATATGTCCCTTTTTGTATTGCGTTGCATGAAACATAATGTAGTGCAAAAACACAAGACACCTGCTTGGGCTAGGTACAAAAACAACTTTCTCTTGGGATGGAAAAATTAAATTGAAGATATAAGAATTAAAGAATTTAGATTTGCGTAGCTTAACCCCTCAATTGGTGAATGATATCTCACAATCCAATTGAAAAATGTGTGCAAATGATTTTTGGATGAAATGAATGATGTAAATATGATACCATTTTTTTCCCCAATGGGGAGAGATGCTTGGTGGAAAATTTGGAATGATTGCATCTTTTTTTGCCCCAACAGATAAGGGGTTTTATAAAAGTGTGATGAAAATATGTCTATTTTTTCCCCAATATATGAAGGGATTTTTTCCAAGTGTAGATGCTAAGATCATGTAAAATGTATCCTATTGTGGGAAATTCAAAATCAATGTGGTTGCCCCAAATTTGGGGTGATTTGATGTTGTTGAAGAATATGCCTTTGGGCGTCATTGATATGCAAGGATGAATGTGTAAAGATAAAAATAGTCAACTTCAAAGGGCCAACTAGTGACTATAACATAATTCCTATGATCAGAGCCAATCACCCTAGTTAAGGGCAATTGCCATGATTATTATCAAGGAGATGTGAAATTATGATATGTGATTCTATCCATGTTTTAAGCCCTATGAACTAGGCCATCAATGATAGCTTTTATGCAAATTGTTCTTAGCAAGGTTTCATGCAAAAATATGAAGTATCAAATGTGATTGTGATTTAAACAAGGAGATATAGGATGATGAAAATTATAGAGTGTCCTTATGGTAGGTCATTCATCTTTCCAAATTGCATGGATGCAAATCGCTGCAATCACTAAGTTTATATAATAACAAGGTTCACTTGAATTTTAGTTTGAAATTGGCAAATATGTAAATGTTATGATTAATGATTGAAAATGATGTGGAAATTAAGTATTTATGATGATAATGATGACTATGGATGTTTTGTGAAAATTTAGACCATTTTGGAGTGTTTTGGAAATTTTTATGCAATTTTGTGACTTTTGGTCGTAAACGGAAATTATGCATCCAAATTGGTTGGAACCTTAACAAAACATGTTAATATGATGAAAATGATGCATGGATGCAATATGGAGTGATTTTGTAGGGTTAAGCCACTATTTTGCATTGATTTGACCTTATGTCAATTTTGATGCCAAATGTCGGTTGGCACTTTCGGCATGCATAAATGCGCACTAGTGTTTGAGAACTTTGCAAATGTCTTAGTGCACTTCAATGCACCAGGAAACACCCATGGGTGCTTCAAGGTGCTTTAAGTAGCTATAAATAGCTTACAAGGTGGAAATGAAGCTCATGTGTGCATTTGTGAGTTTAAGAAGCTACATCTGGGATATTTGGGTGAAGTGGAGTGGAGTGAGGTGAAACAATGTGGGTGTGGAAGATATGGTAGTGGAGGGAGGATATGCGGGGATCAGAGTTGGAGATGGAGTGTGATTTGATAAGGTAAGTCCTTTATTTGAAGTTCTCTTTATTTGTGTGCAAAATTGTTATTTTTTATGACTTTTTTATGAACATGTATTAACAAATATTTTTGTGTTGTGATTTATCTTAGGATTTTGAAGGCTCAGCACATGTTATCATCTCTCATCCCTAGGATGAGGAAGGAATTGGTGAAGGATGAGTGGGATTTTTTTGAGGTTGTGGGGCTAGTGGAGGTAGCCTAGATTGATGTGGTGAGGGTAGATGAGGGGTACCTATTTGCCTTGGTGGAAAGGTGGGATCCAGATAGGGGAACATTTCAACTCCCTAATGGAGAGGTGATACTTACACTTAAGGATGTATACCGCATCCTCAAGGTGCAAGTTGAGGATATTCACATCGAGGTTGAATGAAATTAGAGGGTAGATATGAATAAGATGTTGTAGCACCCTAAAATTGGCGCAGTAAAATTGTCATAATTACATTCACCTTAGTAAATAATTTAAATTCAAATTTTAACCTCCCAAACCGCCCGTTAACCGTCGGGTAATCCGTTTCCCCCTTTTTCGTGCCATTTTTAGAGGTTGTTTTGACCGTTTGACGATATCGTCGCCGATCAGACGATATCGCCCTCGATCTGACGATTTCGTCTGGGCTAGGACGTCCAGACGATCTTGTCGCAAAACTAATTTTGCATAATTAGCTTCTATTCCAACGGGCCTCTAATCCGGGTAGAAGCGTGTCTACGCCATTAGGGACCCTCCCCCGTTGGAGATCTCCCAAATAGGGATGATCTCCAACCTCCTAACTACTCCCCTAAGCCTATTTAATCCTTAGGACCTTCCCTTCCCAACCCATGGCTGAAATTCTCTGCAATTTAACTCCATCTACGTTGAACCATCCCAATTTTTCATTTGCACTGGTCCCATACCAATTTTGTTGCAGGTACATCATTGTTTTTCAGCCGGAGCCAGCACACATCGTCGTCGATGAACCTGTTCAGATCGGAGGTGAACCTGTCAAATTCGAGACGATTTCGTACTGATGCGAGACGATCTCGACTGCAATCCATATTGAGGCAATCGAGTGCCCGAAGTTTGCATTTCTCAACCTTTTCTCTGCTATTTTATTCTACAAATTAGATAGTTTATTCAGTTTTTATGTTATTTTGCATTTGGAGTTCACCCATATAGCTTAAATTGCATAATAAGATCATAATTTGTCATTTGAATATCATAATTTGCTTGAATTTTTGTTCATAACTATTATTCAAGTATTCATACTGTCATTTTGTGTTGTTTCCTCTCGTTAGCACAGTAGTATTCATTGTATTTTGTATCTATTTTTCTACTTGTAGGTCTCTGATGAATTCGTCTGATGAATTCGTCAGATCTCAGACGATTCTGTCAGATCTCAGACGATTCTGTCAGATCTCAGATGATTCTGTCGAATTCTAGACGATCCTGACTGCTTCAAACATCGAAATCTTCATCAGACATCCGGATCAGGTATTCATCGTTTGTATTCTGTAATTTCTCTGTTTTCTGTCTTTAAATCTATTTTTTGTATTCATTAAATCTGCACTTTCATATAGATTAATTTAGATTCATTTGGCCAAACCTAGGATATGAATGCTTAAAGCTAAAAACGAACACATAAAAACACATTCCAAACCTAGGCGTGGAAACTGCCATTAAATGTTTCCTGGTGAACCCACCATCCATCGAAAAATCATCAAAATACACCTCCCTTGAGAGGCGGGACCTTCGCAAAGTCCTCTCAGTCCGAGGTACCACGACATCCTTTTCCCATCCTCCTTCCGGGCACGGATCCTATAGCCTGAAGGTAAGGATGCGAAAAATTTGGAGCGATACATTTTGGTGAACCCGACGTGAATGCATCATAACCTTTTGAAAACAAAAAACAAAACAAAAAATATAGAACAACTAAAACATAGATGCATTTTAAAACATTTAAGTTTAAAATCATGTTTAGATGGTAGCTCCTAAGAAAATATTAGCAGTTACTATAAATGTAGAAAACCAATTGGCAGCCATAGAAATCAACTCTATGCTTAATGTGCTTGAAACAAGTAGAAATCAATTCTTGTGGAACGAACTTGATAGAAGACTTAGTCTCATCTCATCTAGGTCCACACAACTTAAGCAAATCAAGAGGCTAGTCCTAGATAGAATCCTGGATCCTCATCAACTAGTTTTTTATCATGAACTTCGGAGAGCCTCGCCATAGATGGTTAGCTTATAGGAGAGCTCTAGTATCTTCGGAATTGTTCACCTTCGAGGAATACCTCGAGAACGCAGCCATTGTGCACCAGTTCCTAGGTTGTGTAGAAGACCAAGAGGTTGTTCTTACAGATAGGGAAATATGGAATAGAGTTCCACGAGCTGTGTTATATCGAGAGTATTGCCATGAGCTTTACTTCTATCAACCAAACATCTCGAGACAGATAATATCACTATAGCTCTTTTCATCAAATTTTTAAAAGAAAACTTTCAATTTGAAGAAGAACACTTCATGACTCCGGAACAACTCGAGCCTATTAATGATATTTATAAATTATTTATAGAAAACTAGATTATTACTTTCAGTCTTATTTCTTGCATTTATTGTGTTGATTGTCTTTACAATATTATTTCAAAAACAAAGAAAAACTAAAAAACTTAGCAAAAACTTAAACATTTCATTTCAAATATTGTAGTAGGTATATAGTAAATATATACCTCTTAATTTTGTTGCATATATATATATATATATATATATATATATATATATATATTATATTTTTTTTTGCTGAAATCAAAATTTAGCACCATGCCTAAACTTAGGAATGGTAAAGAAACTTTAGGAGAAGAAGAAGATTGGTTACAAGATACAACTAGAGACCCAAATGTCCTTCCTGGAGATCCAAATCCGGAAGGAGAAACTCTAGGTCAATCGAAGATGACTTAGGTGAAGATAATGAACAAGAAGGAAGTGTTAAAGAGGATGGATCCTCATCCCCTAGAGTAGCTCCAGATGGAACTATTGCTTTTGACAACATAGATCATTTCAAGAAATTTCTCAGTGATAACATTGATGACCTTAATGTGGCAGTTCGTATTGATAAAGGGCAAATTAGTAACACTCAAGCAGCCATGGAATATATGTATGATGTGCGCACTAATCCCTTGTCTTTCATTGATCAAGAAAGTGATAAGGCTGGGCCATCCAATATGGATATGGTCACTATGATTCAAAACATGTCAAAACAACAGGCTATCCAACCTCCTAAGGAACCTGTTATTCAACCTAAAATCATTCCCACACAAAAGAAACCTTCCTTCACTACTTTATTCCGCCAAACTATTGAGCAATATGCTTCAAGTAAACAAAAACCTAAAACGAAGCCAAATACCAATTTTCAACAATCTGGAATACATCATAATACAACTTCAAAATTCCTTCATAATACTTTTCCTACCAATAATTTACACAATAGTAACATGGCATCTAATCTTCATGTTCCTCCATCATATGCCCATAAAACCCATGTCAATGCCCTACCAAACCAATATGGGGGGCAAACTAGTAATCTGGAAGCCATGGTGAAACAGTTAGCTTCACGTATGGACCAGATAGATCCCTACCGTCCCTCGTATAATTATCGAGAGATATGTAGTCAACCTTTGGATCCCATAGTTGTAGCTCAACCATACCCTAAGCATTTTCCCATGCCCATCCTGCCTATATATAAAGGAACCGAAGATCCCATAGAGCATCTTCGCATGTTTAGGATAGCATGTCATGACATATCACATGATGACTTGCTATTATTAAAAATGTTCCCAAAAAGTTTAGGTGGAATGGCATTAGAGTGGTACTATCAATTGCCCACTCATTCTTTGAGAAACTTCGAAGAAACAGCTGAATCATTTGTCCATCAATTTAGTGCCTACATCGAGAGGCATGTAACTATTAAAGATTTATACAATTTAAAACAAGACAAAGATGAATGTTTTGCCGATTTCTTAGCTAGATGGAGGCAATTGATAGGAAAACTGCACTTTGTGCTACCTTATAGGGAAATGTTGGACATTTTCATCAATAATTTACAAGAACAAATATCTTATGAGCTATCAACTGCTACCTTAACTACCTTCGATCAAGCTATAGATTTAGCTCGAAGAGTAGAAGATGCCCTCATTAGGAGAGGCCAACTTAGGAAGAAGGATGATGAGAAAACATCCAAAAATCAATATAAAAACAAACAAGTTGTCGGTGATGGAGTCACTGACAGCAGAAATGTTGCTAATATCAATGCAACGAAGACAACAGAAAAATTTATATTGAAACCTCCTGATAAGCCTCCTCGAGAATTCACTAGATTAAATCAACCCTTATCAACTATTTTACCTCAATTACTCGAAAGAGGTTTGATCCAATTACCAGCCATCCGGGAACCTGATCCAACTATACCCGGATACAGAGCTGACTTACACTCGTGATTTCCATAGAGGACCTGGACATTCTACCAACGCTTGTAAAAGGTTGAAACATAAAATACAAGATTTGATTGATAATAATGAAATGGAAGTGCAAGCCTTCCAACCTAAACAAAACCCTCCTAATAATACTCAAAAGACCATTCCCCAAAATCAAAATCAAAATGCCAATCAAACTCTAGACATATTTCAACACCCTTTACCAAGACATGGTAAAGAGGTAGCCAATCAAATCGAACATCATAATGTTCCCCCTCCTACCCGATATGTAGGAACCATTAGCGGACAATTACCTGTTCAGGATCCTCAAATATTTGACACAACCTTATCCCTGGTTACGACCAGGCCCTTACATAATTTTCAAACTTCTGATTCTAGTGATATAGAATCAGATAGTGAAAGTGAACTAGACATTACTTCAAACCAATCGAATAGTTCTGAAAATGAATCAGATCCTATTCAACCCGTCACAGATGCTATGGTTCCAGAAGAACCATTTCCTAGAAGAGTTACTACTCGACCTTCTTCTAATATATTCCTTTCTAATGAACAAGCCATCAATGCTCAACCGAGACCAGTTCAGCGTCTTCATTATAACATTGTAGGTACCATTGGAGTCGTTACCCGACAACAAGCTCAAAATTCCCAACAAGAACCAAACCAAAACGATGGATCAGCTCCATTCATTTTGAAAAACCCCAATAAAGGGAATCATGCTCCTAATGTTCAACCTAAACCCCCTTACAATATTAATGAGCAATTGTCCAATACTACGGCCAAAATTTCCCTTTTGGATTTATTAAGATCCTCTCCCACCCATAGGGATGAGTTGATGCTTACATTAAGCCAAATGATGGTACCTCAAAACATTCAACCTGAAGCTATGGCCAATACTATCATCACTCGAGAGATTGATTGTATTGACTTTCGGGATAAAGATATCCCACAACACAGTTTACATAAGGATAATCCCTTATACATTATAGCTCTAATTGGAGATGTAGTTGTCAAACGAGTCTTGATTGATAATGGCTCATCTCTAAACATTTGCACTTTTGACTTCTACCAACGATTTGGCTTTAGAAGTGATGAAATGAAGAAAACTGATATGATTATCAAAGCTTTTAATGACGAAACACAAGAAACATGTGGAGTTATTACCCTCCCATTGCAAGTTGGTCCTAGAACCCTAGAAACAACCGTGTTTATTGTACATTGCCCAACATCGTACAATATACTTTTGGGTCACCCTTGGATCAATGCCATGCGAGCGGTCCCATCAACCTTACACCAATGTGTTAAATTTGAGTTTAAAAATCAGTTGGTCACTATCCATGGTGACCCTAGACCTTTTGATATGTGTGCTTTGGCAGAACCCGTTGGAGTGCAATTTTGCCCTCGCTCTGTCATCCACACATCCTAGTTCTTATTTTTCATCTAAAACTATGAAACACACACCCATAACTTCACCTATTTCCCCTCCATTAATTTCATCCTCCTATATAGATCAACAACCCTCTAAACAAATCACTCTAGAACCTCAAAAAGATCTTAAATCTACAACCAATCCTTCAAGTTCTATCCCTATAAATTCAAAACCTCTAGAAACAACTATCATACCTTCCACATCTCAAGATATAGGTAATAAGCCTTCTACATCTTATGCCCTTTCTGATGAACTTTTACCAGATTTATCCACAACCTTAATATCAGAAAAAACAAATGCTTTCATGCAAGATTCAATCCTTTTAAATAACTTACCGCCATCTCCTCGTACTTTGGGCCTCCCACAACCTATGGGAAGTACTTACCAAGTCGGGAGTTGTGCCTTCATTTATAAAGGATATGACTAGGGAAGAATCCCTCGAAATATCAAAACTCATCATGAGGGATACGCTCGGTGTTATTTTACCAATGATTATATTAAAGCTAAACCCATGATGCTTAAAATGGGATATAAAGGGAAAGGCTTGGGACCTTTCCAAAATGGCATGAAAGAACCTTTCGAGGTAGAACCGTGGCCTGCCCGCTATGGTGTGGGCCTATTTCCTAGTAAGGGTCAACCCTTTCCTTTTGAAGATGATGATCAACTCATATGCCTATCAAGATTATTTGGATAGGCATGTTGATTTGCCTCTTAAAAATCAATCGTTTTCATGTAACATGCTATCCATAGCTTACCCCGAAATGATTGTCGACTCCGATGAAGAGTTGGAAGGAGATATCTTCCATGATGTCTCTGTTGAAGAGATGTTACACAATGGATTTTATTTTGATGGTTCTATACCAACTATAGCCCAACTTGAGGCCACTAATCCTCAAGATGAATTATCTAAATTAACCTTACAAGAATTACAATTATTACGTCGCCGAGCAAGTCGATTTGTAATAATTGGCAATACTTTATATAGGAGATCTTTTGAAGGTATCCTATTAAGATGTTTAAACTTAGAAGAGTCTAAATCAGCCTTGAGTGAAGCCCACGATGGATCTTGTGGAGGACACTTTAGTGGTAGCGTCATTGCTAAAAAGCTCCTTCGGATAGGATACTTTTGGCCTACCATGGAAACGGATGCACATGAGTATGTGCGCCATTGCGACAAGTGCCAAAAACATGCTGACCTTGTCCATGCGCCTGCACAAGAGCTGCAGGCTATTTCATCTCCATGGCCCTTTTCTAAATGGGGCTTAGATATTATTGGCAAAATCAATCTTGTGTCATCTGATGGACACAAGTTCATCATAACCGCCACTGAGTATTTCACGAAGTGGGTCGAAGCTATGCCTTTAGCTTCCTGCACTGGCACACAAGTCTCTAAATTTATTTTTAATCAAATCATTTGCAGGTTTGGAATTCCTGCAAATCTCATCTCTGACAATGGAACTTGTTTCAAAAATAAAGATGTTAAAAAATTATGCCAAAAATATAAGATTCAACATCGTTGGTCCACTCCCTATTATCCTCAGGGTAATGGTCAAGCAGAAGCATCTAACAAAACCTTAATCAAAATTCTCAAAATATTGGTCAATAAAACTGGCCGTGACTGGCACATTCAATTATATCCAGCCTTGTGGGCCTATCGAACTAGTGTTCGAACCCCCACGGGAACTTCACCATTTGTTTTGGTTTATGGTGCTGAAGCAGTTTTCCATTTGAATTGGAAGTTCCTTCTTTGGCTCTGCTACTTCAAGATACCGAAGTAGGAGATGAATATCGTCGGCGGACTCGGTCGCTGGAACTCCTAGATGAAAAATGCATCAATGCTTTGGAGCATCTCCGTGCCTACCAAAACAAGCTTAAAAGATCATATGCTAAAAAAGTTCGTCATCGATCCTTTGAGATCGGCGACCTTGTTTTAAAAGAAAATCAAAAAAATACAAATGCAACTAAGGACCTTAAAGGTAAATTTGAGCCCAACTGGCTTGGACCATACATTATTACTGCTAAATTTGAATCAGGAGCATACAAATTATCTACCTTAGATGGTAAAGAACTTAAAGAACCCATGAATATTTTGCATCTTAAACGTTACTATGCATAAATTTGGTCATTTCATCCATGTATATATTTGTTCAAAATCACTATCTTGTATTTCTTTCAAATTTATAAAATCCAAAAACATCAAAAACATTCATAATCATCAAAATCTTCAAAACTATTTGTTGCATTTATTTATGGCACTTGTTACATTTTTTAAAAACAAAATAAAGAATAAAAATCTAAAAACAACAATATGCTTGACTCTTTCGAAACCAAAACAATATAAAGAAGAAAGAGAGAGTCAACATTCTCAAAACTTCTCAAAAGTGTTTATATATATTTTCTTACAATTATTGCAGTTATATGTTTCAAATTATTTTGGATAAATTAGCATTTATTTGGAATCCCTCACTTGCACACTCACAACAATAAATATCTTGATTTTATCTGGCATGATTACTAATCTCTCTTATATCAAAGTCCACAAAATTCAATTAAATAAAGTTTGAGCATAGAGAATTGATCTTGTTATTTACTTAAACCAAGCACATCTTTTCACAATAAAATGATTATATTTGTAATTTCCATGTTTTGCTACATAGTAGAAGTGATTTCTTGAGCGAAAAGTTTCCCCTGCTATCCTATCATGCACATGGTCTAGAATCTTTGAGAATTGGCAAAAGGACAAGCTCACCCCTACCCAGAATAAAAATCCCTTGCTCTACAGCTAATCCGAGCAAGTATCCCTAGCAAAGAAAAAGAAAAGAAAAGTTCAAGAAAAAGAGAAAAGAAAAAAAAATGTTCTTTTATATCATTACAACAATATTTCAAGCACTATCAAAAAAGCAAACAAAAATACAAAAGAAAAAGAAGCAAAGTTCAAAAGAAAGCAAGAAAGCAATAAAATCCCTTTCCCTACCCTTTGAAAAGAAAAGAAGGGTTGATGAGCTTGAATCCCTGGAATTCTCAATTATTCGAAAACTATGAGGTAAGCCCCATAACAGGTGGTTTGTGCCCAACCTGCTTGGCCTTGGGTAACTCCTAGCGTGGTGATATGTCCGTCACATTAGCGACCTTCTTTTGTATAGACCTATGTCTGCTTATGGATTAGCTAGCTCTTGATAATCCGACCTACATAGTAGTCTAGTATGGTTATATGCATCTACATCATGGTTAATGAACACTTATTTGGTTTCTTCAAATCACTTGTATCATATTATCTTGCTCAAAACTGGTAAATGCACAAAGCAATTGCACACACATTTGTATTTGAGAGATTTTGTGTATCATTATGATAAATCAAGATCGGAAATGAATTCACATATGCACATGGGATTCCTTATAAATCTAACTTTTGTCTTCAAAATACTTTGAAATATTATTTTTGCAACTTGTTTGGAATAAATCAAGTACAGATGTTTACCATAAAGACAACTATATAATAGAAAAATCAAAAATTTCTTTCAAAATATACAATCAAAACATATATATATATCTGGTTGACTTTCGCGACGATGGTATAGTTCCAAAACCAAAATTGGAATTTTATGCCTAGCGCAAGTCCTCATCTTCATATTTTCTGTTTATTAAAAAATCAACCATGCAATAAAACTATCTCTTTTTTGGATTTTCGCGATGATGGTATAAGTCTATACCTACATATTCTATGCCTAGCGCAAATCATTGTAACAATTTTTATTCCCCATTTATTAAAAATCATGAAAACCATATGACTTAATTCATTATGTTACACAAATTATGCTTTTAAAAAGCAAACACATTTTCATTATTTCATGTCATTATGTCAACCTTCAATTTTGCAATGATGGTATAATTCCTAAAGAATTATCCAAAAATTTTATCACACTTAGGAATTTATGCCTAGCAAAAATCATTTTAACATTATTTCATGCATACTATTTTCATGAAAATCTGAAAACAAACCATCATCACCATCATTTTCACCATTGCACCAAAGTCTTAAGACAGTCTCTTAAGCACTCTTTTACTTTTAACAATATTTCTATACTTGGGATTAGCTTGACGGCCGAGTGAGCAGCGACTCCATGAAATGGTCTATAATAGCGACAATGTCCTTTGAAATTATTGTTAGAAGTCTCTTTTTATTTTTTATTACATCACATTACAAACAATCAATTTGTTACATCAGATTATTTCATTTAAAATATTATCGCATGACATCAAAATTATAAATTTTCAAAATGACATAATTTCATGAATCCTCAATCCAATTATCAAATCAATCAATCAAACATAAAAGCATCATAAGCATACACATAACACAAGTCATATGATCAAAAACATATCATATATATATCAACAAGATATATACATCATCAAAACTGGATTGGTATGCCACAATCTGTACCTCGGCATACTCAATCCTCTATCAACAAAATAATAATAATACAATGTTAGTATGTACAAAATCTGTGCAGCCCTCTAGCCTCGAGAGCCCCTCGAGCTCTCCGCCTCATCTCCTCCCCCGCCCTGAGGTGGACGAGGTGGCCCCATCGCAGTCTGTGTAGTCCTAGTCCTCGATTAGGACGAGGTCCTCGACGACCCGATCCTGATCGGATCTACGATGTTAGCTGGCAGGGGTAGTCTATCCGCCTCTGGCACCAGCTGATAGTACAAATTCTGGTAGAAAGTAAGTTGGGCAATAGCCCATGTCAGCTCCCCAGAGCTCGCCCCTCCGCCCCGTGCCCTGAGGCATGCAATCTCGTCTCGCAGCTATGCCACCTCAGCTCGGTGGCGTGCAGCCTCATCCTGTAGAGTCTGCACCTAGGCCTGGAGACGATCTCTCTCCGCTCGGAGAGTAGCCATCTCGCTACTCTCCCCCGTGTCAATGCCCTTGCCCTTATCGGGCGATGGTGGCCTCTCCCTCTATGGAGATGGGGGTCTCGCCTCCCTCCTCTCCCTCTGTCGTGGCCTCTCCTGTGCTTGTGGCCTCCTCGGCTCTCTCCTGCTGTGACCCTGGGCCGCCTCCATAGCCGCATGGCACCGCCTCCCTATCCGATGCACGATCGCGTGTATCGGACCCTATGCCCTCGTCATCCGAGGAGGGCGGATGCCTGCGTACCAGGCATCGTAGCCATCGGCTACCCCTGCGTCATCCCCATCCACTGGCTGGATGGGGGCATCATCCGTGTCCTAGCTCCAAAACCGCTGCATGTCTGGAGCCCCGCTAACTGTGGTGTTATCCCAGACAGTCCGAGAAAACTCATAATCCCTCAGAGATGGGATCCCCTGCTGCAGACCGAACTGACGCAAAACTTGGTCATAGCGGTGGAGCTCCACCTCTCCCCTCTCCATCCGTAGCCAGCAGACTCGCTTGACGCGAGCCAACTCCTGTCCATCCTCGGCCCACCCTGGATGCTCCCTCCATGGCCTCCAGGTGATCTGGTCCGGGACTAGGTCATCTAATAGTCTCCGGGACATAGGGAGGTCGATCCGCCGCTGTGACCCTCTCCGGAGCCACCAGTAGAAGACTCGAGGCCTCTCCCCATCTACCCCTATCGGGAGGAAGCCCTACCGGCCTCCGCACTACAATGTGCTCCCAGCACCAAACCTGTAGGAGCGATGTCATCACCAGACATCGGCCGCCCTTGTACACGACCCCATACAGGATCCTGTACAACCGGCATAGTACATAGCTGCCCCAAGAGAACCTATACTCGTGGTCTCGCATGTCGTAGATCACATCTACGAGCATCCATGACACCCTGCACCCACTCTGGTGGCACAGCAAAAGTCCACCAACCACTCCAGCTAGAACCCGTGTGAGTCTAGATGCCCCAGGCATCTGGCGTAGTGCCTCGATATTCACTCCGCCCTTCTCCAGGGCGAAGCTCGGGTCACCACACAGTCGTCCCATAGCGTGGCCCTGATTGGCCGTAGGAGTGATCAATCGTCCTTGTATGGGGATTCTTAGAATCCTCCATACATCCTCTAGAGTGGGAGTCATCTCCCTTGTCGATAGCCAAAAACATGAGGAACCCGGATACCATCTCTCTGCTAGGGCCGTCAGTAGCCCCATATTCGTAGACACTTGTGGCATCTCTGCCACATGCTGCAAGCCGGCCTGTGCTAGCTGATCTCGCTCTGCCTGTGTGAGAGCGGCCAAGTCATCCCTCAAACCTCCATACTTCCATTCCCTGCTCTTTAGCAAACCTCTCTGCAACATAAACAACAAAACAACAAACAATCATTAATAAACAATTCAAGTAATTAATAATGCAAGTTAAAAATCAATTTTATGCAATTGATGATATCGCCCACTATTGGACGATATCGTCCCAAATTTGAGCAGAATCGTCTCCGATTTTGCAAGCCGAAATCGTCTCTAATTTGACGAAATCGTCCCCCTTTCGCCGATTTTGCCCTTGGACGAAATTGACGAAATTGAGACGATTTCGTCGAAATCGGGACGATTTCGTCCCGATGACGTCGACGGCCCAAAAACGGCCGCGATGCTCAAAATTCATCTAAAAATTACCTAAAAAGCATGTAAAATCAAATTAAAGCATTCTAGTTAAGTCTAGACTCTTACCCGTAGACCGCGCCGGACCTCTGTCGATCTGTGCGTCGTCTCCACCATTTTTGCTTCGAGCTCTAAAAACCGAGAAAATGAACAGTAAAAATGAATTAGGGTTTTACCCTATTTTTCTTAATTTTATTCAAAAATAATTTTTTGCTTTTTCGCGTTTTTACCTCAAACGTTCGATTTGGGTAAAAACACGGAGGGGGCACCATAGTAAGTCGTCGTACGATTCGACCAAGAATCGTCGCCTAAAAATGGGAATAATTTTTGCTTTCTCGTAGATCGAGAAGAACTCATCTTTAACGCATTTTCTTCAAAAAATTCGCTAAAGAGGGGGCAAAATGTAGCACCCTAAAATTGGCGCAGTAAAATTGTCATAATTACATTCACCTTAGTAAATAATTTAAAATTCAAATTTTAACCTCCCAAACCGCCCGTTAACCGTCGGGTAATCCGTTTCCCCCTTTTTCTGCCCATTTTTAGAGGTTGTTTTGACTGTTTGACGATATCGTCGCCGATCAGACGATATCGCCCCAGATCTGACGATTTCATCTGGGCTAGGACGTCCAGACGATCTTGTCGCAAAACTGATTTTGCACAATTAGCTTCTGTTCCAACGGGCCTCTAATCTAGGCAAAAGCGTGTCTGCACCGTTAGGGACCCTCCCCCATTGGAGATCTCCCAAATAGGGATGATCTCCAACCTCCTAACTACTCCCCTAAGCCTATTTAATCCTTAGGACCTTCCCCTTCGCACCCCCCTTGGCTGAAATTCTCTACAATTTAACTTCATCAGATACGTTGAACCATCCCAATTTTTCATTTGTTACTTGGTCCCATACCAATTTTATTGCAGGTACATCATTGTTTTTCAGTCGAAGCAAGCACACATCGTCGTCGATGAACCTGTTCAGATCCGGAGGCGATCCTGTCGAATCCGAGATGATTTCGTATTGATGCGAGACGATCTCGACTGCAGTCCACATTGAGGCAATCAGTGCCTGAAGTTTGCATTTTCTCAACCTTTTCTCTATTGTTTTGTTTTGCAAATTAGATAGTTTATCCTTAGTTTTTATGTTATTTTGCATTTGGAGTTCACCCATATAGCTTAAATTGCATAAAAAGATCATAATTTGTCATTATAATATCGTAATTTGTTTGAATTTATGTTCATAACTATTATTCTAGTATTCATACTGTCATTTTGTGTTGTTTCCCTCTGTTAGCATAGTAGTATTCTCTGTATTTTGCATCTATTTTTCTGCTTGCAGGTCTCTGACGAATTCGTCTGATCTCGAATTCGTCAGATCTCAGATGATCCTGTCTGATCTCAGACGATTCTGTCGAATTCCAGATGATCCTAACTGCTTCAACATCAGAATCTTCATCAGACATCCGGATCAGGTATTCTGCTTTTAATATTCTGTAATTTCTCTGTTTTCTGTCTTTAAATCTGTTTTTTGTATTCATTAAATTTGCACTTTCATATAGATTAATTTAGATTCATTTGGCCAAACCTAGGATATGAATGCTTAAGGCTAAAAACGAACACATAAAAACACATTCCAAACCTAGGCATGGAAACTGCCATTAAATGTTTCCTGGTGAACCCACCATCCATCGAAAAATCATCAAAATACACCTCCCTTGAGAGGCGGGACCTTCGCAAAGTCCTCTCAGTCCGAGGTACCGCGACATCCTTTTCCCATCCTCCTTCCGGGCATGGATCCAATAGCCTGAAGGTAAGGATGTGAAAAATTTGGAGTGATACAGATGTTTTGAGATAGATGGTAGAGTGTGAAGGTGGAGTGTGGGGGTATTCTATACTTTTCCATGTGTGTGGACAAGGAACTGGATGCCCTTCGAGATTTGGTGATGTTCGTGTTGGCCAACATTGTGGCCCCAAATAGTACCAATTGTAGGTTCCCTTGGAACCTAATAGGGTTTGTGAATGATATTATGGCTACCTCGTAGGCGTATGCATGGGCTCCTACCTTATTAGTGTAGGTGTATCAAGAGCTCTATGAGGTGAGGAGACAAGGGAGGAAGGGATTGGATTATAGCTTGTTGTTGTAGTGCTAGGGATGGGAGAATTTTAGTATGGCTTTATTGGAGGGTCTACCAGCTTTAGGCTTAGGTAGGGGGAACTCCTATGCTAGGATATGGGTGGTGGTGGAGGAGGTACAACTAAGTCAACCTATGTAGATAAGCTAGTGGTTTAGGGATTTGTGGGTTGGATTAACATCTGCCCAAGTGATATGGAGGCTATGGTGGGGTACCAAGTGGATAGGATATGGAGAGCAACTACGATGCTTGAGGCAGACTAGGTGGGTACTTGGGAGGTATCAAAGTGAGGCTAAGTATATTCAATTCATGGGTGCTCTAGTAGTTTATCCTGAGGTAGGATATTTTGGATGAGCTGGTGCTCTATAGGAGGCATCGATAGGATACAAGACTATCATATGTTGATCCATAAAGGGAGGATTACAAGGATTGTGAGGAGATATATCTCCTTGATGTGGATGATGTGAGGACTACTATGAAGTATGATGCATGGTTCTCTACATATTCACCATGGGAATCAAATCTAGTAGCAACTGATGAGGATGAGGCTAAAGTGGAGGAGATCTATGAAGCTCCAAAGTGGTAGAGGGATCTTCAATCTAAAAATCAAAGGAGGACTAAGGGTGTGACATAGTAGGCTCTTAGGAGTGGGATAAATGGTAGAGATGGGGATGATATGGAGGATATGTGGGATGGACCTCTAGGTCAGAGAGAAGAGGATTGGATAAGGTTTGAGTAGTAGGTGGCAGAGCAAGATGCGATGGTTACAGCTCAATATGAGAGGATCATGAGGCTCTAGGAAGAGTTTCTAGAGAGGGAGTGGCACCATAATGTTGATATATCACACCTTTTATCTCGGCATAGGTATATCTAGGCTTTGGAGGATAGGTTGATGGAGCATCATATTCCACTTCCTGATCCTCCTACCTCCTCTATATTTGAGGTTTCTAGGCATAGCGATTCTAGGCATAGCTCTAGGTTTAGGGCTCCTTCTAGGTCACAGGGTTCCTTTTGGAGGGCTTAGCTAGTACTTAGATGCACTTTTTGTGTATGAGCCTTAGTGCTTCATTGTATGTGGCCTTTTGGCACTCATTGTATATGTGATATTTATACATATATATACATGGTTTTTTACTTTTGTGTTATTTTTTTGTGTGAATGCTTTTGTGGAATAAATTTTTATATGGATTATTAATGCATATGATGTGTTATGGATGAGTAATGCAATTTGTGGAATTTAAATGTTCTAATGATTATTTATAGTTTATATTTTACTTGGCCATGTTCTGGATTTTTTTTTTAATCAGGGGTACCAAACTTGGTGGCTTGTGGAGTGTATGACTCATGAAGTGACATGGATGTTGACATGGAAGAAGATATATATGTTGATATGGAAGAAGATATGGATGTCGATATGGAATAATATATGGAAAATTGATTGTTTTTACAAAGACTCAAATGTACTAGTGGTATCAAACAAACTCAATAAAACTACCTAATCCCTCTAGGACCAAATGTGTGTACAATGAATTCATTTACCAAATAAAGAGAATGGTAATGACTTGAGGTAATCAAGAACCAATGTGTGTGCAAGTGAATTCATTAACTCATCTTGAGTAAATTGGGTGTAACCTATTATGGATGAAACCAAGAAGCTAGCTTGTCCATATGTGTGATCATAGGTATCTTTAAAAGATATGTGTCACCATGCATGAGCATACTCCACTGCTAGTCAAGCATCCATAGCTCCAGTGGAGGCTAACTCCAGGTTTTGGAGATGACTACCTAACCATCTAACTAGAAATTTAGTACAATCCTTACAACCCAATGATCAGTGGTGTGTGATATAAAAGATTTAGAACTTTCATGAATCACATTATCAATTTAAGTGTGATGAGAATTTTACCCTATCCTTAATACCCTATATTTTGAATTTTGGAAGCAACATGTGATGGTGGTGAAAACCACTATTTTTGTCAACTATATCGCATAATGGGACAAGCAAAAATTACCATTTTTAATTTGAGGTTCAAACCAAGTATGGTGTTATCTCTCTTTGACATAAGATGTTTTTAAGATGTGGAATTGTGTTTGGTTCAATAATTATAGGTATTAGTATGATATTGCATTTAATACTCATATGGATCATGCGTATATAATGTTGAATTGTAAAGGAAAAAATACCTATAAATAAATTTTTGATTAATGTAATTGTAAGTTTTCATTTGTGCCATTATTGTATTGTCTTTTAAGAGTGTTTCCCACATCATTGGTATTAGATATAAGCATTGTATAGGTGAGTATCCTCTTCCTCAAGGCCAATCTGGTTCAAAAAAGGAATGAGAAAACCACCAGCAAATCTTGGTTTTAGGTGAACATTATTTTACTTTTGTAGATACCTTTGTGCACTTTCATTCATGAAAACTCTTAGTTGGGATCCCTCTAAATCCAACCTTCAACTCTTGTTTTGTAGATCAATCATTTTCAGTGATGCAAATTCCATTCATGACCATAATTCATAATGTTGACCATTTCACTTATTGACTTCACCACAAAATTTCAACAATTTCATACCAAAATGAAAGCCAAATTTCAATAGCTTCAAGAAATTATCATCGTTGTTGAGGAAGATATCATTGAAGAATATCAGGCTTCCATACCTAATCCAAACTTGAATAATTTGTAGCCACACCTAGATTTAAATTGTAGCGACCTTAGGGAATTGCACGCCATCCACCAACTACTCTACTTGTGATTCGATTGAATCCTTTAATATTTAAACATGCAATAAATAAAAGGTACAAAGTAGATATAACCAGAATGCAAAGAATTAAATGAATGAATGTTTTTATTATTGATATTATCTGTATCGTTCCAAATTTTTTGCACCCTTACCTTCAGGCTATAGGATCCGCGCCCGAAAGGGGGATGTGAAAAGGATGGGACAATACCTCGGACTGAGAGGCCTTTGGAAGGTCCCGCCTCTCGGGGGAGGTGTATTATGGTGATTTTTTGATGGATGGTGGGGTTCACCAGGAAACGTTTAGTGGCAGTTTCCACGCCTAGGTTGGGAATGTGTTTTATGTGTTCAATTTTATCTTTAAACATTCAAATCCTAGGTTTGGCCAAATGAATCTAAGTTGTTCTATATGAAATGCAGTTTTAAATACAGAAAACAGAATTAACAGAAAACACAGAGAATATGCTAAATGAGGAAAACCATACCTGATCCGGATGTCTGATGGAGGTTCTAATTTTTGAAGCAGTCTAGATCGTCTGGAATTTGACAGGATCGTCTCCTATCTGACAGGATCATCTGAGATCTGACGAATTCATCAGACGAATTCGTCAGAGACCTGCAAACAGAGAAATAGATACAAAATACCAAAAATGCAACTATTCTGATAAAGGAAAATGATATAAAATAATAATAAGGATGTTAATAAGATAATCCTCGAATGGAAATGCAAGTAAATTGCAACACTTTAATAGCTAATCATGATTTTATTATGCAATTAAACTACATGGGTGAACTCCAAGATGCAGGATAACAGGAAATAATAATAAAACTGACTAAATGCAGAATAAAATAGCAACAAAGTATAGGAAAAGCGCAAACTCTGGGCACTGATTGCCCCAATGCAGATTGCAGTCGAAATCATCTCTAATTTGATAGGATCATCTCCGATCTGGACAGGATCGTCTACGATGATCTGAGCTTGCTCCGACTGAAGAATGACAAGGTTCCTGCAACAAAATTTGGATAGCACAAGTGCAAATGGTAATCCAGGGTATTCTAATGCATGTAAAGGTCAAGTTACAGGAAAATTCAGCCAGGGGAAAGGTCAAGGGGGGTCCTAAGGTTTAAATAGGCTTAGGAGGGAAGTTGGGAGGTTGGAGATCATCCTAATTTGGAAGATCTCCAACGGGGAAGGTCTCTAACGGTGCAGACACGCTTCTGCCCAACTTAGAGACGCCGTTGAAACAGAAGCTAATTATGAAAAATTAGTTTTGGGACAAGATCGTCTGGACGTCCTAGCCCAGACGAAATCGTCCGATCTGAGGCGATATCGTCTGATCGACGACGATATCGTCAAACGGTCACAACAAACTCTAAAAATGGCACGAGAAATGAGGAAACGGGTTAAACGACGGTTTTGGAGCGGTTTTGGGGTTGAATTTGAATTTGAATTATTACTAAGGTAATTTTAATTATTGCTAAGTTTTACTGCGCCAATTTTAGGGTGCTACATTTTGCCCCCTCTTTAGCGAATTTTCCGAAGAAAATGCGTTAAAGATGAGTTCTTCTCGATCTACGAGAAAGCAAAAATTATTCCCATTTTTAGGCGACGATTCTAGGTCGAATCGTACGACAACTTACTATGGTGCCCCCTCCGTGTTTTTACCCAAATCGAACGTTTGAGGTAAAAACGCGGAAAAGCAAAATTTTAAAAATGTTGTTAATTGTTTTTGAATAAAATTAAGAAAAATAGGGTAAAACCCTAATTCATTGTTACTGTTCATTTTCATTGGTTTCTAGAGCTCTGGAGACAAGATGGTCGAGACAGTGCACAGATCGACAGAGGTCCGACGCGGGCTACGGGTAAGGGTCTAAACTTAGTTTAGAATGCTTTAATTTAGAATTTCATGCTTTTTAGATTAGATTTGACTGATTTTTGAGCATCACGGCCATTTTTGGGCCGTCGACGTCGTCGGGACGAAATCGTCTCGATTTCGCCAAAATCGTCTCGATATCGTCGATTTCGTCCAAGGGCAAAATCGACGATAGGGGGACGATTTCGTCCAATAAGGGACGATTCCCTCATGCGAAATCGGAGATGAATTTGCTCAAATTTGGGACGATATCGTCCAATTGTGGGCGATATCATCATTTGTGTGAAAGTGAACTTATTTTACTTGTATTTTTAAATGATTGATTAATGATTGTTATTGATGATTTTGTTGTTTATGTTGCAGAGAGGATTACTAAAGAGCCAAGAATGGAAATACGATGGACTAAGGGATGACTTGGCCACTCTATCTCAGGCAGAGCGAGATCAGCTGGCTCAGGTCGGCTTGCAGCACGTGGCAGATATGCCACAAGTGTCTACAGACATGGGGCTATTGACAACCCTAGCAGAGAGGTGGTATCCGGGTTCTTCTTGTTTTCGGTTATCGATAGGGGAGATGACTCCCACACTGGAGGATGTATGGAGGATTTTGAGGATCCCCATACAAGGATGACTAATCACTCCCACGGCCAATCAGGGCCACGCGATGATGAGACTATGCGGAGATCCGAGCTTCGCCCTGGAGAAGGGCGGAGTGAACATCGAGTCTCTATGCCAGATGCCTGGGGCATCTAGGCTGACATAGGTTTTGGCTGGGGTGGTAGGTGGTCTGCTGCTATGCCATCAGAGTGGATGCAGGCTACCATGGCTACTGAACAGATGTGGTCTACGACATGAGAGACCATGGATACAGGTTTGCTTGGGGGAGCTTTGTACTCTACCGGTTGTATAGGATCCTTCATGGGGTCGTATACAAGGGCGACCGATGTCTGGTCATGACATCACTACTACAGGTTTGGTGCTGGGAGCACATCATGGTGCGGAGGCCGGTAGGGCTCCCACTGATAGGGATTGATGGGGAGAGACCCCGAGTTTTCTACTGGTGGCTCCGAAGAGGGTCACAATGGCGGGTAGATCTGCCAGTGTCCCGGAGACTACTTGATGACCTTGTCTCCGACCAGATCACCTGGAGGCCTTGGAGAGATCATCCAGGGTGGGCCGAGGATGGACAGGAGCTAGCTCACGTCAAGTGAGTCTGCTGGTTGAGGATGGAGAGGGGAGAGGTGGAGCTCCACCGGTACGACCGAGTTTTGAGGCAGTTCGATCTACAGCAGGGGATCCCATCTCTCAGAGACTATGAGTTTTCCTGGACTATTCGGGATAACACTACAGTTAGCGGGGCTCTAGATATGCAACGATTCTGGAGTCAGGATGCAGATGATGCCCCCATCCAGCCAATGGATGGGGATGACGTAGGGGTAGTCGATGGCTATGATGCCTGGTACGTAGGCATCCACCCTCCTCGGATGATGAGGGCTCAGGGTCCGATTCATGCAGTTGTGCATCAGATGGGGAGGCGGTGCCAAGCGGCCATTGAGGCAGCACAGGGTCACGGTGGGAGAGAGCAGAGGAGGCCACAGGCTCAGCAGAGGCCATGATAGTGGGAGAGGAGGGAGGAGAGACCCCCTTCTCCATAGAGAGAGAGGCCACCATCGCCCGATAAGGGCAAGGGTGTGGACATAGGAGAGAGTAGTGAGATGGCTACTCTTCGGGTGGAGACTGTCCGTCTCCAGGCATAGGTGCAGACTTTACAGGATGAGGCTACACGCCATCGAGCGGAGGCTACACAGCTCAGAGATGAGGTTGCACGCCTCAGAGCATGGAGCGGAGGAGCGAGCACTCAGGAGCTGGCACGGTCGATTGCTCAGACCACGTTCTATCAGGGTATCTACTTCCAGCTGGTGCCAGAGGGCCAGAGGGTACAACTGCCAGCCGACATTGCAGATCCGATCAGGATTGGGTCATCGAGGACTTCATCCCGATCGATGACTAGGATGCGCGGTACCACACATACTATGATGGGGCCACCTCGTCCACCTCAGGGCGGGGGAGGAGATGAGGCTGAGAGCTCGAGGGGTTCTCGAGGCTAGGATACTACACTGCATAGATTGGATATATGATTGAGAGGATTGAGTATGCCAAGATGTAGATTGTGGCATACCAATCCAGTTTTGATATGATGTACATACATTGTTGAGATATATATATGATATTTTTGATCATATGACTTGTCTTATGTATGATGCTTTAATGTTTTTGATGTGATTGATTTGATGATTCATGTAATTATGTTGTTTGAAAAATATTATAGTTGGAATGTCATGCTTTAAAATTTAAATGAAATAATCTGATGTAAACAAATTGGTTGTTGTGATGATAATTTGATAAAAAAATAAAAGGGACTTTTAACAATAATTTCAAAGGATATTGTCACTATTATAGACCATTTCATGGAGTCGCCGCTCACTCGGTCGTCAAGCTAATCCCAGTATAGAAATATTGTTAAAAGTAAAAAGAGTGCTTAAGAGACTGTCTTAAGACTTTGTTGTGATGATGCAAATGATGATGATGATGGTGATTTGTTTTCAGATTTCCATAAAAATATTAGGCATAAAAATGATTTTTGCTAGGCATAAATTCCTAAGTGTGATAAAATTTTGAATAATTCCTTAGAAATTATACCATGGTTGCAATATTGAATTTGAACATAATGTCATGAAATAGAATAAGTTGCATTCTTTGAAAGCATAATTGTGTAACATAATGATTTAAGTCATATGTTTTTGATGAATTGATTTGAAATAAATGGGAAATAAAAGTAAAACATTGGTTTGCGCTAGGCATAGAATATTTAGGTATAGACTTATACCATCATCGCGAAATCCAAAAGAAGAAAATAAATAGTTTTATTGCATGATTGATTTTTAATTTTTGAAAATAAACAAAAAATATGAAGATGAGGACTTGTGCTAGGCATAAAATTCCACTTTTGGTTTTGGAACTATACCATCGTCACAAAAGTCAAAAGTTATATGTAACTTTATTGCATGTTTTTGAAAAATGATTTTGATTTTTTGGTAATGCATGTGGTTGTCTTTATACTAAACAATTGTTCTCAGAGAAGAAAATGAAATTATTCCAGACAATTTGCAAAAATATTTCAAAGTATCTTAAAGACAAAAGTTAGATTTATAAGGAATCCCATGTGCGTATGTGAGTTCATTTCCAATCTTGATTTATCATAATGATACACAAAATCTCTCAAATACAAATGTGTGTGCGATTGTAGTATTCATTTACCAGGTTTGAGCAAGATACTATGATACAAGTGATTTGAATTAACCAAATAAGTGTTCATTAACCATGATTGAGATGCATATAACCATACCAGACTACTATGTAAGTCGGATTATCAAGAGCTAGCTAATCCATAAGCAGACATAGGTCTGTACAAAAGAAGGTCGCTAATGTGACAGACATATCACCACGCTAGGAGTTACCCAAGGCCAAGCGGGTTGGGCACAAACCACTTGTTATGGGGCTTACCTCACAGTTTTTGAATAATTGAGAATTCCAGGGATTCAAGCTCATCAACCCTTCTTTTCTTTTCAAAGGGTAGGGAAAGGGATTTTATTGCTTTTGCTTTTGCTCATTTTGCTTTCTTTCTTCTTTTTTTTTTTGTATCTTTTGCTTTGATATTTGAGATAATGCTGAAATAGTGCTAAATGATTTTGCTTGATTTTTCTTTTTCTTTTGCTTCCTATTCTAGGGATACTTGCTCGGATTAGTTGTAGAGCAAGGGATTTTTATTTCGGGTAGGGGTGAGCTTGTCCTTTTGCCAATTCTCAAAGATTCTAGACCATGTGCATGATAGGATAGCAGGGGAAACTTTTCGCTCAAGAAACCACTTCTACTATGTAGGATAGCATGGACATTACAAATATAATCATTTTATTGTGAAAGGATATGCTTGGTTTAAGTAAATAACAAGATCAATTCTCTATGCTCAAACTTTATTTAATTGAATTTTGTGGACTTTGATATAAGAGAGATTAGTAATCATGCCAAATAAATCAAGATATTTATTCATGTGAATGTGAAAGTGCGGGATTCCAAATAAATGCTAATTTATCCAAAATAATTTGAAAATATAACTGCAAATATGTCACAATTTGAGAAGTACAAAAAATAAAAGATGTTTTTGAAGATTTTGATGATTTTGAATGTTTTTGGTATTTTTATAAATTGAAAGAAATACAAGATAGTGATTTTTTTGAAATATTTTAAACAAATATATACAATGATGAAATGACCAATTTTGTATGCATAGTAACGTTTAAGATGCAAAATATTCATGGGTTCTTTAAGTTCTTTACCATCTAAGGTAGATAATTTGTATGCTCCCGATTCAAATTTAGCAGTGATAATATATGGTCCAAGCCAGTTGGGCTCAAATTTACCTTTAAGGTCTTTAGTTGCATTAGTATTCTTTTGATTTTCTTTTAAAACAAGATCACCGACCTCAAAGGATCGATGACGAACTTTCTTAGCATATGATCTTTTAAGCTTGTTTTGGTAGGCACGAAGATGCTCCAAAGCATTGATGCACTTTTCATCTAGGAGTTCCAGCTGATCGAGTCTGCCAACTCGATATTCATCTCCTACTTCGGTATCTTGAAGTAGTAGAGCCAAAGAAGGAACTTCTAATTCAAAGGGAAAAATGGCTTCAGCACCATAAACCAAAACAAAAGGTGAAGTTCCAGTGGGGGTTCGAACACTAGTTCGATAAGCCCACAAAGTTGGATATAATTGAATGTGCCAGTCGCGACCAGATTTATTGACCAATCTTTTGAGAATTTTGATTAAGGTTTTGTTTGAAGCTTCTGCTTGGCCATTACCCTGAGGATAATAGGGAGTGGACCAACGATGTTGAATCTTATATTTTTGGCATAATTTCTTAACATCTTTATTTTTGAAACAAGTTCCATTGTCTGAGATGAGATTTGCAGGAATTTCGAACCTACAAATGATTTGATTAAAAATAAATTTAGAGACTTGTGTTCCAGTGCAGGAAGCTAAAGGCATAGCTTCAACCCACTTCGTGAAATACTCAATGGCGGTTATGATGAATTTGTGTCCATCAGATGACACAGGATTAATTTTGCCAATAATGTCTAAGCCCCATTTTGAAAAGGGCCAAGGAGATGAAATAGCCTGCAGTTCTTGTGTAGGGGCATGGACAAGGTCAGCATGTTTCTGGCACTTGTCACAATGGCACACATAATCATGTGCATCATTCTCCATGGTAGGCCAAAAGTATCCTATCCTAAGGAGCTTTTTAGCAATGACACTACCACTGAAGTGTCCTCCACAAGATCCATCGTGGGCTTCACTCAAAGCTGATCCTGGATTCTTCTAAATTCAAACATCTCAATAGGATACCTTCAAAAGATCTCCTATATAAAGTATTGCCAATTATTACAAATCGACTTGCTCGTCTACGTAATAACCGACGCTGGTTTCTATTAGAATTGGCAGGGAAAGTCCCATTTTGAAGAAAATCAAATATATCCTTATACCAAGGTTCAGGAGTAGTTTCATTGATTAGAAACACATCCAAAGGTTCTAAGCATGACTTATTTGAAGTGGGTTCCTGGAGTCGACGAATAATGATGGTGGCATATTCGTCATCTAACTCCAAGGGTAGAAGAGATGCAGCTGCGGCCATAGCATCAGCCGCACGGTTGCTAGTTCGAGGAATAGCTTCCAAGGTAACTTGATCAAATAGAGATATTAATTGTAAAACATAGGCTTTATATGGGCATAGTTTATCATCTCTGGTCTGATAAACTTCATTAATTTGGTTTATAACAAGTTGAGAATCACCAAAAACTAGGAGATGTTTAATTTTTAGAGCCAAGGCAGCTCGTAATCCAAGGATTAGAGCTTCATACTCAGCAGTATTATTAGTGCAAGCAAATGTTAATTTAAAGGACAAAGGTATAATGTGCTTTTGTGGAGATATTAAAATAATACCTGCACCAGCCCCACTCATGCATCGGGCTCCATCAAAGTATAAGGACCATTGTTCAACATGGTCTGCCTCTAATTGAAGGCATTCATCGAGAAACTCAATGATGAGGGGATGGGTAGACTCTAAGGGTGCAGCAGCTAATTGATCTGCTATGATTTGACCCTTAACAGACTTTTGTCCTATAAACATGAGTTCAAACTCGCTTAGAGCAAGAACCCACTTGGCTATGCGACCCGATAAATAAGGTCGACTCATGAGATACCGCAAGGGATCATATTTAGCAATGACATACGTTTTCTGATTGAGCATATAATGGCATAATTTTTGCATAGAAAATATGACTGCTAGACATAGTTTTTCTAATGTTGTGTAGCGGGTTTCATAACTAATTAAAGTTTGGCTAATATAATAATTAGCACGTTCTCTTTTCTCATCATCAAGTTGAGCTAACATAGCTCCTAAAGCAAAATCTGAAGCTGAAATATACAGGATAAATGGGCGATCAGGTCTAGGCGGTGAAAGCACAGGTGGGTTAAGGAGGTATTGTTTAAGAAGTTCAAAAGCTTCCTTACATTCATCATCCCAATTAAAAGGGACATCCTTCTTAAGGAGCTTAAGAAAGGGACCGGTTTTGTCCGCCAACTTATCGATGAAGCGACGGATAGCTTGAAGCTTACCTTGTAAACTTCGTAACTCAGATATATTGGTAGGTGCAGGCATATCAGTGATAGCCACAATCTTAAGAGGGTCAATTTTGATGCCACGTAAAGAAACTATAACCCCTAATAGTTTACCGGACTTAACTCCAAATATGCATTTAGCTGGATTTAATCGAATAAGATATTCTCTTAACCGATTAAAAACTTTTCTCAAATCATCTAAATGATCATCTTCATTAATAGAGCGAGCTATAATATCATCTACATAATCATGTAGGATATCATGCATCATATCATGAAAAATATAAGTCATAGCTCGTTGATAGGTTGCACCTGCGTTCTTTAAGCCGAATGGCATCACTTTCCAACAAAAGGTACCCCAGGGGGTAATAAAGGCTATTTTAGCCTGATCTTTAGGAGCTATCCTGATCTGATTATAGCCAGAGAATCCATCCATTAGGGACATCATCCCACTCCCAGTAGTAAAATCAATGATTTGATCCATGTTTGGAAGAGGAAAATCATCTTTAGGGCATGCAACGTTAATATCTCTAAAATCTATGCAAACCCTAACTTTGGTAGCTTCTTTCTTGGTGACTGGAACTACATTCGAAATCCATTCAGCATAATCAATAGCTTGTATAAAAACAACATTCAGGAGTTTTTCTAACTCCCCTTTGACTAGCAAAGCCACTTTGGGATGCATTTTTCTAAGTTTCTGTTTAACAGGTTTAGCATCCGGATGGACTACTAGGTGATGCATGACTACAGAAGGGTCTAAACCTGGCATATCTTCATATGTCCAAGCGAAGACATCTTCATATTCTTTAAGGAATGCAATGTATTGCTCTTGTTTTTCTTGACTTAATTCTGATCCAATATTGATTATGTGGGGATTATCCTCAGTTCCAATGTTGATTTTAATGACGTTTTCTACTTCCATGTGTAGATCTCTTTCAAAATTAGGTGGGGCGGGTGAGACACCCAATTCTTGTAATTCTTTTAAGGTTAACTTAGATAAGTCATCTTGAGGAGTAGTGGCCTCAAGCTGGGCTATAGTTGGTATAGAACCATCAAAATAAAACCCATTGTGTAACATCTCTTCAACGGAGACATCATGGAAAATATCTCCTTCCAACTCATCATCGGATCCAACAATCATTTCAGGATAAGCTATGGATAGCATATTACATGTAAATGGCTGATTTTTTAGAGGCAAATCATCACGCCCATCCAAATAATCTTGATAACATATGAGTTGATCATCATCTTCAAAAGGAAAGGGTTGACCCTTACTAGGAAATAGGCCCACACCACATCGGGCGGGCCATGGTTCTACCTCGAAAGGTTCTTTCATACCATTTTGGAAAGGTCCCAAGCCTTTCCCTTTATATCCCATTTTAAGCATTATAGGTTTAGCTTTAATATACTCATTAGTAAAATAACATCGAGCATATCCATCATGATGAGTTTTGATATTCCTAGGTATTCTTCCCCAGTCATATCCCTTATAAATGAAGGCACAACTCCCGACTTGGTAAGTACTTCCCATAGGTTGTGGGAGGCCCAAAGTACGAGGAGATGGCGGCAAATTACTTAAGATAATGGAATTTTGCATAGAAGCATTTGTTTTTTTTTATATAAGAATTTTAGATAAATCAGGTAAGAGTTCATCAGAAAGAGCATAAGATGTAGAAGGATCATTCCCTATATCTTTAGATGTGGAAGGTATGATAGATGTAGATAATGTGGAGGTGTTAATAGATGGGTCTATAGGTTTTGAAATTATAGGGATGGAACATGAAGGATTGGTTGTGGATTGAAGATCTTTTTGAGGTTCTAGAGTGGTTTGTTTAGAAGATTGTTGATCTATATATGAGGGTGAAATTAATGGAGGAGAAATAGATGAAGTTATGGGTGTGTGTTTCACAGTTTTAGATGAAAAATAAGAATTAGGATGTGTGGATGACAGAGCAGGGCAAAATTGAACTCCAACGGGTTCCGCCAAAGCACACATATCAAAGGGTCTAGGATCACCATGGATAGTGACCAACTGATTTTTAAATTCGAATTTAACACATTGGTGTAAAGTTGATGGGACAGCCCGCATTGCATTGATCCAAGGATGACCCAAGAGTATATTGTATGATGCGGGGCAATGTACAATAAACACGGTCGTATCTAAGGTTCTCGGACCAACTTGCAATGGGATGGTAATAACTCCACACGTTTCTTGTGTTTCGTCATTGAAAGCTTTTATGATCATGTCAGTTTTCTTCATTTCATCACTTCTAAACCCAAATCTCTGGTAGAAGTCAAAAGTGCAAATATTTAGAGATGAACCATTATCAATCAAGACCCTTTTGACCGCTACATCTCCTATTAGGGCAGTAATATATAAGGGGTTATCCTTATGTAAACTATGTTGTGGTATATCTTTATCTCGAAAGTCAATACAATCGACTTCTCTAGTGATGATAGTATTGGCCATGGCTTCAGAGTTGAATGTTTTGTGGTACCATCATTTGGCTTAATGTAAGCATCAATTCATCTCTATGTGTAGGAGAAGATCTTAATAAATCCAAAAGGGAAATTCTGGCTGTAGTATTGGATAATTGCTCATTAATATTGTAAGGGGGTTTAGGTTGAACATTAGGAGCATGATTCCCTTTATTGGGATTTTTCAAAACAAATGGAGTTGATCCATCATTCTGATTTGGTTCTTGTTGAGAATTTTGAGCCTGTTGTCTGGTAACGACTCCGATGGTACCTACAATGTTATATTGAGGATGTTGAATAGGTCTTGGTCTAGCATTTATAGCTTGTTCATTAGAAAGGAACTGATTAGAAGAGGGTCGAGTAGTAACTCTTCTAGGAAATGGTTCTTCTGGAACCATAGCATCTGTGATAGGTTGAATAGGATCTGATTCATTTTCAGAACTATTCGATTGGTTTGAGGTGATGTCTATTTCACTTTCAATGATCCGATTCTACATCACCGAGATCCGGTGTTTGAATATTATGTAGGGGCCTGGTCGTGACCATGGATAAAGTTGTGTCAAATTTTTGTAAATCATGATTAGGTAAATGTCCGCTAATAGTTCCTACATATCGGGTAGGAGGAGGGACATTATGATGCTCAATTTGATTGGCCACCTCTTTACCATGTCTTGGTAAAGGATGTTGAAATATATCTAATGATTGATTAGCATTTTGATTTTGATTTTGGGGAATGTTCTTTTGAGCATTATTAGGAGCATTTTGTTTAGGTTGGAAGGCTTGCACCTCCATCTCATTATTATCAATCAGATCTTGTATTTTATGTTTTAACCTTTTACAAGAGTTGGTAGAGTGTCCAGGCCCTCTATGGAAATCACAGTGTAAATCGGCTCTGTATCCGGGTATGGTTGGATCAGGTTCCCGGATAGTCGGTAATTGAATCAAACCTCTTTCGAGTAATTGGGGTAAAATAGTTGATAATGGTTGATTCAATCTAGTAAACTCTCGAGGAGGTTTATCAGGAGGTTTCAATATAAATTTTTTTGTTGTCTTCGTTGCATTGATATTAGCAACATTTTTGCTATCATTGACTCCGTCACCTACGACTTGTTTGTTTTTATATTGATTTCTGGATGTTTTCTCATCATCTTTCTTCCTAAGTTGGCCTCTCCTAATGAGGGCATCTTCTACTCTTCGAGCTAAATCTATAGCCTGATCGAAGGTAGTTAAGGTAGCAGTTGATAACTCATAAGATATTTGTTCTTGCAAATTATTAATAAAAATGTCCAACATTTCCCTATAAGGTAGCACAAAGTGCAGTTTTCCTGTCAACTGCCTCCATCTAGCTAAGAAATCAGCAAAACATTCATCTTTGTCTTGTTTTAAGTTGTACAAATCTTTAATGGTTACATGCCTCTCGATATAGGCACTAAATTGATGCACAAAATATTCAACGGTTTCTTCAAAATTTCTCAAAGAATGAGTGGGCAATTGATAGTACCACTCTAATGCCATTCCTCCTAAACTTTTTGGGAACATTTTTAGTAATAACAAGTCATCATGTGATATATCATGACATGCTATCCTAAACATGCGAAGATGCTCTATGGGATCTTCGGTTCCTTTATATATAGGCAGAACGGGCATGGGAAAATGTTTAGGGTATGGTTGTGCTACAACCATAGGATCTAGAGGTTGACTACACATCTCTCGATAATTGTACGAGGGACGGTAGGGATCTATCTGGTCCATGCGGGAAGCTAACTGTTTCACCATGGCTTCCAGATTACTGGTTTGCCCACCATATTGGTTCGGTAGGGCATTAATATGAGATTTGTGAGCATATGATGGAGGGACATGCATATTAGATGCTATATTACTATTGTGTAAATTGTTGGTAGGAAGGGTGTTATGAAGAAGTTTTGAAGTTGTATTATGTTGTATCCCAGATTGTTGAAAATTGGTGTTTGGCTTCATTTTAGGTTTTTGTCGATTTGAAGCATATTGATTAATAGTTTGGCGAAATAAAGCAGTGAATGAAGGTCTCTTTTGTGTGGGCATGATTTTAGGCTCAATAACAGGTTCCTTAGGAGGTTGGGTAACCTGTTGTTTTTGCATATTCTGAATTATAGCGGCCATATCCATATTGGATGGCCCAACTTTATCACTTTCTTGATCAATGAAAGACAAGGGATTAGTGTGTATGTCAAACATATGTTCCATGGCTGCTTGAGTGTCACTAATTTGTCCCCTATCAATACGAACTGCCATATTAAGAGCACCAATATTATTATTGAAAAATTTCCAGAAATGATCTAAGTTATCAAAAGCAATAGTTCCATCTGAAGCCATTCTAGGGGATGAGGATCCTTCCTCTCTAACATTTTCTTGTTGTTCATTTTCTTCAGCCAGGTCATCTTCTGGCTGTTCTAGAGTTTCTTCTTCTGGAATTGAATCCTCAGGAAGGGTATTTAATTTTTTATTTTTCTTGCCTAACCAATCTTCTTCTTCTTCTTCAGTTTGTTTACCATTCCTAAGTTTAGTCATTGTGCTTAAACTTAGATTTCAGCAAATATATATATTTATATATATATATATGCAACAAGCTTAAGAGGTATATATTTTAATTATATACCTACTATAATATTTAAAATAAAATGTTTTGGTTTTTGTTATGTTTTTTTTTTTTAGTTTTTCTTGTTTTTTTATAACAATATTATAAAGATAACAAACAACACACAAAACGCAAGAAATAATAATAATGAAAGCAATGATCTAGTTTTCTATAAACAATTTATAAATATCATTAATGGGCTCAAGTTCTTCAGGAGTCATGAAATGTTCTTCTTCAAATTGAAAATTTTCTTTCAAAAATTTAATGAAATGTGCTATAGCAATACCATGTATTTCAGATTCTGGTTGATAATAATAAATCTCATGGCAATACTCTCGATATAACATAGCTCTAGGAACTCTATTCCATATTTTTCTAATCATAAGATCAGTTTCTTGGACGTCTATATGAACTAGAAATTGGCGTATAGTGGCTACGTTCTCGAGGTATTCCTCGAAGGTGAACAATTCTGAAGACACAAGAGCTCTCCTATAAGCTAACCACCTATGGCAAGCTCTCTGAAGTTCATGATAAAAAATGAGTTGATGAGGATCCAGGATTCTATCTAGGACAAGCCTCTTGATTTGTTTAAGTTCTGTTGACCTAGATGAAATGACACCTAGTCTTCTATCAAGTTCGTCCCACAAAAGTTGGTTTCTATCGGCTTCAGCACACTAAGCACATAATTGATTTCTATGGCTGCTAATTGGTTTTCAACATTTATAATAACTGCTAGTCTTTTCTTAGGAGCTACCATCTAAACATGATATGCAACTTAGTAGTTTTCTAATGATTTTAAATGCATCTATTTTTTTTGTTTTTGTTTTCAAAAGGTTTTAAATGCATTCACGTCGGGTTCACCAAAATGTATCGTTCCAAATTTTTCACACCCTTACCTTCAGGCTATAGGATCCGCGCCCGGAAGGGGGATGTGAAAAGGATGGGACAATACCTCGGACTGAGAGGCCTTGCGAAGGTCCCGCCTCTCGGGGGAGGTGTATTATGGTGATTTTTCGATGGATGGTGGGGTTCACCAGGAAACGTTTAGTGGCAGTTTCCACGCCTAGGTTGGGAATGTGTTTTATGTGTTCAATTTTATCTTTAAACATTCAAATCCTAGGTTTGGCCAAATGAATCTAAGTTGTTCTATATGAAATGCAGTTTTAAATACAAAAAATAGAATTAACAAAAAACACAGAGAATAAACTAAATGAAGAAATCCATACCTGATCCCGGATGTCTGATGGAGGTTCTAATTTTTGAAGCAGTCCAGATCGTCTGGAATTTGACAGGATCGTCTCCGATCTGCAGGATCATCTGAGATCTGACGAATTCGTCAGAGAATTCGTCAGAGACCTGCAAACAGAGAAATAGATACAAAATACCAAAAATGCAACTATTCTGATAAAGGAAAATGATATAAAATAATAATAAGGATGTTAATAAGATAATCCCGAATGGAAATGCAAGTAAATTGCAACACTTTAATAGCTAATCATGATTTTATTATGCAATTAAACTACATGGGTGAACTCCAAGATGCAGGATAACAAGAAATAATAATAAAACTGACTAAATGCAGAATAAAATAGCAGCAAAGTATAGGAAAAGTGCAAACTCTGGGCACTGATTGCCCCAATGCAGATTACAGTCGAAATCATCTCTAATTTGACAGGATCATCTCCGATCTGGACAGGATCGTCTACGACGATCTGATCTTGCTCCGACTGAAGAATGACAAGGTTCCTGCAACAAAATTGGAAAGCACAAATGCAGATGGTAATCCAAGGTATTCTAATGCACGTACAGGTCAAGTTACAGGAAAATTCAGCCAGGGGAAAGTCAAGGGGGGTCCTAAGGTTTAAATAGGCTTAGGAGGGAAGTTGGGAGGTTGGAGATCATCCTAATTTGGAAGATCTCCAATGGGGGAGGTCTCTAACGGCATAGACACGCTTCTGCCCAACTTAGAGACGCCGTTGAAACAGAAGCTAATTATGAAAAATTAGTTTTGGGACAAGATCGTCTGGACGTCCTAGCCTAGACGAAATCGTCCGATCTGAGGCGATATCGTCTGATCGGTGACGATATCGTCAAACGGTCACAACAAACTCTAAAAATGGCATGAGAAACGAGGAAACGGGTTAAACGACGGTTTTGGAGCGGTTTTGGGGTTGAATTTGAATTTGAATTATTACTAAGGTAATTTTAATTATTGCTAAGTTTTACTGCGCCAATTTTAGGGTGCTACATTATCTATATTAGGTTACATATGAATCCCTCTAAGGGATACCCTTCGTTTGATACATAATTTTACACACAAAAGAGGTTAGCGGGTGTATGAAATATCCCCTCACACAAAGGGGGGGCATGTTTTACAAGGCTTCTCGATGACTCACAAAAAAATATTTACATATGCCTCATTCTCTAGGTATGATTTCTAGAGGGATCCTCTTGTACTCATATGTTGTGGATTTTCTCGACTGAGCATGTAGCTTTGAAATCAATGAAACAACAACACATGCTTAGGTGTCCGAGATTGCCTCCTCGTATGAGGCTGATAGTAATGAATAATCTCAATAAATGCAATGGAACTAGTACTATGCAAGAAAATAATTGAAATAAATCTTATGCTACTGAAATGAGAGATAAAGCAGAATAAAAGAAACTAACACCTAAAACCCTAGACTAGGTTGCAAGCCACTATCTAGGACAACGACCGCTAAGGTGAAATATCTCTCTCTTGATCCAAAGGCTATGGGCTCAAGTCATCTACAAATGTTAAAATTATTACCTTATGTATTTATATTTTCCCTCTGATCTGATAGGGCTCCGCTACAAGAATTGATCTCCAAGGGAAGCTCTCCAAGTCTCTTAGAAGCTCTCCTCAATGATCCAACTTGTTCAAAGTTCTGATGTATGAAGTTATCTCTTTCTCTGATTGAAAGATTAATTAAATAAATTCCACAAATGTCCCAGAAGATCCCCTAATGCTTTCAGGTTTATTCCTTATAAATTTTTTTGAAGCCCTAGGTCAATATTCAACCCTAGGACTGAATCCATCATTCATACTAGGTGTTAGCATGAGAAGATCTTTGTTTTTCTATGTTTAACTAAAGTCTAAATATGGACTCTGAGTCTTCCATGTATATTGGCGATGAGGAGGAATGCAAATTTTTCCCCGCTCATCCTTATTACATGTAGACTACCACTTCCACCCAAGATTAGGATAGATCGGTGGCAAAATGCATTAAAATCTTAGCTGCTATCATCTGCAACAACTAAGGTTTGGCAGCTCTTAGCTATAGCAGTTGGATTATGGCCACTCTAGTCTACAACGGCTAGGCTTGGATGGGCTAAAAATGCCCCAAATGAGTGGTAAAAACAACTGACCTATGAGTGTGCCCATGTAAGTAGTCTACCTGACCATGGCATGTTTTAGGTGTCTACAAATGCCCATTTTTATGATGTGCTAAGTAATAGACAAAGCGTGAGGTAAAAATATAGACTGGTATGTTTGTAGGGTGTACGATGAGCATTGATCTGATCAATGCTGGATGGCCTAATCATGCAATATGACACACATCCTTGAATCATTGCTTTAACCTGATTAAAGACTTAATTTATCATAGGTCTTGCACATGTCCACTTGCACTCATTCCTCAAACACAATTGGGTAGCTTATGTCACTACAATAGAATCGATCGGAGAAGAGCTACAAATTGAAGATGTCCTTTTTGCTTATGACCCCAATAAATGGGAAAATTTTTGTAAGAGTTGAGTGCAATGATTTGTAGGACGAACATAATTTTGACATGATCGAGTGATCTTTTGTTGATTTTTATTATGATGATTTGAAGTTTCAAACTACCCCCTCACACAATGAATTGGTGAGGGAATGACAATGAATGAAGCGATGAGTTGCTTGACCAAATATGACTGGTTTTGGGTTCCTTTCTAATGTTTTTTCTCTTTAATGGGTAAACCCCCATCCAAGTGTGATTTCAATTTTTTATGATAATAATTCATCCCTATCCTAGGGAGCGGTATAGCCCTAAATAGCCTTATTAGGGAGTTAGGATGAGCGATTCTATTTGTTCTTGTATTTCCCCACTTGGCTCAGTGTTTTTTATGTCATAAGAGAATTAGGATGATTCCTTTGTGTATCACTCCAAATTTTTTGCATCCTTACCTTCAGGCTATAGGATCCACGCCCGAAAGGGGAATGCGAGAAGGATGGGATAATACCTCAGACTGAGAGGCCCTTTGAAGGTCCCGCCTCTCTCGGGGAGGGGTATAAGGGTGAATTTTTGATGGATGGTGGGTTCACCAGGAAACTTTTGAATGGCAGTTTCCACACCTAGGTTGAGAGTAGGTTTGATGTATTCATTTTGTGCTTTAATCATTCAATTCCTAGGTTTGGCCAAGATGAATCTAAGCTATTCTATATGCCAATGCTGATTTTTATGAATACAAAAAACATGAATAAATGCTAAACACAAAGAGTATGCTAAATAGGACAAAATATACCTGATTTCGGATGTCTGATGAAGATTCTGAGGTTTGTAGAAGTCCAAATCATCTCAAATCGTATGTAATCATCTAGAATTGCACAGTATCATCTCAGATCTCAGTCGATCATCTGAGATCAGACAAGATCATCGGTGATCTGATGAATTCATCAGAAACCTACAATCACAGAAATAGATACAAAATACCAAAAATGCAACTGCAAAAGCAAGGGGAAATGATAGAAATAATAGTAAATTTGCCTAAATGATAGATCCAGATAGCAATTAAAAGGAAATGCACTAATTTAATAATTTGTTTTGACTTTATCATGCATCTATGCTAAATGAGGTGAACTCCAGGATGCATAAATATAATAAACTAAGATAATGCATAAAGAAATGCAGAGAAATGATAAGAAAATGCAAACTCTGGGCTCTAATTGCCCCCAATCTGGACTACAATCGAGATTGCATTCTGATCGTATGAGATCATCGCTGATCTATGATAGGATCATCTGAAATCGTCTGGAATCACCTACGACGATCCAAGATTGCTCCGACTGAAAAACAATAAAATTCTTGCAAGAAAACATGAAATATAGAATGCAAACGATGGTGCGAGGATGCTCTAATGCATAAGGAACTAAATTTGTAGGGAAATCAGTCAACTAGGGGGTTCAGGGGGATAAACTGAGAAAATCCCAGTTTATATAGGATTAGGGAGAGGTTAGGAGGTTGGAGATCATCCCAATTTGGGAGATCTCCAACGGGGGAGACTCTAACTGCGTAGACACGCTTTCTACCCAAGTTAGAGAAGTCGTTGAACATAAGCTAATTATGAAAATTTGGTTTTGGGATGAAATCGTCTCGAACGTTCTATTCCAGAAGAATTCATCAGATCTGGGATGATTTCATCTGATCATCGATGATATCGTCCAATGGTCAAAACAAATCCTAAAAATGGCGCGAAAAATAAGGAAAGCGGGTAACGGGCGGTTAACGGGCAGTTTGGGTTAAAATTCAAATTTTTATCTTTTTACTAAGGTTTAATTGTGCCAATTTTAGGGTGCTACATTTTGCCCCCTCTTTAGCGAATTTTTCAAAGAAAATGCGTTAAAGACGAGTTTTTCCCGTTTTACGAGAAAGCAAAAATTTACTCCATTTTTTAGACGATGATTCTAGGTCGAATCGTACGACTACTGGCTATGGTGCCCCCTCCATTTTTTTACCCAAATCGAACGTTTGAGGTAAAAACACGAAAAAGCAAAATTAAAAATGTTGTTTTTGAATAAAATTAAGAAAAATAGGGTAAAACCCTAATTCATTTTTACTATTCATTTTTACTGTTCTAGAGCTCTACGGAGAAGAAAAAAATGGTGGAGACAGCACACCGATCGACAGAGGTCCGACGCGGGCTACGGGTAAGGATCTAATCCTAGTAAATTAGGTTTGAATTTGTTTTGTGCAATTTTTGTTTTAAATTTTGATTGTTTTGGGGCATCGCGACCGTTTTTAGGCCGTCGACGACGTCAGGATGAAATCGTCCCTAGATCGTCGATTTCATCGGAGGGCAAAATCGGTGAACTAGGGGCGATCCCGTCCAACAAGGGTTGATCCCCAAGTTACAAAATCAAAGATGATATCATCCAATGGTGGATGATATCATCTTTTTTAAGAAATTAAGCTTTGATTAAAATGTATTTAATTTGATTTTAATGATTGATTTATTAATAAATTTCATTATTTTATTGTTTGTTTTGTAGAAGGGATTACTAAAGAGTCGAGAGTGGAAATACGATGGGCTGCAAGATGACATAGCCACGCTTGATCAGGCAGAGCACGACCGACTAGCTCAGGTCGGTTTGTAGCATGTGGCAGAGATGCCACAAGTACCGATAGACATGGGGCTACTGACAACCCTAGCAGAGAGATGGTATCCGGGGTCATCCTACTTCTAGTTACCGATAGGGGAGATGACTCCCACACTAGAGGATGTATGGAGGATCTTGAGGATCCCCATACAAGGATGGTTGATGACTCCTATGGCCAATTAGGGCCAAGCGATGATGAGGTTGACCGGAGACCCGAGCTTCACCCTGGAGAAGGGCGAAGTGAACATCGAGTCTTTGAGGCAGATGCCTGGGGCATCTAGGCTAACTCAAGTTTTGTCCGGGGTAGTAGGTGGCTTACTGCTGTGCCACCAAAGTGGGTGCAGGCTACCATGGCTCCTCTCAGATGTGGTCTGTGACATGAGAGACCATGGCTACAGATTTTCTTGGGGCAGCTTTTTACTGTGTCACTTGTATAGGATCCTGCACGGGGTCGTATACAAGGGAGGCCGATGTCTAGTTGTGACATCACTACTGCAGGTTTGGTGTTGGGAGCACATTGCGATGCGGAGGCCGGTGGGGCTTCCATTGATAGGGGTTGACCAGGAGAGGCCTCGGGTTTTCTACTGGTGGTTGCAGAGGGGGTCACAGTGATGGATCGATCTGTCGATGTCATGGAGGTTGCTGGACGACCTCATCCCAGACCAGATCACCTGGAGGCCATGGCGAGAGCACCCCGGGTGGGCAGAGGATGGGTAGGAGCTGGCTCACATCAGGCAAGCTAGTTGGCTACAGGATGGAGTGAGGAGAGGTAGAGCTCCATCACTATGACCAAGTTCTATGATAGTTCGATCTATAGTAGGGGATCCCTTCTCTCAGGGATTACGAGTACTCCTGGACTATTCGGGATAGTACCACGCTGAGCGGGGCTCCAAACATGCAGTGGTTCTGGAGTCAGGACGTAGATGATGCCCCCATCCATCCAATGGATGGTGATGATGTTGGGGTTGTAGATGGCTATGATGCCTGGTACGTAGGCATCCACCCTCCTCGAATGATGAGGGCATAGGGTCTAGTGCATGTTATGGTGTGACGGTTGGGGAGGTAGTGTCAGGTTGCTATTGAGGCAATGCGGGGTCACGATGGGAGAGAGCAGTGATGGTCTCTATAGGAGAGACGCCAGAGGATGGCACATGCTCCATAGAGGCTACAGGAAATAGGGTTGAGGGAGAGGGGAGTCCCTTCTCAGTAGGGGGAGAGACCACCATCGCTCGATAAGGGCAAGGGTGTCGAGGTGGGGGAGAGCAATGAGGTGGTGGCTCTTTGGGCTCAGGTGCAGACATTATAGGATGAGGCTACACATCTCAGGGCTCGGAGTGAAGGGGTGAGCATATAGGAGTTGGCATGATCTATGGCCCAGACTACATTCTACCAGGGAGTATACTTCTAGCTGGTGCCAAAGGGTCAGAGGTTGCAGTTGCCAGTCGGCATTACAGAGCCTATTAGGGTGGGATCATCGAGGACATCCTCATGATCGATGATGAGGACCCGAGACACAGTCCGGACCTCTATGGGACCACCTCCTCCACCTCAGGGTGGGGGAGGAGATGAGGCTGAGAGCTCGAGGGCTTCTCGAGGCTAGCTACTATAGATTGTAGATTGTATTATTATATTTTTTTGAGGGGATTGAGTATGCCAGGGTATTGATTGTGGCATACCAATCCAGATGATGTACATAATTGATTGATGATATATATAGATTATATTTTTGATGATATGACTTGTGTATATGTTGGATGGTGCTTTAATTTTGAATTTTGTTTGATTGATTATTTATGTAATTATGTCGTTGGAAATAATTATAATTTTTTTATGTCATGGCATAAAATTGTAAATGAAATAATCTGATGTGCATAAATTGGTTGTTTTTGTGGTGTGATTTGATGAAAAATAAAAGGGACTTCTAACAATAAATTTCAAAGGACATTGTCACTGTTATAGACCATTTCATGGAGTCACCGCTCACTAGGTCGTCAAGCTAATCCCAGTATAGAAATATTGCTAAAAGTAAAAGAGTGCTTAAGAGACTGTCTTAAGACTTTTGTGTTGTGATGATGAAAAATGATGATGGTTTGTGATTTGTTTTCAGATTTTCATAAAAATATTATGTATGACATATTTAAAGAAATATGATTTTTTCTAGGCATAAATTCCTAAGTGTGATAAAATGTGTGAATAAGTCCCTAGGAACTATACCATCATTGCAAAATTGAATGTTTTGACATAATGACATGAAAATAGAAAAAAAGTGTTCGTTCTTTTTAAAGCTCAATTGTGTAACATAATGATGTAAGTCATATGTTTTTATGAATTAAAATGAATGGGAAATAGAATGAGAACAATGGTTTGCGCTAGGCATAGAATTTTGGGTATAGACTTATACCATCATCGCGAAATCCAAAAAGAATTTGATATTTTAGTTTTATTGCATAATTGATTTTTTGAGATAAACAGAAAATAATAATATGAACATGACTTTATTTACTATATTTGTGTAATATGTTGTTTTGAAAGAATTTTGTGATTTTTGAAAACAATGTATGTAATTGTTTTTATACTAAACAGATGTTCTGAAATAAGAAGATAAAATTATTCCAAAAAGAGTTGCAGAGATATTTTAAATTATCTCAAAGACAAAATATAGATTTATAAGGAACCCTCATGTGCAAATGTGAGTCCATTACCGATCTTGATTTATCATAATGATACAAAAATCTCTCAAATACAAATGTGTGTGCAATTGTATTGTTCATTCACCAATTTTGAGCAAGAGAATTTGATACAAGTAATTTGACTTAACCAAATAAGGGTTCGTTGACCATGATTTATATGCATGTAACCATACTAGACTACTATGTAAGTCGGGTCATCAAGAGCTAGCTAATCCATAAGCCGACATAGGTTTGTACAAAATAAGGTCGCTAATGTGACAGACATATCACCACGCTAGGAATTACCCAAGGCCAAGCGGGTTGGGCACAAACCACCTGTTATGGGGCTTACCTCATAGTTTTTGAATAATTGAGAATTCCAAGGATTCAAGCTCATTCACCCTTCTTTTCTTTTCAAGGGGTAGGGAAAAGGATTTTATTGCTTTTTGCTTTTGCTTTTCTCTTTTTCTCTTTTTTTTTTTTGTATTTTTGCTTGATATTGAGATAATGCTGAAATATTGCTGCGATGATACAAAATAATATTTTTCTTTTTCTCATTTGCTTTGACTTTTTCTTTTGCTTCCTATACTAGGGATACTTGCTCGGATTGGTTGTAGAGCAAGGGATTTTTATTCTAGGTAGGGGTGAGCTTGTCCTTTTGTCAATTCTCAAAGATTCTAGACCATGTGCATGATAGGATAGCAGGGGAAACTTTTTGCTCAAGAAACCACTTCTACTATGTAGCATCATATCGAATTTGCAATGAAATCATTTTAATGTGAAGAGATGTACTTGGTTCAAGGAAATAACAAGATCAGTTCTTCTATGCTCAAAACTTTATTTAATTCAACTGTGGACTTTGATAGAAGAGATATTAATAATCATACCAAATAAAATCAAGATATTTATGCATGTGAGTGTGAAAGTGCGGGATTCCAAATAAATGCTAATTTATCCAAAATAATTGAAAATATAACCACAATACTTCAAGAATTGACAGGTATGAAAATAAAGAATGTTTTGAAGATTTTGATGATTTTGAAGTTTTTATATTTTGATTTTGATTGATGAATTTGAAAGAATAAACATTGTTACTATTTTATTTTTTGAAAAAATTTATATGGAGGATGAAAAATGAAACAATATGCAAAATAACAATATATACAAATGATGAAATGACCAAATGTTATGCATAATAGCGCTTAAGATGCATAATGTTCATAGGTTCTTTAAGGTCTTTACCATCTAAGGTAGCTAATCGGTATGCTCCCGATCCAAATTTAGCAGTGATGATATACGGTCCAAGCCAGTTGGGCTCAAATTTACCTTTAAGGTCTTTAGTTGCATTAGTATTTTTTTGATTTTCTTTTAAGACAAGGTCACCGATCTCAAAGGATCGATGATGAACTTTCTTGAGGTATGCTCGCTTGAGCTTGTTTTGGTAGGCACGAAGATGCTCCAAAGCATTGATGCGCTTTTCATCTAGGAGTTCCAGCTGACTAAATCTACCAGCATGATATTCATCTCCTACTTTAGTATCTTGAAGTAGCAGAGCCAAAGAAGGAACTTCTAATTCAAAGGGAAAAATAGCTTCAGCGCCATAGACCAAAACAAAAGGTGAAGTACCTGTGGGGGTGCGAACGCTAGTTCGATAAGCCCACAAAGCAGGATATAATTGGATGTGCCAATCATGACCAGATTTATTGACCAGTATTTTGAGGATTTTGATTAATGTTTTATTAGATGCTTCGCTTGGCCATTACCCTGAGGATAATAGGGAGTGGACCAACGATGTTGAATTTTATATTTTTGACATAATTTTTTGACATCTTTATTTTTGAAACAAGTTCCATTATCTGAAATGAGATTTGCAGGAATTTCGAACCTACAAATAATTTGATTAAAGATAAACTTAGAAACTTGGGTTCCAGTGCAAGAAGCTAAAGGCATAGCTTCAACCCATTTCGTGAAATACTCAATGGCGATAATGATAAATTTGTGTCCATCATATGACACAGGGTTGATTTTTACAATGATGTCTAAGCCCCATTTTGAAAAGGGCCAAGGAGATGAAATAGGCCTACAGTTCTTGTGCAAGCGCATGGACAAGGTCAGCGTGTTTCTGGAACTTGTCGCAATGGCGCACATAATCATGTGCATCATTCTCCATGGTAGGCCAAAAATATCCTATCCTAAGGAGCTTCTTAGCAATGGCGCTACCACTAAAATGTCCCCCACAAGATCCATTGTGGGCTTCACTCAAAGCTGATCTAGATTCTTCTAGATTCAAACATCTCAGTAGGATACCTTCAAAATATCTCCTATACAAGGTATTACCAATAATCATGAAGTGACTTGCTCATCTACGTAATAACCGATGATGGTTGCCATTACAACCTTCAGGAAAGGTCCCATTTTGAAGAAAATTAAATATATCAGTGTACCATGGTTCAGGAGTAGTTTCGTTGATTAGAAACACATCCAAAGGTTCTAAGCATGATTTATTGGAAGAAGGTTCTTGGAGTCGATGAATAATGATGGTAGCATATTCGTCATCTAACTCCAAGGGCAAAAGAGATGCAACTGCAGCCATAGCGTCAGCCGCACGGTTGCTAGTTCGAGGAATAGCTTCCAAGGTAACTTGATCAAATAGGGATAATAATTGTAAGACATATGCTTTATATGGATGTAATTTATCATCTCTGGTCTGATAAACATCATTGATTTGATTAATGACAAGTTGAGAATCACCGAAAACTAATAGATTTTTAATTTTTAGTGCCAAGGCAGCTCGTAATCCTAGGATTAGAGCCTCATATTCAGCAGTATTATTAGTGCAAGCAAACATTAATTTAAAGGATAGAGGTATAAGATGTTTCTATGGAGATATTAAAATAATACCTGCACCAGCCCCACTCATGCATCGGGTGTCGTCAAAGTATAGGGACCATTGCTCTGGATGGTCTGCCTCTAATTTAAGGCATTCATCAGGAAACTCAATGATGAGGGGATGGGTAGACTCTAAAGGTGCAGCAAATAATTGATCTACTATGATTTGACCTTTAACAGACTTCTATCCTATAAACATGAGTTCAAACTCGTTGAGCGCAAGAACCCACTTGGTTGTGCGACCAGATAAATAAGGTCGACTCATGAGATATCGCAAAGGATCGAATTTAGCAATAACATACATTTTTTAACTGAGCATATAATGACGTAATTTTTGTGTAGAAAATATGACTGTGAGACATAACTTCTCTAATTTTTTATAGCGAGTTTCATAACAGATTAAGGTTCTGCTAATGTAATAATTAGCATGCTCTTTTTCTCATCGTCAAGTTGAGCTAACATATCTCCTAAGGCAAAATTTGAAGCAAAAATGTACAAGATAAATGGGCGATCAGATCTAGGTGGTGAAAGCACCGGTGGTTTAAGGAGATATTTTTTGAGGAGTTCAAATGCTTCCTGGCATTCGTCGTCCCAATGAAAAGAGACATATTTCTTAAGAAGCTTAAGAAAGGGTCCGGTTTTGTCCGCCAACTTATCGATGAAGTGACGAATATCTTGAAGCTTACCTTGTAGACTTTGTAATTTAGATATATTTGTGGGTGTGGGCATATCAGTGATAGTCATGATCTTGAGAGGGTCAATTTCAATGCCACGTAAAGAAACTATAACCCCCAATAATTTACCGGACTTAACTCCGAATATACATTTGGCTAGATTTAATCGGATAAGATATTCCCTTAACCGATCAAATACTTTTCTCAAGTCATATAAATGATCATCTTCCTTGATGGAACGAGCTATAATATCATCTACATAATCATGCAGAATATCATGCATCATATCGTGAAAGATATAAGTCATGGCTCGTTGATATGTTGCACTTGCATTCTTCAAACCGAATGGCATCACTTTCCAACAAAAGGTTCCCCAAGGGGTAATAAAGGTTGTTTTAGCCTGATCTTCAGGAGCTATCTTGATCTGATTATAACCAGAGAATCCATCCATTAGGGATATCATTCTACTTCCAGTGGTAAAATCAATGATCTGATCCATGTTGGGAAGAGGAAAATCATCTTTAGGGCATGCAACATTAATATCTCTAAAGTCTGTGCAAACCCTAACTTTGGTAGCTTCTTTCTTAGTTACTGGAACTACATTCGAGATCCATTCAACATAATCAATGGCTTGTATAAAAATGACCTTCAAGAGTTTTTCTAATTCTCCTTTGACTAGTAAAGCCACTTTGGGATGCATTTTTCTAAGTTTTTGTTTAACAGGTTTAGCATCCGGATGGACTACTAGGTGATGCATAACTACAGAAGGGTCTAATCCTGGCATATCTTCATATGTCCAGGCAAAAATGTCTTCATATTCTTTAAGGAATGCAATGTATTTATCTTATTTGTCTTGACTCAATTCTGATCCAATGTTGATTATGTGAGGGTTATCTTCGGTTCCAATGTTAATTTTTATGACATTTTCTACTTCCATGTGTAGATCTCTCTCAAAATTAGATGGGGTGGGTGAAACACCCAATTCTTGTAATTCTTCTACGGTTAGCTTGGATAATTCATCTTGAGGAGTCGTGGCCTCAAGCTGGGCTATACTAGGTATAGAGCCATCAAAATAAAATCCGTTATGTAACAATTCCTCAATGGAGACATCATGGAAGATATCTCCCTCCAACTCATCGTCGGATTTAGCAATCATCTTCAGGTAGGCTATGGATAGCATATTACATGTAAAGGGGTTATTCCTTAAATGCAAAGCATCGCGTTTATCCAAATAATCTTGGTAACATATGATATGGTCATCATCCTCAAATGGGAATGGCTGACCTTTACTAGGAAATAGGCCCACACCACATCGGGTAGGCCAAGGTTCTACCTCAAAAGGTTCTTTCATACCATTCTGGAAAGGTCCCAAACCTTTCCCTTTATATCCCAATTTAAGCATTAGAGACTTAGCTTTAATATACTCATTAGCAAAATAACATCGAGCATATCCATCATAATGTGTCTTGATGTTTCTAGGTATTCTTCCCCAGTCATATCCCTTATAAATAAAAGCACAGCTCCCGACTTGGTAAATACTTCCCATAGGCTATGGGAGGCCCAAGGTATGAGGAGAGGGTGGCAATTTATTTAAAATAAGGGAATCTTGCATAGCAACGTTTGTTTTCTCTGATATAAGAATTTTAGATAAATAGGGTAAGAGCTCATCAGTAAGAGCATAAGAAGTAGAAGGATCATTTCCTATGTTTTTGGATGCGAAAAACATGCCTCTGGTAGGTGTAGATGTTGTAGAGATGTCTATGGATGGATCTATAGGTATGGAAGTTATAGGAGTAAAACAAGGAGCATTGGTTGTGGGTTTAGGATCTTTTTGAGGGCCTAATGTGGTTTGTTCGAAATATGGTTGAACTATATGTAGAGGTGCAGTTGGTGGGGAAGAATTAGATGATGTTATGAGTGTGTGTTTCACATGTTTAGGCGGATGATTAGAATTAGGATGTGTGGATGATAGAGCAAGGAAAAATTGAACTCCAACAGGTTCTGCCAAAGCACACATATCAAAGGGTCTAGGGTCACCATGAATGGTAACCAATTGATTCTTAAATTTGAATTTAACACATTGATGTAAATTTGAGGGAACAGCTCGCATTGCGTTGATCCAAGGGCGACCCAAGAGTATATTGTACGATGCAGGGAAATGTACAATAAACATGGTCGTGTCTAAGGTTCTAGGACCAACTTGCAATGGGATGGTAATAACTCCACACGTTTCTTGTGTTTCATCATTGAAGGCTTTTATAATCATATCAGTTCTTTTCATTTCATCACTTCTAAACCCAAATCTTTGGTAGAAGTCAAAATTGCAAATGTTTAAAGATGAACCATTATCAATCAAGACTCGTTTAACTGCTACATCTCCAATTAGGGCAGTAATATATAAGGGGTTATCCTTATGTAAACTATGTTGTGGTATATATCTATCCCGAAAGTCAATACAATCAACTTCTCGAGTTATGATAGTATTGGACATGGCTCAAGGTTGAATATTTTGTGGTACCATCATTTGGCTTAATGTGAGCATTAATTCATCCCTATGTGTAGGAGAAGATCTTAAAAGGTCCAAAAGGGAAATTATAGTTGTAGTATTTGATAATTATTCATTAATATTATAAGGAGGTTTAGGTTGAACATTAGGCGCATGATTCCCTTTATTAGGAATTTTCAAAACAAATGGAGTTGATCCATCATTCTGAGTCTGATCTTGTTGAGAATTTTGAGACTATTGTCGAGTAACAACTCTGATGGTACCTACAATATTATTTTGCGGATGATGAATGGGTCTTGGTCTAGCGTTTATGGCTTGTTCATTAGAAATTAATTGGTGAGAAGATGGTCTAGTAGTGACTCTTCTAGGAAATGGTTCTTTCGGAACCATAGAATTTGTGATAGGTTGAATAGCATCTGATTCATCTTTAGAACTGTTTGATTGATTTGAGGTGATTTCCATGTCACTTTTAGTCTCGTATTCTGTATCACTAAGATCAGGTGTCCGAATATTATATAAAGGTCTGGTCATAACCATGGATAAAGTTGTGTCAAATATTTGTGAATCATGAATAGGTAAATGTCCACTAATAGTCCCTACATATCGGGTAGGAGGGGGAACATTATGATGCTCAATTTTATTAGCCACCTCCTTACCATGCTTTGGTAAAGGATGTTGAAATATGTCCAATGATTGATTGGCATTCTGATTCTGAATTTGGGGGATGTTCTTTTGAGCATTATTAGGAGGATTTTGTTTAGGTTGAAAGGCTTGCACCTCCATCTCATTGTTATCAATTAAATCTTGTATTTTATGTTTTAATATTTTACAAGAGTTGGTAGCGTGTCCAGGTCCTCTATGGAAATAATAGTGTAAATCAGCTCTGTATCCAGGTATAGTTGGATCAGGTTCCCGGATATTTGGTAATTGGATCAAACCTCATTCTAATAATTGTGGGAGAATGGTTGATAAAGGTTGATTTAACGTAGTAAATTCTTAGGGTGGTTTATCAGGAGGTTTCAGTATAAATTTCTCTATTTGTTTTTGTGACATTAATAGTAGCGATATTTCTACTATCAGTGACTCCATCACCCACAACTTGTTTATTTTTATATTGATTTTTGGATGTTTTCTCATCATCTTTCTTTTTGAGCTGACCTCTCCTAATGAGAGCATCTTCCACTCTTCGAGCTAAATCTATAGCTTGATCGAAGGTGGTCAAGGTAGCAGTTGATAACTCATAGGATAGTTGTTCTTGTAAATTATTGATAAAAATATCCAACATTTCCCGATAAGGTAACACAAAGTGCAATTTTCCTATCAACTGTCTCCATCGAGCTAGGAAATCAGCAAAACATTCATCTTTGTCTTGTTTTAGGTTGTACAAATCTTTAATGGTTACATGCCTTTCAATGTAGGCACTAAATTGATGCACAAAAGACTCAGCTGTCTCTTCAAAATTCCTCAAAGAATGAGTGGGTAATTGATAATACCACTCTAATGCCATTCCTCCTAAACTTTTTGGGAACATTTTTAGCAATAACAAATCATCATGTGATATATCATGACACGCTATCCTAAACATATGAAGATGCTCTATGGGATCTTCAGTTCCTTTGTATATAGGTAGAATAGGCATAGGAAAGTGTTTAGGATATGGTTGTGCTACAACTATAGGATCTAGAGGCTGACTACACATCTCTCGATAATTGTACGAGGGACGGTAGGGATCTATCTGGTCCATGTGGGAGACTAATTGTTTCACCATGGCTTCTAGATTACCAGTTTGTCCACCATATTGGTTTGGTGGTACATGAGTATGGGATTTGTGAGCGTAGGATGGCGTGACGTAAGGATTAGATGCTATATTGCTATTATGCAAATGGTTGGTAGGAAGAGTATTATGAAGAAGATTTGTTGTAGCATTATGTTGTATCCCAAATTGTTGGAAATTGGTGTTTGGTTTTGTTTTAGGCTTTTGTTGATTTGAGGTATGTTGATCAATAACTTGGCGAAATAGAGCAGTGAATGATGGTTTCTTTTGTGTGGGAATAACCCTAGGCTTGGTAATAGACACTCTAGATGGTTGGGTAACCTGTTGTTGTTGCATGTTATGGATTATGGCGGCCATATCCAAATTGGATGGTCCAGCTTGATCACTTTCTTGATCAATGAAGGACAAGGGATTAGTGCATGTGTGATATATTTCTTCTAGGGTTGCTTGAGTGTCACTAATTTGATCCTTGTCCATATGGACTGCTCTATTAAGGGCACCAATATTAGTATTGAGGAACTTCCAAAAATGTTCCATATTCTCAAAAGTAACCATTCCTTCCGGAGACATTTTAGGAGATGAGGATCCTTCCTCTCTAACAGTTTCTCTTTGTTCATTTCCTTCAGCAAATTCTTCTTCTTGTTGGTCTAGGGTTCCTTCTTCCTGAATTGGATCTTCAAGAAGGACATCTGGTTTATTTACTGGTTTTCCTAACCAATCTTCTTCTACTTCAATTTGTTTTCCATTCCTGAGTCTAGTCATTATGCTTAAATTTAGATTTTAGCAAATATATTTACAACAAACTTGGGAGGTATATATTTTAATTATATACCTACTATAATGCTTAAAAGAAAATGTTTTGATGTTTTTGTTATATTTTGATTTTTGTTTTTGTTTTTGTTTTTATGATAATTTTATAAAGAGAACAAACAACATACTAAATGCAAGAAATAATAATAATAAAATAATGGCTTAGTTTTCTATAAATAGTTTATAGATGTCATTGATGGGATCAAGTTCATCAGGAGTCATGAAATGCTCCTCTTCAAATTGGAAATGGTTTTTCAGGAATTTGACAAAGTGTGCTATGGTGATGTTATCTACTTCTGACTCTAACTTATAGAAATAAAGCTCATGGCAATACTCTCGATATAACATAGCTCTAGGAACTCTATTCCATCTCTTTCTATCCATAAGAATGACCTCTTGATCCTCTATATGAGATAGAAACTTATGTATTACAGCTGCATTATCGAGGTATTCCTCAAAGGTGTACAATTCAGAAGACACAAGGGCTCTTTTATCTGCTAACCACCTATGGCAAGCTCTCTGAAGCTCATGATATAAGGTCACTTGATCAGGATCTAGGATTCTATCTAGGACAAACCTCTTGATTTTCCTAAGTTTAGTTGATCTAGATGAAATGAGATTCAATCTCCTATTAAGTTCGTCCCATAAAGGTGGGACTCTATATGTTTGAGATACTCTAAGCAAAGAAGTAATCTCTATAGCTGCTAATTGATTCTCAACATTAATGGTGACAACTCATCTTTTATTATAATCTACCATCTAAATATGATATGCAATCTTACTTGTTTGTCTGATGATTCTAAATGCATTTATGTTTTGTTTTTTTTTTGGATTGTTTTCAAAAGGTTTTTAGTTTTCACGTTGGGTTCACCAAAATGTATCTCTCCAAATTTTTTGCATCCTTACCTTCAGGCTATAGGATCCATGCCCGAAATGGGAATGCGAGAAGGATGGGACAATACCTCGGACTGAGAGGCCCTTTGAAGGTCCCGCCTCTCTAGGGAGGGGTATAAGGGTGAATTTTCAATGGATGGTGGGTTCACCAAGAAACTTTTGAATGGCAGTTTCCACACCTAGGTTGAGAGTAGGTTTGATGTATTCATTTTGTGCTTTAATCATTCAATTCCTAGGTTTGGCCAAGATGAATCTAAGCTATTCTATATGCCAATGCTGATTTTTACGAATACAAAAAACATGAATAAATGCTAAACACAGAGAGTATGCTAGATAGGACAAAATATACCTAATTTTGGATGTCTTATGAAGATTTTGAGGTTTGTAGAAGTCCAAATCATCTCAAATCATATGTAATCATCTAGAATTGCATAGTATTTTCTCAGATCTCAATCGATCGTCTGAGATTAGATAGGATCATTGGCGATCTAAAGAATTCGTCAGACGAATTCATTAGAAACCTGCAATCATAGAAATAGATACAAAATACCAAAAATTCAACTGCAAAAGCAAGGGGAAATGATAGAAATAATAGTAAATTTTCCTAAATGATAGATCCAGATAGAAATTAAAAGGAAATGCACTAATTTAATAATTTGTTTTGACTTTATCATGCATCTATGCTAAATGAGGTGAACTCCAAGATGCATAAATATAATAAACTAAGATAATGCATAAATAAATGCAAAGAAATGATAAGAAAATGCAAACTCTGGGCTCTGATTGCCCCCAATATGGACTACAGTCGAGATCACCTCCGATCGTATGAGATCATCGCCGATCTATGATAGGATCATTTGGAATCACCTGCGACGATCCAAGATTGCTTCAACTAAAAAACAATAAAATTCCTGCAAGAAAACATGAAATATAGAATGCAAACAATGGTGCGAGGATTCTCTAATGCATAAGGAACTAAATTTGTAGGGAAATCAGTCAGCTAGGGGGTTCAAGGGGATAAACTAAGAAAATCCTAGTTTATATAGGATTAGGGAGAGGTTAGGAGGTTGGAGATCATCCCAATTTGGGAGATCTCCAACGGGGGAGACTCTAACTGCATAGACACGCTTTCTACCCAAGTTAGAGAAGTTGTTGAAAAGAAGCTAATTATGAAAATTTGGTTTTGGGACGAAATCGTCTGGACATTCTATTCCAGATGAATTCATCAGATCTAGGATGATTTCATCTGATCATCGACGATATCGTCCAACGGTCAAAACAAATCCTAAAAATGGCGTGGAAAATGAGGAAAGTGGGTAACGAGTGGTTAACGGGTGGTTTTGGGTTAAAATTCAAATTTTTATCTTTTTACTAAGGTTTAATTGCGCCAATTTTAGGGTGCTACACTTTGTACCCGTGGAGTAGTCCGACCATCTTGGTCTTCTTCGGGGTTGAAGGAGGCACATCGTAGTTCCAAAATGAAAGTTTTTCCCCAAGTAACCCCATGGTAACTTACTCATATTGTCGAGTTGCATGGAGTGCAAATCACTACAACCGCCAAGTTGATAGAATAAGTAACTTGATAGGAGGCTTACTTGAGATTTATTTTTATGTAATTTTTTTTGTTATTTTGATCATTATGATGACCATGAGTCATTAAAATGTATTTATTCAATGTTTTTGCTGCTTCTCATAGATATAATCCCTCATGGTTTTTATTAGGTTGCTAGCCACTGTGAGGTCCAATGGCCGCCAACTTCCTACTTATGGTCGCTCTCATCTTGAGCGGATAAGAAATTTAGGCCACTGATAATAGCAACGAATGAGTCATAATTTGGGAAAATAAAAATTAACCCTAGGGTTTTGACCTTTCACTTTCACCAGTTGTCAGTTTACATCAGAGCTCTATTTGCAAAAAAAAGTTCTACAATTTGGAGTGTTGTTGTGTTGTGGAGGATCATGGCTACATAGGGTGAGACATCAGTGAGCAGAGGAGCTGAAGCTTCTTGGTTACTCTCTGATACATTAACCCTGTCTATTTAATTATTTTGGATAAAATTAACCACACTAAGTAATCGATACAATGACCTCATTAAACCTATTGGAAATGAATTAAACCCGTAGCTAGGCTTAGTTTAGGATTTTATGTGGTGGGTTTGCCACCATTTGTTCTTTTTTTATTTTTTTGTTATTTTTGGCCTAGGGTAGACGCTTCTACTAAGTCACCTGTCAGTCGCTACTGCTCAGAGTAGCCATCTCAGCCTCTGGCTTGGTCGCTATCGCTCAGAGTGGCTAGGTTTGAATTTCAACGATCAAAATTTTTATCATTGGGGTTTGGCCACTCTCAGCTTCAGCAGTCAATTTTTGGCCGCTGTAGTCGACAGTGGCCAAGAACCCTTTGTAAATTTTTTGAATTTTCTTGCATGATTAACTGATTTTTTTTAATTTTTGAGTTTTTGTGATTTTTTTTTATTTTCTTGCATGATTAGGTGCATTTATTACTCTTTTTTCTTGGACTTAGAGTAGCCCATCATTATTTGCACCGTTTTCATGTTTTATTATGATTCATGCCTTAGATGCATTGTAGTTATGTTTTTTTCTCTTTTGCTCTTAGATTCTTGATGCTCGGGCTCATGACCCAAAGCTCATGAATGACCTTTTATCCCTATTTTATGACATGGAATGGGCCTGGCTCAAGGTTCGTGGGATCCATTATATCATTAGGCTACCTCACATCATGTCAGATCAGGCCTACCTTATGGTTTTGGTCCATCGGTGGGACCCTCGGACCAACACCTTCCACCTTCCTACCGAGTGAGATGACTATTACATTAGAGGATGTGTATAGGATTTTTTAGCTTCCTTTTGATGGAGTGGCCATTGTCTCTTTATCCACTAATGATCGTGATGTTGTCTTTCTTCAAGTGTTTAAAGGGTGCTCTATGGAGGCATTTAGGGACACCAAGTCTGGAGGAGTGTATATCTCATAGTGGTATGAAATGGAGGTCTTCACAATGAGGCATGCAGTGTTGCTTATGGTTATTAGCAACATCTTGATCCCAAACTACTCAGGTTTGAGGTTCTCGTGGAACCTCCTTGCGATGGTTCAGGACCTGATGGATAGATATATGCCCATAATTTATGCATGGGGGAGGTCCTTGTTGGCCTAGTTCTATGATTATTTGTACCACATCCATCGATGAGATCACATTGACATTTCTTGTAACTTGCTCTTACAGGTTTGGGGATCGAAGCACATCAAGGTAGATTACCACAGAGGGCTTCCTACTAAGATTATAGTCATAGAGGAGTAGATATAGTGCTATGCTACTATATGGTCTTGAGGGCATGAGGGGCACAAGAGCCATCCTCATGCAGGGGATCTTTCCCACTACGCTGATAATTTTATTGGGTTGGGGTCGAAGATGTCATCTGGCAGCCATATCATGAATGTCTGGCTTGGGATGATCCTGCTAGTTTCACAACTAGGATGCAACATGAGCAGTGGCTCATCAGCCACAAGGTTGGCATCTGAGATCATTTCTTCTACTCCTCAGTTCTTTGTTAGTACAGGTTGTAGCAGGATGTGCCTCTTGTTCCATTTGTAAATAGGCACCTCATAGCAGATGGAGATCTTCCCCTATCGTGAATCATAGAGATGTAATATTATGATTATGCCCCAGTGGTTACCCCAAGATTTTTTGGGGGAGTTACAGAGGTGTTTTCTTAGTGCTGGGGGGATCATATGTGGTATGGTAAGGGCAGTTTGGGTCACAAGGATGATGGTGGGGGTGATGGTGCATATCTGGTAGGGTGCAAAGTTCAAGCCATGACTGAGGTATGGGGCCAACCAATAGAGTAGGTGGTAGTGGAGGAGTAGGAGGATACTTAGGAGGATGAGGAGGATTTGGATCCTGAGGAGATAGATTCTTCTCTAAGAGCACAGTTGCATGAGATCGAGACTGAGCTCTAGTTGATCAATATATAGGTGCAACAGTGAGATGCTACCATAGCACAATGGTATGCCACCATAGAGAAACTCATGCTATAGATCTAGGCTTTGTAGGATACTATTAGGGGTGGTGCCACTAGTATGTAGTTTTTTATTCCTCCTTCTACACCACAGGGTTCTACTGGGGTAGATCCTGGGGCAGGCACAGGGGGAGATATTCTACTCTTATAGTCACTATTGGATGAGTACACAGAGCAGATCCAGGGGTATATCTCCCATATTACCTCTCTTCAGATGTAGCTTAGGAGGCATGGTATTGTCCCTAGGGAGGCACCAGGTGTAGGTGGCTCACAGGTCAGTAGGAAATCCACCTTTGGGCAGTCTTCCATCCATCCTAGTCATAGGAATCAGACTCACACAAAGAGACCAGTAGGGTTACATCACTCCATGCATGACATGACCATAGGGGGAGGTGATGTTGGGGGTGCAGTCCCTATGTTTGATTGATGATGCACTTGGACTCTATTGTTTTTAGGTTTGCTTGACTTATATGACTTGTATCCTGTGGGCGATTTTGTATATTCATGCACTTTGAGATACACATTCTAAGACATATTTTGAGACAAGCATATTTATATGAGACTTTGCATTTATGTTTCATTATGTGTGCTATTTATTGCTTATGTTTTTATTTTATTTATGCGATGTTATGATGGAATTATGATGAGGTGATATATATATGTTTAGATGATAGATGATATTTATGATGATATGGATTTTAGATGGATGCTTATGTATGTGTTTATGTAGATGCTTTTATTACTTGATTATTGTGATATGATGTGATGTATCTTGAGTTGATTTGATGATGGATTTATGATTCTATGTATGGATGAATGCAACGATGTAATATTTTATGTAAATGGATGATTTGTGAATATGTATTTATGGATGAAATGTTTTTGTTAGATACATGTCTGATTTTGATTTATTTGTATGCATCTAACTAATGCTATGTTATGGTGAATGTAGTATGTAATCTAATGTAAATTAACTTGTATGTTTTAATCACTTAAAACATAATGGATGCATATGCTATGATTTTGACTATTTAACGAGTGATACCACAGAAAGTATAACAACCATGAATATTTAATAATCATTCTACTCATAAGAATTAATTATTTAAATCTTCCATATGTGTAATGTAATGGTGTGGAGTGTATGTATTTTTTGGATAAGCTTTTATAATTTAAGAGATGTAAAATAGTTAGTGGCCATTTAGATATTATTTCTGACATATATCCAGTATCTATTTTAATATTATTTTATTAATACCCCCTAATTTATAGAAGCTTATAAAGAAAGTTGATGATGTGATTTTTTGCTATGTTAGAAATTTATTTGTGGGTTTTTCCTAAGACTTCAAACACTCTAGTTACCTTATCAACAACTATGTACTGACCATACAAGACTTTTGAAAAGTAAGGCTTTCACTCTGTACCTGGATATTCATTCTCTCTGTGTGTGCAAATGAATATATTTTTAGATAGAACTCAAGCATTTCCTCCGATGTCAGGTGGGATACTTTCAGCCCATTGCTAAGATAAGGGATTCTCAAGTTTTTTATCTCATCCTTATATTGGACTTAGTTGGACTATACCACTAGGTAGTATTGTGTTACCTAAGATAGCTCATCCACATTCAAACATTGGTCTATACAAATTCTAGAAGCTTTTGTTATAGACATATCATCATGTGTAAGGATTTCTCCTTCTAGTTTTGTGCAATGCTAAGAATTCCAAGGATTCAAGTTCTATTCCCTTTTTTTCCTCATTTATTTTGGGATACTTTCTCATACTTAGTTATGAAAATCATTGTTTATTTTAATTGATTTTTTTCTTTGAGCAAGGGACTAATGTAAGAATGACTTTCACTTGTTTGTTTTGACTATTACTGATTTTTTTTTTGTGATTTTGGAATATGAATTTTGAGACTGGAATTTTGACTTTGTGCTTTGTTTTGGGATTTTTGTTTGTTTTTAATGAAAGCAAAGGATTTATGTAGTGATGATAATCACTCATTTCTGGGTAGGGCAGAACTTTTCCTTTTGCCAATTCTCAACACCTTTGAATCGGTTGCACAGGGGGATAAGCAAGGAAGATCCTTTTCACTTTAGGTAACCTACACTACTTTTGTTGTTTTCATATTTCCCTTGTACCAACTAGAATTTTAGTGTTTCAATTAGTGATGGGATCCTAAATATCCAGGGTATTATTACAACTAGACCTTGATTTCTACTAATCAAGGTGGCTTTCTACAAAATTTGATAAGACCACTAGACATGGTTGATATAGTAGGAAACCTTCGTATATTTTATATAGCAACATTATTTGGTTGTGTTGAAAAACACATTTACACACATGGATGCATGGATGAGGATGAACTAGTGTATTTTGATTGGGATACAAACTATGGCATTGTTTGTAAAAAAAATGTGATCATAACCTATGAGAATGCAATGAATATGTATGGATATGCAATCATGTGGATGTGGATGTAAGATGCAAATGTTTTTGTATTTTTGCTTTTTGTATTTGTTATTGTGCTTTGAATTTTGAATTTTTTTTGTGTTTGTTTTGATTTGACCAAAAGGCTTTAAGATGCCTTTGGAACCTTTTGTTTGATTTTGACCAAGTAGATTGGATACCCTTGGAGCATTTTTGTGATTTTATTTGACTTGACCAAAGGGCTTTAATATGCCTTTGGAGATTTTTGTTGATTTTGACCAAGCGGATTGGGTACCCTTGGAGCATTTTTGTGATTTGATTTGATTTGACCAAAGGGCTTTAATATGTCTTTGGAGATTTTTATTTGATTATGTTTTTTATTTGACTTGACCAAAGAGCTGTAATATGCATTTGGAGCTTCTTCTTTTTTTTTTAACCAAGCGGCTTGGGTACCCTTGGAGCATTTTTGTGATTTGATTTGACTTGACCAAAGGGCTTTAAGATGCCTTTGGAGCTTTTTGTTTTATTTTGACCAAGTGGCTTGGGTACCCTTGGAGCATTTTTGTGATTTGATTTGACTTGACCAAAGGGCTTTAAGATGCCTTTGGAGCTTTTTGTTTGATTTTTACCAAGCGGCTTGGGTACCCTTGGAGCATTTTTGTGATTTTATTTTTATGACATATTTGAATATTTTTTTATTTTTATGACATATTTGAATGTTTTTTATTTTTATGACATATTTGAATGTTTTTTTTATTTTTATGACATATTTGAATATTTTTTATTTTTATGACATATTTGAATGTCATTTATTTTTTTGACATATTTTAATGTTTTTTATTTTTATGTATGAAATGCCCTTAGATGAATGATATTGAGAGGTTCAATCTCTTCAACATCTTCCAATGACATGAGGTGATATTCCCACAAGCCAACCTTATCTAAAACCATGTAGGGGCCTATCCAATTTACCGCAAATTTGTCTCACAAATGTGACGATAAATTTGAGTTTTGCTGGTTTTATTTGAGCACAAGATCCCCAACTTTGAATTCTCTCAAATGGACTTTACTATTATATGCTCATGAAAGAAAATTATGATAAATGTGGAGATACTCCAAGGCATTGACCCGTCGTTCATCAAGAAGCATTAACTGATCCAGTCGACCTTGTCGTGTGGCATCATCATCTATGAAGTCCTTTAATGCTACGTGCAAGGTTGGGATTTTTGATTCTAGGGGCATGATGGCCTCAGTGCCATATACAAGTGAAAATGATATTTCCCTAGTGGGTTTCCACACACTAGTCCTATATGCCCATAATGCTAGAGGTAGCTGCAAATGCCAGTCCCTATGATTATCTCTCACAATTTTTCTCAATATGGAGATGATTATTTTATTTGAGGCTTTGACTTGTCCATTTTCTTATGGATAATAGGGTGTTAAAAAATTGTGTTGGCTGTGGTATTTGTCCATTAAAGTAGGCATATTTTTGTTCTTGAAATATGGTCCATTATTCGATATAATCTTTGAAGGTACCCCAAAATGACTTACAATATTGTCGAGTATAAACACCAAAACCCTTGGTCTAGTTTTCGATGTTAAGGGGATCGCTTTGACCCATTTGGTGAAATACTTAGTGGCTATTATGATGAACGTGTGTTGGCTCGAATATGGTGGAGAGATCTTCCCAATCAAGTCTAGTCCCCATTGCGATAAGGGCCATGCTACCTGTATGGGTTGCAGGGCTTGTGATGGCAAGTGGGTGAGGTTTGCATGATGCTAACATTTGATGCATTTCCTAACATACTTACAATATTATTTCTCCATAGTGGTCCAATAGTAACCCATTATCAAGATGTGCTTCATGATGGCCATGCCACTAAAGTGACCACCACATGTATCGTCATGAGCTTGCAAAATTTCCCAAGATGCTTCCTAGGGCTCAAGACAATGAAGGATCATTCCATCATAAACCTCGTCTATAAAGGATATATATTCACCTTTTGTTTAAATGTTCATCTTTCAACATGCGATAGGCTTTGCGATACTATTCCAAGCTTCAATAAATCCCACAATTGGAAAATCCAATCTTGATAAGCCACAACTTCTATGGATAAAACGACATGCTCTCCTTGTTTTTAGCATTTGTGAATATTGATTGGGAAATAATCCTGTGATGAATGGTTGTTCTAAATTCCATGGGACCTTGAGAGATAAAATATTCCCAAGGGTTTATTTACAATAAATATCTAACTTTGAATGACCAATCCTGATTTGTATCAGTTTGGATCATGTTGACTGACTCTAGGTTGTCAATAACCTCACGTTGTATCATAGAAAATACAAGCACTTTCACATGAACGGTTGTGAAATCAGTGGACATATCTGAGGGATTAAGGATCCCAAAGATGACATGGTGTCTATAAATCTATTTGATGTATGAGGGATTGCCTTTATGTCATAGCATTCTAGTTAGGCTAGGTAAGTGTCAACAAGCTCCTTGTAAGCTTTCAGGAGTGGGCACCTACATTGGAACAATCATTTGAATTGATTTACTATGAGCAAGGAGTCACAAAATATATTCAATATTTTAATACCCATTGCAACAGTTGTTTGGATTCCCAAGATCAAGGTTTCATACTCTATGTTATTTTTTATGCAAGGGAAGTCTAGCTTGAATGATAAGGGTAATGGAGCACCCTGTAGTGTGATAAAGACTATCCATACTCTGCCTCCTTTCTCGCACTTTGAATAATCGAAGAAGAATGCCATGTCTCTTTGTTTCTTAGGTTCTTTGAGTTCTGGAGGATCTGATAATGCATAGACTACATCATCCATAAATTCTATAGTGAGAGGCTTGCTATTCTGAAGAGGTGCCTCTGCTAATTTATCCACTATGACTTGTCCCTTGATGGACTTTTGGCTTATGAATTCTAGATCAAATTCTATCAATAGCATGATCCACTTTGCAGTACATGTATTGTGATACATCTTGTTCATCATATACTACAAAGGATTTTGTTTTGATATAATGTAAGTCGTATGGCTCAACATGTAGTGCTCCAACTTTTTTGTTGCAAATACCACTACTAAGCATAAATTTTCTACATACACATATCCTAGCTCATAGCTTACCAAGGTGTGACTTATGTAATATACAACTTGCTCTTTGTCTTGTGCATTATATTGGGCTAACATGGTGCCCAAAGCAAAATTAGTAGCTAATATGTATAGAAAAAATGGTATGTCTGGCCTTGGTGGATCCAGCACTGGCGACATCACCAGGTATGTTTTGATTTCTAAAAAGGCTTGTTGGAACTCTTCATCCTAATGAAATGGAACATCCTTGCATATCAATTGATTCATGGACTGACACTTGTTTGATAATTTCATGATGAACCGTTCTATGGATGCTACCTTTCCTTATAGGCTTCTTAATTCCCTAATGCTGTTAGGGGATGCCAACATTGTTATAGCTTCTAATTTTGTAGGATCAATCTCAATTTCTCTCATGGAAACAATGAAACCTAAGAGCTTACCAATTGTTATGCCAAACACACACTTCTTAGGATTCAACCTCACGTTATACTCTATGAGGCAATCAAAGAATTTTGTAAGGATCTCAGCGTGCTCTTGCCTTATCAAAGATTTTGCCAGTAAGTCATCCATGTAGTCTTCCAATATTGTATGCATATAGTCATGAAATATGTATGTCATGGCCCACTGGTATGTTGCACCAGCATTCTTTAGGTCGAATGGCATCACTTTGTAACAATTTTTTTTCCATGGAGTAATGAAAGTAGTTTTATGCTAGTCTTCAGGTTTTATTTGGATTTGATTGTATCCAAAAAACCCATCCATTAAGGAGATCATCTCATGACCCACAATGGCATCAATAAGAGCATCTATGTTTGGCAATGAGAATGAATCCTTCGGAGTTGCCCTATTTAAGTCCCTAAAATCTATGCAAATGTGGACTCTTCCATATGGTTTTCCTACGGGCACCATGTTTGAGATCCATTCAGGATAGTCTATGGGAACTATGAATATTGCATCCAATAGTTTTTACAACTCGTTATTTACCATCAAAGTGACGTTGGATGCATCTTCCTCAATTTTTGCTTGACTGGATTCTTTAGGGGATACAATGAAAGGTTATGAACAACTAACTTTGGATCAATACCTGGCATGTCTTTGTAAGTCCAAGAAAATAGATTTGGCCTCTCTTTAAGGAGAGGAATTATGATGGATTACTCCTCTGGAGATAGACATTCTCTGAATTTGACTTTCTTTGGTTGAGTAGGATCATCGTTGATGTCCACCTCGAAAGTCACTTCTATACCCATATGTGACCTATCCTATAATTGGTGAGGTGACTAGGATCCAGACCAACATGGGACACATCATCTGCACATCTTGATGCAAAATGGAACGGTTGTAATGTCTTTTCATTAGAGAAGAGATATTCAAGATCTATGGGTGAATCGATGCGATCCCAATCAATGACCTATATGTTGAGACACAAAGGTTTAGTGGGATCTACTGGGTTATGAAGTGGAATGGTCAAATCAATGGAGATCATGTTGATGGATGGAATGAAATCTCTAGGACCACATGGTTGAAATACTATCTCATAGGTTTCCTTCCTATAATCACGATGAGGCTCTAGAGGAAAAGGAATCTCTAGATCTAGCCCATGATCTGGTTAGATAATAAGATCATTGGGCTCTAATATTTTCTTGAATGTAGACAAAGAGGGATTGACCATGTGATGAATAAAATTCAAGTCAACCGGTCTCCCCAAAAACCACAAGACAGGGTCTATGGCACGAAGTACTACTTATATTTCTACCAACATATCAACTTGTCGCAAGTTGTGAGGTCCGAGATAAGCCATCTTAGTCTCATAATCACTTATCCAAAAAACATTAGCATTGGTATGTGACCCCAAGGTAAGGTGCACATTTTTTGGTCCTAATTAGGCCATCTCTTTCTCATCTTCATATTCTTCATCACTTATGAGGGCTCCAACTTCAACAATCGTTCAATAATATGTATAAATAGACCAAGGGGGTTAGTAATACCTATGAGGGCTCCATAGTGTGAGACCCTCAGAAATCAATAAAACCCTAGTTAAAAATAAATTCAGAAAGTATGCCAAATCAACAAATTATGAGATAAAATACATTCAAATTATATATACCTTACTTTCATTTCATTGTTGTAGATGACGTGGTGCAACAGGTTATGATTTACATTTTTGTGTTATGACAGGCTCGAACGTGCACTTGGTAGGCTTAGATGTGATCTTCGAAGGCTCTGGTGTGTACCTACATAATATAGCAGGTTCTGGAGGGCACCTACAAAATGTAGTAGACTCTTGCGAGTGCTTCGTAGGCTCTGCAATGAGCCTCACAAGATCAAAATGGCACCTACAGGTTAGGGAAAAATCTACAAAAGTATATTGGGGGATGGCAATGAATGCGACGGATGGATGGGTGATGGCTGGAACAATAGAAGTCTTATTGGTGAGCTAGGGCTTCAGATTTTTAGGATTCTATATTAGGGCTTCATCAATAATTCCTCCAGGATGCAATGTCTAATCTCCAAGTTCCAGGTTTTGAGCATTTGCAAATGCCCTTATTTATAATCCAAACTAGGGTTTCTTAGGGTTTTAGCCTTACACTTTTGATCGTGTGGCTAAGATTAAGTTAGATCCTAAGGTTGAGATTACTTTTTAGATGTGGCATGGATTAATAAATATGGATGGTGGAGATTATATTGGATCGGATGGATGTGGTTAATTGAGTTTATAAGTACATATTATAATATAATATAATATATTATATTAAATATAAAATAATATTAAAATAATCCCAATTGGGCTAGAAAATGGTGGAAAAGGGCTAAAGTGGGCCTTTTGAAGATGGGAAAGGTGGAATTGGGCCAAATAATGGTTGGGAAAGGTGTATGGTGGACAATTTGATGGTGGAATGATTAGGATGGAGGATTAGTGGCTGTAATTTGGTGTCTACAAATACCCCTTTTTGTACCATGTTGCGTGAAACACAATATGGTGCAAAAATACAAGACACTTATTTGGGATATGGGAACAGAAGCAACTTCTCTTTGTCGTTGGATTTGAGCACTAATGTTGAATACAAAAGAATAAAGAATTTTTGGAATTTTTTAGCTTACACCCTCAACTGGTGAATGATTTACGAATGTATCTCACAAGCCAATTTAAAAATTTTGTGCAAATAATTAATGATGTAGTGAATTTGTGCAATTGATGAATGAATGGTGTGAAATGTAATGTGATTGTGGATGATATGAATGATGTAAAATGTGATACCATTTTTGCCCCAATGGTGGAAAATGGGTTGGTGTATAATACCATGTGATTGTGGACGATATGAATGATGTAAAATGTGATACCATTTTTGCCCCAACGGTTGAGAGGGGGATTTGTCTAGTGTATATGTCATGATCATGTGATATGTATCCTGTCATGGGAGAATCATAATCTAATGTGGTTGTCCCATATTTGGGGTGATTCGATGCACTTGAATAAAATTCTCTATAAGCGTCATTGAGTATACAAGGTATGAAAGATGCATGTTGGACTAAGTCAATGTAAGGGTTGGGTATTGACTATGGAAATTTCTTCGCTAATTCTATGATGGAACCAATCAAGCTTATCGGTGTCCTGTATTATGACTATTGTCAAGTAAATGAGTGTTTGAGATTTTGGTTATCATGTTTTCATACCCTATGGAAGAGGACATCAATGACTGCCTTTTTGCAAATTGTTCTTGGCAAGGTTGTATTCCAAATTTGAGGTGCCAAATATGATTGTGATCTTTGATGATGAGATAATTGAATTTTATCATGGTCAAGTGTCCTTATTGTAGATTATTCATCTTACCAAATTTACATGGATTGATATCACTGCAATCACCAAGTTTATAGAATAACCTACTAGATACGAGGTTCGCTTGAATATTGGACAGATTGTGGATGAGATGATTGATGAAAATGAAATATGATAATGGAAGAATACTTGATGGATGGTGGTTACGCTTTCATAAAACATGGTGTTAGTTGATGTATGATTTGTAGTTTATGATTCTTTGAGTTGTTCATTTTGCATATAATTGAGCAATTTATTGATCGAATGAACTCCAATTTTTGATAAACATTTTGTGAGATGATGCAAAATATGATGTAGAATGATCAGATTTGAGTTTTATGAAAATTTGGATTATTTTGCTGCCTTTTGTGCCTTGATTTGTGGATTTTGAATATTTGATTCATTATTGAAAATTATGCATGCAAAATGATTTATGTTTTCACAAAACCTGATTTTATGATGTGCATGATGTGTGGATGAAATTTGGTGAAATTTGGAGGAGGTATGCTACTATTTTTATTGATTTTGTATTTGTGCCATTTTATTGCCAGGTGCACGGCTGTGCCTATGGTGTCTCACAAGCGTACCAGTGTGCCTAGGTGCGCCTGCTAACTGCAGGCGCAAGACTACACCTGAATGCACCAGGGCAAGCTATAAATAGTTTTTTGAGTGAATCTTGAGGCTCATTCTTGCATTTGGGACTTTGAGAATCTACATATGATGGGTGGAGTGACTTTGAGAGCTTAGTGAGGCAAGTCAGAAACTACGTGAAAGCTATGATGGTGGAGGAATTGAATGTGGCTAGCAAAGCTGAGGTACCATTTACCCGGATAATGTTTAAAAATACTTTTATCACTTGTGCATTTATTATTATTATTATTATTTGCACAAATATTAATAAAATTGTTTGTTGTTTACAGCTAAGGGATATTGAGCCTCGATATCGCTTCTCTCATATTGTTCTAGGGATGAGGAAGAATCTTTTGGAGGAGTGGGGGTTATTGGGTAGAGTGGGTTTGGAGGGAGTGGCTATATTGGATGTAGTGAGAGTGGATGAGGGGTACCTCTCATATTTTATTGAGAGGTGGGATTCTGATCGAGGGACCTTCCAAATACGGATTGGGGATGTTACTGTTACTATTGAGGATGTATATTACATCCTCAAGGTGTCAGTAGAGAGTGAGAAGGTGGTGGTTGGGCGGGATAAGAGGGCTAAGATGGATATAATATTTGGAGATAAGTGGCGGGAGGCCTGGATGGGAGATGGAGGGATATGTTATTTGAGCATGTACAAGACAAAGGAGTTGGATGCACTCCCATATTTGATTATGATCATATTAGTGAATATAGTGCTACATAATAGCACTAGCTATATGTTCCCTTGGAACCTATTAGGTTTTTGTGAGTGATTTACTCATCAATCCAAAGGAGTATGCATGGGCTCCTACCTTGTTGGTACAGCTATATCAGGAACTATATGAGGTGACTCGATGGGAGAGGAAAGGGATTGGATGTAGCTTCCTCCTACAGTGTTGGGCTTGGGAGCATTTTGTGGTTGCTCAGCCAGAGGGGTTGCCATGTCCAACATGGAAGATGAGGGAGCCCTACGCTAGGCGATGGGCGATGGTGGAGGATGTGCAACCAAGATGAGAGGTTCATAGTAGCCAGTGGTATAGAGATATGTGGTCAGGGTTGTCTCGAGCTGATTTTGTATGGAGGCTATGGTGAGGATCTTGGTGGGATGGGTATAGGAGGCAGTTGCATTGGGTGAGACAGGCTCGATGGTTGGTTGGACAGAGAGATGAGAAGGTGGAGTACATCCATTACTCACACGTATTGAGGTATTTTGGCTTACCTCAGGATGTTCCAAATGAGCCGATGTTGTATCAGTTTCGACGAGGTGAGGAGGCACTACCATGTGCGTATCCATGGTGGGTGCATATGGAGGATGATGAGCAGCTAGAGGTCCTTGATGTGGATGATGACAGGTGACTCCTAAATATGCAACATGGTTTGGTACCCAACCATTATGGGTACCAAAGGTGTTTGGGGATGATGTGGTAGCAGTAGGTTCGAGGATGATTTTGAAGAGGATGAGGCCTCAGCAATCAATAAGTTAGAGGTAGTCAAGGAGAGCAGCTCAGCAAGATCTGAATGTGGGATTGGCGGATGAGGAGAGGGAGGAGGATGAGGGTATGGGTGAGATATCTGAGGTGTTAAGGTTACAAGCAGAGTTGGAGCAGCTTCATGAGGAGCATGAGATCATGCTTGAGACTCATAGGGAGTCTTTGGCTACTATAGCTTGGCTAGAGGTAAAGCAAGTAGCAGTTATGGCTAGTGATCAGACGATGGTCATAAGGCTTCAAGTAGAGATTTTGGTGAAGGAGCAGTGACATCAGATGGATTTGTGGCATTTGCAGGCTAGTGAGGAATACATACATTCTTTTGAGGATGTGTGTATGCAACACCATATTACATTATCGGATCCTCCTTCTTCTTCTGTAGTGGATTCATTTAGGCATATGGAGTCTAGGTAGAGTACTAGGTTGAGGGCTCCTACTAGGTCTCATGAGTCATCTCATGGATAGCAGAATTAGAGCTTAGATGCACCATTTTGTATATATGAGTCTTGTTGAGTGGTATTTTCACACACTTGTGAAATTACACTCTTCCTTAGGATTTGGGTTCCAAATCCCCTCTTGCAAAGAAGTTAAACAACCAACTTCTCCAAGGTCTCCGTTGTATTAGCATTTGCAACTGTGTATTAGTAATCTCAAATAAAGATAATCAATTTAAAATGCTTGGAACACCTTAGTGATTGCAAGTAACTGTAAACAAGGGGCAATGTTGGTTTATTTCACCATGAAACTTTAGTGATTGTTCATTATTTTACTTTTTTTAGATTTTGTAATTTTTATGTATTTATTTTAACTAAGTTGAACCTTCTGGAAAAATAAAATAAAATGAAAAGAAATGCAGAAAATTAAAAATTGAACACGTTCAGTCTGATGCTATCCTATTTCGACAAAACCAAATATGTGAGAGTTTCATACATGCAACCTAGCCTATTTGACCTGCAAAACAAACACAATCAAAGTAAACTAGGTGCTAGCTCCTAGGGTTTAAAATAATTTTCAGATTGCAGACATTCACATGAAATAACCCAAAACAATGGCATGAATTTCATTTATAAATCTGAAATCTGAAAGGAGAAAAATAGAACAGTTAAAATGAAGCATGCAAAAAATTTCTCATCCTTTCTTGCCCATAAAATGCAAATTTTTGAACAATGCCGCATTAAAAATATGTCCTGTTACAATAGCAGAATCTCTGGTTTTTCTCAAAACCAGCAAAAGTGGAAGAAAAGCACTCCACAGCAGGCTCAGAATGGCTAATCACCATCAACTCTGCAACCCCGCTCGTAGCGGTTTTCGACCCCTATGCCTGTCTTCGCTTGTGCCTTTAAAATTTCTGCTACGGCTCTCTGCTTCGCCTTGTGATGCTTCATTTCATCTTCCCGATCGATTCGTTTCGTCTTCCAGATTGCTTCGTTTCACCTTCCCCGCTTTTCCACTGCTTTTGACTTCATGCTCGAGATCTACTCTGTGAACTGTAACGCCTCTACAGCCCTTACACATGTACGCCATGTGTTTCGCACTTTTTTGCATGTTCTGTAATGGCCCCATGTAAATCACGACAAAAATAGCATGCAGCTTTGCTCCTTTACTTTCATCGTGAAAACGTGACATGTCGCGATATCACGACATTTTCCTGCCAACAGCCTTGTCCGCCTTCATGCATAGCGAAAATGAGACATGTCACGATATCGCGACGTTTTTTTGTCAGCAGCTTTGTTTCTCATCATGCATCACGAAAATGATACATGTCGCGATATCGCGACATTTTTCTGCTTCGGGCCGCGTGGATGCAACCTATCGCAAAATCGCGACGCTTTTCTCTTTCGGGTTGTCTCACTGCTTTCTATCGTGAAATCGTGACGCTTTTCTCTTTCAGGCTGTCTCATTGCTTTCTGTCATGAAATCACGACGCTTTTCTCTTTCGGGCTGTGCAGATGCAATCTGTCACGAAATCATGACGTTTTTCTGTTTCGGGCTGTCTTGCTGCATTTGGCCACGAAAACGTGACATGTCACGAAATCGTGACATATTTTCCTTTCGTACCACTTCGCTGCTTGGAGCCACGAAAACGTGACCTATCACGAAATCGCGACATTTTTCTGCTTCGTACCCCTTTGCTGCTTCCTGTCGCGAAATCGCGACGCTTTTCTGCTTCGTGCCCCTTTGCTGCTTCCTGTCGCGAAATCGCGACGCTTTTAGTGCCTTGCCCTGTTTGACTAGTTTGACCGCGATTTTGTGACATGTCATGATTTCGCGACAATTTTCCATTCTATCTTTCTCTCTCCTCTCTGGACCGCGATTTCACAACACGTCGCGAAATCGCGACAATTTTCGATCAATGCCTCTTCCTGCTTGCCTAGGCCGCGAAAGCTTGACATGTCGCGATATCGCGACGTTTTTTCATTTCAGGCCGCGACGGAGCAACATGTCACGATATCGCGACACTTTTTTATTTTCGGCCGCGACGGAGCGACATGTCGCGATATCGCGACAACTTTTTCATTTTCGACCGCGACGGAGCAACATGTCGCGATATCGCGACACTTTTTCATTTTTGTGCAATTTTCCCTTTTTCTTGATTTTTTAGCATCTGGGTCACTGAGATCTTCTTTGAAAGCATGCAAAAAAGGTGGGTCCCCAACTTTGGGGTGTGTTGTGGATCAGCCACAACAAATGGCGACTCTGCTGTCAAATGCTCCTGAGCATTTTGGTGAGAACCCAACCTGAAAGTATACAAACTCAAAAGCATGTGTTAGCACATAAGAAATATAAACCAATGCCCAAAGATCAGAAATATATGAATCATCAGAATCATCAAGTATTAGCTCGGTGTGTGCAATGTATTTCATTCCCTATCATTTGAAATTGATCAACATTCCATTGTCAGTTTTACATGAATGCATATGTGAGATTGTGAATGATTTGTGCATTTGATAACTATGCTTAGAGATTTTTCTCTTGTAAAGGCCTAAACTTCCTAGTATCATGTACAAACATTCAAGATTACCAAACCCTCTTAGGATCCACTAATGAATTGCTTATTATATCCCAAAGTTGGTTATGAGTCCCTACTATCTTGAACCCATGTGCAAGTGAACGTGAAATCAGAACTTTGGGGAATCAGACTCCCAACCTAACCGAGATGGGAGTTTAACCCTATCCTTACTATTCTGATTTAGAATTCATTACCTCACTTTGAGCAAAATAATTTAACCAATTATGGAAGAAATGGTCATGCTAGTCTAACCCTTTGAACAATCAGTGGTCTTGTTTTTTAGACAAGACATGTTGCCATGCATGGGCATACCTAACCCCATAATCCAAGACTTACCTTCATTACTTTGGACCTTGGGGATGACTACCCATCCTTTGCAGAGGACAAGTAGTACGATCCTTCCAATCCAATATAAAGATGAGATGGGAAAAATTAATTTTTTTACTTCTTGGACCTTGGGGATGACTACCCATCCTTGTTAGGGACATGTAGTACGATCCTTCCAATCCAAGCTTTGGATAAAAATGGAAAATATTAATTTTTTATTGCTTAGACCTTGGGGATGACTACCCATCCTTTGTAGAGGACAAGTAGTACGATCCTTCCAATCCAAGATTTATCATGAAAAGAGACGTAGGAGCTTTGGGGAATCAGATTCTCAACCTAAGCGAGATGAGAATTTATGCCCTATCCTTACTACTCCATGTAGGTCAAATCAAAGCTTTGGGGAGTTGGATCCTCAACCTAAGTTCGATGAGGATTTAGCCCTATCCTTACTACTCTGATTTTAGGCTTTAAGCTTTATGGAAGTGGTCAAAACCACTGTTTTAAGGATCATGTTGCATAATAGGATAGACATGAAATACTTCCTTCGCCCAACCTTTTCTTCCAAGCAAGGTTTTGATCATTTTGCTCAAGATCCTTTTTAATGTGTATAAAATGTGCTTGGTTCTAGATATCTCAAGACTCAGTTCCCAACCTTAGGATTTTCTTCTTATTTATGTGATAGCATAACCCTAAGAGGATTTGACACACTTTAATGATTTTTATTTGAAATGCATATGCAACTAAGATGGCATGCATGTGCAAAGTGAGATGTAATATGAATGCATTGTCTTTTGAATTGCAGATGAAATATAAAACTGACTACTTCATGCATCACAAGTTTCAAACGATACTATTAAACTGTTTGTATTTCTTGCGGAGCTTTCTACCACATAATTCCAATGTTCCATATTTCCCCGATCTAGAACATAAGTTAGCATCTCAAGGCAACTTTTTCATCATTTTTTTTTTATAGACAAACAAAACATGTCAAATAAACACACAACTTTAAATCCAAATCCAAATAGCAATCCCAAAATGAAACTTGAAAACACAAACCCAAACCAAAACTAAAATTTATATACAATATAGTACAAGATGATGCCAAGCTTGGACTATTACTTTCCTGGATCCCAAACATGATTAGAACATTTCAAAAGACATATGTCATAACACACATGCCAAATGTTGTAGGAATCCAACAACAATAAGATCAAACCAAGCAATGCAACAAATTTCAACTTGCCATGCTCACCATACCAATTTGATTTAGTTCTATTAGCAACATCATAGGTGAGATTCAAATCAAATTGATTAGACAACGGTTGGTATTCAATTTTATTTTGTCTATTCTTTAAAGTGCAAGTTTCATCATTCCATTCATGATTTAGAAGTAGGCTTTCCTTTTCAAATGTGAGATATTGCAAACAAGAGCCTATTTCTAAAAGTCTTGAATTCAAATTATTTTTCGAGATTTTAAAACAATCAAAATCAATCAAAGCTTGACAAACATCACCAAGATTTGACATTTCATCATCAATGACATTAGCATCCAAAGGGACATCATGTAACCCATCACTTAAAATTTTTGTGGCTACTACCAAAGGTAAATATTTCACCTTGTCACCCATACTCAACCCATCATGATTAGAATTTATCACAACTTGATGAGTGTTAGTAGCTTTTTCTTTTTCTTCATTGTCTTCTTCATCATCCAACACCTGTTCAAAAACACCAAAGTTAGGCACCCAATCAAACATGCGTCCATCTTTTTCAAAACAAGAGCCTAATTTTTCAAGATATGTGTCACGTGACACCTTTCCATGATCAATGGCTTGAGTTGCCTCAAAATCCATATTTTCATTAGGATCATCAATAGTATCAAACCCACACCACTTAGGCTTTGTAATTTCATCATTTTGAGATGGCATAGACATTGTAGAAACAATAGGTGGATCAAGATTTTTGATTTCTTGCCCCTCAAGGGGAACAAAAACAATTGATTCTCCTTCTTCATCCATGGTAGTAAAATCATTATCCTTCTCCAACCTTTGATGAGATTCCAACCCTTCTTCCAAAACATTCTCAGATTGTACAGGACTTGTAATATCCTCATGTGAAAGGGCAATTGTATCATCCTGCATATCAATAGGCACACAAATTTCATTAGCAGTTTTGGAGTGAGCATACTCTTCCCAAGAATCATAATGATCATCTTTCAAAATCAAATTGTGATGCTCAACTATTTCTTCTTCATCTTTTAATTCATCAACATGTTTCTCATCAAATTTATCTTCACCTTCCTTAGATGGTTCAATTACTTCCAAAATTGGGTTATTGCTTGTATTCAAATTGATAAGGCTATCATAATCCACATGTGTAACCCATGATTCACGTTTAACATGATTTGGAAGGTGTGAATTTTCTAGGCCATTATTTTCAACAATGTCATCCAATGTGTCATCCAAAACAGATTCATCCTCATAGAATTCATCTTTTGGTGAGTCAAGGGTTTCCAATTTGTCACATGTTTCAATACTAGTTGGATCTAGTACTCCTCCCTTGCCTAAAATCATATTCTTATGAAAATCATTAAAATTGATTTTAGAAACATCCTTTGAATCAAGATGAGTATTTTGAAGTTGATTCATACTTAAGAAAGATGGTTGATCTTGCATAGTAGGTTGAGGATTTTGAAATTGATTGAAGCTTGGGAATGATTGTTGATTCTGAAATTGATTTACACTTGAATTTGGTTGAGGTGGATAAATCATTGGATGGGTAAAGGAGGTATTAAATGATTGAATATTATACGATCCAAAACCCACACCATAATTTTGACAACTCAATTGTTGCTCAATTGCCATTGCTTGAGTATAGGCTTGTGACAAAGATGTGATTTGAGGCATCCCTCGCAAATATGTGGAAGTGAGTGGGTCAAGAGCATTGACATATATTTGGAGAGCCACTTCTTCTTGAAGAGCATAAAATGTCACTAATTGAGCATATAATCCAAAGAACCTTTCAGAAAATGACTTCACATTTTCACTTGGTCCTTTTTTAATAGTGAAAAACTGCTCATACATGCGGATTGGGTCAACTTGCTCTTTGTTGAATTGATTAAGAAATGCTGCCTCTAGCTGAGCCCAAGAAGTGATAGACCCTAAGGGCAGACTTGTAAACCAATCAAATGCCACTTTGTCCAAGGTGTAAGGGAACATTTTACAAACAACATCATCATGCCAAATTGTTAAGTGATTCACAACAAATTTGAATGCTTGAATGTGTTCTCCTATAGTATTTGTCCCGTTAGACAAAAATCGAGGAAGACATCTCTCAAAACCAACGGGAAAATAATGTTGAACTCCTGGTATGTTCAATGGGCTACCTGTCATCCACGGTGAAAACATAGCCATTAGTGAATCTTAAAGAATATAACTTTAATATCAATTTTTTTTTTTTATTATTATTTTTTTTTTTAAATCAAATTAAATCACATTATTCTTGTATGAACAATCAAAGCGTTAGAACAGTGCATAGCAATTCATGTCCTCCTTTTAACGATACAAAGTTGTATTGTTAAAAGAGGGCTAAAGATAATAATCAATAGGGCATGAAATATTCAAAATTTAAATCCCTATAGCATTTAAATCAATCTGAAATAAACCGGTTCGGGCCCTCCTTCTAGCGCCAAAATGTTGAGTGGTATTTTCACACACTTGTGAAATTACACTCTTCCTTAGGATTTGGGTTCCAAATCCCCTCTTGCAAAGAAGTTAAACAACCAACTTCTCCAAGGTCTCCGTTGTATTAGCATTTGCAACTGTGTATTAGTAATCTCAAATAAAGATAATCAATTTAAAATGCTTGGAACACCTTAGTGATTGCAAGTAACTGTAAACAAGGGGCAATGTTGGTTTATTTCACCATGAAACTTTAGTGATTGTTCATTATTTTACTTTTTTTTAGATTTTGTAATTTTTATGTATTTATTTTAATTAAGTTGAACCTTCTGGAAAAATAAAATAAAATGAAAAGAAATGCAGAAAATTAAAAATTGAACACGTTCAGTCTGATGCTATCCTATTCCGACAAAACCGAATATGTGAGAGTTTCGTACATGCAACCTAGCCTATTTGACCTGCAAAACAAACACAATCAAAGTAAACTAGGTGCTAGCTCCTAGGGTTTAAAATAATTTTCAGATTGCAGACATTCACATGAAATAACCCAAAACAATGGCATGAATTTCATTTATAAATCTGAAATCTGAAAGGAGAAAAATAGAACAGTTAAAATGAAGCATGCAAAAAATTTCTCATCCTTTCTTGCCCATAAAATGCAAATTTTTGAACAATTCTGCATTAAAAATATGTCCTGTTACAATAGCAAAATCTCTGGTTTTTCTCAAAACCAGAAAAAGTGGAAGAAAAGCACTCCACAGCAGGCTCAGAACGGCTAATCACCATCAACTCTGCAACCCCGCTCGCAGCGGTTTTCGACCCCTATGCCTGTCTTCGCTTGTGCCTTTAAACTTTTTGCTACGGCTCTCTGCTTCACCTTGTGACGCTTCGTTTCATCTTCTCGATCGATTCGTTTCGTCTTCCAGATTGCTTCGTTTCACCTTCCCCGCTTTTCCACTGCTTTTGACTTCATGCTCGAGATCTACTCTATGAACTGTAACGCCTCTGCAGCCCTTACACATGTACGCCATGTGTTCTGCACTTTTCTGCATGTTCTGTAACGGCCCCATGTAAATCGTGACAAAAATAGCATGCAGCTTTGCTCCTTTACTTTCACCACGAAAACGTGACATGTCGCGATATCGTGACATTTTCCTGCCAACAGCCTTGTCCGCCTTTATGCGCAGCGAAAATGAGACATGTCGCGATATCGCGACGTTTTTTTGTCAACAGCTTTGTTTCTCATTATGCATCGCGAAAATGATACATGTCGCGATATCGCGACATTTTTCTGCTTTGGGCCGCGTGGATGCAACCTGTCGCGAAATCGCGACGCTTTTCTCTTTCGGGTTGTCTCACTGCTTTCTATCGCGAAATCGCGATGCTTTTCTCTTTCGGGCTGTATCGTTGCTTTCTGTCATGAAATCGCGATGCTTTTCTCTTTCGGGCTGTGCAGATGCAATCTATCATGAAATCGCGACGTTTTTCTATTTCGGGCTATCTTGCTGCATTTGGCCGCGAAAACGCGACATGTCACGAAATCGTGACATATTTTCCTTCCGTACCACTTCGCTGCTTGGAGCCGCGAAAACGTGACCTATCGCGAAATCATGACGTTTTTTTGCTTCGTACCCCTTTGCTGCTTCCTGTCGCGAAATCGCGACGCTTTTCTGCTTCGTGCCCCTTTGCTGCTTCTTGTCGCGAAATCGCGACGCTTTTAGTGCCTTGCCCTGTTTGACTAGTTTGACCGCGATTTTGTGACATGTCGCGATTTCGCGACAATTTTCCATTCTATCTTTCTCTCTCCTCTCTGGACCGTGATTTCACAACACGTCGCGAAATCGTGACAATTTTCGATCAATGCCTCTTCCTGCTTGCCTGGGCCGCGAAAGCTTGACATGTCGCGATATCGCGACGTTTTTTCATTTCAGGCCGCGACGGAGCAACATGTCGCGATATCGCGACACTTTTTTATTTTCGGCCGCGACGGAGCGACATGTCGCGATATCGCGACAACTTTTTCATTTTCGGCCGCGACGGAGCAACATGTCGCGATATCGCGACACTTTTTCATCCTTAGTGAAATTTTCCCTTTTTCCTTGATTTTTTAGCATCCGGGTCATCTGAGATCTTCTTTGAAAGCATGCAAAAAAGGTGGGTCCCCAACTTTGGGGTGTGTTGTGGATCAGCCACAACAAGTCTTGGTGCTCCATTGTATTCTTTTGGCATTGATTGTATATGTGATATTTATATATATATACATGGATTTTTCATATATGTGTGTTATCTCTTGTGTGGATGCTTTTATTTTTTATGCAATTACTATTTTATGTTTTTATGATGAATGCTAGTTAACCATGATGTGTATGAATAAGGTTTGTATGGATGATGTATGCAAGCTATTTGATGTGCTATGGATGTTTATATGAATTATGTACGTAGGTAAATGAATCTAAACTATATGAGAGGAATGTATGTTGTTCACATGATATTTTACAATTCAGAAATTTTATTGACCAGTTTTGTTGTCCATTGTTTGGCAATCGGGGGTACTGAATTTGGTGGTGTTCTGCAACTTGACTCACTATGAAGACATGGTTGTTTTTGTGGAGGAAGATATGGATGTTGATATGGAAGAAGATATGGATTTTGATATAGAAGAAGATATGGATGTTGATATGGAAGAATATATGGATGTTGATATGGAAGCAGATATTGCAAAATTTTCAAAGACTCAATCATACTAGTATTATCAAGCAGACTCACTTTGGTTGTCTAACTTTCTTTAAGACCCATGTGTGTGCAAGTGAGGTTCATATACCAAATATTGAGTGTGACAATGACCCTATCCAATCATGAACCAATGTGTGTGCATGTGAAGTTCATTGACCCATTATGAGTAAATTGGTCTTGACCTATTGTGGAGATGACCCTGAACCTAGTTTGTCCTTATGTGCGATCAGAGGTCTCTTTGTTTGCCAAGTAGACATGTCATCCTACATGAGCTTACCCCACTACCAGTCAGGTTTCTATAGCCCCGATGAAGGTTCACTCCATAGTCCAATTGGGATTGATATTTTGGGCCTTGGGGATGACTACCCATACTTCTCAAGGATGTGTAGTATGATCCTTACAACTTTAGGGATCAGGGGTATTTGGGATTTTGTTCATTAATTTTGTATACATTTTTGGTTAATAATATTCTCAACCAAAGTATGATGAGAATGTTGACCCTATCCTTACTACTCTATGTTTTTATGTTTATGTTTGTAGCAATGTTGGTAGTGGTGAAAACCACTATTTTGGACTATGTTGCATGATGGGACAAGCGAGGATTATCCCTTTTCACTTCGGGGTACTACCCAAGTATGGTACTAACCCTATTTGGCTCATAATGTTTTTTTTTTAAATGTGATGGAATGTGATTGGTTCAAGATTGTATTTGGGATCAATCGGTAATGCTCAAGACTTTCTTAGTGTGTAAAGTGTGTTTTTGGTCCTAAAGAAAATCAGACATCTGTTTGGAGGTTGTTTGCTATCCTAGTAATGGATGAGTGATTGAAAATCTAGGCCTTATTATTTTTGACATGGGATGTCGTTGACACATGACTTAAAGTTGCATGAATGTTTCAAACTAGGCACCCCCAATCGTTAAACCTTACTTCTTTGTTTTATGGTCATATCATCATTACTATTTTTTATAATTAAACATGGGATGGGATGAATGCACATGTATATGCCTAAAGCAATGGGGTATTGATATGCAAATGGAAATTATACAATGCCATGGAATGTGTATGATTTAATGAAACAATGCATGAATGCACAAAGTGAAGATGCATGTCGAATGCATGAATGTAAATGCAAATGGAATGTATGCAATTTAGATATGCCTATGTAAATGATTTTTTTTTTTATAGTAAAATCCATGTATATAGACATATAATGTGTCACTTTTAATAATGAAATACCTTTAAATGAATAATATTAAGTGGTTCGGGGTCCTCTATTCCCTCTAAATCGACAAACCTATAAGTACCATTACCCACTTTTTGAGTGATTATGTATGGACCTAACCAATTTGCTATGAATTTGTCATGAATATGTGGTAAAGCATTGGTGTTTTTTTGGTTCTCTTTGAGGACCAAATCCCCTACTTTAAATTCTTGAAGATGGACTTTTGTAAGCATGTTTAAGGCATTCTTGATAAAATCGTAAATGTTCTAATGCGTTGACATGCCTTTCATCTAGGAGCATGAGTTGGTCAAGTCGTGTTTGTCGAGTTGTATCATCATCTATGAATTCTTTCAAGGAAACTCGTAAGGAGGGAATCTTGAGCTCAAGAGGCATAATAGCTCAGCTCCATAGACCAAAGAGAATGGTGTTGCTCCCGTTGGTGTTCGAATGCTTGTTTGATAAGCCCAAAGATCCAAAGAGATTTGTGTATGCCAATCCTTCTGATTTTATTTGATGAGTTTCTTAAGAATGGCAATCAAGGTCTGATTGGTAGCTTCAGCTTGTCCATTTTCTTCATCTACATAGTTTTCAATGATTTTGTGCTTGTAATCATGAAAGATGTAAGTCATGGCTCTTTGATAAGTAGCTCCTACATTTTTGAGGCCAAAGGTCATAACCCTGAAACAAAATGTTCCCCAAGGTGATGTGAATGCTATTTTATGTTGGTCATCAAGATTTATTTGAATTTGTTTGTATCTTAAAAAACCATCCATGAAGGAAAGCATTTCATGGCCTGCACAGGTATCCACAAGAGTATCAATGTTTGGTAGAGGGAATTCATCTTTAGGACATGCTTTATTTAAATATAAAAAATCATTGCAAACGTGTATCGCTCCATTAGGCTTATGAACGGGTACCATGTTTGACAACCACTCAGGATAGTCAATAGGAATGATAAAATGTATGTCTAACAGTTTTTGTATTTCCTCTTTGACTATGAGGGCTATGGTAGGATGCATTCTCCTAAGTTTTTGCTTGATCGACTTGGCATCAGGATGCAAGGTAAGATTGTGGACAACAAGGTCAGGATCAAGGCTAGGCATATCCTTGTAGGACCATGCAAACACTTCTTTCCTTTTCTTGAGGAGAGCAATGAATTGCTCTTGTTCATCGGGTGTTAAAGTTTTTCTAAGCTTGACAATTTGTGGGTTGTCAGGATATGAACTAAGGTTCACATCGATGGTATATTCAATGGACATATGTGAACCTTCCTCAAGTTGATGTGGTTTTGGGATCAGATTAAATTCATATAAGATATTTTCTAATTTTTCTTGCTTATCATTGTCTAACTCTTCCTAAAATACCTCGGGACCATTGGTAAAAGTGATGGAGGTGAAGGTGGTAGTGAAGGAGGAATGTAGTGGGCCAAAACCTTTAGTAATTTCTTGAATAGGGTGAACTTTGAAAGGTAGGGTGTGGAGGAAATCTAGTTTAGGTCAATAAGGCTAGTGTCAATAGGAATTGACCCTGCCAAATTGTATGGATTACGGAGTGGGGTAAATAAGTCAATAGGATTCATATTGACATAGCAGAAGGTAGGATGGTTTGGCTGAATGGGCAGATAGAAAAATTGAATCAGAACCGATGTCGAGGCATGGTGTCCCTGTAATAGTAAACGTGAAAACATCAAAGCAACATTTTTTTTTTGAAATATTTTGTTGATTTTGATTTTTTATTTTTTGAAATATGTACATATGTTACAATTCTTGGCTTATGTGGGTGGCTCAAGGTAGACTACCAGGTGGATCATCTTGTTATTGTGGAATAATCAAGTAGAATATGGGATGATGGATGGGGAACATTTGAAGGTAAAACTCTTCCTATTGGATGATGGGGACAATGGGTTGTGACTCCTAAGAATCGTCAGAAGCATTTGACGTGACCTCAAATTCTTCATAACTTTCATCATCGAAATCAAAGACAAGATATGAAAATTTGATGGGATCATCTTAATTTACTTCGTCCATGCAAAGTTCTTGAAGGGCTTGTTCAAGATAAGATGTTGAGGGTAGTGGGTGGATGGGGTGATCTTCATCATTGAGTGTAAAATTTTTAAAGGCTTACTCAAGAGAAGCAGTGGAAGACAATGGGGTATAGCCTAAACCAAAATTATCATGGACTCCTCTATATGGGACCTCTAAGATATCATGCATCCCTTATTCATGGGAACATAGAACTTGACCTTGCCAATGGAACATATTAAATTATCGAGCTGGAAACTCCTCTATGTTAGGTATGTTGGCACGCCTCGGATCTTGTGGTTATTTGGGTGGTTTTGCCCTAGTTGAGCAATCCAACCCTCCATATGTAAATTTAATGCTATTTGGAGTGGCACTCATGTCGTAAATAGTGCCTATGGATAAAGAATGATCTCAGGGATGTCAAAAATCCTTAGCTATTGGAATGGCTAGGGGTGTGATGGTGACGTCTTGGACCACATATTCACCTATACTAGGATTGGTGATGTGGAATTTGACTTGGGTTGATGAGGTGGATGGTTAAGGCTCAGGTGGCTCTGGATTGGTTGTGGATGGCGGTGAGTTAAATATGTCATAATTTGAGAGTTCGACTTGTGACACATATGCTGATGGAGTGGTATTGGATGGCGGTGTGGAACTAGAATATGGAGAATGGGATAATGATGAAATAGAAGAAGTGGCTTTAGAAGAAGGGGTAGATGTGATGTATGATGTTCTAATAGTATACTTACTATGACCACATGTACAAGAAGAAATGGATGTTTGAGGAGGTGATGTGATGGGTAGTTCCTCTATGATGGGAGATTTAGAAGAATATGGATATGGATTAGAAGAAGGTGGATTGAAATATTATGTGGGTGGATTTTATGATGGCACCAAGAATAGATAGGTGGAAGGTAACATGGATTCATAAGGATTTGAAATGAAATTACAATACTTAAAAGGTTTGACATTCACGGAGATGCAATGGACTTGTCCATCATGAACATATTTTAAGCATTTGTGGAGAATTAAAGGAACACATTTCATTTCCATCATCCAAGGTCTACCAAGGAGTATATTATATGCCATGGCTCCTTCCAATATGTGAAACATGGTGTGCAATGTTCTGGCCCCTAATTCTATAGGTAAAACAATAGTGTCAACTGTGGTAGACAAAGCATCATTAAATGCTTTGAGGGTGAATAATGATTTGGAAATGTGGGATGGAGGTAATTTGAGGTGGATAATGGAAGCGGTAGTAATTATATTGATTAACGAGCCGGTATCAATTAATACTCTTTTGAATGGATTTTTGTCTATTAATACCATTATGTGCAATGGAGGGTCTACTGATTCTGAACTCATTGATTTTACCTCAAAGTCATAGAAGGTAATTGATGGCTCCATGCATGTTCTAACACTCCCTAAAAATTTTTTGAAGGCATTAGAGTCTTGGGATTCTAACTCAATTGACTTGAGTATTTCCAATAAATATTCTATATGTCTAGGGTATTGTTGGATAAGCTCATACATAGAAAGCTTGGCTGATGCCATTTTCAAACTAGTGGTTAACCGACTGGTTAAGGTTACCACTAGCCTTATTGGACGAAGGATGGGCAGATTAGATGGGTTGGATAGATTGATTGGTAGAGATGGATTTGGTGATGTTTGGATGGGCGATGGGTTTGAAGGTTGTTGAGCATTTTTTTTTATTTTGACTTTGCCCTCTAGTGATCACATGGACTTCTCCTACAAATTTTTGGTATTTTTGGACATGATTTACTTGATTAGGAGGTGGTTGTTGATTATTACCTCCTATATTATGTTGGACCTCCCCATGGTTAGGTAGAGGTGTCTGATATATGCCCAAATTTTTATTTTGTGGAGCTAAGGGGTTATCCATGTTAATGGCCCCTAAGTCTATGAGGTCTTGCACTATATTTTTAAACACATGGTAGGAATTGATATCATGCCCATTTTTTTATGGTATGGGAGAAATAAGGGCTCTATATAACTTTTACGCCTTTTTTTGGGATCATCGCGCCTAATTTTTGATAAGGCTAATTTGTTGGTCTCATACAACCTTCGAAATATGGATGAATATTATTCCGCTAAGGGAGTGTATTGATGCTAGGGTCAATTGAATTGGCAATGGGTAGGTTGTTCCAAAATTGATGTTGTGTTTTGTACCATTGGTTCTTGGGTTACTGATGGGACCGCATAATAGGAAATTTGTTGTTGCACTAGTTTTTGAGCCATTATGGGCTAGCTCATGACCACTTTATTTACTTGATTAGTTGTGTTAGTCATTGAGGCTTGTGTGTATTTGGTTTGGCCAGATTGATTATTTCAATATTGGCAATTATTTTGCCATTCTTTCTTCTTAGGATTAATGACACCCTCTTGGATTTTTATCTCCTCAATGACACTAGCCTATGCTAAAGCCTCCTCAAATTTTCTATAAGTATTGAGCTGAAGCATCCAAGAGATGGGTTTTAAGCAACTCTTGGTAAAAAGTTTGATAATTTCTTCCATCTGGAGGGTGAATGGCAACTTTGTTATAACTTCCCTCCAACAATTTCCAAAATCATAGATAGGTTCCTCATCCCATTGTTTCAAGTAATAGATATCCAATAAGGACACCTTCTTAATAATGTTTTTTTTTTTTTTGAATTTACATGGTGGAATCGGTAGCTGCCATGAATCCGGGCAGGCTATCCAGCTTTTATGGCCACCATAGTATTTTGTGTTGTCTACCCTAGAAGCTGCCACATAGATCTTCATGTAGTCCGCCCCTATAACCACCATGCCACAATCATTTTAAACCTTTTACATCACTGAAAGCACTAGGAAAGGGACAAGCGTTCAGTCCGGTGAGGCCTGATATTTGAACCTTGGACCCCCTTATGGGGTTTGGATGAACCAATTGGTCTACGCCTCGAACCCACCTTCTTAATAATGTTGAGGGTGAAGCATTCCAATAATAGATCTATCAATTGATCAAAAGTATAAATACTATGTGTGGGCAATTGATTGTACCATTCAATGGCATCTCACCCTAATGTTTGAGGAAAAATTTAGAGCATAAGAGCATTATCATCGCTAATCCAAAAAAATATGTGGAAAAATGAACTCACATGCTCCTTAGGATCCTTGATTCCCCTATACTTGTCAAATTTTGGTATTGTAAAATCTATCGGATATGGCGATGACGGTACCGATGGATGGATTTTTTGATGGATTAGTTTGCTTAATGAGAGCTTTTGGCTTGTTATCCCTGGTGAGTTTTACATCGACTAAACAATTTGCTTTTACATTTCCTAGAATCTAATATCTTCTACTGGAATATGAGGACCTTGGATTATGTGATGGTTGGTTGATGGTCTGGATGGTATATGTTGGGGTTTGACCAACATGGTGTTGTGGAATGAATTGGGTTGGGTATACGGAGAATATTTATGGTTGAAATATGGGGATGATTGATGAAGATGATGATGGAGAAATAGATTGTATTTTTGGTTAGTGGTAATTTTTATTGGTATGGTGGATGTGTGGAGTGGTGGTGGATTGGGGATGGACACTGTGGAATATTTAGGGACCCATGCTGAATTTTTATTGGTGAGCGGAGGTTGATTTGGAACTCCTTGGTTCATAGGGTCTATATAAGCTAACTATTTTCCTTTTGTTCATTGTGAAAGCAATATGTTGATGAGCCCTAATGTATTCTTAAGTTATTGATTTGACCATGTGTCGAATGATGGGGTGGTGGTTGGATGAGATGATGGATGGGTTGATGATGATGGATGATTAGTCATGGTCATGTTGGCTAAGTGAGATGATGGAGGTGTGGATGATATGGTCATTTTGTCTAAGTGAGAAGATGGAGGTGTGGATGATGATGGATGAGAGGACATGGGTATGGTGCAAGTTGCATTTTATGTTACAAATTGGATGCTAGGGACTTGTGAGGCAACATTGACATACTCCTCATACAAGGGGTTGGTATAGGTGGATGTGAGATAAGTGTTTGTAACACTTGGGATTTATTGTGGTTGGCTCGTGGATGAAGGCATAACATATTCATAACTCGAATTAGGATATCTTTTGGTAAGGTAGGTGGTAGTCAATTTGGATTCTTCAAAACCCTCTTGGCTAAGGGGCTCTAAGCCATAGTTAGAAGCCTTGTAAAGGGCCTGCACTCTATCCATATCTATGTAGATGCTGGTTTTCTCCACATTGTGTAAATGTGTCTCTACTTGAGAGTGGGGTGGATGGGATAATCCAGCCAAAGTATTCTAAACCATATTTGATGGGGCTACCGAAGTAGTAGGCTCATGGGAATTTTTTTCCATTAAACTACTTTGATTTATTATTTTCTTTTGATGTCTCATTAGTACCATAAATTAATTAAACCAAAGATTCAAATTTTAATCTAAATCGCACAACTAAAAAAAAATTTAGAATTTAAAGTAAAGAAAATAATCAATCCTAGGTTTCACCGTGTGTGGCTTACCTCATTCATTAATTATTTTCTTTCATTAATGTGAGATTCTTTTTAGAATTGTTGGCTTGTATGTTTTGATGTAACTTAATATTGTTTAAAGAAAATAAAGGTAAAATCTATGGTTGGTCAGGGCAACGAGATTCTTGTTGGTAATGACCTCCAACAAGTTTACTCGGCGGTAGTCCTATGGTTTCTAGGGCAATATTGGTGGATGGAAATCATGGCCATCATCACCAAATCTCAAGAAATGGCTGGTGATGAAATTCAGCTACTACTATTAAAATGTGAATCGTGCAAGTGTGTATGATTAATTGTATTAGATATCTTATTCTCTATGGTTTGAAAACAATATTAAATATCACTAACTTTACTGGTCTAAATTAGAAGCCAACATAAAGATGCAAATTTCACCTAAAGAGTGCAGAGTACACCCTTAAAATCCCCTACCTACAAGTGATTAAAATCACAAGAGAAACCGAAGGGTTCGTCCACCTCTCTGCCAAAGGGGCCAGCCTAGGGTAGGGTTACTTTATGCATCAAGATGTTGTTCCTATTTAGATATGCAAAATTAAAGTAATCTTTAACTCTAAAATATGAAATCTAGGATGCTTTTTGTTTCACATGCACTCAAAATGTAAACAATCACCTAGATCTACAATTTTATAATAAGAAATGAATTTTATGTAATCATATGCACACAAACCCTAAATGTAATTTTCTAAATATTATTTCCCATATTACTTAGTGTTAAGCTCTTTTTATAACCCAAAAACAATGAAAAACTACAAAAAAATACAGAATACACAAACTAGGGTTATGGGACTTACTTGGAAGCCTACATTTTGGTGAAGTCATTATGAGATCTCTATTAATCTGATTGATCTAAAATTTTGTGGAGACATGCTATGGAATTTCAAGAACCTATCCTCAAAATTCAGCCAACTATGACTCTACATGAGTTAGATATGGCCAAAATAGTTATGGAAGTTTGTGCAAGAAACACAACCAAATGCCTCTAATCAACACCAAGCACAGCATAGCGCCTGCGTAGGTGTAGTAGAGTGCTTGCATAAATTCTAAAAAGTGCTATAGAATGTTGTAGAAAACCTAGCAACAATATTGGTGACTTTTGTGCTTCTAAAAATTAATGGCACTAGGGTTCTCCAAACCCTTGCAATAACAACAAAGTGTCTTCATATTTGGTGTGTCCTTTCTTCCAACATGTTGAGTGGGCTTTGGTTATCCAGTGTAGGGCCACTTCAGCATCAACAGCCATTCAAAAATATGTAGAACTTGCAGATCTGCATACATAAAAATAGAAAAAGGAGGTTAGTAATGCCTATGATGGCTCCACAATGTGATATCCTTAGACATCAATAAAACCCTAGTTAACAATGAATTCATAAAGCATGCCAGATCAAAAAATTATGAGATAAAATACATTCAAACGAGATATACCTTTCTTTTATTTTGTTGTTATAGATGGCATGGTGCATCAGGTTCTAATTCATGTTTTTCTATTGTGGCAGGCTTGGACGCGCACTTGGAAGGCTCAAACGCAAGCTTTGTAGGCTTTGGTGTGCACCTGTAGAATATAGTAGGCTCTAGAGGGTGCCTATAGAATGTAGTAGGCTTTGGTGAGTGCTTCGTAGGCTCTATAGTGAGCCTCGCAAGCTCGAAATGATACCTATAGGTTAGGGCAAAATCTATAGAAACATATCAAGGGGATGGCAATGAATGCATTGGATGGATGGGTGATGACTGGAATAGCATAAGTCTTATCAGTGAGCTAGGGATTTAGATTTTTAGGATTCTATGCTAGGGCTTCACCAATAATTCCTCTAGGGTGCAGTGTCTAATCTCTAAGTTCTAGGATTTGATCATTTGTAAATGCCCTTATTTGTAATCCAACATAGGGTTTTCTTAGGGTTTTAGCCTTACACTTTTGATTGTGTGTCTAATATTAAGTTAGATCCTAAGGTTGAGATTACTTTTTAGATGTGGCATGGATTAATGAAGATGGATGGTGGACATTAGATTGGATCGGACGACTATGGTTAATTGAGTTTATAAATACATATTTTATAATAAATATATTATAATATAATATAAAATATTATATTAAATATAAAATAATATTAAAATAATCCTAATTAGGCTAGGAAATGGTGGGAAAGGGCTAAAGTGGGTATTTTGAAGGTGAAAAAGGTGGAATTGGACCAAATAATTGGTAGGAAAGGTGTATGGTGGACAATTGGGTGGTGGAATGTTTAGGATAGAGGATTAGTCACTGTAATTTGGTGTCTACAACCACATATCTTTTTTCTTCTTGCTCATCATCCCATGAGTTGTAACCTATTGGGGTGGCATGAATTATTGATTTTGAATGATAAGTCTCGAGAGGTGGTATGCTTGCCATAGTCGCTTGTATGTTGCTTGGATATCTTGCACTTGGTGGGTTATAGGGAATAAAATTGATGTCCTATCCTAACCCCAAGCTTAATTTGTCTAATACTGCTACTAGAGAGTCATATCAACCTCTGATGTGATAGCCTAACCAAAATATATTAGATAGGAGTTGGTATTGCAGCTTGAATGGCTACCTACATCCCTGCTCATATATACCAATACCATAACCATGCCAATGGAAATACTCAAAATAGGTTAGAGAAAAATTAGGATTAGAGAGGTAGCGAACATTGACAGTGAATAGCTCATCATTGTCCTCTTCTATATTCGTATATTTATTAGTGCAGTCCAGGCCAACATAGATGAAATTTATCTGGTTGGGAGGGATTCCAAGTGAAACTACCATTACCACTGGAAGTCTTAGATCTTTTAGATGTCTCATGTCTTCTGCAGACTCTATGATGGACATAAATGTTATGTTCTACACAAGATACTCTCCTATCCCTATACTTGCCAAGTGTATTGTCGCATGTGATGTGGATGATCCTACAAACGACACTGAAAAAGTGGGTTCTAGTATCTCCTCTACTTGATCTTTAAGATTTTCCTCCTCCATGGGAGTTGGACTTTTCTTACTATCTATGATTAGCGCTTCCTTGGGCTCTCTTTACTCAACCATGGGCACATTTAGCTTCTTATTGTCCTTTGGTTTATACATTGATGGTCTATTATAAGCATTAGTTACTTTGCATGCAAGATGAGGTTTTAATGCAGATGGGTCCTTTTATACCCCTTTGTCTTTGTTATATAGTTGGGTAGTTGGAGATGAAGGTCCTACAGACAAGTGGGTAGAAGGAATTACAAATTCTCATAGAAAATCCATCTAATAAATATACTTGAACGGCTCTTCATCGGCCAACACCATGTATACTTTGTTATCATGCACATACTTGACACATTGGTGTAATACCGAAGGAACACATCTCATGTCCCTAATCCAAGGTCTCTTTTTGAGGATGTTGTATTGCATGGCTCCTTACAAGACATGATACATTATGAGGATGGTCTTATGCCCGACCTTGATAGGTAGGACTATCGTTCCCATAGTATTACATAAAGCATCATTGAAATACCTTAATGTATAAGCTCCCAAAATGATATTAGACTTGGGGATCTTAAGATGTTCCATTGATGTTGTTGTGATGATTTTAATTGATGAACCTATATCGATCGAGACCTGATTAAATAGAAAATCATTAACTAATGCCACGATGTGTAGTGGAGGGTTTGGTAAGGTAGTAGATACTATCTTAATCTCATAATTGTAGAATCAAATTACAGGCTCCTAGTATTCTTGTACTTATCCCACAAAATGGGTGAATGTATTTGGATCTTGTGGGTAGAGCTCAATTAACCTTAAAATCTACATCAAGGTATCCTTATGCTTTGGGGACTGTTGTATGAACTCATAGATTGATATCTTAGCCAAATTCATTTGTAAATTTTGCTCGAGTATACTTTGAATGGTTACCATAGGTTGGGTTGATGGAACTAGAAGGTTTTCTTACCCCTGCCTCTACCTAGGTGTAATTGGGACATTAATGGGAGTTGTAGGAGGTTGCGGTTGACCATACCACCTATTCCTGGTTGCTATATTGATAATTTCAACCATCCCAACACACCCATGGGTATGCGTATCAATTTGGACTTGATTGAATTGTGCACCTTTCCCCCTAGGGGCTTCATAGTTTGGCAATAGGTTTTTGTAGATGCCCATATCTCGGTTGTTAGGGACCAGTGGGTTGTCCACTTTAAGCTCTCCCACCTCAATTATGTTTTGCACTTGGTGCGTGAAACCAATGCAAACCTAAATATTATGCCCTAATATCCTATGATAAGGGTAAAATTTATCTTCCCTATATCCTTTTGGCTTAGGATGGTTGGGATTTATAAGAGGTATATTAGGGAAGTTGATCTTTCCCACCTTGCTCAATTGGATGAAGATTGATTCCATTGATTCCGTCAATGGTGTGAAATAGTGAGGGGGTTTGCACTCTTTGTTTCACCCCTAATTGTTCTTTTGATCATATTTTGCTAGTGGATGTTGTGCTTGATAATTCTTGGGTTGGTTCATAATCTCGTCCTTAGGCGTAGCCAACACCACTTGATTAACTAGAGAAGGGTTTGCCTACTTCTGCTTGTATTTGCCATTTTTTTCATTTTTTTTCCACTCCTTGGTTTGGAGTTTGATAGTTCCCTCATATACTTTTATATCCTTGTAGACACCAAAATATAACATCCTTTAGTTCACATTCACCACCTCACCATCAAATCCTGCATAATAAAGATATATGCCTAAGTTCTAACTTAGGGATATAAAATCTTGCACATCATTATACTTTCCTAATTTATTTAATTAGGAAAATCACCCTAGGATACCCTGTCTACCCATTGGACATGTGTCTTGGACACTTCATCCAACATCCATGTCACATCTTACCCACTCTTGTCCCCTTATGTCTTTGCACATGAAATAGATTCCCAACACACATGCCACAACTCCTTTGTTGTTGTCCCCTTATCCCTTCACATAAAACAACATCCCACATCCCACTCCACTTGGAGCCACATCATCCCAGTTAAGTGAGCAACACTGAGTGACTCACTGTAACTACCTCTTCCACCTGGTAGTCCAGATTTACCACTTGGAAAATCAGGCTTGCCACCTCACATTCCCCTCCAAAGCCCCAGGCATCCTATAAAGACACCATCAATACACCAAACAAAGGGAGTTGAATATGCATATCGATAGGCTACCAAAATAGATCTAGACCCAATAATAAATTGAGGGTGCAAGCCTGACCCTGATCGTTGGCTCGAATTCCAAGGCAATATATTATTCAGCAAAAATTGCCCATCCATGGTTCCATAGTCAAAAATGCGCATCCATGGTTTCACAACCGTAGGTCCATAGTTTCCAGCCCACAACCGTGCTTCCACAATTCCATAGTCTTGAGAACAAAAATGGGTTTCATAGATAGAGATTAGCGATTTGAGTATCAAGCAAGGCTTGGTTTGTTGATTGTTTTATACTAAATGCTTTTCATTCATATCAGTAATAGGTTTATGTGTAGCATTATATTTATCACTTGAATACGGGTTCTACTAATCCCCCTTTACTGGTTTGCATGTGTGCAGGTGATAGGTATTTGAAGAGTTTTTGAAGCTAGGAGTGGACCATATTTGGATACTGAAGCCCAATCACCAATTGAATTGGAGTGAAAGAAGACCAAATACACCATCGATAATTTGATTAGCAAAAGGGGTTTTTCCCCTCTTTGTGCCCATTTTATCATGTGAAATCAAGTATTCACTTATTTTAATCATGACCCTATGCACTTGGGGAAAATCACTTGTAAAAAGGAGACTAAGGCTCTAAAAATATTCAATACAAAATCCTTTGATTCTGTAATTGCTTGTGTTCATTATTTTCCTTGCAAGGTGTTGTCTTATTTTGCTTACAAAATGGTGATCATGATGGGACCTCCCAAAGGTTTCATTTTGTTTTGCCTTGCTTTATTTTAATCTTACTAATATCTATTTTCATGTACAGGTGCTAATGGTTTGAAACGCGTGAGAATTAAATCTCAGGTTGGCAAATATGGATTGTGCTTAACCTGTCACTATGAAATTGCACATTCGCAATTTCTAATCTATGAAACCATGCATCCATGGTTTTTAATTTGAGTAAATACGCATTCACGGTTACTGCATTATTGAAACGTGGATCAGCGATTAAAATCTATAAGGAGCAGTAAAAGGAACACACATATGTACCCTGTGCCATATTTTTAATTTCTCCTTTAGTTCTAGATTTAGGTTGCATTTAAGTAGATTAAGGGTTTTAGTTTTGTATGCCAATGCTTGCATTTAGTTCTTAGGATAGAAAAATCTACTTAAAATATTGCATTCATAAACACAATAACAAAGAAAAACAAATACAAATTTGCATATGCATAGTAGGGAATAATCATATTGCATGTACTAGGTTAGAAATAACCCAGACATTTCCTTTTTAGGGTTTGGGCTTGTATTAAAATTTTGTTCTATTGATAGAAAGGACCCACGCACCCATAGATGGGATCTCCCAAACGCGCATGTGTGGTTGGCAAACCATGTACCCATGGTTTACCAGAACTAACCACCCACCCATGGTTAGCCCTATTAAACAAAATTGGGCCAAGTCTTACCTAGATTTGCAATTTTACCCTTGATATTATTTTTTCTACTATTCTATGTCTTTCTTGCTTTCTGCATTAGGCATAAAAATAGAATTGCATGTTATATTTGCATCGCATAATAGAAAAAAAAACCTTCACACACACACGTATAATTAAAACATTGGTCCAATTGGATTTCATCACCAACGCCCAATTCAGATCGGTGACATTGGAATTCATCTCCTACCAGCTTGCCCCCTAGATCATCTGTAGACTGGATAAAAGCACTCTTTAAGCTGGTATAATTCATTGGTATTCAAGTTTTCACCCACTATTGGAATGATTTTTGAATCAAATTGGAAGAGCTAGGCAAACCCCCCATTGGGATTTAAGCAGTGCACCCTAGCCTCTTTTGAGAAATCATTGGTGCTAGTGTTATTAACCACCATCTTCATTGAGTTCAATTATTCTATTCCAAAAAGAACAAAATATTTTCAAAAACTTCAAAAAAAAACATACAAAAAACACACCAATAAAAAAATTCAAAACATTTAGTGTAAACTAAGGTCAAACACTTTTTATGTTTATTTGCTTGGCATGTTGTATTACATTGTACTTTATTTTTCATTCACATAGATAGCATATGAGTGTATGGTAGTGACTCGTAATCAAGCTAAGAAATTAGTCTCAAGCCTAAGTCAGTGATCATCGCCTATGGCCTCCCAGTATGGCAATGTCCCTCACACTTCGGTGGTGGGACAAGTATATGTGCCTCTTTCTATGTCCCCGAGTCTTGATATAGGGCATTCTAGTAATGCCCCCAACACAAACATAGACATTATGCATAGAGCTACTCAGAAAACTACACCTAAGACACCTAGGAGTGAACCTCCTACAACAGTAGACAGTTAGGTCACCATGATAGATATGGACACTATTAGAATGTACTTGAATGCAGTTGGAATGGTCTTCCCATCATTACCACCACTCTCCATCCGGGTGTCATAACCTCATCATAAAAAGAATCCATATTCGCCTATCTATAACAGTCACAATAGATTTTCACCAATCCTCTCTTTGATTTGATTGTTGTAGCATTAGCCAATCAACCATTTTCATCCAACCAAATTCCCCCACATTATAACAATAAATGACCATTACCACTAATCCCTTGTATGAAACAATTCCTATTATTTTGCAAGCCCCAACATCCATTCCTCCATCCACACTTGTAGGACATACATCTCATACCATTCCACAGTTAGTGGCGATACCCTTTGCTACTTACCCCCCATCTACCTCCACTACCATGGTTTTTCCACAACCAATTCAGTCCACCACATCATAGGTAGCAGTCCCTATGTCAAATGCAATTGCTATGCAACATGCTTTCTTACAATTGCAGCAAATTATTTTAGATAATGCTAACCATAGCATTAACCTTGACCCTAACCAACATTTGCAAGGGATTGAGAAAAATCTTCCACCTACATCTCATCAACCTAATGCATTTATCCAAGATCCATCTTGGGTAATGCATCCTCCCTCTACCACTGTGGTTCAAAATTAACCACCACACCCATATGCTAATGTAATAGGTCAGCATAATATCATACCTTCATCACCCCATCCATATCATAACATCCCTCAACATCCATACCATAACACATTTCCACCAAACATTTCTTATCATCCCCAACCTACATATAATCCACCCCATTACCAGTAGCATCAAGTACATTCGAGTGTCAGTCCTGTAGATGATCCTAGATACCAGTTTCTATAGAGTTAGATTGATAGTCTTGCCATGCAAACCCTAGGCTTGCAATACTAAAATCCAACTTTAAGGCAACTACTCAATCACCCTATTCATGCTTCGGTACTAGAACCACCATATCCACATGATTTCCAAATATTGAAGCTTGAATTTAAAGGAGAAGAGGATACTCATGAGCATGTAACAATATTTGTGAATGCATGCTTCAAAATAAAAAGTAGTGATGCATTGCTATTACATACATTTCCTCAAAAATTAGGGAGGGAAGCCCAATACTAGTACAACCATCTCCCGCATCAAAGCATTTTCACCTTTGAAAAACTAGTAGACCAATTTCTGGAAATATTCACCCTAAATGTTAGAAAACAAACAACATTGACTGATTTTATTTACCTAAAATATTATGACGATGAATCATTCTATGACTTTGGCAACATATGGAGATCAATCATGATCAAGTTACCATTTTCACTCCCTATGCAAGAGATAATACGAATGTTCACGAAGAGTTTTGGTAGATCCATCTCTTCATTGCTACAACTACAACAGTATAGAACATTCGATGAGGCACTCGCCCAAGCAAAACTAATTGAAGAAATCAAAATTCAAGAAGGTGAGATTAAGCCTAAGAAGAAAGAGTGGCACAATAAGAATTAAAAGGGGAATAACCATGGTCATTCCAAGACCACATAGGTTAATTAGATAGTTTTGAGCCAACCACAGTCAAATCAACCAGCTCAAACACAAATCCAACAACCCCAACAACAATAACAACCACATCAAACAAATTATAAAGTGGTTCCACCCCCACAGCAGGCACAAAACCAGACACAACCTATGGAAAGGCAACAACATAATTTTAAACCAAAATAAATTACACTCCAGTGCAAGAGCCATATTCATTAGTATTTCAGAAGTATGCGGAAAAACTTTTTAATTTACCAGAAATGAAACCTGATGATCCTAACAAACCAAATACAAAAGGTTACAAATAACACCTCTTTTGCATCTATCATAGAAAAAGAGGACATGATATTGAAGGTTGTCATGGATTTAAAGGAATTCTGCAAGATTTATTGGAAGTGAGTACAATCAAAATTAACAACCCACTAGCCCAAAATAACCAAAACCTAGGCATATATCAGACACCTTTGCCACATTGAGAGGCGAATCAAAAATCGATGGGAGCATCAACTTCTACAGTTCATCCCAATCAGGTTAATTATGTGTCTCAACTGCCACAAGGTTTTATCGGGGCTATCAATATAGTTACCCATGGAAAAAGGTAAGCTAATCATACAACCCAAGCTCCGGTAGCATCACCAACTAAAGTGCCCATATAACTTGGATCGAGTGGGCCACCACTACCATTCCACAACCACCCTGTTGTTAGATTAAACAACTGATTGACACAGAGTTTGAATATGGATTTAGCAAAATTATCAATTTATGAACTAATAAAACAATCAACACCTCATAGGGAAGCATTGATGGAAATTTTAAAGTCTATTCAAGTACAATCAGAAGACCCAAATGTGTTCAATTCCTTTGTGGGTAGTAAGCAAAAGTGCATGGAACCATTGATAGTATTCTATGACTTTGAGGAAAAACAAATATCAGTAGATTCACCTGATCCGCCATTGCACATAGTAGCTCACATTGACATGAAACCCTTCAAGAGAGCACTTAGTGATACAGGTTCTTCAATCAACCTCATTACAACACCTACCATGATGAAGCTCAACATCCCATCATCTCACATCACAACATCCACAATCACTCTTAGGTCCTTTAATGACATTTTATGCTCAACTGTAGGGAATGTTGTTTTTCTCGTCATCGTGGGGGTGAAAAAATGCATGTTCTCTTTCACATATTGGAAGGGGAAATGCAATATAACATACTTCTTGGATGCCCTTGGATTAGGGAAATGAAATGTGTGCCTTCAACATTGCATCAATGCTTAAAATATGTACATGAAGGCAAGGTACATTTCATACCAGCTGAAACTGAACCTTTCAAATACTACAACTTTATTTCAAATTCTTATGAGCCTTTACTCCCATCAGCACATCTAACCATCCAACCACTAGTCATTAGAACCATTCCATAAAACACCACATCATCAAAAGCACCCATTCCAAAAGAGTTGCCTATAGTTGATCCAAATTTCACATCCAAAAGTGTTAGCTCAGCGCATCCTTCAAACATCATATTTCATTTTCAAATTACACCCAATCATCCTACTAATAAATTTTTAGTTCTATATAGTACACTTCCATATTCAAAGCCACCTTTCACATTCAAAGAACAACCCACATCATCAGCCACTACTTCATAGTTATTCGAACTCTTAGTCTCACAAATAGGGCCACCTGTTAGAGATAATCCAATACCTCCATTAGAGCCAAGAGCTAAGGCTCAATAATCCTCTTCATTCACCGAGCCATTAGCCACACAACCATCTAGAGTTGTAGTACATCTCGCCAATCCAATTATTGGTGAGTACATTATTGAGAGTGTCACAGTTACACCACCTATCGAGTCAGTAAAATACCCATCTTTAGCTATTGGTTATATATATAATGGGTTCTCAAACAAATGTAATCAATTTCATATATGGAGGGATGGATTCTTCATCTGATCCATCCCCTCAAAATGACAACTCTTTACAAGAGTTTAATGAAAACATTGATTATCTATCAAACCCAAGTTTCCCAGTTAGATATTTTCAAAGGGTTAGTTGGCAAGAATATGGACTTAGAAGACATGAACAAGGTCCTCACCACACTATTGAACCAAAATATAGAGATCCAAGTGACCGCTCTGGTGTAGGCAATAAACCTTCCATCGCAAGCTCTTCGCTTAATCAAGCTTTCCAAGAACTTGACATAGAATGTGAACAAGAGGAAGAAAATAGTGATGATGAGGATGAACCCAATGATGATGATGAACAACTAGAAAGTAGATACCAAAATCTACAATTTTTACCCTCGAGAGCAAGCTTTACAATGAGAGGCAGATTATGAAGATCCAACTGCGATACCATACCTTAGGCAAGACCTTGAGCCACTAATGCTAGGACCTCAAACAAATGATAATGGATTCTGGATGAGTGATAGTGATGATGATGAAACTAAAATGATTTTTATCAACCATGCTCTTGAGATACAAGCCAGGATAATGCTCTACTATGAAGCACATCCTGAATGGTTTAATAAAGAAGAAGAAGAACCTTAGGAAGAGATAATATATGGAGAAACCATGCAAAAGGATAATTGGTATCAACAAAAGTTTCCAATAGACCACACACTTTTTTGGCTAAAAAAAGAGCGTGAGGGTCCTGAACTAGAACCTCATCCATCACATTGGTAAAGCATACAACAAAACCAATCACACACATTAGGTCAGTTGCAACCTAGAAAATATGAGTCATCATTTCTTGAATCGCGACCACCTAATTTCCATCAAGTCAACATGATTTATGTTGATTTTCTCACACCACTCCGTAATCCATATAATGGACAAAAATTATCTATATCGACACCATTCTTATAGCCATGGATAGGATTTCATCCCCACCATCCACTGTTGACTTCATTCTATCTGAAGAGTTATTGCACGCTTAAAATGTTTATATTCTGCAACAACCTTCATCATAAAATAATTTAGTTTTTTAAACTGAGATAGAAGGGGACATCCTAAACACATTTAAAAATGTGGCAGATGATAGCCACCTCATCCCAACTCTGCATCAGCTAGAAGAAGGTTCTCACATGCTAATAGAAGAGTCTATAGATGTCAACCTTAGTGAAGATGTGGATAATCCCCAGATTATCAAAATAGAAAAATAATTATCTCCAGAAGAAAAAGAAAGCATCATAAACATGCTTATTAAAAATAAGGAAGTGTTCACATGGTCCTACAAAGACATGCCTGGATTAGATCCAGACTTGGTAGTCCATAACCTTACGCTAGCACATGATGCCAAGTTGTTCAAGCAGAAGCTTAGGAAAGTTCATCCAACAGTCACATTAATTGTGAAAGAAGAGTTGCAAAAGTTATTGGATGTACACTTCATAGTACCAATCGATTATCTTGAATGGCTTTCAAAAATGGTACCAATTCACAAATTGAATTGGGAGATATGAGTATGCACTAATTTTTGAGATTTAAACAAAACGTATCCAAAAGATGATTTTCCTTTGCCAAATATAGATCAATTAGTAGACTCCTATGTTGGTCATGAAATGCTCTCCTTAATGGATGGTTTCTCCGGATACAACCAAATTTGAATTAATTCTGAAGATCAATGTAAAATAGCGTTTACAATACCTTGGAGGACATTCTGCTATAGAGTGATGCCTTTTGTATTAAAGAACGTAGGAGCTACATATTAGCGTGCCATGACGTACATATTTCATGATTATATGCACAAGATAATTGAATATTATGTAGATAATCTTATTGCTAAATCAAAAATGTGTCTTGAACACATAGATATGCTAGAAAAGACATTCAATCGATTAATAGAACACAAGGTAATGTTAAATCCTAATAAGTGTGTATTTGGTGTAACATCAAGAGAACTTCTAGGATTCATTATCTCCAAGTGAGGCATTGAAGTAGACACAGGAAAGGTAAAATAAATATTAGAAATGTCACCTCCCAAAAACTTGAAAGAGTTGCGAAGTTTACAAGGAAAACTCCAATCTATTCGTCGATTCATTGCACAAATATTAGATAAATGTAGGCCTTTTAATCACCTGTTACAAAAAGGAGTGATATTTTCTTGGACAACTGAATGTCAGGAGGCATTTGATGATATAAATAAATATCTACCCTCATCGTCGGTTCTTATGCCACCAAAAATAGGAGTCTCATTTCACCTATATATTTTTGCAATAAATTTTGCTTTAGGAACAATGCTTGCACAAAAGAATTAGAAAAATAAAGAACAAGCAATTTATTACATCAGTCAAACATTGGTAAGTTATGAAACAAGACATGCTTATGTCAAATAGTTATGCTTAGCAGTGGTTTTGACCACCAAGAAACTTAGACATTACATTCTAAGCAATACCACCTATGTTATAGCTAGAGAAAAACCTTTGTGATACATGATGAATCGCACTTACAACAACACCCGCACTGCTAAATGGATAATGCTTTTAACATAATTTGACCTTGAATTCACAAGTCAAAAATCCATAAAATGGAAAGTAATAGCTGATCAATTAGTGGAAGCTCTACTGCACAATGATACACCATTAATAATTGAACTTCTCGACAATTCAGTGTTTTATGTCACAAAACAAGAAGAAATAGTTTCACCTAAGGATGAAGCAGATATAACAATGTTCTTTTATGGATCAAAGTGCAAAAAAGGGCAAGGTGCAAGAGTTTTGTTTTACACACCTGAAGGAATACCTATTCCTTTATCATTCAAACTCGACTTCACATGCACTAACAATAATGTAGAATATGAAGCCTTAATACTAGGTCTTAAATCAGCTATAGCAATGGGAATAAAAATAATAAGAATTTTTGGTGATTCTCAATTGGTTGTCTACCAAATAAAAGGAGAATACCAATGTAAAGAGCTAGTATTAAAGAGATATCATGAAGTAGTGATACAGTTGCTAGGAAAATTTTATTGGTATGAAATTAGTAACTTGCCATGATCAACAACTAGATTTGCGGATGCAATGGCTTCCTTGGGATCTCTCATACCTAAAAATAAACATGGAGAAATACAACCGCTAATCATAACAACAGTGTCTAAACCATCAATTCAAAAAGCAGAATATGTAGGTGAGAAGAATATTGGTTTGATACATGTTGAACCTTACAATTCTTACCTTGATGAGATAAAATATTTTCTCAAATCAGGCATAATACCGATAGAAATGACACGAATTGCAAAAAGAACATTCAAACAAAGAGCCATTCATTTCACTTTACTTGGAGATGTGTTATATAAACTTAGTTATGATGAAATACTACTACGATGTTTAAATCCAATTAAAATAGAAAGATCAATGTCAGAAGCCCACTATGGTACTTGTGATGATCACTTTAGCGGCATGGTAATTGCAAAAATAATATTGCGCATGGGATACTACTGGTTGAAAATGGAAAATGACTATTGCAAATATTTCAAAAGATGCCAAAAATGCCAACATCATGCAAATTTGACCCATGTGCCATCACAAAATTTGCAACCCATTCAAATTTTGTGGCCCTTTTCACAATGGGTCCTTGACTTGATCAATAAAATAACACCTACTTCATCAGGACAACATAAATTCATCATAACTGCTACAAAATGCTTCACAAAATGGGCGGAAGCAATTCCACTGACAACTACGACTGGACCTCGAATAACAAAGTTTATACTTCAGCATATTATCTGTCATTTTGGAATACCCTCAAAAATAATTTATGATAATGGAAAGTCATTTAAGAATAAGGACGTTAGAGCATTGTGCAATAAATTCAAAATACTACACAACTTCTCAAAACCTTATTACCCACAAGCAAACGGGTAAGCTGAAGCAACAAATAAAATAGTCATATCCATTCTTAAGAAAGTGGTAAAAGATAATCATCAAGATTGGCATGCTCACATCCCTTTAGCACTATGGGCTTACAGAACAAGCATACGAATGCCAATGGGAGCAACACCATTTTCACTAGTTTACGATGCAGAAGCAATATTACCATTGGAGCTCGAGATACCATCCTTGTGAATTAAGATACAGGAATTCATGAATGATGATACAACTAGACAGGAGCATCTTGACCAATTGACAATTATTTATGATAAATTTATTAATTCTCTAGAAAATTTACGAGTATATCAATATAGAGTCAAGTGTGCTTACAACGCAAAAGTCCATCCTCATGAATTTCAAGTAGGAGACATAGTGCTAAAATAAAATCAACAAAATACTAATGCTTTACTGCACTTAAGGGATAAATTTGCAGCAAATTGGTTGGGTCCATATATAGTAAAGCAAATATTGGGACAAGGAACATACAAACTTTCCAATTTAAAATGGAAATTGGAGCCAGAACCATTGAACATTATGCACCTAAAGGCATTTTATGCATAAAACGACTTACAATATATGTATATATGTACATGGCTAAAACAAAAAAAACAAAAATAATAATAATAAACAAAATATTCAATTTTACAACATTGCATGCATTTCACATTGTAAATAGACATATTTTAAATTGCATTTTTCATATTGCATTTGCATTTCAATTATATGTTCATACAAAAAAAAAAAAAACAAAAGATTTCATTTTACAATTTTGCATGCATTTCACATTGTAAATAGACATATTTTAAATTGCATTTTTCATATGGCATTTGCATTTCAATTATATGTTCATACACAAAAAAAATATATAGTTGCATCCATCCCATCCCTTGCTTAGTAATATTTAATAGTGGTGACGATAAGACCAAGAAAACAAATTCTAATAATTGGGGGTATTCAACTAAGATTCTTTACAACTCACAAATCATACACATCATATATGATATATCATACAATTTTCAGTCACTCAAACATGTCTAGTGAAAAACCAAACTTCATGAAGTGTCCAATTTTATTTAGGACCAAATCACTTTCATCACATTAAGACCAAATACACTTTTACAAATCTTAAAACATCTTGAATAATATAAATTTAACGCCAATTTGGGTAAACCTCAAAGTGAAAAAAGTCAAATTCTTCGCTTACCCTATCACGCAACATAGTACAAAATAAAAATAGTGGTTATCACCACTACCACAGTGAAACAACAAATATAAATAAATGTAGAGTAGTAAGGATAGGGTAACATTCTCATCATACTTCAGTTGAGAATTCGATTCCATAAAACTCTACACAAAAAACTATTAACAACACACACCACATATCTCTAAAGCTAAAAGTATCATACTATGTTCCCCTTAGAAATTTATGTAGTCATCATAAAGGCTTAAATATCAAACCATTGGACTATGGAGTGAGCCTCCACCAGGGCTATAGATGCTTGACTGGTAGTGGAGTAAACTCATCCATGGCAACATGTCTCTCTATTAAGAGGGAGACCTCTGAACACACATACGAGTAAGCTAGCCAAAAAGGAAAACCCAGAAAGGTACCATCCAAAAATTACTCAAGATGGGGCAATAAACATCACAATCACATGCAATGGTTCTGGATTGCTTAGGGTCATCGACATGCAAGACTCAGAAAATGAACATCACTTGCACATAATATGGTCCTAAAGAAAGTAAGATAACATTCAATAAAAATGGTTAACATTACTAGATTCTTTGAGTATTTGAGAATATTTTTAGTTACATACCAAGACCAAAATCATTATCCATATCACCATCCACATACCATTTATACATACCACATACATCACCACAAATAATAATCAAGTGGAAACCCCCAACTACAAATATGAATGAGTAAAGGTCAACTACTCTAAGCTAAATAATATTACATGAGCACCATGCATACCTTCATTCAGTTACATAACTATAAATCAAAATGCATTTTACATGTTCACTTGCATTCATTATCATAGCATTAACATAGAAATATAAGATTGCATAATATAAACATTGCAAAAAGCATAAATAGGAAGAATACATATACAAATAACACATGTGGATACCGAAATAAAATGCCATGTATATATATATAAATGTGAAAGTCTACAAAATACAAAATTCCTGAAGGTAGTATACATCGGAGAACTTAGGCTCATACTAAGATAAAATATATAAAAAACAAAAATAAGGCAAATACAACATCTAGCTAGTGCTAGCAGGATCCCTCTATGGACCCTGTGCTGTAGAAGCCCCATGAGAGCTAGAAGTAGGATGAGTCTTGCAACTCATCTCAGTCCCTTGGGTGGCAGTGGCAGTAGATGATGAAGGAGGAATAGGTAAAGGAATATGATGCTCATGAAGAATGTTCTCCAACATCTCGATATAGACAACCTGCTTATGCAGGCTCCTCAAATTAGCACCTTGGCGAGCGACCCTCTGAGAAATATTTGCTCGTAGAGAAGTAATAGTTAGAGTCGAATCATCACTTCTAGCACATGACTACAATCAAGAAATCTCACCATGTAAATGGGAAATATCACCATCGAGTCTGATGATCTCTGCATCCTTAGTAGCCACAACAGTGCTGCAAGGTCCAACCCGTAGCCAGTCCACCTCAACCTGAAGATGAGTCACCTCACCCTAATACCATGCTAACTTAGCATTCATTCAACCCAGCTCCAAATCTAGGCTATCTCACTCTAATAAAATCCCTCACTCCTCAAACCGTCGAGGAGGTAAACCCTCATCATAATCACCACCACCCTCCTTAGGTAGCTAAACGTTCATACCCATGTAAGCTCTTGAACAGCTACCATGTCAGCGCTTCACCGACTAAGGAACCCATCCACCCACATCAACATTGTCATTGCTCCCATCATCATCTACAATGATGCTAGCAGTCCACAAAGGCTGACTCACAAACCAAGCGTCATACTCAACAGTAGTGCCAACATCATCCAAGTCAAGCACCTCCAAGTCTGAGTCATTACTAGGATCATCGACTCACCAAAAATTAAGAACAACAAGCAACCCCAACTCATCACCCCATAACATGTACGTAATAGGCACATATGAAACATCCTGAACGAGACCAAACTACCGCAGTATGTGAGAGAACTAGATAAACTCCATATCCCTCAAATGGGAACCAAAAACCCATTATCCTTGCCTAATGCGATTAAGCTCTGCTGCATCCATCGCCCAATCCAAACCCCTCCAAGACTTCCAACATATCAGGTCCCTAGTCAGAGAAGTCAAGATATCTCTGAACTCTGATGCACTCACAATAGATCAACTGACCTCCTCACTGAGTAACCACCTGTATGCTTAGGGAGAGGTGGCATCCATGTCACAAGGAAAACCAGTAGGGCGACCAATGATAACATTCTCCCAACACCAAATATAGAGTAGCAAATGATAGCCTAGGACCTTGCGCCCATGCCTCTTCACCTCATGGAGCTCGCTATAAACCTCATAGAGAAGATCATGAGACCAGGCTAACCAACAAGGATCGGCTATCAAGTCAAGAACAATAGACATCTGGTTCCACAGGATCCTCGATCCCATGGAATTGGGCAACAACATGCTCAAAATGTACATCATGAAGGCATGCAATGCACCCAAGCTTCCAGCTATAAAAATATCTAGATACACAATGTCACCCCTACTGCAATTGATGTCCCACATCTCACCAAATATAAGGAAAAGGACCTCCTTCTTGTCAATTCCAACACGAATGGTAGGACTCTCGATAGGGACGTGAAAGATACAATAGATATCCTCAAGAGTGATAGTTAGATCCCCTATTGGGAGCTGAAATGTGCCTTTTTCTAGATCCCAATGCCTAATAAGTGTCGAAAGGAGATCCTCATGAACTCAGACGATGTCTAACCTCCCGCAACCATCTAAACCAATGGTCTAAAGTAGAGTCCAATCATCATTAGAAAGTGCTTTATGCACTTTCTGAATGGTCCTCGGCCACCTGTGTTGAGAATCAAGAAGCTTAACCTGAAAATAAAACATGTAAAAAAATGAAATTTAGCACAACATGATAGAAATAAAACAAAAAATGAAAAAAAATTTACCTATGCATGGTAATAAACAAAAAAAAAAAAAAAATTACCTACCCCAGGTAATAAAAGCAAAAAACGAATTTTTTTTACCTATGCATGTTAATAAACAAAAAAAAGAAAAAAAATTTACCTACCCTAGGTAATAAAAGCAAAAAACAATTTTTTTTTACCTATGCATGGTAATAAACAAAAAAAGAAAAAATATTTACCTACCCTAGGTAATAAAAGCAAAAAATGAAAATTTTTACCTATGCATGGTAATAAACAAAAAAAGAAAAAAAAATTATCTACCCTAGGTAATAAAAGCAAAAAGCAAAACAATTTTACCTATGCATGGTAATAAACAAAAAAAGAAAAAAAAACTACCTACCCTAGGTAATAAAAGAAAAAAATAAAAAATTTGTACCTATGCATGGTAATAAACAAAAAAGAAAAAAAAATTACCTACCCTAGGTAATAAAAGCAAAAAATGAAAAAAAATTACCTATGCATGGTAATAAACAAAAAAAAGAAAAAAAATTACCTACCCTAGGTAATAAAAGCAAAACATTTTTTTTTTTTTTATCTACCCTAGGTAATAAAAGCAAAAACGAAAAAAAAATTACCTAGGCATGGTAATAAACATTAAAAAAAAAAAAAAAAATTACCTACCCTAGGTAATAAAAACAAAAATTAAAAATGTCTATCTACCATAAATAAATAAATAAATAAAACAAAGCAAAGTTCATTGCCAACCTCGCTTAATGAGCAAACAATTATAATTTACCAGCCTTGCTTAGTTTTCAAAAAAGCAAAACAACAAAAAACACAAAAAAAATATAAGGGCAATATGCCTACTCGGCAAACCGACCACCAACTTCTGCTCTAGCCGAGCCACCACCACCGCTCCCCTCGCCAACCCCCATCTCACTCATCACTTCAACCAATCAACCGATGACAACTGACAAAATGATTTTGAAAATGATAGCAACCTATAAATAGCTGCTTTTATCGATGAAAAACGTGCGCCCGTGTTTTCTGCAATGGTGAAAAACATGCACCCGTGTTTTCCGCAGCGCTTGAAAATGCAAACCCGCGTTTTGAGGTGCAAAAACACAAAAACACAATTTCATAAAGGAAAACGCAAATCCATGTTTTCTACAAAAATAACCGCAAGTCAACGGTTTAAAAAAGAAAAATTCAATACACCTAATCATCTGGAGTGAAACTCGTATCTAGTGGATTGTCCTATACACCTAACGGTTGCAGTGACTAGCAATCCATGTGTTGTGGCTGATCCACAACACACCCCAAAATTGGGGACCCATATTTTTTGCATGCTTTCAAAAGGAATCTCAATGACCCAGATGCTAAAATTCAAGAAAAAGGGGCAAAAAAATGCACGTGTAGAAAGTGTCACGAAATCGCGACATGTTGCTCCGTCGCGGCCGAAGCTAGAAAAGTGTCGTGATATCGCGACGTATTGCACGGTCGCAGCCAAAAATGAAAGGGTGTCACGAAATCGTGACATGTTGCTCCGTCGCGGCCGAAAGAGGAGAGAGAAAGGCAAATGGGAAAGCATAGCAAAATCGCGACATGTCGCAAAATCGCGGGTCAAACCGGTCAAACAGAACGAAGCAGAAATGGTAGCGATATCGCGACAAAAATCAGCAAAGGTGCATGAAGTGCAAAATGGTCGCGAAATCACGACAGAATCGACAGGAAGGCATGAAGCACGAAAATGGTAGCGATATCGCGACAAAAATCAGCAAAGGTGCATGAAGTGCAAAATGATCGCGAAATCACGACAGAATCAATAGGAAGGCATGAAGCACGAAAATGGTAGCGATATCGCGATAAAAAATCAGCAAAGGTGCATGAAGCACGAAAATGGTCGCGAAATCGCGACAGAAAGCAACAAAGCAGTACGAAACGAAAAGGGGTCGCGATTTCGTGACGAAAAGCTGGCTGATGGTACGAAGCGAGAAAACGTCGCGATATCATGACAGCATGCAGCGAAGGTGCCCGAAATGGAAAAACGTCACGATTTCGTGAAAGGTTGCGAGAAAATAGTACGAAGCAAGAAAACGTCGCGATATCGCGACAGCATGCAGCGAAGGTGCCCGAAATGGAAAAACGTCGCGATTTCACGACAGGTTGCGGGCAAATAGTACGGAACGAGAAAAGCATCGCGATTTCGTGACATGTCACGTTTTCGCTGGGCAAGAAGGCAAGAAGGCTGTTGGCCGAAAAACGTCGCGATATCGCGACCTGTTTCATTTTCGCTGTGTTGACCGAGGAACAAGCTGCATGCATAAAAACGTCGCGATTTACATGGGACCGTTGCAGAAGGTGCAGGAAAGCATGAGACACGTGGCACACAGGTGTCAAATTTGCAGAAGCGTTACATGCAATAGAAGATTTCGAACGTTTCGGCATCAAACATGAATCAAAAGCAACGAAAAGGCGAGGAATTTGAAAAGATGCATTCTGGAAGGTGAAACGAAGCGACGCAGGTGAACCGAAGAGCCACGCCAGATAGTATAAAATCAGAAGCGCAGATTGAAAGAAGGGTTGGAAATTGTTGCTAGCAGAGTTGCAGAGACAAGGGCTGCATGCCATTCTGGGCCTGCACTTGGAGCAATTTCCTTCATTTGTTCTGGATTTGTCATGCCTGGAACATTCTGTAATTGCTACTGATATATCATTTTAATACAGAAATACAGAGAGTTGGCATCTTATTGATGAGAAAGAAGGAGTCTTTTCTGTGTGCATGATTTAATGTCTTACATTTCCCTTTCAGATTTCTAGGCTTTTAGGTGGAGTTTAATGCAAGTGTTCTTGGTTGCTTCATGCGAATGTCTAAGTCTGAAATTACAATAAAAACCCTAGAAACCCGCACCTAGCTTATCTGGATTGTGCGAATTTGCAGGTTCAATAGGTTAGGTTGCATGCAGAAACCTCATTGTCTTCGGTTTTGTCAATCGGGATGGCCGCACTCTGGATGTAGTTTAGTTTCATTTTTATTTGCATTTATTTTATTTTTCAAACCCTCATTTTAGTTTCTGCATCTTAAATATTCTTTTTCAAGTAAATAATCTAAAAATCCATCAAAGCCTAAGATCAAATAGATTTATTTCTTACATTTATTCACATGGAGTCCATTGCAAATTCAAATTAAATAAACCACAGTGCCCCTTGTTAACATGCACTTGCAACCCTAAGGTATTCCCAGCCTCTAAATCGAACAGCAATTTTGGTAAACAAAAAGGCCAGCACAACAGGAACCTTGGAGAAATTATCCTGTTATAATTTCTTTGCAAGCAGAGGATTTTTGGACTCAGATCCTACCGGAGAGTGTGCTTTCACAATTGGGTGAAAACACCACTCAACAGATTGGCGCTAGAAGGAGGGCCCGAATCGGTTTACTCTATTTTGATTTTCATACATGAGTAATATCTTTTTGATTTAATTTTCAAATCATCTTTTAAAACTCACAAACAGCTAAACTGCAGCTTTTGTTTTCTTTTGTTGCAGGTTTTCTTTGAAATAATCGAGGGTTTCATCAGGCAGGCTGGACCCACCGCGTCGTATTGCGACCAGGTCCCAAACAACCGGGGAAACCATTTTTCATGACCTTACTGGTACTCCCAAGAATAAAACCAAGCAAGTCGTAAGCTCACCAGTCACAAAAGACCTGTTTTCTCTAGGAACATCGAGTGGACCTACGCCAGTAATATCAGTTGCCACTAGTGTTCCTATTATCAATAATATTTCTACTGCTATTGTAGGGTTGTCTTCATCAATTTTGAGTCAAATGGCTCAACCTCCAGCAGCTCCTTGGTATGGAGCTAACAATATTCCTTTGAACATTGTTGGGGATATCCATGAAATCCCCAAGAAAATTGAAATATTTTTGCCTAAATACAAACCAGATGGCCCAAGAACAGCAAAAGAACATATCCAAGCCTATAGGGATGTTTTAATTAGACTACAAGTCCAACATGAAGATGTGGCTTGCAGACTTTTCCCTATGAGCTTAGATCCAATAGCATATGAATGGTACATATGCTTACCAACTGGTTCAATTACTTCATGGATGCAAATGGAAAACGCCTTTGTTAATCAATTTAGGTCACCCTTGGATCCCGCAACCATTTACAATCAGTTTATTACATGCAAAAGGGGCCAAGGGGAACCAATCAGAACATTCAACCAAAAATTCCAAAAGTGCTATAATAGAGCAGTTCAGCATTTTGCCATCGATCCCATAGTGGCTTTATAGATATATTTTGGGGCATTGGACCCCATGACAGCCATGTTTGCAAGACGCAATCCTCAAGTCACCATGCTGGCTTTAGCCTATAACGAAGCCATGACCATCGAGCAGCAAATGACACCACAAGGCTACGGGTTTCCCCAGGTGCCTATGATGGGACAGTATGCTCCATATGGTCAAGCTCCCTTGGCAAATCAGATCATGGCACCTCAAATGCCAAGCATGAGCGCCTTCCCATATCAGCAGCCGTATCCACCAGCACCTGCGTATGCACCCATTCCAATCCAACCAATCACATCCATTCCACCTGTTCCCGCATTTCTGCAGAATAGTCAATCGACTATGCAAGGAACCAGCCAAGTTAATCCTCAGGCTATAGTTCCTTTTCCAAATCCAACTCCGATTCAAAGTGTCAATCCATATGGGAATCAAATTCCTCAAAACCCGACCCAAATGTTGAATCAAGACCCCATCAATTATGCAAATCCAACGGGGGTTAACAATAATGGGATTCCACCGAAGGAGATTTATTTAGAGGTCGAGGAGCTCAAGAAATTAGTTCATAAACTGAGCAATGACAGGGTTCAACAGTAGAAGTATGAATCCCATGCCCCTCACTCAAATCAAAATTTTAACAATAGAGGGAGACACTGGAACACCAAGCCAAACAATGGGGGAGTACCCGCTCCCATTGCTAATCAACTAGATACTTCTGTAGGACCTAGTCAATCCAATTCCCTTTTGAATCTTTCAGATTTGGCGTGGGAAAGAGGGTGTAGGTTGCACAACACAAAAGAACACAATGAGAGGAATTGTCTTGAAATTGCTAGATACACTCATTGTCTTCAGGAACAAGTTGATGATTTGGAACCGGTATCAAATGAGGGTCCGTCGCAACATCAAGATGATAATATTATGGTGATGGAAACTGTATATCATCAAGAAGGTGACAGTGAGGAAGAAGAAGACGAAATTTTGGAACAGGAGGTGCAAGCTTTTCGAGATTTTAGAAAGGGGAATCATGGATACCATTTGAGAAGTAAATCTAAAGCCCCTAAAACCTCATCAACACCTCCAAACAACTCTATTCTTCCTCCGGATACTAAGGCAAATAATAATCCTCCTCCTCCACTCAGAAGAGAAATGTCTAATGACGTGCAGAAGACAGTCAAATTCGAAAAACCAAACTATGACATAGTGGAGGATCTAAAGAAGTCCAAATCTAGCCTTTCGTTCTTGGATGCGGCTAGATTGCCTGGCCAAAAGGAGGCGTTGATAAAAGCTCTGAACTCACCTGATCAAATGTGGAAGGAAAAGGGAGTTGAGTCCCATCTAATTTTGTGAAAGGAGAGACGGGATGTCCCGCCATTCTTACTGACTCTGAGAATTGCGGGTAAGAATTTGCATAACTGTTTGGTGGACACGGGTGCCACGAGCAACCTCATGCCTTCGAAGATATGTCAAATTTTGGGTCTGCAACCTGTTTCATCCAAATGCAAGGTCCTACAACTGGACAGATCAGAGGTAAATGTGGTAGGGACCCTATATGATGTCAAGATTCAATTAAATTCTGAACCCAGGGTCCAGCAGGTTGTCGACATTCTAGTTGTTAATATCCCAAGTAGATATGGAATGCTACTTGCGAGAGATTGGATGAAAACTCTGAATGGCTATTTTTCAACAGACTGCTCACACATGTGGCTATCGTGGAAAGGAATTGCAAATCAAATCAGAGTGGAAAATGAACCGAGGCTTAAGGAGATCATAACAAAATTTAACAAGCCAAATGAAGTCCAGTTTTCTGAGCCAGAACTGGGGGTTTATGCACTTGACGTTGAGGAAGCTACTGAAGAGCCTAAAGAGGAAACATGTCATGGTGGCTCTTCCGAGGAAAATGATTGCACGTGGTTGCTCGGGTTCGATGGATCAAAATCTAGACAGGGAGCGGGAGCCGGAGTCGAGCTCACCGGCCCGGGAGGTAAACCATTATTGGCTGCCTACGGATTGTAATTTCCTTGCACGAATAATGTGGTAGAATACGAAGCATTGATCTTTGGTTTACGTCTAGCATTGAGCAAGCAAGTTAAATGCTTGAAGGTTTTGGGAGATTTCGAGCTGGTAGTCAAGCAGATCAAAGGACAGTATACATGTCGTGACAGGAGACTAAGCCTTTATAGAACTAGGGTTATGGACCTCATTGAGGAGTTCGATGCGTTCAATATAGCCCTTATTTCTAGGAAAGGAAATCGAATAGCAGACTCTCTTGCAGTCATCGCGGGCATGTTAAACCCGGTTGATATAAAAAGGTGTAAAAAATTTTCCATTGAATTAGTTCCTTGTCCATCAATACCCGATAATGTCAAGAATTTCCAGGTTTTTGAAAGTGACAGACACATTTTTAAATTTGTCACGAACTCGGGTATTTTTGAAAATCAGGTGATTGATGAGGAACAAAGGTGGCAAGATGAAACAGAAAATGAAATTGAAACTGCGTATCAATCCAAAAAAATACCTAAAGACGTGGTTTCATTGGAAAAAATGTTCGACGTGGGATGCAAGACCAAGAAAGGAAAAAGGGTCCCACTCCCTAAAGATGCGTGTGATCTAATTAATCTAGGGAGTGCAGACAATCCAAAGGAGGTGTACATTGCAAAGGCATGTACAGATGAAGAAAGGAGCAACATAATGCAGGCATTGAAGCATTTCATAGATTGCATTGCTTGGAATTACAATGAGCTGAAGACATACAACCAAGACATTATCACACATACCATCCCTTTGAAGCCAGACTCCAAGCCTTTTAGGCAAAGACAACGAGTTGTTAACCCGCTATTGGAGCCTTTAATCGAAAGGGAGGTCAAAAGATTATTGGAAGCAAAAATCATTTTTCCTGTTAGGCACTCAACCTGGGTTGCTAACCTCGTTCCAGTAAGAAAAAAGAGCGGAGAGATTAGGCTGTGCATAGATTTTCGAAATCTTAATAAAGCCTCTCAAAAGGATAATTATCCATTGCCTTCAATTGATGAAATTCTACAAACGGTAAATGGATCCGAAATGATGTCCTTTCTTGATGGATATTCTGGATACAACCAAATTCTTATACATCCAAATGACAGGATGAAAACAGCCTTCACCACCAAGTGGGGGACATTTGCATATAAGAGAATGTCGTTCGAACTGCTAAATGCTGGTGCAACTTTTCAACGTGCCATGGATTATGCATTCAAAGGGCTCATAGGCAAATGTATCATCGTGTATGTGGATGATATTCCAGTATTCTCGAAGAAGAGAGAGGACCATGTCAAAGATTTAAAGAAAGTGCTTCAAAGATGCAGAGAACATGGAATTTCCTTAAATCCCAAAAAGTGCATTTTCGGAGTTACAGAAGGAAAATTGCTTGGTCACATCATTTCAAAAGAGGGCATATCCATCGACCCAGAAAGGATACAGGCTATCCAAAACTTACCTCTCCCGAGTAGTAAAAAAGAATTGAGGTCTTTCTTTGGGCGAGTTAATTTTGTGAGGAAGTTTATCTCTAGCTTTGCTGAGATAGCCAAACCTCTGAACAAGATGCTCAAGAAAGATGTGGATGTAAAATGGAACGAGGAAAGTAGAGTGGCCTTTCAGAACATCAAAGATGCCATTTCCAGGGCCCCGGTCCTCATAAGTCCAGACTATTCTAAGCCTTTCTATATTTATGCTTTTGCATCAGAACACTCTTTTGCGAGTGTCTTAACCCAAAAAGGCGAGGATAGTGCAGAAAATCCCATAGCATTTTTAAGTGCCCCCCTAAAAGATGCTCAATTAAGGTATTCAATCCTTGATAAGCAAATGTACGCACTTTTTAAAACGGTGAAAAAATTTAGGCATTACATTGTGCACAGCAGAGTTATTGCCATCGTGCCTGACTCTGTTGTTAAGACCATGTTTTTACAAAATGAACTAGGTGAGAAAAGAGGGAAATGGATTTCCACCATCCAAGAATTTGATCTCGAAATCCAACCTATGAAACTAGTTCGAGGACAGGGACCGGCGAAGGCGATCGCAGAAAATAATCCGCAAATAACATGCCAATACTCGAACACAGAATACATTGCTAAGGATGATTGGTATGTTGATATTGTGCAATTTTTATTGACTGGTAAGTGTCCTTCTAATCTGAATTCAACCTAGAGAAGAGCTTTAAGGCTTAAGTCTGTCAATTATCTGATGAAATCTGGTGTTCTTTACAGGAAGAATCATGAAGGGATCTACCGAGGTGCTCGAACAAAGAAGAAGCTGCTAGGGTGTTGCAGGAATTTCACGGGAAACATGGAACTGGTCATGGTGCTGCAAATGCTACAGCGCATCAAATCCTGAGAGCAGGATACTACTGGCCCCACATTTTCAAAGATGCACATGCCCATGTACGATCTTGTCATATCTGTCAAGTGGTTGCCAATAGAGAAAGAAATGCAGCCATGCCATTACAACCTTGTAGTTGAAATGAGACCATTTGCACGGTGGGGACTAGATTTTATTGGGGTTATTAACCCAAATTCTTCCGATTCTCATAAATTTATATTGACGACTACGGACTATCTGTACAAGGTGGACAAAAGCGATTCCTACTAAACATGCCACTACAGACGTTGTAATAAAATTCCTTGAGGACCAAATTATAACAAGATTCGGAATGCCCGATTCTATTGTCAGTGACAATGGTAAAGCTTTCATTTCTACGCAATTTGCAGATTGGGCATATGACAACAAAGTGAGCCTAAAATTTGCATCCAATTATTATCCTCAAGGAAATGGTCTGGCCGAATCTTCAAATAAAAATTTGTTGAACATCATTAAGAAATTGTTGGAAAAGAACCCTCGGGATTGGCACGACCAATTGAAGTTTGCCCTTTGGGCAGATAGGACTAGAGTAAAGGAATCCATAGGGAATACTCCCTATCATTTGGTCTATGGGCAAGACCTGATATTTCTTGCAAATTTGAAGTTGCTAGACCTTGCATTTCATACAAGAGTACTTGGGGACAAATGATCAAGTTGAAGCCAGGTTAAGTCATTTGCTGCACCTTGATGAAAAGAGAGAAGAAGCCATGAATCACATGAATAAACACCAGGAAGTTATCAAAATATGGTTTGATAGAAGGGCCAAAGTTAAGTCATTCAGAATTTCAGATTTGGTATTACTATGGGACAAAAGACATGAGGAAAAAGGGAATCATCAAAAGTTTGATTGTCTTTGGTTAGGCCCCTACCAGATTTCAGAGATTCTTGGGAAGAATACCTTCAGGCTAAAAACTTTAGAAGGGAGAGATTTTATGCTACCGGTTAATGGGCAGATTTTAAAGCATTATTTTAGCCCTTAGGTTGTGAGATTTTGATGTTATTCTTTTCGGTTTGGTGGGGATTTTCAGATTTTGTTTTTGTTTAGGATTGTTAGCCTAGTTAGGATTTTGGTTGTGGGTTTGATTTCAATTGACATGTTTTGTTTATTTTGAAAAAAAAATAATAAAAAATAAATAAAAAATAAAAAAAAGATAAAAAAAATTATTAAAAAATTGAGATGTCAACTTATGCTTAAGATTAGGAGAATATGAAATATTGGAATTGTTGTGTAAAAGCTCCACAAGTCACACAAACATTTTAAGTTATATCGTTTGAAATTTGTGATGCATGAAGGAGTCAGTTTTGTATGACAAATATTTCATTTGCAATTCAAGAGATAATGCATTCATGTTACATCTCACTTTACATATACATTCCATCTTAGTTGCATATGCATCTTAGGTACAAATCATTAAAGTATGTCAAATCCTCTTAGGGTTGTGTTATAACATAAATATAAGAAAAATCCTAAGGTTGGAAACTGAGTCTTGAGATATCTTGAACCAAGCACGTCTTATACATTAAAAAGGATCTTGAGCAAAATGATCAAAACCTAACTTGGAAGGAAAGGTTGGGCGAAAGAAGTATTTCAGGTCTATCCTATTATGCAACATGATCCTTAAAACAGTGGTTTTGACCACTTCCATAGAGCTTAAAGCCTAAAGTCGAGTAGTAAGGATAGGGTTAAATCCTCATCGAACTTAGGTTGAGGATCCAATTCCCCAAAGCTTTGATTTGACCTACATGGAGTAGTAAGGATAGGGCATGAATTCTCATCTCACTTAGGTTGAGAATCTGATTCCCCAAAGCTCCTGTGTCTCATTTCATAATAAATCTTGGATTGGAAGGATCGTACTACTTGTCCTCTGCAAAGGATGGGTGGTCATCCCCAAGGTCTAAGCAATAAAATTAATAGTTTCCATTTACATCTAAAGTTTGGATTGGAAGGATCGTACTACATGTCCCTAGCAAGGATGGGTAGTCATCCCTAAGGTCCAAGAAGTAAAAAATAAATTTTTCCCATCTCATATTTATATTGGATTGGAAGGATCGTACTACTTGTCCTCTGCAAAGGATGGGTAGTCATCCCCAAGGTCCAAAGAAATGAAGATAAGTTTTGGATTGTGGGGTTAGATATGCCCATGCATGGCAACATGTCTTGTCTAAAAAACAAGACCACTGATTGTCCAAAGGGTTAGACTAGCGTGACCATTTCTTCCATAATTGGTTAAATTATTTTGCTCAAAGTGAGGTAATGAACTCTAAATCAGAATAGTAAGGATAGGGTTAAGCTCTCATCTCGGTTGGTTGGGAGTCTGATTCCCCAAAGTTCTGATTTCACATTCACTTGCACATGGGTTCAAGATAGTAGGGACTCATAACCAACTTTGGGATATAATAAAACAATTCATTAGTGGATTCTAAGAGGGTTTGGCAATCTTGAATGTTTGTACATGATACTAGAAGAAAGACTATGCATTTTATAAGAGCAAGACCTCCTAGCCTGTTCATTAGGTTACACAAATCATTCACAATCTCATATATGCATTCATGCAAAACTGACAATGGAATGTGGATCAATTTCAAACGATAGGGAAAGAAATTCATTACACACACTGAGCTAATACTCGATGATTCTGATGATTCATGTACTTCTGATCTTTGGGCATTTGTTTATATTGCTTATGTGCTAACACATGTTTCGAGTTTGTATATGTTTCAGGTTGGGTTCTCACTAAAATGCTCAAGAGCATTTGACAGTAGAGTCGCCATTTGTTGTGGCTGATCCACAACACACCCCAAAATTGGGGACCCATCTTTTTTGCATGCTTTCAAAAGGAATCTCAATGACCCAGATGCTAAAATTCAAGAAAAAGGGGCAAAAAAATGCACAAGTGTAGAAAGTGTCGCGAAATCGTGACATGTCGTGAAATCGCGACATGTTGCTCCGTCGCGGCCGAAGCCAGAAAAGTGTCGCGATATCGCGACGTATTGCGTGGTCGCAGCCAAAAATGAAAGGGTGTCACGAAATCATGACATGTTGCTCCGTCACGACCGAAAGAGGAGAGAGAAAGGCAAATGGGAAAGCGTAGCGAAATCGCGACATGTCACAAAATCGTGGGTCAAACCGGTCAAACAGAACGAAGCAGAAAGGCGTAGCGATATCGCGACAAAAATCAGCAAAGGTGCATGAAGTGCAAAATGGTCGCGAAATCGCGACAGAATCGATAGGAAGGCATGAAGCACGAAAATGGTAGCGATATCACGACAAAAATTAGAAAGGTGCATGAAGTGCAAAATGGTGGAATCGAGATGGAAGGCATGAAGCACGAAAATGGTAGCGATATCGCGATAAAATTAGCAAGGTGCATGAAGTGAAAATGGTCGAATCGGAGAGGGAAGGAAAAGTGTGGTGGTAGCGAGAAAGTCGGATATCGCGACAACAAGGGAGGTGCCGGAAAATGGAAAAACGTCGACAATTCGCGAGGTTGCGGGAAAATAGTACGAAACGAGAAAAGCATCACGATTTCGTGACATGTCGCGTTTTCATTGGGCAAGAAGGCAAGAAGGCTGTGGGCCGAAAAACGTCGCGATATCGCGACCTGTTTCATTTTCGCTGTGTTGACCGAGGAACAAGCTGCATGCATAAAAACGTCGTGATTTACATGGGACCGTTGCAGAAGGTGCAGAAAGCATGAGACACGTGGCACACAGGTGTCAAAGTTGCAGAAGCGTTACATGCAATAGAATATTTCGAACGTTTCGGCATCAAACATGAATCAAAAGCAACGAAAAGGCAGGGAATTTGAAAAGACGCATTCTGGAAGGTGAAACGAAGTGACGCAGGTGAACCGAAGAGCCACGCCAGATAGTATAAAATCAGAAGCGCAGATTGAAAGAAGGGTTGGAAATTGCTGCTAGCAGAGTTGCAGAGACAAGGGCTGCATGCCATTCTGGGCCTGCACTTGGAGCAATTTCCTTCATTTGTTCTGGATTTGTCATGCCTGGAACATTCTCGTAATTGCTACTGATATATCATTTTAATACAAAAATACAGAGAGTTGGCATCTTATTGATGAGAAAGGAGTCTTTTTTGTGTGCATGATTTAATGTCTTACATTTCCCTTTCAGATTTCTAGGCTTTTAGGTGGAGTTTAATGCAAGTGTTCTTGGTTGCTTCATGCGAATGTCTAAGTCTAAAATTACAGTAAAAACCCCAGAAACCCGCACCTAGCTTATCTGGATTGTGCGAATTTGCAGGTTCAATAGGTTAGGTTGCATGCAGAAACCTCATTGTCTTCGGTTTTGTCAATCGAGATGGCCGCACTCTGGATGTAGTTTAGTTTCATTTTTATTTGCATTTATTTTATTTTTCAAACCCTCATTTTAGTTTCTGCATCTTAAATATTCTTTTTCAAGTAAATAATCTAAAAATCCATCAAAGCCTAAGATCAAATAGATTTATTTCTTACATTTATTCACATGGAGTCCATTGCAAATTCAAATTAAATAAACCACGGTGCCCCTTGTTAACATGCACTTGCAACCCTAAGGTATTCCCAACCTCTAAATCGAACAGCAATTTTGGTAAACAAAAAGGCCAGCACAACAGGAACCTTGGAGAAATTATCCTGTTATAATTTCTTTGCAAGCAGAGGATTTTTGGACTCAGATCCTACCGGAGAGTGTGCTTTCACAATTGGGTGAAAACACCACTCAACACCATGCAATCCAGCTGAATGGGTAAATCACCATAAGGAAGCTCATTCAAAAAAAATCGCAACAAGCAACAATGAATCAAGACGATAGGCCCCTAAATATATGAGCTTAAATGTGTTCAAAAAAATATTTGCAAGGTAATCCTATAAAACCTTTCGTTGGGTCAAAAGCAGGACAACAAACAACAATTTGGTAAAATCAAAAAATGCTAGAGCATCAAATCCTTGACGACTGGTTCCTTAAACCCATCATTTGGAAGGAATTGCTGAAGTCATAGTGGATGAAACTCAAAGAGTGGTCAGATTTTTACCATGTATTCTACACATTAATGAAACCAAAAGCAAAATTTGAAGAACACAAATAATCCCAAGCTTGGGACACAAAAAACAAATCAAGAAAAAATTCATTAACAATAACAACATCATTCAATAAATAACCCACTTTCAGCATTCAGATTTTGTCAATTGGCTTATGGGTGTCAAACTTTACCCAATCATCAATTGAGGGGGTAAGCAAACAAATCAAAATTCTAAATTCATTCATTTTGTGTGTCAAATATAAATTAACTCATTCATCTAATAAAGTTAGATGTCATAATTTTTTGCATCGCTTTGTGTTGTACACAATGCAGTACAAAAAGGGGCAACTGTAGACACCAAAATCTAGCACCCTTTATTTCACATTCACCACCTCACCATCAAATCCTACATAATAAATAGATATGCCTAAGTTCTAACTTAGGGATATAAAATCCTGCACATCATTATACTTTCCTAATTTATTTAATTAGGAAAATCACCCTAGGATACCCTGTCTACCCATTGGACATGTGTCTTGGACACTTCATCCAACATCAATGCCACATCTTACCCACTCCTATCCCCTATGTCCTTGCACATGAGATAGATTCCCAACACCCAATGCCACAACTCCTTTGTTTTTTTCCCCTTGTCCCTTCACATAAAATAGCATCTCGCATCCCACATCCCACTCCACTTGGAGACACATCACCCCAGTTAAGTGAGCCACATTGAGTGACTCACTGTAACTGCCCCTTCCACCTGGAAGTCTAGATTTTCCACTTGGCAAATCAGGATTGCTACATCACATTCCCGTACAAAGCCTTAAGTAGCCTATAAATACACCATCAATCCACCAAACAAATAGAGCTAAATCTACATACCGACAGGCTACAAAAATAGATCTAGAACTAATGAGAAATTGAGGGTGCAAGCCTGACCTTGACTATTGGATCAAATTCTGAGGCAATCTATTATTCAGCTAAAACCGCCCATCCGTGGTTCCATAGTCAAAAATGTGCATCCGTGATTTTATAATCATAGGTCTGCGGATTCCATACCACAACCGCGCTTTAGAGGTTCCACAGTCTCGAGAATAAAAATGGGTTTCATTGACAAAGATTAGCGATTTGAGTATTAAGAAAGGCTTGGTTTGTTGATTATTTTTTATATCTACTTTTCATTCATATCAGTAATAGGTTTATGTGTAGCATTAGGTTTATCACTTGAATATATGGGTGCTACTAATCCCCCTTTGTTGGTTTGCATGTGTGCAGGTGACAGGTATTTGAAGAGTTGTTGAAGCTAGGAGTGGCCCATCATTGGATTCTCAAGCCCACTCACCAATTGAATTGGAACAAAAGAAGACCAAAGACACCATCGATAATCTGATTAGCCAAAGGGGTTTTTCCCCTATTTGTGCCCATTGTATCATGTGAAAGCAAGCATTCACTTATTGTAATCATACCCCTATGCACTTGGGACAAATCACTTGTAAAATGGAGACTAAGGCTCCAATAAGATTCAATACAAAATCCTTTGATTCTGCAATTGCTTGTTTTTATTATTTTCCTTGCAAGGTGTTGTCTTCTTTTGCTTACAATCCTTAATGAGTTTGGCTTGTGCCAAATCTTCGTAAAATAATGGATATTGTTGGAGTTGTAGCAAGAGGGAAATGTGTTTAGAACAACTCTTGGTGAACATTCAGATGATCTCTTCTATGGGGATGGATAATGATGATTTTGCCATGAATCTTATCCATCTATTCCCATAATACATTATTGGCTCATTGTCATAATGTCTTAAATTGGCTAGGTATAAAAGGTTCATTTTTATCTTAGCACCAAACGAGAAATGCTTCAATAAAGCATTCACTAGTTTCTCAAAATTGGCTATGCTATGCTTGGGAAATTGGTTGAACCATTGGGTGGCGGCACACACAAATGTCATAATGAATGTCCTAAGCATGAGAGCATCGTTGTATTCAAGATGAAAACATGTGTTTATAAAATTAGTAACATGATATTGTGCATCTTCTTCACCCTTAAACTTTTCCAACCTAGGCATCTCAAAATTCTTAGGTTATGCGGGGCTAGGGATGGATAGACATATTGGTTGATTGTGTATCTTGCTCAGTGTTGGTTGGCTACCAATATTCTCTTGTTTTTCAAAAGACTTCATCTCTTTAGCAATTGCTTTGAAGGTATTTGAGGTGAGGAGTTATTCATCTTGTAAACCCCCTCGTGGTGGCGATGGAGGTAACACTCTATCCATTTGATTTACTCCATTTTATTCCCTTCTATGAGAGTATTCAGGATGTGCCTGATCCTGCTCTATTAAGTTTACCATTTCCCCACCAATTTAATTTCGCTCATAATTTGGAGGGTAATTATGTTTCAGATTTTCTTCTTTCCTAGTGCACTCCTCACTCGGTGAGTCAGCATGTTTATCTCTTTAATGATCATTCATATTTACTTGGTTGATACGAGCTAGCTGCTCAGCTTTCTCTCTCAAACATTGCTCATGTTGGTGCAATAATTGTTCTCTTTGTTTATCATGTTCGAGAGCTTCCATAATATCTCACTCTTTGCACAAGGTATTTTCCAACCGTCACACTCGGTTAACTTGCATGGTCATAGAAGACTCATGCTTATCTGACCCTACCCTAGTGATTTTGATTCACAAATCTCTTAAAGAGGTTTCTATTGTCTCTTTGCTCTTGGTAGCTAGCATGACCTGTTCAGTATATTGTTGAGTGTCTCTATGATCAGACTCTGTATGTTTACTACAGGGTCACCTTGAGGCATCTCTAGTTTGAGAAGTGGGCTTAGAAGTCATTTTTCATGAACTTCCAGATGCAAAATTCTTTGTGGCTACCATTCTGGGAGATGGTCTCAGATGCAACCGATCCAACTCATCCAATTGTCTTGTTTTCCATGGCTGATCTCGTGGGGTGCCATTTACTCCAATAAGGTCATAGTCTATTGTAATCCTTCCTCTTGTGTGATCTTCTGTTTGATGTCTATGACTGGAGGTGTTTCTAATTTCTTACCCCTTAGTGGGCTGATCTATTCTAAGTTTCTCATGTGAATTTTGGGATGTTGGAACTCTTGTGTGTCTTTTTTGTGATGAAGGTTGTGTGGCCCTCTCTACCCTCCATGAGGATGGATATGGGGAAACATCATTATCTCTATGTGAATAACGGGGTCTAGAACCCTCTTTATGTCTATGTGAGGAGGAAGCCCTTGAAGCTTCCTCATGTCTTTGAGAAGTTTTAGTGTGTTTAGAGGAATCCCTAGAGGTTTCCTCATGTCTCCTTGATTATTATGGTTGTGAGGCCTCTTTGTGTTGATGTGATGTAGTTCGTTGATTTGATTCCCTATTTGGGGTTTCTCAAGGAAATCCTCCAAGGGTTGAGTTATCACCCCTTAGACTCACAAAACTGTGTCTCATGGTCTTCTAAGTAGGTATTTCAATGGTCTTCTTAGATTCGTTCTTAGTATTATACTGAGGATGTCTAATTTTTTTAACCATTTTTTTAGATATTTGGATTTTTTGTTGCACTTAAATATGATCAAACAATATCAAGAAAATGTTTATCTTGATTACAAATTTAAGTGTACCCTAAACGGTTTGCTATATTTTGATGTTTGGGTATTTATTGTTTCTTATTGTTGCTTTGGATTTAGAATGAGGAGACTCATCCATAGTGATAATCAAGAACACTCATGCCAAACATGATTTCTCAAAATATACTAGGGTACACTGCTTAAATACCAATTGGGGGTTCTCCTAGATCTTCCACTCTAAACCAATGATTGTTCCAATAGTGGGAGACAGTTTGAACACAAGTACCTTAGTGTCCTTATAAGTAAGTTCCTCAATCCATTTCTATGAAGCTCTAGTTTACAAACCAATGGAAGGAGATGAATGCCAAAATCACCGAATTGAATTGAGGGTTGGTGATGAAATCCAACTCCTCAATGTTTAAAAGATGCATGTGTGTGTGTGGTTCATTTTAAGTTTTACGTGAATAGGAATGCACCATATAGCAGCAATAAAATTTTCCTATATGCCTAATACAAAATGCATTTCAATTTCATAAATGTGCATCGCTATTATGATATTAATGAATACACTCTATTAGGTGCAAGTATGGCTTTTAGAAAGGACTCAAAGCAATAAAACCAATCACTCAGTTTCTAGCACATTAGATTATAGGGCAAAATTTACATATAGAATCCAATGTTCCTAGCAACGCCTAGTGGAAAATCTAAAAATAAACCTAGGATGTGCAAGATACAAGTTCTTTCTCTTTCATTCTTTCAATTTTCTAGATTGAAGTATTTCTTAATTATCACTGATTTTAATGGAATAGAAATAGAAAGAGAACTATAAAGTGTCAGAGAAGTTGTACCAACCTTTTATATAGCTAAGAGAGTCAATTTTTTGACCTCTGCTGCACTCTAGCTTTGGCCGTTGTTGACCAAAGTGGCTAACTTCTGGTCATTGTTGACCAAAGCGGCTGACCTTTGGCTACTGTTGACCAAAGCGGTTGAATTCTGGCCACTGTAGATTAGAGTGACTAAACCTATATAAAAAACTTGAGTTAGTAAAGAGGCAAAAAAATCAAATAATCTAAATAACTGGGCAAGGGTCCCACTGTGATCACCATCTGTAGTGACCCTAGGGAAGCGGCGCACCGTCCACCAACTAATCTACTTGTGATTCGATTAAATCATTTAATATTTAAACATGCAATAAATTAAAAGCACACAATAGATATAACCATAATGCAAAGAAGTAAATGAATGAATGTTATTATTATTGATATTCTCCATATTAGGTTACATATGAATCTCTCTGAGGGATACCCTTCATTTGATACATGATTTTACACACAAAAGAGGGCAGTGGGTGTATGAAATATTCCCTCGCACAAAGGGGGGCATGCTTTATAAGGCTTCCCAGTGACACACATTAAAATGTATGAAGGCTTACAGATGCCTCCTTCTCTAGGTCTGATTTCTAGAGGGATCCTCTCGTACTCATATGTTGTGGATTTGCCCGATTGAACCTATAGCCCTCAAAATCAATGAAAAAACAACACATGATTAGGTGTCTGAGATTGCCTCCCCGAATGAGGCTGTTAGCAATGAATAATATCAATAAATGCAATGAAACTAGTACTATGCAAGAAAATAACTGAAATAAAGCTTATGCTACTGAAATGAGAGATAAAGTAGAATAAAAGAAACTAACACCTAAAACCCTAGACTAGGTTGTGGGCCACTATCCAAGACAATGGTCATTAAAGTGAAATATCTCTCTTGATACAAAGGCTATGGGCTTAAGTCCTCTAATAATGTTAAAATTATTGCCTTATTTTTTATATTTACCCTTCGATCTGACAGGGATCCGCTATAAGAATCGATCTCCAAGGGAAGCTCTCCAAGTCTCTTAGAATCTCTCCTCAATGATCCAACTTGTTCAAAGTTCTGATGTATGATGCTCTCTCTCTCTGATTGAAATATTGATTAAAGAAAGTCCAAGAATGTCCTAGAAGATCCCCTAATGCTTTCAGGTTTATTCCTTATAAAGTGTTTTGAACCCCTAGGTCAATGTTCAACCCTAGGACTGAATCCCTCATGCGTACTAGGTGTTAGAATGATAAGCTCTTTGTTTTTCTATATTTAACTAAAGTCTAAATCTGGACTTTGAGTCTTCCATGTAGACTGGTCATGATGAGGAATGCAAATTTGTCCCTGCTCATCCTTATTGCATGCAAACTTCCACTTCCACCCAATATTAGGCTGGATGGGTGGCAAAATGCATTAAGCTTAGCTGCTATCATCTACAACGGCTAATGTTTGACCACTCTGAGCTATAGTGACTAGATTATGTTTGCTCTAGTCTACATAATCCAGGCTTGGATGGGCTAAAAATACCCCAATTGAGTGGTAAAAACCAATTTTGACACATGGAAGGTCCCAAGGTTTAGTCACATGACCTATGAGTGTACCCATGTAAGTAGTCTTCCTTACCATGGCATGTTTTAGGTGTCTAGATAAACCAGGGTCTCTGGATGATATACCCACCATCTTTCCACTAGATGATGTGGCTCCTAATATGGATATGAGCTTCTTTGAAGCTCTTGATGTAAATAAAGCCCCTACAGATGTTGTAGATCCAAGCTCTTCAGATGTCATTTTTGTTGAAGACCAAGCTAATTTTGTTGTCACTATCATCATACCTACTGCACTTCATGATCCACTTATTCCTCTTGGTAATGATCTCTTAATTTTGGATGTTGATCCATCGCATACAATTTTTGTGCCATCATCCTTGGTGGCTCCGCAACTCCTCTATGATTTTCTAATGGTTACTTCATGTGATATATTGCATCTTGTCACTGGATTATATGCTACACTTCATCACAACAATCGTTGCTCCATTTGTCCACCGCCACTTGAGTCTGTTTATTGTGATCCGCCTCCACTTTTGTTGTCATTGATGCATACACCCTTCTATTTCTTGATGCTTTATGAGCTCTACAAAATTGATCCATGGCCTCCACCACCATCACCATTATTTCCTACCTATCACATTGACCACTTGTATTTTATTCCATTTTTCAGAATTTAAAGTATAGATCTACAACTTTTCTTGATCATATCGTGTAGTCTTTTGACCATGATTTTCATCCACCACTTCGCTTATTCATGTTCACCATCTAAAGCCACTGCTATTGACATTATTTTCTTCACAGTTGATTTACCGACTCCTGTGCATCATCATTGTAGATCACATGTTTCTAACAATATTTGTCTTGTTGTTGTACATCCTCTGTCAAATCCACCACCAGCCTAACATTTTCACCATATTTCATGCCATTTTCATTTCCACCAGTCTATTTCATATACCCATGATCCACCATTGCCTCCACCATTCCATAAATTAAATTAAATTAATTTTAATTTAATTTAATTTTTAAATACCCATTTTTAATTTTCCCGCTTCCATCCTCCAATAGCCACCAAATACATATTCATTTTGGTCATTTTCATTAAAAGTGTGCACCACTCCATTCAATTTTCAACCATAAATTAAATTATATTATTTTTTAATATAATTTAATTTTTCTCCACCCTTGCACCACTCCATTAAAACCCACATTCAATTTTCAACCATAAATTAAATTATATTATTTTTAATATAATTTAATTTTTTCCACCCATTAAATGCATATCACCCCACCTTTAGTCTTGATCGTTGTCTCGATCACCAATAATTTAATGCAAGCCAAATACTATCCACTTGATCGTTGTCCCGGTCCACCAATAATTTAATGCAAGCGACCCACAATTAACCACAAATTTATTAAATTAAATTAAATATTTTTTAATTTAATTTAATATTTTCCATAACTATTAATGCATAGCTCAGCCAATTCAATGCATGTCCACTTATTTTAAATACCGCAACAATTAAATTTTCCATTTATCACATGGTTTGAGGCATCTTCTGTTGCATCTTCTCTGACATTTTAATTGTTGTTTTCTTCTACCAATTTTTGGGACACATTTTAGCTATCCATCGGTATAGCAGTGTTTACAGTAATTGGAGAGCATTTTTTGTAGCCAGAATCAGATCCAGTGCCAGATTTTGGTTTTATGAAGACCTGTTCAACTTCACCATTTTGGGTCTTCTTATTTTTGTAATAAGAGTGCATTTTTGTTGTACCCAACACTCTTCAGCTACCCATATTTATCTTCTACACTTGTACACATTGGGAACCAATGCTTCCTCAGTGGGGAGAAATGATAGGGATTAGTATGATATTACATTTAATACTCATATGGATCGTGTGTATTAAATGTTGAATTGTAAATGTAAACATACCTATAAATATGTTTTTGATTAATGCAATTGTAAATTTTCATTTATACCATTTTTTGGAATTATTCACTATATTTGAGTTTTCAATGATGTCAAAGGTCGACATGGTTGATAGCAAATAGTGGTAGAAATATCTTCAAGAGAAAATATTAGTTGTAAAATATCAAAGAGTTTGTTTAATATTTAAATCCACCAAAGGTGTTTAAGCATTTAAATATTATTTAATTTAAACATTATAATATAGAAGTCATTTTTAAAAAGAGTGGGTTAACTTGGGTACCACATAAAAAAAGTATGCATATAAATATAAAGTAAAAAGTTCAAATGATTATGGATTTTGTTTTAAGCATTCGATAAAACTTAGTAGTGTGCTCTAGGCAAGTGGACACAGTAGCATGTGTAGGATGAAAGAACACATCAGTGTATGCAAGGCAAAATGACACAACAACATGCATATTGAAAGAATGAAGAACATCTATGCTCACTGAGGATAGCTTAAAGGTGACAACTAGTTCAAAATTACCCTAGTTTTTTTTTAATCCATAGAAGAGGAGCAATGCATATTTTATTTTGAGCACAAGTACCATAGGCTCAAATGTAAGGTGAATAGACCAAAAGAGAGGTGGTAGAGGGTTTGTTTAAAGTACTAGATATGAAAAGAGAGACTTTGCGGTGGTGGAGGTTCAAAACAAGGTGACACACTTGATAAAGCAACCATGATTCATAATATCCTTGGATCTACTTTGACTTTCACTCATCACTCTAAGGAGAATATGGTGAAAGTCGTGTGAAGGCTGATAAGTGATTTGGATGTAGGAAGAGGAGGTTTTTTGTATTTTTTCACTTTCAAAGCAAGCAGTTGTATTGAGTCAGCAAGTGGTGGCACTGAAGGAAACATTGGTGATGGTGCTAAAGGAAGGAAATATGTTAAACGGCATAAAGTCACTAAATTTGGACACAAATATGTTGAATCACTAAAGCAACGAGTAACGAAGATAGTAGAAGTGGTAGCTATGTGAAAGAAGAAGCAAAAACAAGATTTGTAAGATGCATGAGCACAAGGAAGAAAAAGGTACAAATAAATCATCTTTCCCTTTTTATTTCATCAAGTGCTCTAGCTCAAACGGTCACCACCGACAACATTAGGTCTATCTAGCTAGACATCCTGAGTTCGAATCCCGTTAGAACTATGAATTTTGGCTTGGTTATTTTTATAAAAATATTGATGGTCATGACTTCAAATTTAAGTTTGTGAAATTACCTTCCATCAAGCGACATATTTGAGGTGGTTCATTTCAGATGATAAGAATTCTAGTCAAGAGACCAAGGTTTGAATCACGTGTAAATCAAAAATATTTTGGGAAACAAAGTAATAAAGATAAGTGTGTCTTTATTTATACTTGGAAATAGTTTGAATTTGCACTATTTGTTGGAAGAAATTTGAAATTGCTATGAAAGGTTGAATTGAATTATCCAAAGTTTTTAAATGATTATCTTATCATGAGGAGTTTCAAATGAATGTGGGGGTAGTAAATAATTCTTTTTAGAACCTAATAACAAGAAGCAAAATGTAGAGAAATAACATAAATTTGGAAGAAAAAAAATAAAGATAGAGTGTGAATATTAGTGTATGACTTCACCCAAGCATCATATTGAAAAATAATAATTCAACCATCTACAATAAGAAGTAAAGGTCATTTATCCAATGCTAGACTAGGGCTACATTATATGATAAAAATAGAAGTGATAGACTTAATGAATGTGAAAAATATTTTGACCATTTGAATATTCCAACACCAATATATTATTATCTATATGTTCATGATGTGAAATGAATTATGGGTAGAATATGTCTAAATTTCTTTCAAGTTAAATAAAGCAAACTCAATAAAATATGAAGAATTTTATGCAATTATTGATCAAATTTTGGAGTATATTTGAGCAGTGTTTGTAAGTAAATTTTGTAGCAAATTTGAGCAACAGGATTGGTGTTTCCTATGGGTTGGTGCCCATAAACTTGAGAAAGGGGATTCGTGTCTCCTATGTATCGGTGTCCATAAAATTGAGCAAGGGGATTGGTGTCTCCTATGGCTTGGTGTCCATGAACTTGAGCAAGGGGATTGGTGTCCACAAACTTGAGTAAGGAAATTGGTGTCTCTTGTGGATTGGTGTCCATGAACTTGTATAGGGTATTGGTGTCTCCTATGGATTGGTGTCCATGAACTTGTATAGGGGATTGTTGTCTCTTGTGAATTGGTGTCCATGAACTTGTATATGGGATTGGTGTCTCCTATGGGTTAGTGTCCATGAACTTGTATATGAGATTGGTGTCTCCTATGGGTTGGTGCCCAAAAAATTTATTGAAGAAAAATATAAGCAATATTTTGTTGTGGTTTTCTCCCGAGAGGGTGTTTTCGCATAAAATTATTCTCACTTATGTGTATATAAATTGTGCATTGATTTATTATTGATGTTATCATTTGGATTGAAAAGTTTAATCTTATACTGTTCACCCTCCCTATCAGTATAATCTTGTGTTCTTCAATTGGTATCAGATCGGGTTCCTTCAAGAAAGCTTAACAGCTTGAAGGAATATCTTACAAGAACACACATGGCTTGCCAAGAAGGTTTTTCATTAAATAGGGCTCCAATTTTTTATAGGACTAACTATGTTTTCTAGAGCATAAGGATACGAACCTATTTGATAGCACATGGCTACGATATATGCAAATCCATTGAGGATAGGTTCACACCACCTACAACTTCTCCCACAGATCGATATGACAAGAAACCATTTGAAAATAATTCTAGGGAAATGAATGTAATATTACGTAGGTTTTGTGAGTTATATTTTGTTAAATTCATGCAATGCACCTCAACAAAAGAAATATGGAACAAGTACAAAGAACATATGAAGGAGATGACAAGGTTAAAATTGCAGAACTTCAAGACCATAGGAGGAAGTTTGAATATTTGAAAATGAAATATGAGGAAGACATTTCCAAATATCTACTCCACATTGATGAAGTTGTCAACATATTTTATGGACTTGGAGAAAATATTGAAGACACTAATATTGTTCAAAAAATCTTAAGATCACTTCCCATGAGGTTTGATGCAAATGTCTTAGCGATTGAAGAAATGAAGGATCTTAAAACCTTAAGCATGGATGAGCTACATAGAATTCACACATCCTGTGAGTTGAGGACTAAAAAATATCTAAAATCAAAATGGAAGTCTGCATTTAAAGCTTCAAATAAGACAAAGAATAAAGAACCAGAGTCAAGTGAAGAATCAAGTAGCGAAGAAGTAGCTAACTTTGTGCAAAGAAATAATAAGGGTCTAAGAAAATGCAAAGGTATGCATTCTGTGAAATATTTTAATTGTGGTAATATTGGTCACTATGAATCTAATTTCCCATAATCTAGAAGTAGTATCAGTGAAAAAGAAAAGGAATACAAGAAAAATAAATAAAGAAAATTTTATCATGAAAATAAAAATAGGCACGATGAAAACAAGCATGAGAATAAGATATTTCAAAGGCACAAGAAAAATCTTTATGTTAGGGAAGCAAATAGTTCTTCCAATAGTTATGAAATTCTCTCCAATAATTAAAGAGAAGAAATCCTATTTTTGGCCATAGAGGATAAATAAGAAGCTACTGATGTCAAAAACCAAGAAAAAGATAAAGATCCAAAACATGAAGAGGAAGCCATAGTTGACATAGAAGAGGAACTTTTTGTTTCTCTTAAATAATTGAAAAGGCTTAGAAAGAAGAAATCAATATTGAAGACTCAAGTACAAGAGGATGAGAAGACAAAGGTAAATTTTTCACAAGAAGTCATTAACTTGAAAGTTAAAGTTAAATAGGCAAAGCAAATTGAAGAATGTATGACTGAGCAGTTAAAGGCAAAAGAGTTGGAATATAAAAAATTGGAACATGAGGTTGTCTCTTTGAGGAAGGAAGTTGGAAAATCTAATGATAAGCTACAGTAATATCAGGTTTGAGAAAAGTATAGAAATATTGGATGATATTATCAAAACATAGAGATATTCTATTATAAATATTGGACTTGATTTTGGAGAAGGTCAAAAGAAACAAAAGGGGGATTCAAGCTCAAAAGTAATAGAGGCATCAAAGAAAATAATTAGAGAATATCCTAAGACCTATGTTGATGTGTTGAGAAGCAAAAGAATCGAGGAAGAAAATAAAACATCATCAAGGAACTAAGTCCATAACATAAACAACAATGAGGCAACCATGCGGTAATATCCTCCAAGGTATTTTGACAAGTTTTAATTTTTCTTCTGAGGTTATTGTTTTTCATGTAACCATTTTGGTCATAAAGCTATGAATTGCAGGGTTTATGCTAAGAATAATTTTGGCTTCACCAAGAGGAATTTCAATTCATTTGCACCTCTCATGGACTACAACATAATTTGTTACAAATGTAATAATTTTGGGCATACATCTAGATGGTGCAGAATGATGTTCCCTGAACTTCCAAAATCAAGTAAGAAAGAGGATGGTTAAACTGTTCAAAATAATATGACTTCTAAATTTGGAAAAAGAAAATAGAATAAGAAGAGGAGCATAGTAATTTGGGAGTTTTACTCCCATATCATCATTGATTGTCTCAATAAGAGCGAGTAAGGGGGCATTGTCAAGTGTCTTATCTTTCAGCCCTGATAAGCCTTTGCCATCGATGTCAAAGAGGGATAATTTTAGTAAGTGGGAGTAGCATGCATTTTTAGTAAGGGGGAGCAGCTTATCAAGGGGAGCAACTTGTGATCCAGTTGTAATAAAGGATAGTTTCTCTATAGGGTTGCCATCAATGATAAAGGGGGAGATTGTTGGAATTATTCACTATATTTGAGTTGTCATTGATGTCAAAGGCTCACATGATTGATAGAAAACAATAGCAAAAATATCTTTGAGAGAAAATATGAGTTGTAAAATATCAAAGAGTTTGTTTAATATTTAAATCCACCAAAGGTGTTTAAATATTTAAATATTATTGAATTTAAACATTATAATATAGAAGTCATTTTTAAAAATAGTGGGCCAACTTGGGCACCACATAAAATAAGTATGCATATAAATATAAGGTAAAAATTTCAAATGATTATGGATTTTTTTTTAAACCTTTGATATAACGTAGTAGTGTTCTTAGGGCAAGTGGACATAGTAGCATGTGCAAGGCAAAATAACATAGCAATGTGTGTAGGTCAAAAGGATACAATAGCATGTGTAGTGAAAGAAGGATGAAAATCTACGCTCACAAAGGATAGCTTGAAGGTGACAACTAGTCAAAAAATACCCTAGTTTTCATTCGATCCATATAAGAGAAGCGACAGAGAGTTTTTTTTAGCACAAGCAACAAAGGTTCAAAGACAATATGAATAGACCAAAATAGAAGTGGTAGAGAGTTTGTTTCAAGCATCAAATACAAAAAGGAATACTTTGTAGTGGTGGAGGTTCAAAGCAAGGTGACGCACTTGATAAAGCAAACATGATTTATAATATCCTTAGATCTACTTCAAATTTCATTCATAACTTCAAGAATAAGGTGGTGCCAGTCATGTTTAGGTTGATAAGTGATTTGGATGTAAAAAGAGCTGGTGTGTTGCATGTTTTCACTTTCAAAGCAAGTATTTGTGTTGAGTTAGCAAGCGATGGCACTGAAGGAAGCATTGACACTCGTGCTAAAGGAAAGAGAGACATTGAAGGGCATGAAGGCACTAAATATGGATGTAGATATGTTGAATCCCTAAAGTAGTGAGCAACGAAGATAGCAGAAGTGGTAGTTGTATGAAAGCAGAAGCATCAGTTGTGTAAAAGTAGAAGTGGCGATGTAATTTGTAAGACCTATGAGCACAAGAAATAAAAAGGTGCAAATAAATCATATTGCTCTTTTTGTTCCATCGAGCACTCCAGCTCAAAATGTCACCACCGATAGTGTTAGATCTATCTAGATGGATGTCGTAAGTTTGAATTCCATTGGGGCTATGAATTTTGGATTGGTTATTTTTGCAAACATAGTGATGGCTGCAACTTCAAATGGAAGGTCATGAAATTACCTTCCATCAGGTGATGTGGTGGTTTATTTCAATTGATAAGAATTGTAGTCAAGATACTAGGTTTCAAATCAGATGCAAATCAAAAAAAAATGGGAAACAAAGTAATAAATATAAGTGTGTCTATATTTGTACATGGAAATAGTTTGAATTTGCACTAGTTGTTGGAAGAAATTTTAAATTTCTATAAAAGGTTGAATTGAATTATCCAAAGTTTTTAAATGATTATCTTATCATGAGGATTTTTAAATGAATGTGGGGGCAACAAATAATTCTTTTTAGAACCTAAGAACAAGAAGCAAATTGTGGAGAAATAACATAAATTTGGAAGAACAAAAACAAATATAGAGTGTGAATATTAGTGCATGACTTCACCTAAGCATCCAATTGAAAAAGGAGGACAATTCAGCCATCTACAAGAAGAAGTAAAGGTTAGTTATCCAATGCTAGACTAGGGCTACATTTTGTGAGAAAAATAGAAGTGACAGACTTAATGAATGTGAAAAGTATTTTGGCCATTTGAAGCTTCCAACACCAGTATATCATTCTCTATATGTTCATGATGTGAAATGAATTCTGGGTAGAATATGTTTGAATTGCTTTCAAGTTGAAGAAAGCAAACTCAAGAAAAGGTGAAGAATTTGATGCCATTATTGATAAAATTTTGGATTAGATTTGAGCAGTATTTGTAAGCATATTTTAGAGCAGATTTGAGAAATGGGATTGGTGTCTCCTATGGGTTGGTACCCATGAACTTGAGCAAAGGTGTTGGTGTCTCCTATGGATTGGTGTCCATGAACTTGATAAAAGGTATTGGTGTCTCCTATGGATTGGTGTCCACAAACTTTAGCAAGGGGATTGGTGTCTCCTATAGATTGTTGTCCATAAACGTTAACAAGGGGATTGGTGTCTCTTGTGGATTGGTGTCCATGAAATTTTATAGGGGATTGGTGTATCCTATAGATTGGTTTCTACAAACTTTTATAGATATTGGTGTCTCCTATGGATTTGTGTCCATAAACTTGTATACGGTATTGGTGTCTCCTATGGATTTATGTCCATGAACTTGTATATAAAATTGATGTCTCCTATGGGTTGGTGCCCATGCAATTTATTGAAGAAAAATATAAGCAATATTTTACCGTGGTTTTCTCCTAAGAAGATGTTTCCACGTAAAAGCATTGTCTCTTATGTGTATAGAAATTGTGCATTAAGTTTTTTTTGCATTCATATTATTGATGTTATCATTTGGATTGAAAATTTTTATCTTATACTATTCACCCCCCTCTCAGTATAATATTGTGTTCTTCAATTGGTATTAGAGTGGGTTCCTTCATAAAAGCCTAACATCTTGAAGGAAGATCTTACAAGAACACACATCGATTTCCAAGAAGGTTTTTCATAAAATAGGGATCCATTTTTTTATGGGACTAACTATACTTTCTAGAGAATAAGGATGTGAATCTATTTGTGTTGGACATTTTGAGTCCCTACGCTAAAAGTTATCATTGATGTCAAAAGGACCTATGTAAGTAAGCACTATGATTTTTCTCCACAAAGAGCTTCATGAGAAGCAAAGGTTTTGATCAAAGGTTCTAGAATGGATGCATGGAATTTGGTTCCAAAAGGAGCTTCAAGTGAAGCTTAGCAAAAGTTTTTTATGAAAACCAAGGAAGGTAAGGAAAGTTTTTATTTAAAACCAATGGATGGTATATTTGAGAAATGGGATTTGTGTCTCCTATGGGTTGGTGCCCACAAACTTGAGCAAGGATGTTGGTGTCTCCTATGGATTGGTGTCCATGAACTTGAGCAAAGGTATTGGTGTCTCCTATGGATTTGTGTCCATAAACTTTAGCAAGGGGATTGGTGTCTCCTATAGATCGGTGTCTAAAAACTTGAGAAAGGGGATTAGTGTCTCCTATGGATTGGTTTCCATGAACTTGTATAGGGGATTGTTGTATCCTATAGATTGGTGTCCATAAACTTGTATAGGATATTTGTGTCTCTTATGGATTTGTGTCCATAAACTTGTATAGGGGATTGGTGACTCCTATGGATTGGTGTCCATGAACTTGTATAGAAGATTGGTGTCTCCTATGGGTTGGTGCCCATGCAATTTATTGAATAGAAATATAACAATATTTTCCTATGGTTTTCTACTGAGAGGGTGTTTCCACATAAAATAATTATCTCTTGTGTATAGAAATTGTGCATTGAGTTTTTTTTGCATTCATATTATTGATGTTATCATTTGGATTGAAAATTTTTATCTTATACTATTCACCCCCTCTTAGTATAATATTATGTTCTTCAATTGGTATCAGAGTGAGTTCCTTCATAAAATCCTAACAACTTGAAGGAATATCTTACAAGAACACACATAGCTTTTCAAGAAGGTTTTTCATCAAATAGGGCTCCATTTTTTTATGGGACTAACTATACTTTCTAGAGAATAAGGATGTGAATCTATTTGTGTTGGACATTTTGATTCCCTAAGCTAAAAAATTTCATTGATGTCAAAAGGACCTATGTAAGTAAGCACTATGATTTTGCTCCACAAAGAGCCTCATGAGAAGCAAAGGTTTTGATCAAAGGTTCTAGAAGGGATGCATGGTATTTGGTTCCAAAAGGAGCTTCAAGGGAATCTTAGCAAAAGGTTTTTATGAAAACAAATTAAGGTAAGAAAAGGTTTTATTTGAAACTAATGGATGGCAGATTTGAAATGGGTTTTTCTTAAAACCCAAGTTGGCTTTTCGTTTCATTGAAAAAGGTGCCCCGATGATGGAGAAATTTAATTTTAAAGGTTTAATTTAAATTTTAATTTATTTAAATTTTAAATTTAAATTTTAAAATTAAATAAAATGTTTTCCCTCCTTTATTATTAGCACCACCGACATCATGAGGGCAATGTTAAAAGGGTCGACGTATTCACATTGAAGGATGGCTTATATAAATAAGCCAAAAGTTTTCCATTTAATAAACCTAAGGAGTGTCGCATGATTTTTGAAAACACAAAGTATTTCTACATCCAAATATTGCACAAAAAATTTCATGGAGTGTGACATGGGCAGTCAAGTCATGGACGGTCAAATTTTTGGTGCCTTGTGAGGAAAGCTCATGCAGTTTAAGGAAGAGAGTGCCCAAGGCACTCACATGGGCAGTCTTAGCTCACGCGGCTTAGCTATCACTTGGCAGCACGGTGGGAAAATATTTGAAACACCAAAGCCCTTCGAGGGCTCCTTTGAGGTATGCGCTTTGACTTCGATATTTGCGAGGGTCAAAATTTTAATTAAAATATTTTCTTGCTATGGTTTGATTATGTTTTTGTGGGAGATATAAGGTTGAGCAATCTTTAATATTTTAATAATTTTAATATTTGATTAATGTGGGATATTGCCTGAGAAATATTTGTGATTATTTTTTAGTGCAAAAGTTTTGAAAGGAAGGATATAAAATATTTGATTTATTTTATGGTATAAGTGGTTTTTGGAGTGACAAGGTTATGCAATGTTTTGATTTATTTTATTTTATGGTATAAGTGGTTTTAGGAGTGATAAGTAAGTTGTGCATTAATTCTTAAAAAGGTTTTCTAATTAAAATCCTTGGTGAATATTATTGTGAAGTGGAGTAATGTTGATTATTTTGTGATCTTCTAACCCTTGTGAATATTGGAAAAATAATATTGTGATTGTGGCAAATTTCCAAAGAGGCTTCTTCATCTTCATTAAAGGTATGGGCACATTTTCCTATTGATTTATTTTGGTGGTTGATTTTTGAAAATATCTTTGTAGTGAAAAGGATTGATTGTGGTTTCCTTTTCGAAAGTGATTGGTTTAATGCTTCAAGGTTTTATGGATTGATAGTTGTGATTAAACCTTGTTTTATAAGCATTGTTTTTGGAGACCATTGGTTGTGCAAATAAATTGAACTTGAGTTAGAAGAGAACATGAGTATCATTTTTATGTGATATTTATTGTTGAGCATTGTTGGAAACATTTTGAGTTGATTGATACATTCTTGGACTAGGGTTTGTGAGAAAGGGTTGTTCATTGAGGTGATTGGTTGAGTTGAGTTGATTGAGCCTAGTCAAGTGGATGCATGTGGTTGTTCAAGTTCCATAAAACAAACTATTCTATATTCTTCATTTGATTTGATATTGAGATTTGAGAATAGAAAATATAGAGTCTCTAACAATTCTCTTTATGCGTCTATGAAATTGATTTGAGTTGAGATTGGGATTTGAGTATAGAACATATAGAGTCTCTAACAATTCTCTTTATGCTTCTATGATATTGATTTGAGTTGATATGGGATTTTAGTATAGAACATATTGAGTCTCTATCAATTATCTTTATGATTCTATGATATTGGACAAGTTCTATGTGAGCTTGTTAAGCAGGTTTGAGATAAGTCTTTGAGAATGATTGTGGATTGATTTTGAGTAAGCTTTTGTGGAAGCTTGCTATGCAAATTTGAGAAAGTCTTAGGGAGGACTTATTGAGCAGATTTGGAAAGGTTCTATGTGGACCTATTGATCATATTTGAGAAGAATTTATGTGGACCTGTTGAGCAGATTTGGATAGGTTCTATGTGGACCTGTTGAGCAGATTTTGACAGGTTCTATGTGGACCTATTGAGCATATTTGAGTAGGTTTTATGTGGACCTATTGAGCATATTTGTACAATTTCTTCATGAGATTTTTGAGAAGATTTAGACAAGTTCTGAGTGAGTTTGTCGAGTAGATTTGAGAATGTTTTGAGTGAACCTATTGAGAAAGATATTTAGAGGTGATAGAGTATAGAGGATAGAGTCTCAGTGGATAGAGATCTAGTAGCTAGGACAATTAAATATAGATCTGATTTAGGAGTCTTCAAGTGGAGAGAGATCCACCAGTTAGTATAGCAGAGATACACAGTCTTCTAGAATATCACTAGCCATAGTAGAAATGGAAAGAGTTATCCTATGGAAGATATCCATAAACTTGATATTAGGGTATCAATAGTTCTTTTGGACAGAGGTCCATAAACATTGTAATTGGGAAGGATTCCCAAAGAGATTTATTGAGAAAATTTTAGTAAAATATTTTCTCCGTGGAGTAGCCCACATTGGGTGAACCACATAAATTATGGTGTCTCTATTGTGTATGGTGTTTTGTGCATTGCTTTGATTACTGTTATTGATACTGCTATCTATACACTACATAATATTGAATTGAAATAAAAAGTAAAAAGGGGTCTTATACTATTCACCCCCCTCTTAGTATAAGATTTTGTTCTCCGATTGGTATCAGAGTAGGTTCCTTCAAAAGAGTTTGAAAGATTGAAGGAAAAGCGGTCTAAGAACACAATGGATCAAAAGGATCAAAGAGACTAACCCTTCAATAATGCAGTACCAGTCATTTATGGAAGTGACTTCTTATATTGGTGTATGCTGATGAGATTTTACTTTATGGCACTTGGAAATGAAGTTTGGGATGCAGTGGAACTTGGATATGATTCAACAACCAATCCTCCTACAGATAAGGAAGGTAATCTTCTAATGCATGCAAATTCAAGAGCTATGAATGCAATTATAAAAGGGCTGCATAGATTAGAATCTATGAAGGTTATGGAATGTAAAAAAATAAAATAAATGTGGGAAATTCTACATGAGATATATGAGATAAAGGAGTCAAAATGGCTAAGATTAAAAATCTCAAAGGATAATTTGAGAACCTAAGAATGAGGTATGATGAAAATATTCATAACTATCTCAACAAGGTTGATGAACTTGTACATGAGATGAAAGGTCTTGGAATGAAGTTTTATGAATATGATGCTTGTGATAAGATCTTGAGGACTCTTCCAAAAAGGTATAGTGAAAAGGTTTCTACTATAGAAACATCAATTGATAGTGATTATTTGACAAGGAATTATTTGCTTGGAATGTTTACTACTTTTGATATAAGAACAAAATATCCTATTCCTCTGAAAGAAGCTGCTTTCAAAGTAGATAAAAAGAAAAATGGAAAGAATATAGAACTAAGCAGTGATTCATCTAGTGATGAAGAAGAAAATTATGGTAGAAGATATAGAGGTTACAGAAGACCCATAGATCTAATATCTATCAAATGTTTAAATTATGGATGATATGGACACTATACAATAGAATACAAAGAGCTAAAAGGTAAAAATAATTAAGAAAAATAGGATCACAGATACAGGGAATCATAAAGGCATAGGTATGAGAAGAAAAGCAAGAATGGAAAAAATAGACAAGGAAATAATTTCTTCCAGAGACAAAAGAGAAGCTACTATGCAGAAAATACAAGTACTCAATTAAAAGTGATGCTAGTTTTTCAGACAATGATAGATATGAAGTCCTATTTATGGTTAAAGAGAAATATCTAGTTAAGAAAAGGACTCTAGTTATTCTCAAGTGTTTTAGATGTTGTAAATTTGAACATCTTGAATATGATTGCACTAGGGATGGTTATAGTTTCAGTGATGATGATTTTAAAGTTGCACTTGAAATACCAGATGAGAATATTCTAATGGCTTTGGAAGATAAATAAAGTGATCCTATAGAATACAAGTCAAAAGGAAGTAATGATAAGTACAAAGGTAACAAAATATAATATTATTCAGTAGAGAATGGTTATGATATCAAGGGAGAACTTATCTATGCCCTTGACACAATAAATAAGGCTAGAAAGCAACACTCCAATCTTGAAATTCAGTTTCAATAATGTGATGAAGAAAGGTTATTGCTCATAGAGGATTTAGAGAATTCAAAGGCTAAGGCAAGCAAGTTCAAGGATAAGTTAGAAGCAAATATTTTGGAATATGAGAAGTTAGCACAATAAGTGGTTACTCTAAAAGAAAACTTAAAGGACTCCAAGATCAAGATGAAGAGTTTCACAAATAGCTCTAATAACTTGGATAAGTTCATCTATGGACAATAGTGAACATCATGTTCAATAGGTCTTGGATTTGGAAAGGTTCAAAATAAATAGGAAAAATAATCTACTTCAAGTCTTGATGAAGAAGAAAATTCAGAAGAAGATACATCAGAAGAAGATAGTTTAAGTGAAATTGGGACATCAAAGGATGATTTGTACAACAAAGAGTTACAAAGAGAGGAACAATGCACAAAGAAGATACGTATGGAACAACAATCAGAACAGGAGACCAATGAGGTCAAGACAAGGAGGCTTCAATGGAATATATTTTTCATGTCACAGGTTTGGACACATGGCTTCACAGTGCAAGACCCATGAAAGATAGGTATATAGAAAAGAACAAATTTTCCAAGTTTATTGCTACTCATACAATGAGTTTGGTCACAAGGTAATGAATTGCATGGGAAGGGGCTAAGCCATGGGAAGGGGCTAAGCTAAGAGGCTCAATCTTAGCCCTGAGCCCCAAAGGTGACCCTTTGCCATTGATGTCAAAGGCGGAGATATTTGTGTATTGGGGAGAGATTTGATATGCAGAGAGATTTTATATTTGAGATAGCATTGAGATAGGGGGAGCAAATACCTAAGAGAACAAAAAAGAAGGTCAGGCTTCAGTAAAATGAATATGGGTTGCCATAAATGACAAAGGGGGAGATTATTGGACATTTTGAGTCCCTAAGCTAAAAATTTTCATTGATGTCAAAAGGACCTATGTAAGTAAGCACTATGATTTTTCTCCACAAAGAGCTTCATAAGAAGCAAAGGTTTTGATCAAATTTTCTAGAAGGAATGCATGGCATTTGGTTCCAAAAGGATCTTCAAGGGAAGCTTAGCAAAAGGTTTTTATGAAAACCAAGGAACGCAAGGAAAAGTTTTAATGTAAAACCAATGGATGGTAGATTTGAAATGGGTTTTTCTTAAAACACAAGTTGGATTTTCATTTCATCGAAAAAGGTGCCCCGGTGATGGATAAATTTAATTTTAAAGGTTTATTTTAAATTTAAATTTATTTAAAATTTAAATTTAAATTTTAAAATTAAATAAAAGGTTTTTTCCTCCTTTCTTATTGGCACCGCCGACATCATGAGGGCAATGTTAAAAGGACCGATGTATTCACATTGAAGGATGTCTTATATAAATAAGACAAAGGTTTTCCATATAATAAACCTAAGGAGGTTTGCATGATTTTTGAAAATCTAAAGTATTTTTGCATCTGAATATTGAACAATGAATTTTGTGGAGTGTGACATGGGCAGTCAAGTCATGGATGGTCAAATTTTTGGTGCCTTGTGAGTAAATCACATGTAATTTAAGGAAGAGAGTGCCCAAGGCACTCACGTGGGCAATCTTAGCTCATGTGTCTTATTTGCCACTTGGCAGCACAGTGGGCAGAGGTTCAAAACTCCAAAGCCATTTGAGGGCTCCTTTGAGGTATGCGCTCTAACTCCGATATTTGTAGGGGTCAAAATTTTAATTAAAATATTTGCTTGCTATGGTTTGATTATGTTTTTGTGGGAGATATAAGGTTGAGCAAGATTTAATATTTTAATATTTGACTAATGTGGGATATTGCCTAAGAAATCTTTGTGATTATTTTTTAGTGCAAAAGTGTTGAAAGGAAGGATATAAAATATTTTATTTATTTTATGGTATAAGTGGTTTTTGGAGTGACAAGGTTATGCAATGTTTTGATTTATTTATTTTATGGTACAAGTGGTTTTAGGAGTGATAAGGAAGTGCATTAATTATTAAGAAGGTTTTATAATTAAAAGCCTTGGTGAATATTATTGTGAAGTGGAGTAATGTTGATTATTTTGTGATATTCTAACCCTTGTGAAGATTGGCAAAAGAATATTGTGATTATGGTAGATTTTCAAAGAGGCTTCTTCATATTCATTAAAGGTATGGGCACTTATTCCTATTGATTTATTTTGGTGGTTGATTTCTGAAAATATATTTGGAGTGAAAAGGATTGATTGTGTTTTCCTTTTCGAAAGTTATTGGTTTAATGCTTCAAGGTTTTCTGGAATGAGAGTTGTGATTAAACCTTTTTTTATAAGCATTGTTGTTGGAACCCATTGGTTGTGCAAAGAACTTGAACTTGAGCTAGAAGAGAACATGAGTATCATTTTTATGTGAGAATTTTTTTTCACCATTGTTGGAAACATTTTGAGTTGATTGATACATGCTTGGACTAGGGTTTTTGAGAAAGGGTTGTTCATTGAGGTGATTGGTTGAGTTGAGTTGATTGAGCCTAGTCAAGTGGATGCATGTGGTTGTTCAAGTTCCATAAAACAAACTATTCTATATTCTTTATTTGAGTTGAGATTGATATTTGAGAATAGAACATATAAAGTCTCTAAAAATTCTCTTTATGCTTCTATGAGATTGATTTGAGTTGATATTGGGATTTGAGTATATAACATATAGAGTCTCTAACAATTCTCTTTATGCTTCTATGAGATTGATTTGAGTTGAGATTGGTATTTGAGTATAGAACATATTGAGTCTCTAACAATTCTCTTTATGATTCTATGAGACTGGACAAGTTCTGTGTGAGCTTGTTAAGTAGATTTGAGACAAGTCTTTGAGAAGGCTTGTGGACTGATTTTGAGTAAGATTTTGTGGAAGCTTGCTATGCAGATTTGAGCAAGTCCTAGAGAGGAATTATTGAGCAGATTTGGATAGGTTCTGTGTGGATCTGTTGAGCAAATTTGAGCAGTTTTTGTGTGGACCTTTTGAGCATATTTAGACAGGTTCTGTATGGATCTATTGAGCATATTTGAGCAGGTTATATGTGGACCTATTGAGCATATTTGGACAAGTTATGAGTGATATTTTTGAGTATATTTGGACAAGTTATGAGTGAGCTTGTTGAGCATATTTGAGAAGGTTCTGAGTGAACCTATTGAGACATATCTTTGGAGGTGGCAAAGTATAGAGGATAGAGTCTTAGTGGATAGAGATCCAGTAGCCAAGATAGTTGAAGACAAATCTAAGTGAGGAGTATTCAAGTGGAGAGAGATCCACTAGTCAATGTAGTAGAGAGACAGAGTCTTCTAGAAGATCACTAGCCAGAGCAGAAGGGGAAAGAGTTCTCCTGTGGAAGAGATCCATGAACTTGAGATTAGGGGATCAACATATCCTTTGGATAGAGGTCCATAAAAATTGTAATTTGGAAGGATTCCCAAAGAGATTGATTGAGAAAATATTATTAAAATATTTTCTCCGTGGAGTAGCCCACATTGGATGAACCACACAAATTGTGGTGTCTTTATTGTGTATGATGTTTTGTGCATTACTTTGATTATTTCTATTGATACTATTATTTATACACTGCATAATATTGAATTGAAATAAAAAGTAAAAAGGGGTCTTACACTGTTCACCCCTCCTCTAAGTATAAGCTTATGTTCTTTAATTTGATGGTACATGCCTAGGATATATGGCAATCCATTGAGTATGGGTTCACACCACCTACAACTCCTCCCATGGATAGAGATGAAAATAAACCATTTGAAAATAATACCAGGGCAATGAATGACATATTAAGTAGGTTATGTGAGTTAGAGTTTGTGAAAGTCATGCAATACACCTCAACAAAAGAAATCTGGGACAAGTTACAAAGAACATATGAAGGATATGACAGGGTTAAAATGGTATAACTTCAAACCCATGGGAGGAAGTTTGAATATTTAAAGATGAATTATGAGGAAGATATTGCCAAATATCTACATTACGTTGATGAATTCGTCAACACCATTTGTGGACTTGGAGAAAATATTGAAGACTCTAATATTGTTTAGAAAATATTAAGGTCAATTCCCATGAGGTTTGATGCAAAGGTCTCGACGATTGAAGAAATGATCTTAAAACCTTAAGCATGGATGAGCTAAATGGAATTATCATAGCCTATGAGATGAAGACTAAAAAAGATCAAAAATCCAAATGGGAGGATGCATTTAAAGCTTCAAATAATACAAATAATAAAGAACCAGAGTCAAGTGAAGAATCAAGCAGCGAAGAAGAAACTAAATTTGTGCGAAGAAATAAGAAGGGTCCAAGAAAATACAAAGGCATGCATTCTGTGAAATGTTTTAGTTGTGGTAACATTGTTCACTATGCATCTAATTTCCCACAAGCTGGAAGTAGTAGCAGTGAGAACAAAAAGGAATACAAGAAAAATAAATACAATTTTATCATGAAAAGAAAATAGGTACATTCAAAACAAGCATGAGAAGATATTTCAAATGCACAAGAAAAGTCTTTATGTTGAGAAAGCAAGTAGTTTTTCCAGTAGTGATGAAAGTCTCTATGATAATGAAAGAGAAGAAATCTTTTTTTTTTTCATAGAAGAGAAAGAAGAAGCTCCTAATGTCAAAAACCAAGAAAAAAAGGAAGATCCAAAAAAAGAAGAGGAAGCCATAGTTGACATAGAAAAGTAACTTGTTTTTGATATTGAATATTTGAAATTTTTTATAAATAAGAACTCAATATTTAAGACTCAAGTATAAGAGGATGAGAAGACAAAGGTAAAGTTGTCACAATAACTCATTAACTTGAAAGATAAATTTGAAGAGGTAAAGCAAATTGAAGAAGGTATGACTGAACAGATAAAGGTAAAAGAGTTGGAATGTAAAATAATAGAACATGAGGTTGTCTCTCAGAGGAAGGAAGTTGAAAAATCTAATTATAAGCTATAGAAAAATATCAGGTTTGAGAAAAGCACAAAAAAATTGGATGATATTATCAAAACATAGAGATATTTGGTTATAAATATTAGACTTGGTTTTGGAGAAGGTCAAAAGAAACAAAAGGGGAAGTCAAGCTCAAAAGGAAGAGAGGAATCAAAGAAAATAATTAGAGAAGAGCATAAGACCTATGTTGATTTGTTGAGAATTTGAAGCATCAAATAGGAAGAAAACAAAGCATCATCAAGGAACGAAGTCCATCATAGAAATAGCAATGAGAGAACCATGCGGTAATATCCTCCAAGGCAATCAAACAGGTTTGAATATTTCTTCTAATATTATTGTTTTTTATGTAACCATTTTGGTCATAAAGTTGTAAATTGTAGGGTCCATGCTAAGAATAATTTTGGTTTCACCAAGAGGAATTTCAATTCATTTGCACCTCTCATGGACTACAACATTATTTTTTACAAATGTAATAATTTTGGGCGTACATCTAGATGGTGGAGAATGATGTTCCATGAACTTTTAAAATTAAGTAAGAAGGAGGATGGTCGAATTATTCAAAAGAATATGACCTCCAAAGTTTGGAAAAATAAAATAGAACAAAAAGAGGAGTGTAGTAATTTGGGAGTTTTGCTCCCATCTCATCATTGATTGTTTCAGTAAGAGTAGGAATTAAGATTGTGTTATGAAGTGTCTTATATTTCAACCTCAAGGAGCATTTGCCATTGATGTCAAAGAGGGAGAATTTCAGTAAGGGAAGCAACATGTATTTTCAGTAAGAGGAGCAGCTTATCAAGGGAAGAAACTTGTGATCCAGTTGCAATAAAGGATAGTTTCTTTGCATGGTTGCTATCAATGAAAAAGGGGGATATTATTGGAATTATTCACTATATTTGAGTTGTCATTGGTGTCAAAGGTCGACATGGTTGATATAAAACCATGGCATAAATATCTTCAAGAGAAAATATGAGTTGTAAAATATCAAAGGGTTTGTTTAATATTTAAATCCACCAAAGGTGTTTAAAGATTTATATATTATTGAATTTAAACACTATAATATAGAAGTCATTTTTTAAAAGAGTGGCTTGACTTGGGAACCACATAAAATAAGTATGCATATAAAAATAAGGTAAAAATTTCAAATAATTATGGATTTTTTTAAGCCTTCGATATAACTTAGTAGTGTGCTCAGGGCAAGTGGAAACAATAGTGTGTGTAGGATGAAATAACGCAATAGCATGTTCTAGGCAAAAGTACATAACAATGTGCATAGTGAAATAAGGATGAACATATGCGCTCATTGAGAATAGATTGAAGGTGATAACTAGTCTGAAATTGCCCTAGTTTTCATTCAATCCATACAAGAGGAGTGGTAGAGAGTTTATTTTGAGCACAAGTGATGGATATTCAAAGGTAAGGTGAATAGACTAGAAGAGAAGTGGTGAAGAGTTTGTTTCAAGCATCATATACAAAAAGAGAGACTCTGTAGTGGTAGAAGTTCAAAGCAAGGTGACACGCTTGATAAAGCAACCACAATTCAAAATATCCTTGGATCTACTTTGAATTTTATTTGTCACTTCAAGGAGAATGTGGTGTCAGTCATGTGAAGGCTAATAAGTGATTCAGGTGTAGGAAGAGGAGGTTTATTGCATGTTTTCACTTTTAAAGCAAGAAGTTGTGCGGAGTCAACAAGCAGTGGCACTGAATCAAGTATTGGTGTTGGTGTTAAAGGAAGGAGAGATGCTAAATGGTATGGAGGTGCACAATCTAGATGCAAAGATGTTAAATCCCTAAATTAGTGAGCAACAAAGATAGAAGAAGTGGTAGCTATGTGAAATTACAAGCAACAACTATGTGAAAGTAGAAGCAAAAGTGAGATTTTTAGGACATGTGAGTACAAGAAATAAAAAGGTACAAATAAATCATCTTACCCTTTTTGTTTCATCGAGCGCTCTAGATCAAACGGTCACCACTGACAGCATTAGGTCTATCTAGTTGGAAGTCCTAAGTTTGAATCCTTCTGAGGCTATGAATTTTATCTTGGTTATTTTTGCAAACATAGTGATGTTCATTTCTTCAAATTGAAGGTCATGAAATTACCTTCCATCAGGTGGTGTAGTTGAGGTGGTTTATTTCAGATGATAAGAATTGTAGTCAAGAGACCAAGGTTTGAATCACGTGCAAATAAAAATTATTTTGGGAAACAAAGTAATAAAGATAAGTGTGCCTTTATTTATACTTGGAAATAGTTTGAATTTGCACTAGCTATTGGAAGAAATTTGAAATTTCTATGAAAGTTTGAATTGAATTATCCAAAGTTTTTCAATGATTATCTTATAATGAGGAGTTTTAAATGAATGTGGGGGAAGAAAATAATTCTTTTTAAAACCTAAGAGTAAGAAGTAAATTGTGGAGAAATAACATAATTTTGGAAGAATAAAAACAAATATAGAGTGTGAATATTAGTGCATGACTTCACCCAAGCATCCAATTGAAAAAGAACGACAATTCAGCCATCTACAAGAAGTAAAGTTCAAATATACAATGCTAGAATAGGGCTACATTTTGTGATAAAAATAGATGCGATAAACTTAATGAATATGAAAATTAGTTTGGACATTTTAAGCTTCCAACACCAATATATCTTTCTCTATATGTTCATGGTGTGAAATGAATTCTAGGTAGAAAGCAAACTCAAGAAAATGTGAAGAATTTGATGCCATTATTGATCAAATTTTGCAGTAGATTTGATCAGTGTTTGTAAATAAATTTTAGAGTAGATTTGAGCAGTGTTTGTAAATAAATTTTGGAGTATATTTGAGCAGTTTTTGTAAAAAAAAATTGGAGTAGATTTTAGCAAGGGGATTGGTGTCTCTTGTGGGTTGGTGCCACAAACTTGAGCGAGGGGATTGGTGTCTCCAATGGATTGGTGTCCACAAACTTGAGCAAGGGGATTGGTGTCTCCTGTGGATTGGTTTCCATGAACTTGAGCAAGGGGATTGGTGTCTCCTATGGATTGGTGTCCACAAACTTGAGCAAATGGGATTGGTATCTCCTATGGATTGGTGTCCACAAACTTGATCAATGGGATTGGTGTCTATGAACTTGTATAGGGGATTGGTGTCTCCTATGGATTGGTGTCCACAAACTTGTATAGGGGATTGGTGTCTCCTATGGATTTGTGTCCATGAACTTGTATAGGGGATTGGTGTCTCCTGTGGGTTGGTGCCCATGAAATTTATTGAAGAAAAATATAAGCAATATTTTGCCGTGGTTTTCTCCCGAGAGGGTGTTTCCACGTAAAAGCATTGTCTCTTATGTGTATGGAAATTGTGCATTGATTTATTATTGCATTTATATTATTGTTGTTATCATTTGGATTGAAAATTTTTATCTTATACTATTCACCCCCCTCTCAGTATAAGCTTGTGTTCTTCAATTGGTATTAGAGTGGGTTCCTTCATGAAAGCCTAACAACTTGAAGGAAGATCTTACAAGAACACACATGGCTTGCCAAGAAGGTTTTTCATCAAATAGGGCTCCATTGTTTTATGGGACTAACTATGCTTTCTAGAGCATAAGGATGTGAACCTATTTGATGGCACATGGCTATGATATATGGCAATCCATTGAGGATGGGTTCACACCACCTACAACTCCTCCCATGGATCGAGATGGCAAGAAACCATTTGAAAATAATGCCAAGGCAATGAATGCAATATTAAGTGGGTTATGTGAGTTAGATTTTGTGAAATTCATGCAATGCACCTCAAAAAAATAAATATGGGACAAGTTACAAAGAACATATGAAGGAGACGACAAGGTTAAAATGGCAAAACTTCAAACCCACAGGAGGAAGTTTGAATATTTGAAGATGAAATATGAGGAAGATATTGCCAAATATCTACTCCACATTGATGAAGTTGTCAACACCATTTGTGGACTTGGAGAAAATATTGAAGACTCTAATATTATTCAAAAAATATTAAGGTCACTTCCCATGAGGTTTGATGCAAAGGTCTCGGTGATTGAAGAAATGAAGGATCTTAAAACCTTAAGCATGGATGAGCTACACGAAATTCTCATAGCCTATGATATGAGGACTGAAAAATATCAAACATCCAAATGGGAGGCTGCATTTAAAGCTTCAAAGAAGACAAAGAATAAAGAACCAGAGTCAAGTGAAGAATCAAGCAGTGAAGAAGAAGCTAACTTTGTGCAAAGAAATAATAAGGGTCCAAGAAAACACAAAGGTATGCATTCTATGAAATGTTTTAATTGTGGTAACATTGGTCACTATGCATCTAATTGCCCACAATCTAGAAGTAGTAGCAGTGAAGAAGAAAAGGAATACAAGAAAAAGAAAGAAAGAAAATTTTATCATGAAAAGAAAAACAGGCACGGTCAAAACAAGCATGAGAAGATCTTTCAAAGGCACAAGAAGAGTCTTTATGTTGAGGAAGCAAGTAGTTCTTCCAGTAGTGATGAAAGCCTCTCCGATAGTGAAAGAGAAGAAATCCTATTTTTGGCCATAGAGGAGAAAGAAGAAGCTCCTGATGTCAAAAACCAAGAAAAAGAGAAAGATCCAAAAAATGAAGAGGAAGCCATAGTTGACATAGAAGAGGAACTTGTTGTTGCTCTTGAAGAGTTGAAAAGGCTTAGAAATAAGAACTCAAGATTGAAGACTCAAGTACAAGAGGATGAGAAGACAAAGGTAAAGTTTTCGCAAGAACTCATTAACTTGAAAGTTAAAGTTGAAGAGGCAAAGTGAATTGAAGAAGGTATGACTGAGCAGTTAAAGGCAAAAGAGTTGGAATGTGAAAAATTAGAACATGAGGTTGTCTCTCTAAGGAAGGAAGTTGAAAAATCTAATGATAAGCTACAAAAAATATCATGTTTGAGAAAAGCATAGAAATATTGGATGATATTATCAAAACACAAATATCTTCGGTTATAAATACTAGACTTGGTTTTGGAGAAGGTCAAAAGAAATAAAAGGGGGAGTCAAGATCAAAAGGAAGAGAGGCATCAAAGAAAATAATTAAAGAAGAGCCTAAGACCTATGTTGATGTGTTGAGAAGTGGAAGCATCAAGGAGGAAGAAAACAAAGCATCATCAAGGAATGAATTCCATCACAAAAATAGCAATGAGAGAACCATGCGGTAATATCCTCCAAGGCAATCAGATAGGTTTCAATATTTCTTTCGAGGTTATTGTTTTTCATGTAACCATTTTGGTCATAAAGTTGTAAATTATAGGGTTCATGCTAAGAATAATTTTGGCTTCACCAAGAGGAATTTCAATTCATTTGCACCTCTCATGGACTACAACATCATTTGTTACAAATATAATAATTTTGGGCATATAGCTAGATGGTGTAGAACGGTGTTCCCTGAACTTATGAAATCAAGTAAGAAGGAGGATGGTCAAATTGTTCAAAATAATATGACCTCCAAAGTTTGGAAAAATAAAATAGAACAAGAAGAGGAGCATAGTAATTTGGGAGTTTTACTCCCATATCATCATTGATTGTCTCAGTAAGAGTAGGGAGTAAGGGGGTGTTGTCAAGTGTCTTATCTTTCAGCCTCAAGGAGCCTTTGCCATTGATGTCAAAGGGGGAGAATTTTAGTAAGGAAGAGCAACATGTATTTTTAGTAAGGGGGAGCAACTTGTCAGGGGGAGAAACTTGTGATCCATTTGCAATAAAGGATAGTTTCTTTGCAAGGTTGCCATCAATGACAAAGGAGGATATTATTGGAATTATTCACTATATTTGAGTTGTCATTGATGTCAAAGGTCAACATGGTTGATAGCAAACAGTGGCAGAAATATCTTCAAGAGAAAATATGAGTTGTAAAATATAAAAGGGTTTATTTAATATTTAAATCCACCAAAGGTGTTTAAATATTTAAATATTATTGAATTTAAACATTATAATATAGAAGTCATTTTTAAAAAGAGTGGACCGACTTGGGTGCCACATAAAATAAGTATGCATATAAATATAAGGTAAAAATTTCAAATTATTATGGATTTTGTTTTAAGCCTTCGATATAACTTAGTAGCATGCTCAGGGAAAGTGGACATAGTAGTGTGTGTAGGGTGAATGAACATAGCAATGTGTGCAGGGTGAAAGGACACAGAAGCATGTGCAGTGAAAATTATGAACATTTGAGCTCACTAAGGATAGCTTGAAGGCGACAACTAGTCTGAAATTATCCTAGTTTTTATTTGATCCATAGAATAGGAGCAGAGGAGAGTTTATTTCGAGCAAAAGTGATGGAGATTCAAAGGTAAGGTGCATATACCAGAAGAGAAGTGGTGGAGATTTTTTTTCAAGCATCAAATATGAAAAGAGATACTCTATGGTGGTGTAGGTTCAAAGCAAGGTGATGTGCTTGATAAAGTAACCATGATTTAGAATATCCTTGGATCTACTTTAACTTTTGTTCATCACTTCAATGATAAGACGGTGTTAGTCATGTGAAGGCTAATAAGTGATTCGAGCATAGGAAGAGGAGGTTTTTTGTATGTTTTCACTTTCAAAGAAAGCACTTGTGTTGAGTCAGCAATCGATAGCACTGAAGGAAGCACTAGTGCTAGTGCTGAAGGGCATGAAGGCACTAAATCTAGATGCAAAGATTTTGAATCCTTGAACTAGTTAGAAAAAAAGATAGCATAAGTGGTAGATATGTGAAAGTAGAAGTGGCAATGAGATTTGTAATATGCGTGAGCACAAGAAAGAAAAAGGTATAAATAAATCATCTTGCTCATTTTTTTCATCAAGCACTCTAGTTCAGACGATCATCATCGACAGTGTTAGGTCTATCTAGCTGGACATCCTGAGTTTGAATCCCATAGGGGTTAAATTTTTTCTTGGTTATTTTTGCAAACATAGTGATGGTCATGACTTCAAATTGAAGGTCGTGAAATTACCTTCCATCGAGTGGTGTAGTTGAGGTGGTTTGTTTCAGTTGATAAGAATTGCAGTCAAGAGAACAGGGTTCAAATCATGTGCAAATAAAAAATATTTTGGAAAATAAAGTAATAAAGATAAGTGTACCTTTATTTATACTTGGAAATAGTTTGAATTTGCACTAGTTGTTGGAAGAAATTTGAAATTGCTATGAAAGGTTGAATTGAATTATCCAAAGTTTTTAAATGATTATCTTATCATGAGGAGTTTTAAATGAATGTGGGGGCAGCAAATAATTCTTTTTAGAACCTAAGAACAAGAAGCAAATTGTGGAGAAATAACATAAAGTTGGAAGAACAAAAACAAAGATAGAGTGTGAATATCAGTGCATGACTTCACCCAATAATCCAACTAAAAAAGTAGGACAATTCAACGATCTACAAGAAGAAGTAAATATTAGTTATCCAATGCTAGACTAGGGCTACTTTTGTGAGAAAAATAGAAATGACAGACTTAATGAATGTGAAAAGTATTTTTGCCATTTGAAGCGTCCATAACCAGTATATCATTCTCTATATATTCATGATGTCAAATGAATTCTGGGTAGAATATGTCTGAATTTATTTCAACTTGAAGGAAGCAAACTCAATAAAATGTGAAGAATTTGATGCAATTATTGATCAAATTTTGGAGTATATTTGAGAAATTTTTGTAAGCATATTTTGGCATACATTTGAGCAAGGGGATTGGTGTCTACTATGGGTTAGTTCCCATAAACTTGAGCAAGGGGATTTGTGTCTCCTGTGCATTGGTGTCCATGAACTTGAGCAAGGGGATTGGTGTCTCCTGTGGATTGGTGTCCATAAAATTGAGCAAGGGGATTGGTGTCTCCTATGGATTGGTGTCCATAAACTTGAGCAAGGGTATTGGTATCTCTTGTGTATTGGTGTCCATGAACTTGTATAGGGGATTGGTGTCTCCTATGGATTGGTGTCCACCAACTTGTATAGGGTATTAGTGTCTCCTGTGGATTTATGTCCATGAACTTGTATAGGGGATTGGTGTCCACAAACTTATATAGGGGATTGGTGTCTCCTATGGGTTGGTGCCCATGAAATTTATTGAAGAAAAATATAAGCAATATTTTGTTGTATTTTTCTCCTGAGAGGGTGTTTCCATGTAAAAGCATTGTCTCTTATGTATATGGAAATTGTGCATTGATTTATTATTGCATTCATATTTTTGTTGTTATCATTTGGATTGAAAAGTTTTATCTTATACTATTCACCCCCCTCTTAGTATAATCTTGTGTTCTTCACAATTCTTGTATCATCTTTTAAGAGTGTTTCCCACATCAAAAGGACAATAATTGAATACCAAATCAATACTGAAAGATGCATGGAAGTATAAAACATATCTCAAAACCATGTGCAATGAATATCAAGAAATGTAATCATTACAATAGGTTTGGACATGAAGAAGAAAAATATTGGAGTCTTTATCCATGTAAATTCAGTTGAAGGAATAATTATCCTCAAGAATATTGTTGGCACAAGGAGAAAACTTATGATGATAGATTGAAAAAAAATGTTGATGATGAGGTTGTATAAAAATCTTCAAAAACTTATCTTTAAAACAATTCTAGAAGCTTTCAAAGTCACTCTCAAAGTAGGAGAAAAATGGATAGTTCAAGGGTAAATCAAGTAGATAACATTACTAGTAGTAGGATCAAAGAATGTAAACAAGATAAATAAAAGGATATAATAGATTGAAGACTAAAATTCTTCACACCAAAAAATATAATACGAGGGATGTTGGAGGTATTACATTATTTGGTATATTGAAGTATCATGGGGTATTGTTATAAATATCATATTAGGAAGTTTGTTTATCTAATGTGTCAAAATGTAAAGAGTGGAATGTGTTATGTAATAAAGTGTGCAAGGTATCAAGAGTACAAGTGTGAGTATGCAATGTATCAAGAGTGCAAGTGAAGATTCATAGATGATAGGTGTCAAGTGTGGTAGTGAAGAGTTATAAGATGTGTCAAGATATAAATAGGAGGTTATGTAATCATGGAAGATTTTTCATAATGTGAGGCATGTGAAGAGTTGCATCTCTTAGAAGTTAGAGGATAGCAAAAATTATAAGTATTATTATATATTTGAGACAAAGCTCCATGTAATGTATTAATGTTTTTATGATTTATGAATGTAATAGTGAAGTTTCTTATTGTGCAATACTTGTGTTACTTGTGGATGTGATTTTATGTGAGTGATATTTGATCCTAGTGAAATTTACCTATGAGATAATCTAGAATAATTTCCAACAAGTCCTTCAATCTCACATGTTCTATTTTCTCCCACTCTAATGAATGCCTTATTATTTTTTTCTAATACTAATTTTTTACTTTCAACAGGGAATTTTTAGACATCCTAACTTGGTGAATGCACCAAAGTCATTTTCTTTGTCTAGTTTGGCCAATTTTTATTATCCAAATCTATCTATCTAGTTAAAGGATGGATTCATGACCATTAAGAATATATAAATACTATCCATATTGGATCCTTTTTAGTTACCACTAGAAAGGATATAATTCATTATTTTATGGTCTAGTGGGTCAACACAACCTTATAGCTTAGGAGATTTCGAATCTACTAGAAAATTTTGATGAAGGCTTTTCTCTATCAACATCTTTGACAACTCTCTAACATTGGCCACTTGATATATTTATAAAGCCTCAATTCCCATCATCTTATTTAGCACTAGGTAATAATTTATTCTAGAATTACCCCTTTAGACTATATTATCCTAGTGTAATGAAATTTCACTATAGTCTTCCCTAATGATCATGTGAATGTAGCAATTAGAGATACACAAATATGATATATGAATGAGAAAGATTCCAAGACTTGCACAAAGTCTAGTGGCCTTCGTAAAAGTTCCTTTGATTGTGCTTTTATAGGAATTTGGTAAGATTTATATGTAGATATCAATAGCAAATTAAGTAGAAAACCCCTTATCATTTATTAGAATTTTTGATAAATTTTTGTTAGCTAATATAAGTATTAGTTTTAAAAAAGTTTAGGTATATTTTTTGGATATCATTTTGGATTATACAAGAATCATATTTATAGGAATCCATGGAACCTATAGTGAAAATTCACTAAACTTGACAAGCCTTGTCGAACGGATTACTTCAATTGACCATCCAATTATTGACTAGTACTAATTTGGAGAAGGAATAAGATGAAAGGTACAGAGTGTTTCCAACCCTCAAGTGAATTAAGAGAATATGAAAATGTATCATCCACAAAATCATGTTGGTCATTCAATGATTTACATTATTCATAACAAACCTTTTTGGTGATATCTAAATTAACCTTGTCATGAGTTGGATTCCAAGACCCATTTTGATGATAACTAAAATGACTCCATCATGGGATGATATTTGACCTAGACAATGGCTAGAAAAGCATCCCATCCCCATAAGGTCAAACCTATAGACCTAATTACTTCTAAATATAATTGGGATTATAATGGCTAATCACATAGCTATCATACTCACCACACTCATAGGATAGTGTCAATGGGAGATCATGCTAGGAGAAAGCTACTAGATATAGAATATAAACAAGGACCCAAAAGCACTCATCATATAAAAATTATATAAACTATATACTCATAGCATTGGATGGTCCAAACCCCTACCATAAATATCTCTCCTACATTTAGTAAAAGGAACAAAGGGTTAAGCTCCTTCATATCCACCCATAATTTTAGCATGTAATGTTTCCATACATAGGAGCAGTGATCAAAGAATAAGTCAAAGACCTATTAAATAATTAGTATTGGAGTACTTTAAGTTGAAAGGACCAAATATCATCTAATATTATTAATAAATTGTAAATTATATTCTAATAGGTCACAAATTTTTAAACTTCTCCCAAAAAAATTTGTGAATCATCAGATGATAAGTTATTTATGATCCTTGTTTCAAAATGAACTCTAATGAAATTAAGGGGGAAAAGTTTCATGGACCATTATATTTTAGATCTATGGTTCACATGGATTTGAGAGGGAAATTTTGATGGAGGTAAGATGAAAAAGTGGAGGAGAAAAAATATCAAAAAATTAAAATGACAAAAAACTAGCAAGAGATACAAAACTTCTACAGACAATCTGATCACAATGATTGATGGCTTGTGCTATTTTATAAATATTTTGAATAAGAGGAGAAGAAAAAATTCCATGGATCATCATATCATCCAAATTTATGGTTAATGTGATTTAAAGAAGGATTTAATTGAGGAAATATGATGAAACATTGAGAAAGGGTGTTAGATAAGTGCAAGGGATTCGTATATTGGTAGATCATCTCAATCGATAGTTGATACTATTTCAAGAAATTAAAAGTTTGGTGAGCACTCCTAAAGTTCCACAAGCCTTAAAATTTTAAATATCAATGACCCATAAAATTTTGATGGTGAAATATGAGAAAAAGTTCAAAGGGTTGTCCATTCATAAAAATCAACAACCTATTCTACTTAAAAATAATTTGAGGGGATATAGCATGAAAAAGTTTTGAAAAGTGGGTCTTCCAAAAAAATATAATTAAAAATAGAGAGTACATTCTATGAACCATCCAATGAAATATCAATGGCTCACAAATCATCATAATAATTTCAACATAGGATAAGAAATAAAATTTTATATGGACCATGATATCACAAAGTTCAATGACCTATGTTATTTAAGTATAGTCTCAATGAAGAATGAGATCATTTTTTATAGACTATCCAATTTAATATCATTAACCATGCTATTTCAAGGTGGTTTTGAGGGAATATGGTGAGGTAAAAATTCTGAGGATTTTTCATTCAATTATCAATAGCTTGCATTGCTTTAGATGAATGAGTAAAGGAAAAAATATAAATAAGAAGTTTTGAGACATGTAACAAACATTTTACTAAATTATAGAGGTGGACAATTAAAAGGTAATCCAACCTAGAAAATATATAGGCTATAAAGGATGTTAACGATAGTCAATTTAAGTACACAATAAGAAACCACATGTACTTTATTATAGATGTACAACTTTATATAAATTGTAGTTGATCCCATCAAGTTTATAGTTATAAAAAATCCAAATCCACCTACCAGTGACATTCAGACATGTAGTAGTCCAAGGAAGTGGTTGATGTATTAAAAGTAGTAATGTGTGAACCATACTATAACAACCTCAAGCATAGAGCATTGAATGTATAAAATCTCCCACACTCAATATTTGGGGATCCCTAGGAGGTGTGGATGACAATATTTATGATAACCATATATCCAAAGGCCTAGTACCTTTCAACATTAATGATTCCAAATCCATAGGTCTTAAGAATATCAACAAGCTAAAGGTGGACAAAACCCCAATGCAACACCAATTTATTTTTAAATTCTTTTATAGTTTTGGATGAAAATATCCCTTATTTTATCTAAAAATAATGAATTATAAGCATTGTAAAGTATTCTATTCATGTCGAATATCTATCCTTGTATGTATTTTTTCTTTAATATTCTTGTATATAGTAGTCTAGGCTTAGTCCTTAAGTAATTTTGTAGAAGCATTTGACCCTTTTTCTCTAGAATTATTGTAATGAAGTTTATATATATGAGAAGTTGTGACTAATTTTCTTCTACCCAAATTCTTATAAATATATTTGTTTTGTGAATGTTTATGCTTGAATGAAACTATGTTCATTTTTAGCTACTAATAGAGGATGTGTGTATTTAGTCAGAGCTATTGTATTTGGAAGAGCTTTCTCCTATGAAGAAAAAAACTAGAATTTCAAAGGATTTGGATGAATACAAGAAGATATCCCCTTCTTCAGGTCTTGAATTTCCCATATTAATGCCTTTCCTAAACAAGCTAGATGAGAAGCACCAAGCTTTGCTTGGGTCTCTCCAAGTTGCTATATATTTTATTAAGGAGATTCAAGGGATGACTCAGTAGCATCATGATGATCTAGATACCCCCAACAAGGATATGGGGGACTTGAAAAATTCTTCTTCCAATGTGTAATATCATTTCTTGATATTGAACTACTTTTTCTAGTTATTTTTTATTGCAATCCTATCTTTTGCTCCCTTACAAGATTGAGTGATCTAGTTTGGTAGTGGTTGGTTTGGCTGGCTATGTAGGTTTTAGTTTGCTATTTTAGTTTGGGGTTCTTCTTTTTTGAGTTTCTAGGCTAGGTCCTAAACTCTTTTAGTTTCACTCGATATCAAGGTTTGGGGTCCCTTTCAAAACCTCTTCTTTTATCTAATAAAAAATAGATGATGCATGTATTAACTATTTCCACTGATATGCAAAATAATCTCTTGATCTTAGCACATCACCTTTATTAGTTGAGGTTTTCATTTATTATATTTTTTTGTTTATTATATCTTGTACATTTTTCTTGAGAATGTAAGTAGCCTAGGACTAGATGAGTAGGTGAATATTGAAGATCACATACTATAGGGAGTTGGCCTTGTAAAAATTCCTAAATATCATCCTTTAAGTTGCATCCCATGCTCTCAAAAATTTTGGTTGTCACTCAATGCAAGGCATGAGTTTCAAGTGAATTTGGCTATTGCAATGGGTGACCATGACATTATTAGATGACAAAAATTTTAATAAATTCCCACTAGGACCAATCAAATTGATTCATCCCACATTTTGATACTTCTAGAAAAACCTAAGTAACACCCATTATGTGCAACAATAATTTAATGGCATGCCTAGTGGGACTAATTCATTCGCTCCATTCCATATTATAAATTTGAAATTGATATTTTGGTGAAGGTTTCAACTATCTAGATTTTGAAGCATATCAATTTTACTTGCCAACTCAGTAAAGAAAAAAACTTAGAAGTAACCACGTAGAAATACATTAGACTAATATTCCAATGAAACTCCTAGTTTTTCATATTGCTAAAGCATTTTGAATATTCACCTAGTGACTCCACTAAGAACCAAGAACCTATAAATTTATGAGTGCAAGACCTACCACTAGGTCCTTCATATATGTAAATCCTTAAGCATTACTACAAACTCTAAATCTAATTACAAGAAAGGATAAGAAGAATATGTAGACATCAAAACATGGATGCTTCACCAAATCAAGCTTATCAAAGATATTCATCTTGCAATGATATAGGCCCTTTGATTTCATCGATCCCTCTAGCCACATGGGATATGATTATAATTTTAGCTCTAAAATCTCTACCTTAATTTATCAGAGAAGATGAGACTAAGACAATGGAGCACCTACATTACATGGCCAATCTCTATATGGTGCACAACATTGAAGAACAAAATGTGGCTCTGAAATTATTGGCAACATATTTTAGAGGGAAATATCAAGAGTGATACATATGCTTGGCTCCATAGTCAATTCACAATTGGGATCAACTAGTTGACTTGTCAGTCAATAGATTTTGGGAGAAGGCTAATGGAGTATCTCTCTTAGAGTAGTTGAGGACTATAAAAATAATACATTTGGAGGCCATAGATGACTTCAATACTTGATTTTATAAAACATGACATAGAATCCTTGATGAAATTCATCCCCTTGTAGGTATGGTAATGATTTACTATTTGAAATTTATCTATTAAGAAATAGTTATGATGGTTAAAACTAAGGGAGGGAATTCCTTTATAGTGGCATATAGGATAGCCATACAAGTCATGAATAACCTCATTATGGAGACTATATCTAAGGCCTTCCATGCCTCTATTTCCAAATTTTTTACCTCCATATCAGCCTCCTTTGGTTGTGCAACCTATAACCTATTAGCCTACTATAGTTGTAAACCTAGTTATAGTCCCAACCTATCTCCTTACTCATAATCATACCTCTACAATTAACTATTATTTTAAACTATATAAAATGAGAAATATATTAAGGATGGTATCTGATGAGGTCATGTCCCTTAAGAGACAACAAAATACCTAGATGTTTTAGTATTCAAATAATCTAAAAACTCTATTTGAGCAGATTGATCAAGGATATAGACCTACTTCTAATAGGTATTAGTGATCCCAATTTAAGACCAATATAAGATATTAATGAGACCTAGATCCATGATCAATAAATAGTGCTTATTTTAACCCCACTATAGTAAAGACCTCATAATTCCACTAGAGAGATAAATCCCATTCAAACTAATTATGTGAAGGGTTATGCTATATATAGTTACCTATACTTGAATGACTACCCTCCCAATACCTATTCTAGATAAATCTCTCATTAGTATGCAATAATGGCAAAATAAATAGCACTTGTAGAGGCACTTTTTGATAGTAATTGAACTCTTTTATCTAACTACGAACTTTGAGATCTAATTACTAAAACTAATGTGTAGACACCTAAAATACGTCATGTTTAGGAGACTACTCATATGGACACACCCAAAGACCATATGAATGATCTTGGACCTTTCCAAGAGCTAGCAGTGGTCCTAACCACTCAAAAAGGGTAGTTCTAGCCCATCCAGGCTTAGCCACTCTCAAGCAGAACGATCGCCACATCTGGCCACTGAAGTTGATAGCGACCACACCTAGCCACTGCTCTGAATAGTGGCTAGCACCATGCATAGTCTAGCCATGAATACGGGCCCAGATCATATAGTCTAACTACACCTTGCATTGCTTATAGGTAGATTTTGGTGAGGAACTCCTAGAGTTCCTCCTAACTACCCCTTCAATGCCAATTTGTGACTGATGCTTCCCCTTGGGATGGTCAGTTGCATGTAAATTTGGATTTTGGCTTCTCCAGGAAGCCAAGATCTAGATCTAGATCTAAAATAAGGAGGTCTACATATGGACTCTCCCAAGCAAAGCAAAAGATCCATGAATATCAAAATTTTGTGTAGCGAAGCCCTAGTCGATCAGAGAGTGAATCCATACCCCCTTTGAGGAGCAATGAAGCACTATTCAATTGAGCTACGTCTATGCACCTACTTTTAGATCCATTTATTCTTCACCACCCATCAGTGTACCAGACACAATAGGTGACCCTTGAACATCAATTGGAGCAAGGAATCTAGTGCTACAACCCCTGGTTCATGAGGAGAAGAGCTTCATTTCATGACCGCTATCATTGATAGTGGCCCATAGGCATAGCCTAGGGTTTTCAGACATTAGTTTCCTAGTTCTAGCTTAGATCTGATTATTGCTTTGATTTATTAATTAGTTCTAGCTTAGATCTGATTTCATTAATGCATTTACATCATATTTCTAAGTTTTCTATGCATTTATCACTTAGTTTGTGCTTGCATTTTAATATTATCATGCTCATATATCATGTTTATCAGATATTCTAATAAGAGCCTCTTCTAGAGAGGCTTCCCATGCTACTGATAGTGTTCTATTGTTTCTATGCATGTAGGTTATAGGTTTATAGGACCGATTCAAGGCATCCAGTGCATAAGATCCCTCCAAGGCAAGAGAAGGAGAAGGAGGCATCTATAAGCCCTCATACAAGTTTGTGTGTGATATTGAGAGGCTTGTAGAAGTGCACCACCCCTTTGTGAGGGACATCATTCTTCATTATTCTACTTGTATCTTATTGTATCAAACTGGGTATCCCTTAGAGGGACCGATATGTAATCGAGATTTGCCAAAGAAATTAATAATAAAAGATATTTATTTATTTTATCATTTTTGTTATGTTATCTATTGCTTTGTGTTCTTCCATTTGATATAATATTGCAAGTAGTATAAGTGGTGCATGCTTCCTGGGGTCACATAGATGGTGATCATGGTGGGACCCCCACTAGGTTTTTGTTTTCTATTGATTTATTGATGTTTTATTGTATTTTTTATGTGTAGGTTTGGTCACTCTAGTCGATAGTGACCAATAGAGCTCTGATCATTGTTGATAGTCACACTCTGGTCGATAGTGGCTAGCAAAAAAGTGTAGTAGAGGGTAGCCTTTTCATCATCAGATGAGGATTTTAGGTTGGTAGCATTCCTTGATTTTCTATCTTTCTCTATCTGCAACTTATTTTTAGAAAATAGCAACTTAAATCATATTTTTTATTAAGGAAATATAAGAAAATATGGAAGAAAAATGCATTTGAAGCTTCTTAGATTTTTTTAGCTTTCCTCTAGGTGCTTCTAGGAACAATGGACCTCTATTTTCAAGGTCTGCCCTAGTCTCCAACGGTCTAGGTTCTTGTGTGTTTAAGCTTGCTTGCATGTGGCCCAACTAGAGGTCATTACATCATAAAGTAGAAATTGCATCAAAGTCATTTAGATCAGTTAGAGATGCATTTTCTGAAATCAAACATTCTTTTTAGGCATATAGGGAAATAATCATGAATGCTCTTTGATGCATAGCTTTCCATTATAAAAATCTAAAAAGAACCCCACACATCATGTATCACTTTAATGCTAGTGAGTTGGAGGTCATGACCAACCACTTGATAGAGATCAGTGAGGTGGATTTCATCTCCACTTGTTGTCTCAAATCCCATGTACCTATTATTATTGGCCAATACCAGCTCCAAGATCCATTATAACCCATGGAAAATTTGCATGTATCTCTCTTTAGAGAGGTATATCACATACTATGGGTGAACTAGGTGAGGACTGGGAGGACCTGTGCTCCCTAACCATGTGTGGACTTCATTACCATACATTATAGGTTGTATTTATGAGTATATAGGTGAAATCCATTTGAACACAAGAATATCATCCAACGAAATGCAAAATATGTGACACAAGGTCTTCTTTATATACAATGCATCAAAACACACAAAATAGCTTAGGGAACACACATTAATCCTTAAATGAGATAAACATTTGTTTGCTTTGCTTGTGTGGTTTGAAATTGATATAAGAAGATAATTCATAGTTCATTATGGTATACACATGGAGCAACCACCCTCGGTCCAACATCGAGGTAGAAATTGATGCTTCACACACTCACCATCATAATGGCATTGAGCTACCCACCCATAGTGTCATTGGATGAAGTTTAGCAAGTCTTAGGGGTGACAACTCAACCCTTGGGGGGACTCCTCGAGAAACCCCAGTGAGAGAGCCATATCCTGGTTCCTCTCATGGTAGACATGAGGAGGCCTCAAGGCCTCCCTCATCACATAGACATGAGGAGGCCTCAAGGCCTCCCTCATCACATAGACATGAGGAGGCCTCAAGGCCTCCCTCATCACATAGACATGAGGAGGCCTCAAGGCCTCCCTCATCACATAGACATGCAGAGGCCTCAAGGCCTCCATCATCACATAGACATGTGGAGGCCTCAAGGCCTCCATATAAAAATGTGGAGGCCTCAAGGCCTCCATCATCACATAGACATGAGGAGGCATCAAGGCCTCCATCATCACATAGGCATGCAGGGGCTGCAAGGCCCCAAACTTCACATGATACACTTAGGATAGATCAGCCCACTGAGGGGTAAGACATTAGGGCTACACCTAATCATAGACCTAGGACATCCTATAGCCTCCTTGAATATGGGAGGATACCCCTAGATTATGAGCTCATTGGTGCTAATGGGACTCCATAGGATCGATCATGGAGGACTAGATAACTTGATGAGTTGGATCGAGTTCCCTCGAGACCAGCTCCAAGAAGCATTGCTACCACACATTCTACTTTAGGAAGTTCATGTAGCATAACTACTAGGCACACCAATGAACTAGGGAAGCTTCAAAGTGGCCTCGTAGCACATACACTACCTTCGACCATGGGGGTACACAACATAGATCATAGTACATAGAGCAAGTCACCTTAGTAGACAAGGGCAAGAACATAGCAGGAGCCTCTCCGAGAGGTCTATCCATTAGAACTCCTCGCACAGAGTTAGAGAGGCATGAACCTTCAGTAGCAGGTCAGTTCGACCACATACGTAGGTTAGAAGAAGCATTGCATGCTGAGCGAGAGCATGTGGAAACTCTTGAGCAAGAAGAATGAAGGAAAAGGTTTTTGTACCTACATGAGCAATACTTGAGAGAAGAAAGAGTTGAGCATGAAGAGCAAGCTAATAGGCTAGCTCGAGCCAACTTACACATAGGTGGTGAGGAATACCAACATGATAGATGTATCGATTCTCAGCATGAGAGATGCACTAGACAAAGAGATGAGCACACTCACCATGCCTCACAACATCAACAATGCCTGGATCCTAAATAGACACAACTTAATGAGGAACAGGTAGGGATGGAAGATCAGGAATAGACATATCTTGAACCTCCATCCATGGTTATGGGAGATGAATATAGATGCCCAAATTAGGAAAACATAGGATTACCTCCTTTACCACCATGAGTAAACCTTTAAGAATAGGAGATTATTTCTTTGAAGGTATACCAAATACTCATTGAGAGAGTCAAATCTCTTGAGAAGTAGGACATGGTTGGGCAAAAGCTAACTTTGAGAAAAATACACAACCAACCTCTGTGCCCCTCAGTATCGAGTCTTGCATACCCTAGGCACTTTGAGATGCCTAGGCTAGACAAGTTTAAAGGAGAGGAAGATGTGCAAGAACATATTACAAATTTCATGAATGCATGCTTCCAACTTGAGTAGAATGATGCCCTAATTCTAAGAATATTCATCATGATGTTATCAGGTGCAACAACTCAATGGTTTAATCAACTACCCAAGCACAACATCATCAGCTTTGAGCAATTGGTGAATGCATTTCTTGAATGCTTCTCCTTTGGCATCAAGAAGAAGGTGAACTTGTCCGATCTAGTAAACTTAAAGCAATATGATGATGAGCTAGTTATGGACTATGGGAATAGATGGAGGAAAATAATGGTGAAACTACCATTCTCCATTCCCACTGAAGAGCTCACCTGAATGTTCACAAAGAGCTACACCAAACACATCTCATTGCTATTGCAACTATAATAGTATGAATCATTCAAAGAAGCCTTGGCTCAAGCTAAGCTTATAGAGGACATAAAGGTTGATGAAGGAGACCTCAAGCTCTAAAACAAGGAGTGGAATAATGCCAACCATAACAAGAATCAATAGAAGTAGGCCAAGCCTACTCAAGTCAACCAGGTTGTTTTAAGCATGCCAAAGGGAGGCAATGGCCAACAACCATAGAACTATCAGGCTCACCCCCATCGCTAATTACGACCCAAAGAACAACCAAGGCTAAAACAAGGAGCATCGACCACCTCACTATTTCATGCCTCTATCTGAATCGATGCAATCAATATTTAATCAGTTAAGTGAGGCACAAAGAATCAGATTTCTTGATGCACAACTTCTTGACCCTAATCATCCCAAGCCCAAGGGATATAGGGAAGATCAATACTGCCCATATCATAGAATACAGGGGCATGACATCAAAACATGTATCGGATTCAAGAATGTTGTGCAAAACATGATTGAGAAGGGTGAGCTAAAAGTTGACAACCCATTAGCACTTGATAATAGAGATATGGGTATATTCAGGAACCCATTGCCAAATCATGAGGCCCCTAGAGATCAGGGCGCCCAAGTCAACCAAGTTCGAGTCGAGCCACCCACTCAGGGATGCATCAAAATGGTTGAGATAGTCAACATGGCAACTAGGAGTCGATGATATGGTCAACTAGAGCCTCCAATGGCTCCTATTCATATCCTAGCTGCACCTCGATAGAGATAGGTGTAAAACAATCCTCCAGGTCTACCAACGTGACCTATGGTAACTATTTGGAGTAGACTAGAACAAAATCTACAAATGACTCCGACCAAGTTATCAATTTATGAGCTCATACAACAATCTCCTAGGCATAGGGAGACTTTGATGGAGATCTTGAGATCGATCGAGCTCCAACCCTAGAACCTAGATGCATTCACACACTTTGTGGGGCAAGTGCAATAGTGCCAAGAGCTTGTGATCCATTTCTATGATCATAAAATCAAGGTAGTGCCTACTACCATAGCAGACCCACCTTTGCATATCATCATATCAATCAATGACATACCCTTCAAGTGGGTTCTAATCGACATGGGCTCATCGATCAATATTATCATAACAAAGGCTATAGGGCACCTAAAGATCCCTAGGTCCAACATTATCCCAACCTCCTATACATTGAGAGCTTTCAATGATGCATTGTGCTCCATAGTGGGTACAGTTGTTCTACCTATTCAGGTAGGGCAAAAGACCATCCCTATGATGTGTCATGTATTGGAGGGGTAATGCAATACAACATCCTCCTAGGGCATCCTTGGATAAGGGACATGTAGTGCATTCCCTCAATCTTGCACCAATGCATCAAGTATGTGCATGAGGGACAAGTTCATGTGGTTCCATCTGATGAAGAGCCATTTAAATATGTGCATCAGGTCAACTTGTTAGGAGACTTTGTCCTTCCATCAACACATCTATACATAAGGCCTTCATCCCCAACCACATAACTAAAAAACAAGAGCAAATCAGTGTGAGGTGACCCATCCACATCGACACCACCTCCTACATCTAAAACTACTAGCACTTCTGAGAAGCCTTCAACATCTAAAGCAAAAGATACTCAGAAGTTGAAAGCACCCCTAGTGGAGGAAGGACCTAAGGAACTTCCAACTATAGCAGCTATAGAAATTCCAAATCCCATGGAGGAGGAATATTCCTAGGACATAGCCGAGGAGGTACCTCAACCTACCTCACCTACTTCATCAATAACATCATCTACACCATAGGTGATAGTTCACTTAGCCAACATAGGGTTAGGTGAATATCTTGTGTAGAATATGACTTTCATACCTATTATTGAGTCTACGCAAGACATGGGATGACCAAGAGTCCCAAATTTTCTAGTAGGGATAGTAGTTCCATTAGGGGTTCCTCCTAACCAAACCAACTTCATCTATGTTGGTTTAGATTATGCCCATACTACTTCTGATATTGAAGAGGATGAGGATGAACCATTCACCATGGATGTTCATTACTTATCAAATCTTGAGTTTTCTCTAAGGTACTTTGAGCGATGCCATTGGCATGGCTATGGCTTAGGTCTATATGAGCAAGGGTATCGACTTCCATTCCAGTTATAGTACCAACTACCTATTGATAGGTGGGGTCTAGGGTATCAAATATAGAGCCATGATGATTCTTTGGTAGTAGCCCTAGATAGGCTAAGCTTGGGGTTTAGGGAAGACATTGATTGGAATCCCTATCAACCCCCTAGAAGAAACTACTTGGGTGATGGATGGGTGTCTATGGTCAATATTGAACCACCCGATGAGTATCACCCTGATTCCTCTCTTGAAGCGCACCCATCAGGAATCATCCTATGGGAGGATGAGCCAATCCATGGATATGAGTGAGAGGAAAATGAGTATGTCTCAAGTGAGGATGAATATGAAACTGGCTTGGCTCATCATGGGCCTCAATATCTACAAAACCTCGCTTGGTCTAGCCATGCAGAGAGTGGATACATTTCGAATGAGAGTGGCTATGAGTTAGAGGACTCAACTGAGATGGCCTTCCTAAGACATGCACACCAAATCATAGGGCCAATAGTAAATGCTAATGGATTCTTCATAAGCGATGATGATTATGAAGATGAGACTAAGATGGCCTATCTTAGGCATCAATAGGTAAGTCACCACCCAATTCCAGTGGGTAGGAATGAGGGTTTCTTCATAAGTGATGATGACTTTGAGGATGAGATTGAGATGGCTTATCTTGGGCCTCATCACTTACATCAAGTCAATCTACTTGTTGAGAGAGAGGTGATACTTCACACCATAGATCCTGACCTTCACTTCCTGGGAAGACCAATAAATCTAGATGTCATCTATCGCATGGTCTTCCTAGATCCACCAATATTTAGAGAGCTATTGTAGCCTAATGATCCCATCATCTCATCTATCCATAGACTAGATCCTGAGATCCCCATACCCCTAGAGCCACATCTTGGGTATGGAAGGTAAATCATTAATGAAGAGTTTCACCCATGTGGTCTTGGAGATTTCATCCCATCCATCAACATGATCTCCATTGATTTGACCACTCCACTTCATAACCTAATAGATCCTTCAAAACCATTGTGTCTTAACTTAGATGCTATTGATTGGGATCACATTGATTCACCCCTAGAGCTTAAATATTTCTTCCCTAATGAAGAGATGCTACAACCATTCCATTTTGCACTAGGTTGTGCACATGATGTCTATCATGCTAGTTTTGACCATGATTTAGTGGAACCTTTAAACCTAGTAGATGACATCCATTTAATCCCCACTCCTCACCAGCTTGAGGAGGGGTCACATATGGCAATAGAGGAGACTTTCAAAGTGGACATCAATGATGACCCTTCTAATCCAAAGAAATTCAAGTTTGGAGAAAGCTTATCTCTAGAAGAATAGGCCATCATTATTCCTCTATTGAAAGAGAGACCAAGTCTCTTTGCTTGGACCTACAAAGATATGTCGGGACTAGATCCAAAATTGGTTGTCCACAACCTTTCACTAGACCCCGCAAAGAAATTGGTCAAGCAAAATCTCAGAAATATGCATCCAACCATCACTTTGATGGTAAAGAATGAGTTGCAAAAACTATTGGATGTAGTCTTTATTGTTCCCATCGACTATCTAGAATGGGTATCAAACATGGTGCCCATAGGAAAACTTGATGGAAGAATCCACATTTGCATGGATTTTAAGGATCTCAATAAGGCAACACCAAAGGATTCATTCTCATTGCCTAACATAGATGCTCTTGTAGATGCAACTGTAGGTCATGAGATGCTCTCCCTAATGGATAGTTTTTCTAGTTACAATCATATTTAGATTAAACCTAAAGACCAACATAAAATTATATTCACCACTCCATGGGGAACATTCTGCTACAAAGTAATGCCATTTGGTCTTAAAAATGTTGGTGCCACATATCAATGGGCTATGACATACATTTTCCATGACTACATGCACAAGATCTTAGAAGACTATATCGATGACTTACTGGCCAAGTCATTGTTGCGTGAAGAGCATGTTGAGATCCTCAAGAAGGTCTTTGATCACCTGATTGAGCACAATGTTAGGTTGAATCCCAAGAAATGCATCTTTGGTGTAACTTCTGGAAAACTCTTGGGATTCATCATTTCTAAATGAGGCATCGAGGTAGACCTAACAAAGGTAAAGGCTATCCTAGAAATGGCCCCACCCACTAACATCAAAGAGTTGAGAAGCTTATAAGGCAAAGTAGCATCCATAAAGTGATTCATCACACAACTATCGGATAAATGTCGACCCATGAATCGACTGCTACACAAGGGGGTCCCATTCTAGTGGGATGAAGAATGTCAGCAAGCCTTTGCTAAAATCAAGAAGTACCTAGCAACACCACTAGTCCTAGCTCCACCAAGGCTAGACGTGCCATTCTTGCTATATATATCCACTACCAATTTTGCTTTGGGCACCATGTTGGCTCAAAAGAATGTGCAAGATAAAGAACAAGTGATATATTACATCAATCGCACCTTGGTGAGCTACGAGATAGGATATACATACGTAGAAAAGTTGTGCTTAGTAGTGGTCTTTGCAACCAAGAAATTGTGCCACTACATGTTGAGCCATATGATGTATGTAATATCCAAACAAAATCCTTTGTAGTATATGATGAGCAAGACATATCATAATACACGTACTACAAAGTGGATCATGCTATTGATAGAATTTGACTTGGAATTCATAAGCTAAAAGTCCATCAAGGGACAAGTCATAGCTGATCAGCTGGCTGAGGTACCTCTTCAGAATAGTAGGCCCCTCACCATAGAACTTCTTGATGATGCAGTCTTCGCATTATTAGAAGCACCCAAACCTGAAGAACCTAAAAATGAAGCTGACATGACTTTGTTCTTCGATGGTTCGAAGTGTGAGCAAGGAGGTGGTGCAGGGATTATCTTTTTCATGCCACAAGGTGCTCCAATGCCCTTGTCATTTAAGCTAGACTTCCCTTGCATGAATAACAACACCAAATATGAGGCCCTAATCTTGGGTCTCCAAACAACCATCACTATGAAGATCAAAAGGCTAAATATCTTTGATGACTCCCTCCTCATAGTCAACCAAGTCAAGGGACTATTTCAATGTAGGGATCCAATCTTGAAAGCTTACAAGGAGCTTGTTGACACCTATCTAGCCCAACTAGAATGGTATGACATCGAGGCAATCCCTCATTCATCAAATATATTTGTAGACACCATGGCATCTTTGGGATCCTTGATCCCTCAGAATCCATCTATTGATTTCACTACCATTCATGTGAAAATGCTCTCGCACTCAATGATGCAGTGTGAGGCTTTTGATAACAAAGAATCAGTCAACATGATTCATATAGAACCAGACCATGACTGGTTCTGTAAAGCCAAAGACTTTTTAAAGAAGGCACCTTGGGGGTCCTTGATCTCGTAGGGTCCTATGAAGAATGGTACCATCATTCACCACAAGGTTATTTCTCAATCTGCATTTGTGCACATCGAATCATAGGAGAAACAAGTCATCTTATCTATTGAGGTTGTAGCTTATCAGGATTGGCTATCCCAATTACAAGATTTCCTGAGACTTGGAATTGTCCCATAGGGACTATCGCATGTCGAAATATGAGCATTTAAATAGAAAGTGATAAGATATGTCTTACTAGGAGGTATATTGTATCATCGAAGCTATGATGGAGTCCTCCTTCATTTCTTAGAGCCCCAAGAATCAGCTTGGGTGATTTTGCAAGCTCATGATGGTACATGTGGTGGCCACTTTAGTGACATGGCCATTGTCAAGTGCATCCTTCGAATGGGTTATTATTGGCCCACCATGGAGAAGGATTGTTGTGAGTATGTCAGGAAATGCATTAAATGTCAACATCATGCAAATCTGATGCACTTGCCATCTTAGGCCTTACAACCCATTCAGGTGGCTTGGCCATTTTCTTAGTGGGGTTTTGATCTAATTGGAAATATTTCTCCCCTATCTTTGGGTTGACACACATTTATCTTAATGACCATTGAGTACTTCACCAAATGGGTGGAAGTGGTCCCCTTAACATCGATAATTGGACCATGAATTGTGGAGTTCATACTTCACAATATCATCTATCATTTTGGGGTCCCCTTCAAGATAATCTCGGATAATGGTCCATCATTCAAAAATAAAAATATGTGAGCTTTAATATCCAAATACAATATTCAACATAGTTTTGTGACACCATACTATCCATAGGCAAATGGGCAAGTAGAAGCCTCAAACAAGATAATAGTAGCCATCTTAAAGAAGATGATGAAAGAAAATCATAAGGATTGGCATCTACAATTACCCCTTGCATTATGGGCTTATAGGACTAGCGTGCGGATGCCCATTAGGGCAACACCATTTTTGCTTGTATATGGTGTTGAGGCCATTATGCCCTTAGAGTTGGAAATTCCAACATTGCGCATCACATTGAAAGAGTTCATCAATGATGACACTGCATGACAAGCTCACTTGGATCAATTGACCCTTCTGGATGAATATCGCATCAATGCTCTTGAGCATCTTCATGTTTACCAGGATCATCTAACATGAGCTTATAACAATAAAGTCCACCTGAGAGACTTTAAGGTTGGGGATCTTGTGCTTAAAGAGAACCAATAGAACTCAAATCTACCCCCGCATCTATGAGATAAATTTATGGCCAATTGGATAGGTCCTTATATCATCTCTGAGAAGATTGGACCTAGGGCATATCGCCTAACATCGCTAGAAGGTGTTGAGGAGCTAGAGCCTCTCAAAATTATTCATCTAAGGGCATTTCACACATAAGCACAACAAAACACAAAAACATTCAAATAAACCAACAAAATATCAAAAACATTCATAAATTTCAAAATCACAAAAACAATAGAAAACTTAAAAACAAAAGGCTCCAAAGGCATCTTAAAGCCCTTTGGTCAAATCACAAAAGCTCCAAAGGTATCTTAAAGCCCTTTGGTCAAATCACAAAAGGCTCCAAAGGCATCTTAAAGCCCTTTGGTCAAATCACAAAAGGCTCCAAAGGCATCTTAAAGCCCTTTGGTCAAATCACAAAAGGCTCCAAAGGTATCTTAAAGCCCTTTGGTCAAATCACAAAAAGCTCCAAAGGCATCTTAAAGCCCTTTGGTCAAATCACAAAAGCCCCAAAGGCATATTAAAGCCCTTTGGTCAAATCACAAAAAGCCCCAAAGGCATCATAAGCCCTTTGGTCAAAATCAAAACATAAAAGCACAAAAATAGTTTAAAGTCAAAAAGTTCAAAAACATTCAAAATAATCAAAACTCAAAAACAATTGAAAGCATCAAAAATACAAAAATATTTGCATTGCATTTGCATCCATGTAGTTGCATTGCATATAGGCATGTTCCATCCATTGCATTTGCATTAGGATAGGTTATGTTCACAATATTACAAATGACACCATGTTTGTACCTCAATCATGCATCTTCAAAATCCATCATCATCCATAACCCATGTGTGTAACTATGTTTTTCAACACAACCCTTCCATGTTGCTATAAGGAATATACTAGGGTTTTCTGGTCACTCAACCATACCTAGTGATTTTATCAAACTTTGTAGAAAGTTATCTTCACTAGTAAAATATGAGGTCTAGTTTTGATAGTACCTGGTATATTTTAGAATCCTATCACTAATCAAAACACTAAAATCCTAGTTGGAACAAGGGAAATATGAATGCTACAAAGTGGTACTAGGCATCCTAAGTGAAAGGTTTCTACTTGCTCACCTTGTGATGCGCATGGTCTAGGATTTTGATCATTGGCAAAAGGACAAGCTCCCCCTACCCAAATAAATCCCTTGCTTTCATCAAAACAAGCAAAAATCTTGAAACAAAGCAAAATTCAAAAACAAAATAAATAGTGATTATCATCACTACATAAATCCCTTGCTCAAAAGAAAATAAAAATTCAAAATAAATAGTGATTTTCATCACTAAGCATGAGCAAGTATCCCAAATAAATGTGAAGAAAAGAAGGGGGTGAAGAGCTTGAATCCCTGGAATGGTCGATCTCCACAAACCATTGAGTGATCCCTAATACAACAATGGGTTGCATGAATCCCACCTGGCATTAGGGTAAGCTCTAAGCAATTTGCAAAAGGGCTAGCTTTAGGTGTCCTGTATCGCCTAGTGGTCTAATCCAACTGAGTCCAACTTAGGATCAGGATGAACATTTGAGGATCCCCAATACAATAATGGGCTGCATGAATCCCACTTAGCATTGGGGTATGCTTATGTTTTATCTAATATATTCATTTGCACACATAGGGATAATGAGTATCTAGGTCTTCATAACAAAAAATTTATCTTTCAGGAGTCTTGTATGGTCAGTATACAACTTTTGATGGAGTAACTAGGGTGTTTGAGTCTCATGGAAAACCTCAAAAATCCTCTCATAGCAACAAATCATGTCATCAATCAAATCATCAACTTTCTTTAGGAGGTTTTGTTCATTAAATGATGTGCATGAAATAGGATAGATATCAGATAAATGTCAACAATGATATTTAGATGACCACTGACTATTTTGTGCATATATTTTAATTTATAGAAGCTTATAAAGAAAGTACATACATATCACATCATCTCATCTCATATAGGATGTTAAATGATTAATTCTTATTATAAGAGTTATTATTTATTCATGATTGATTTATATTCTATGGTGTCACCCATTAGATTGTTGAACTCATATCACATGCATTCCTTATGTTTTAAGTGATTAAAGCATACAGGTTCATTTACATTAGATCATCATCATAGTGCATTACACATATTGCATTTACCATATCATAACAACATAAGTTAGATGCATACAATTAAATCAAAATTAAACATGCATTTAACAATAAGCATTGCATCCATATATGCATACATCACAAGTAGTCCATCTATACATCTAGATCACATCATCTAAAGCATACATCTATCATCTAGCTAGAGCATGTAAATCAATACATCACATCATATAGCATAAAATCATAATACTACATCACATAAACATAAAAAAAAAATATATAAATACACATAATGAGTCTCAAAATGTAGATATCATATATATATGTTTGTAATAAGTACATAAGGGTACAAAATTTCCCATAGGCTACAATTGTGTAGGTCATCTGACCTTACACTAAAAAATAAAGCTAATATAATCAGAATCATCAGCCTACGTTCTCACCTCCACCCTCGCCTCTATCCTTGTGAGTGTGGTGGGAGCTAGTCCCTACGGTCTTCTCTGTTCGAGTCCTAGTCCTATGGCTCGGTCGCACTGATGACTACCCTGATGTGCTCCACCCACTCTTGTGTGACCCTCCTTATAGGCCTATCTGGTAGATGACCTCCTCAAATCCTGACCTCATGCTCTAGTGCAAGGATGTAAGCATTGTCTAGTGTGCATTGCTCTAAGTCCTCTGATAGGAGTCCATGCAGATGTCTGATCTTTGCATCTACATCTAGCCCACTAGGTCCTTGAGCATAGGAGTAGTTGGCACAATCTATCCCTAGGAAGCATCCCTCTCAATAGTAAGCTGATCTATCCTGATCTATGCCGAGTCTATCTGTGTCTATAGAGTGATCCTCTCCTCATCAAAGCTCTTAACCTATGCTTAAAGCCTAATAATGGTAGAATCCCTCTACAAGATCTGGATCTAAGCTGACTGAAGCTCAGCCTCCATGTGATGCAGCTAAGCTCAGAGAGGGGACTCCTACTCCTCTAGATCTAACTCCTCCTCCTCCTCAAGAGCAATCTACTCCTCGACCACCTGCTACTCTATGGCCTACCCCTAGTCCTCTATTCAGGCCTGCACTCGATGCCCATCAAGATCCTCCTCTGTAGCTACCTCATCTTAGTTTCAGCCTAAGCTACCATTACCTTGCCATAGATGTGTGACCCACCACTGAGTGTAGGCCTCTATGACCCCACCATCTGCAATACCAACATCCACTACTAGAGGATCATCATCCTCTACAACTATTGTAACTTAGGGTAGTAGAATATCCCTCTCTATAGTGATCTGCTTGTACAAAATAGGCTCTAGAGGTACATCCTATTGTAGACCATACTATCGAAGCACCCTAGAGTAATGGAAGAACTCCTTGATGTTGTCCTTGTGATTGATAACCCATCGATCATGCCTAGTCCTAGATATGAACCTGTCTACCTCTACCTAAGTGGGGCAATCATGATAGGGCCTCTAGATGATGTCCTTGGCCTATAGGCTAGTTAGAGATGTTGTGTAGTGGGAGAGCTCTCTTGCATGATGTCGAATCTTGCGCTCCTCACACTCTCGAGGCCACCTAGATCCGTAGCACTAAGCAACATTAGCTATGGTAGTAATCTCAATAGGTAATCCTCTTGGGTGGTCCACCTTGATATGCTCCAGACCCATATCTGTAGGAGTAGGCTGCAAGTAATGCTAGCTCATCCCTACTGTTGGATCCTGTAGAGCTCATCATAGCATTGAGCCAATAGTGCACTCCCCAAGCCATGATGATAGGCTTCGCACTATCAATCAAGTCCTGAACCATCACCAAGAGGTTCCATGGGAACCTCACTCTGAAGTAGGTAAAAGTATATTACATATAACCATCGGTCTAAAACAATCAAAAAGTGCATAAATACCAAAAAAATAACATAAATCAAAATCCAAAAACATAAAAAATTAAATAACAAAAAAATCTCAATTGAGCCTCGTATTCAATTATTTACTCTATACACTTGGTGGTTGCAACGACTTGTGCTCCATGCAATCCGACAAGATGAGTAAATTACCATAAGGCCACTTGGGGTAAATTAGTTATGGTAGAATTGAGATGCTTCACTTCAATCCCGAAGAAGGCCATGGCGGTCGGACTGCCCCATGGGAATGAAGATTCATCTCATTTCTTCTATAATATTTTTAGCAAATCATCAAATGTAGTGATTCAACATAAGCTTAAATAGAATTGCTATCACCTTGATTCCCTAAGAAGGCCATTGCAGTCGGACCGCTCCATGGGATAGAGATGTACAATTACTAAAAATGGTTGAAACCACACCTGATATGGGACCTACCCTATAACAACAAAGTAAACCTCTAAAAAGGGTCCAAATCATTCATCTTGGTCAAGCGACTCATCACTTTATTCATTGTCCTTCCCTCATCGACTCATCATTTGAGGGGGTAGTCATAATATCAACAATCATAATCAAAATCAACAAAAGATCACTCGATCATGTCAAATTGTGTTCATCTTATGAATCATTGCCAACAACTATCATAAGCTTACCCTTTGTTGGGGTAAAAATCAAACATGATAGTTAAGTTTGTAGCTCTCCTCCTTTCGGACCTATAGTAGTACTAAAGCTACCCGATTTCCTGATGGACGTGTGCAAGATTTCACAAATTTAAGCCTTCCATCCTATTGGAAGCAATGATTCTAGGATGCGCACCCTTTCTCATGACTGGGGCATCCAATGTTGATCAGATCAATGATCATCACACAACCTACAATGTGGCCCTAGGTGGTCTATTTTTGCTCTACGCTGTGTTTTCCCACAATGCATCCCAAAAAGGGGCATCTATAGACACCTAAAATATGTCATGTTTAGGAGACTACTCATATGGACACATCCAAAGACCATATGAATCATCTTGGACCTCTCCAAGAGCTAGCAGTGGTCCTAACCACTCAAAAAGGGTAGTTCTAGCCCATCCAGGCTTAGTCGCTCTCAAGCAGAGCGACCACCACATCTGGCCACTAAAGCTGACAGCGGCCACACCTAGCCACTACTCTAGATAGTGGCTAGCACCATGCACATTTTGGTCCATGAATACGAGCCCAGATCACGTAGTTTGACTGCACCTTACATTGCTTGCGAGTATATTTTGGTGAGGAACTCCTAGAGTTCCTCCTAACTACCCCTTCAATGCCAATTTGTGACTGATGCTTTCCTCTCAGGATGGTCAATTGCATGCAAATTTGGATTTTGGCTTCTCTAGGAAGCCAAGATCCAGATCCAGATCTGAAACAGGGAAGTCTACATATGGACTCTCCCAAGCAAAGTAAAGAGATCCACGAATATCAAAATTTTGTGCAACGAAGCCCTGGCCGATCAGAGAGTGAATCCACACCCCCTTTGAGGAGCAATGAAGCACTATTCAGCTGAGCTACATCTATGCACCTACTTTTAGATCCATTTATTCTTCACCATCCATTAGTGTACTAGACACAATAGGTGACCCTTGAACATCAATTGGAGCAAGGAAGATAGTGCTACAACCCCTGGTTCCACGAGGAGAAGAGCTTCATTTCATGGCCGCTATCTTTGATAGTGGCCCGTAGGCATATCTTAGGGTTTTAGATATTATTTTCCTTTGTTCTAGCTTAGATCCATTATTACTTTGATTTATTAATTAGTTCTAGCATAGATCTGATTTCATTAATGCATTTACATCATATTTTTGAGTTTTCTATGCATTTATCGCTTAGTTTGTGCTTGCATTTTAATATTATCATGCTCATATATCATGTTTATCAGATATGCTAATAAGAGCCTCTTTTAGAGAGGTTGCCCATACTACTGATAGTGTTATGTTGTTTCTATGCACACAGGTTACAGGTTTACAGGACCGATTCAAGGCATCCAATGCATAAGATCCCTCCAAGGTGAGAGAAGGAGAAGGAGGCATCTATAAGCCCTCATACAAGTTCGTGTGCAAGATCAGGAGGCCTACGGAAGTGCACCACCCCTTTGCGAGGGGACATCATTCTTTTGCACCATTATTTCCACTTGTATCTTATTGTATCGAAATTGGGTATCCCTTAGAGGGACCGATATGTAACCAGGATTTGCCAAAGAAATTAATAATAAAAGATCTTTATTTATTTTGTCATTTTTGTGTTATGTTATCTATTGCTTTGTGTTCTTCCATTTTGATATAATATTGCAAGTAGTGCAAGTGGTGCACGCTTCTCGATGTCTCACATAATGAATTACTAAATAAAAAAGAAAACATATGAGAAGCAAATATCATACTCCTTAATGTTGTAAGAACTTGTACAATAAAATATGGAACTAAGAGTCCATAATATAGATTTACAAATGACCTTTGGTCTTCCTCAAATGACCCTTGATCTATTACATATCAAATAATGTAATATATTCTAACACCCCCTGTATTACATTATTTGAGATGATCTTCTCTTGATCTGCATAACTGATCTCTGAATATTTGGAACTTGTTTTGACCTAGAGCTTTTGTGAATATATCTACCATTTGTTCTTCTGTAGGAACATGCTTCAAACTGATGTGATGGTTCTAAAAATGATCTCTGATGAAATGACATTGGGCCTCAATATGCTTTGTTCTTTCATGTACAATTGGATTTTTGATCAGATTGAGTACTCCTTGATTATCACAATGAATTAGAGTTGGAGTTCTTTTTATTCCTATATCAGATAATATATATTGTAACCATAAAGCTTCACAAGTTGTATCTCTGGCTGCACGATACTCTGCTTTAGTGGATGATTGTGCTACTGTATGTTGTTTCTTACTATACCATGAAATTGGTCCTGACCCAAGATAAAAAATGTATCCAGAAGTAGATTTTCTATCATCAATAGATCCAACATAATTAGAATCTGAATAACCCTATAGACAAAAATCTTTAACATGCCTCATATAAACTAGTCCATAATCTGTAGTTTTCTTGACATATTGTAATATTCTTTTTGTAGCTTTCCAATGACTTTCTCTAGGCTCTTGCATGAACCTTGAAAGATAATTTACAACAAAAACTAAATCAGGTCGAGTGTTTGTTAAATATAGAAGACTTCCAATCAACTGACGATAATTTGTAGTTGAAACTAAAGGTGTACCATCATTTTTGGATAATTGAAGTCCTTGTTCCATAGGTGTATCTTTAGGTTTACAATTATCCATTTTATATTTCTCTAGTAGAGCTTTTGCATACTTTGTCTGTGTAATTGTAATGTTATCTTTATTTTGATGAATTTCTAGACCAAGGCAGTAATTCATAAGTCCTAAATCAGTCATTTCAAATGCCTTCTCAAGATCCTTTTTTATCTCACTTATTAGCTTTTCAGAGCTTCTTGTAATTACTATATCATCAACATATACTATGAGAATTAATATATCATTCCCAACTTTCTTTGTATATAAACTTGGATCTGATGTACTTCGTTTGAAGTTGTGTTGTAACAAATGATTATTAATATTTATGTTCCATGCTCTAGGAGCTTGCTTTAGACCATATAAGGATTTGTTTAATTTGCAAACCTTATGTTCTTGACCTTTGACAACAAATCCTTCTGGTTGAGACATGAAGACTTCCTCTTCTAAATCACCATTAAGAAATGCACTTTTGACATCCATTTGATGAAGTTTCCAACCATGATGAGCTGCTAAGGCACATACTATTTTGATAGTAGTCATTCTAGCTGTTGGTGCAAATGTCTCTTCATAGTCAATTCCCTCTATTTGTGTATATCCTTTGGCCACTAGTCGAGCTTTGTACTTATCAAGAGTTCCATCTACTCTATACTTAATCTTATAAACCCATTTGCAACCTACTACTTTCTTTCCTAGAGGTAACTCTACTAGACTCCATGTTTTGTTCTTTTGTAGTGATGAGTACTCTGATTCCATAGTTGCTTTCCATTGTGAGTGATTTAGAGCCTGAAGTGTTGTTGTTGGTTCTTCTGTAACACTTAGTAACCCTCTATTCATTCTACTTTGACTACGAGTTTGAGGTCTTGTAGTAGTAAGATCTGGCATTTGTTCCAAATTTGATTCTCTAAGTGTATTCCTAAGCCATATTGGTTCCTTCCTTGGAGGAATTGTGGAAGTTTCTGTATATTCTAACTCTGACTCTATTTCATCTTGAGATTCTGACTCTGTTTCTTCTGAGAAATTTAGAAAAACTTCTGAATCACTATTTTCTTCTTTAGTTTCAACTTTGATTTTTTCATCAAAAACTACATCTCTACTTATATACACTTTCTTTGTACTTGGATCAATTATTCTATACCCTGCAGATTCATCATCATAACCAACAAATATACCAGCCATACTTTTTTCATCTAATTTTGTTCGTTTCTATTTTGGAATATGCATATAAGCTTTGCATCCAAAAATCCTTAGCTTTTCAACATTTGGTTTTTGTCCTGACCATGCTTCTTCTGGAGTAATATTCTTGAGTATTCTTGTAGGTAATCTATTCTGTAAATATACTACTATTTTAACTGCTTCTACCCAATACTAATTATCAAGATGAGCCTCTTTTATCATACATCTTACCATTTCCATTATAGATCTATTTCTTCTTTCTGCAATGCCATTTTGTTGTGGTGAATATGTTGTAGTAAGTTGTCTCTTTATTCCATTTTATTTTAGAAATAGATTAAATTCTTGTGACACAAACTCTCCTCCTCTATCTGATCGAAGAGTTTTGATAGTCTTTCCTAATTCTTTTTCTACTTGAAATTTAAATTGTTTGAAACAGTTGAAAGCTTCTGATTTGTATTTCATGAAGTATACCCACATTTTTCTAGTATGATCATCAAAAAATAATTGAAAATACTTATGTCCTCCAATACTTGTAGTATTCATTGGACCACATAAATCTGTATATATCAATTCTAGTGGTTGTTGAGATCTATATTGACGAATTTCAAAAGGTATTCTATGTTGTTTTCCTGCTAAACATTCTGGACAAACTGTAGATTCCCAAGAAATATTTGGTATTCCTTCGACCATTTGATATTTGACCATTTCATTTAAGGATGATGCACTAGTATGTCCCAGACATTTATGCCATAATTCTTTTGCTCCTGATGTTTTAACTGAGAGAGCCAGATTTGTAGTAGTATCTAGAATAAATAGACTTTCCTTATAAGACCCTGAAGCTATCATTTTTCCTTGTTTGATAATATGACATTGTTTTCTTCCATTGATGACTTTAAATTCTACTATCATATCTTGATCCATGAGTTGAGAAACTGAAAGAAGATTGGTAGTCAATCCAGGAACATATAAAACATTGTTAATTATTCCTTTTCCATTTATTAGATTGACTAGAACATCTCCTATTCCTTTTACTTCATAAGTCTTATTGTCTGCTATTGCAACTGGTTTCTCATGTTTTTCTCGTAGAGACTCAAATAATTTTTTGTTTCCAATCATATGTTTACTTGCTCCTAAATCTATATACCAATAATCCATAATCCTTAATTTTTTAATTTCTAGAGGTTGACTACCTTATGTCTCCCAAATTAATAGGTTCTAAATTTCAAATTCCTAATTTGATGTTGAAGTCCTTATAACTCCCAAATAAAAAAAATTAGAATTTTGTAAAAATATATTTGCAAATTTTGTAATCCTAATTTGATGTAGGAAACTTTATTTCTCCAAACTTATCAAATTGCAAATATTTCAAATTGTTTTGTAAAATTAAAACTTCAAATTAATTCCTTCAATTCTTCAAATCAATTTTCAAATCTTCATAAAACTTTTCAAATAGCAATAATCAAGTTTCTAAGGTTTCAAATATTACTTCAATATCTTATCTCTCCAATAATCAAGCAAGTAAAATAATTTCACTTTAACCTTAGAAAATAATAATTTCACCCAACCTTATAACTCCTATCTTGGGCATATAATCAATTTAAAAATAAAGTAAATTACCTCCAATCTTGAGGTGCAAATTATCTTGGTCAAAAATGTTTGACCTTCCCTTGAATGGTGCTCCTTCTCCTCTACTACACGTATGGAGCTCTTACTCCTTTCTGTTGTACTATATCTTGCTTCAAAAATTGGCTCTCTCTCCTCTTTGACTAGTCAACTATCCTCCTAAGATTTTCCAAAAATGCTCAAATTAAATTCAAATGCATTCATTGTGTTGTACTCAAACTTATTTTCAGACCACGCATTAATAGGTGCTCCTACACGTTGCACCTTCCTCCAATCACGATTGGCGTTTTCAACTTCAAGTGCCAAATGGTACCAAATATTATTTTGCACTTAATAACTCATTCAGAAATGATTCTTATTACTCCAATGTCTTATGGCATTCCTCATTTTATGTACCAAGTGGTATGAATAGTCTTACAACATTCAACCAACCTTATGAATGATGATTCCAATTCTTTGTGCTCCTAGTAACATTCTATTCTTATTTGGTTGTGTTCTTCTTCCTCTCTTAACACTTTGCCACCTGTGTAACATCTTTTATCTTACAAATCAAGAAATTCAATATTTTATCCTTTACATTAAACATTATAGATGGCAAATATTTACTTATTATGGTAGTTGTATAACCTAAATGTTTGATTTTATTCCTATGTCTTTTTTATGTTTGAGTGGTGTTTCTTCTATTGCTCATGTTCCAAAACTTTCAAGAAATGATTCTGCTTCTCTTAAGGTGACTCTCAACTCTCTAGAATTTATTACTCCTCCTCTTAATCTTGGTCACTCCACATTTCAATGGTATCTCTCTAAAAATAATTCTCTACAAGTTTCTCTAAGATGACTCTTCACAATGGCTCAAGTTCAAACTAGTGGCTCCTCCTTCTCTTGCTCAGTGGTTCCTCCACTAACTTGGTGGTCTCTTCTTCCATATTTAGCGGCTACTACTTATTCCTCCTTTGGCTACCACTCTTAAAACTACAACACTTATCCTTAACTCAGCTTGATGGTGTTTATCTTATCCACTATGTGATCTGATTCATTGGCTTTCTTTAACATTACTTTTCCAATGCTCATGCTCCTCCTTTTACACTCATTTTTTTGACTTTTAGTTCTAAAATTTGTGAAAGTTTTGAAGATTTTATTATTCCTTCAAGATATCAAACTTAACTTCATTTAAAACCTATAAAATATTTGAGTGCTCATTTGTAGCCTCTTAACTTGCTGACTCTAGATTTTTGCTTTCCAAGTTTGCTGCCCTAAAATGGTGAAATTGTAGCTCCTCTTTCTTTTTATTTGCTATCCAAATAATATTATTTGCCTTTTTAAATTTGCTATCTTATTTTGCTATGAATTATTTCTTCAATTGGCTATCCAAGGAAACTTCAAAAACTACTCGATTCTTCTTCAATTTGCAACAATATGTCACCTTAAATTTGTTGTCCTGTGACTCTTCAACTTCTATTGTGAAAATCAAAAATATTCTTCTCTGCAAATTACCCTTCAAAATATTCGTGGTTGTCCTCAAACTTCTTAATATTGTGGCCTCTTCAATACTTATTTATCTTTTAATATTCTTGCTGAATTCTAACTTCAAATCTAACCTCTTTTTTTGTCCTATTTGTCAAGAATTTGAATGTCTTGAGGTATTTAAAAATATTATCAAAATTTGGTAAACTTATTGCCAAATCGTTCTTCCTATTGGTCTTGTTTTCGGATGGTGAAAATTGTCCCAAATATTCTTTTTAGGAGTTTCTCCTGCTTTTAATCTCCTAACATAAACTTTCTTCAAATATCCTCCAATGACCACTTCAACTTTGCAATAAGGCTTTCTCTAGCCTTCTTCTTCTTCAAATTCTCTTGAGACCTCTTCCTTGGTTCTTCTAATTTAGCAGCTTCTCAAAATTTTCTTTTGTCTATCAAAATTTTCAATATGACCTCCTTATTGGGTCTCTTAATCTCATCAATATCAAGGTCTATCTCCAAGATCTATAAATTTCCTTATATTTTAAATTTTCTCTTGGAATAGGTAAACCTTCAATCTTCACTAGTTTTCCTTCAACATGGTGAAAAATACTATCTTCCCTGTTTTTTTTTTTTTAGGGTAATTTCTTCAACTTCACTGGTTTCTCCTTAACCAATGGAAATCTCCTTTGCAACTTTAAAACATATGTAAGACAAAACCTTGTTGTGGCTCTGAACCACTAATAACAATTGAACTCTTTTATCTAACTAAGAACTCTAATATATAATTACTGAAACTAATGAATTACTAAATAAAAAAGAAAACATATGAGAAGCAAATATAATACTCCTTAATATTGTAAGAACTTGTACAATAAAATATGGAACTAAGATTCCATAATATAGATTTACAAATAGCCTTTGGTCTTCATCAAATGACCTTTGATCTATTACATATCAAATAATGTAATATATTCTAACACTTTCCTGTCATTTAAAGGCCTAGACTTAAGCATAAAACCAACCCTACCCTATCCCATCCCTTCCCATTTCAAACTTTGATCCTTCTAATCAGATTTTTGTCACATGGGATGAGGAGGAGGTATATGCTATATCAAATAGGGTAGGTACTTTAACATCTAACAAGCAATAATTCCAAGGAGACTATATGACAAAGGCTTAAACAAGGGTAATAGAGGAATAGCAGAAGGGAAAGCAAGTGGAAAGGATAATTAAAGAAGGCTAGTTACCCCTAGAAAGGATATATTCATCATAGCTCTATCAAATTATATTGCACCAAATCTTATTGTGGTTGCTAAAAAAATATTCTGTAAGTCCCAAAGTAGTGCACACTCATATCAAAGGCTACAAAAATTCTTCAATCATCTACGGTTAGACCTAGATATTAGCCACCACCAAGTGCCTCTCAAAATATTTATCCTATTGGATTGTTCAACATGGACAAGCATCTAAATAAATCCACTATGGCCATGTCTATATGGGATATTTTGTCCATCCCTAAGTATAAAGAGCACCTAAAGAAGGTCCTAGAGGAATAGGAAAAATTGGAGCAAAAAAATACATCAAAAATATTATAAATATCCAGTTTGAATGTGAGTAGAGCCAAACCCATGACCTTCTACTTGACCCTAGTTTATAGAGACAATATGAGCCATAATTACATGGTGGATTTTAGGGCAAGTACTTTAATTATGCCAAGAGAGGTAGAATATGTGTTAGGACTAGTTTATCAACTTATCAATAAAAATATGGTGTAGTTGGATGGGAGCATAGTACAAATATTAGGGATAGTCAATGACCTTCTGCTCATACTATATGCCTATTCAAGCCTTATAGTATCACAAGATAAAGTGGTGATTTATCTCCCAAATGTTTGTGACATTGCTTATCTATGTACTTCATCGCTAAAATAGGAGGTTATTTGTGTCTCAAATGGACACCTATGGTCTTGAGGACCATATGTGGGGCTAGGATTAAAATTACATTGGAACCACTTCACATACATCATGTTGAACATTTATCCATAGCTAAGACAAACACTAAACCAATTGTTATAGTTTTGGAGGATCAATATAGATTAAAAATATATTTTTATGAAATGCAGTAATTTATTCTTGACAACCAAATGAATGAATGAAAAATAAAAAATAAGGATTCCAATATTTCTAGAGCATTTGAGGCAATGGGTATGGGCTAAAATTTTGAGTAAGAATATAGACCCTACTTGGGTTCCCTTCAAAAAAGGAGGAAACTTCATGTGGCAAGGAAAGAGACTATGTGTGATGGGATTTGACTAAGGTTCCCTCATGTGCATGATCTCTTACCTTATTCAGGTATGACTAAATGAGGTGTAGTGCTCACATAAATAAGGGAAATATTAGATAAAGAATGACTTCAAAAGTCATATTTTGTTACTGTGTAGGTAATCTCTCAAGCCAAGGAAATTATAAAAAGCACCAATCTCACCAACTAAGTTCTCTTAAAAACAACCAATTGTGACACCTCACTATCTGCTCAAATGTATCTTGCATATCAAAATATAAGTAGGTAGTGAGGTTATAGCATGTAGTTTATGTCCCTAGGAAAGCTTGATAAAGGAGATTACATGGATACTCATATTTAGAAGCTCATATACAACTATTTTGAGCAACCCTAAGGTGTTAGGAATCAAATGAGAAAGAAACTTAAATATCCTCAAGCCAAATCTCCTTTCTTATAGAAATTTTGGGAGAGCACTATCACACCCTGAGGAAATTCCAAGGAGGCACTAATGGTGTACATGTGATAGAATATTGGTTTTTATAAATAATTTACATGACATTAAAGTAAGATGAGTAGAATTAGTGGATCACACAATTTCATAAAGGGGTTCCTAAATAGCATGATCCACCTAACCAAAACCATTAAGGAACAAGACAACCCCTCACTATTATCATTAATTATTTGATTGAAAAATTAAGATAATTTGAGGATTGTTTGATCAATGAAAATATAACTACTTGAGTTCATATATAATGAATTTAATACAAAAGGTGGTAAAATTCTTCCTATCCACCTAACATGTAGGAAGAGAAAATTCACATGGTGTAAATCTAGTATTTGGGAGAGCAATGGTAATTTTCTTACATCACCTTGTCCAAGAAAATACTGATTCAAGTCAAGTGAATCTAATATTAAGGTGGTGGACAAAGAAGACATAAACTCTTGTAATATGAATTCAATGCAAGTTGGTGCACCTCTTCCCAAATCAAAAATCTTATAAAATGATTCTCTTTTTACTATAAGTTTTCAAACATAGTTGAATGTAGGGCTACTATCAAAACCTTGTCCAAAATATTATTTTAATAGGCTATCCAATTATTGACTAGTGCTAATTTGGAGAAGGAATAATATGAAAGGTCCTAGAAGTGCTGCCAATCCTTAAGTTAATTGCATGGTTAAAGTTCCAAAAAGGATGTTAGAGAAAAATCTCTACCAAAATCCTAAAGAATAATTTTTGTTTTTAGCCACCAAGTTGTATTTACTATCCAATGGTTTGCACTAATCATAATAACATTTTCAATTATATCTAAAGTAAAACTCATCATTAGTGGGAGTCTAGGAGATATTTTAGTGATAACTAAATAACTCCACCATGGATTGAGTTTTAACCCAGACAATGGATATAGAAGTGTCCCATCCCCATAAGTTCAAACTCATAGATATAATTATCTTTCACATATGATTGGGTTCATTATGATTTATCACATAGCTATCATATCCCCACCATACTGATAAGACATCATCATAAGATATCATGGTAGGAGGCAGCCAGTAGCTATTGAAGATAAAGTGATACTTGAAAGTACTCATCACAAAAATTCTATGAAATATCTAATTATGGCATTGGATGGTCTAAGAAAACCCTACCAAAAATAGCTCTTCTACATTAGGTCAAAGGCATAGAGGGTTAAGTTCATTCACATACTTCCAAGGTTACAACATGTAATGTTTCCATGAAGAGAATCAACAATCAAAAAATAATTCAAAGACCCAACAAGTCAAAATTAATATTAAAGAATTTAAGTTAAAAGGATCATAGACCATCCAATATTTTTAATCAATGACAAATGCTACTCTAAGAGGTCACAAAGTTGTAAAATCTAACAAAAGGTTCTATGGACTATCAAATGATAAGATATTTATTGTTCTTGTTGTTTCAAAAGGAACTCTAATGAAATTAAGGAGAAAGGTTTTGTGGACCATCCAATTCAAGATCGATGATTCAAATGGTTTTGAGAGTGTGGTCCTAATGGAAGTAGGATGAAAAATTTAGAGGAAAAAAATATCAAATAATTAGAAGGGTGGAAATATTGTAGGAAAATCAAAATCTCTAGAAGCCATTTGATTATAATGATTGATGACCTACACTATTTTATAAAAGTTCTAACCAAGAAGAGAAGATAAAATTTCCAAGGACCATCAGATCATCCCAATTGGTGGTTTCTGTGATTTTGAGAAGGCTTCAATGGAGGCAAGATGATGGAAAATAGAGAAAGAGTGTTAGACAAATACAATGGATTTGTATGACATTACATCATCCCAATCAATGGCTAATACTATTTTAGGAAGTCAAAAGGTTGGTGAGCCCTCCTAAAGTTTCAAAGATCATTAAATTTCAAATATCAATGATCCATGGAATTTAAAATAAGTCTAATGGTGAATGATGAGGATAATTTTTACAATTTTCTTGATCGTAAAAATCAACAACCCATACTACTTCAAAAATATTTGAGAGGAGATAGCAAGAAAAAATTCCAAAAAGTGAGTCTTCCAAAAAAATTTGATAAAAATTATCGAGGATATTCCATGGACCATCCAATAAAATATCAACAACCCGTGGATCTTTAGAAAAAAATTAACAAAGGATAAGGAGTAAAAATTCTATGGATTGTCAGATCACAAAGACCAATGACTCATGCTATTTTAGTAAATTTTTAATTAAGAATGGGATAAAATATTTTATGGACCATCCAATTGGAGATTGATGGCCCACATTATTTCAAGGCAATTCCAATAGAAGATGGTGAGCCAAATTTTTTTTGGAATATCTAATCATTTATCAACAACCAATATTGCTTTAAAGAAATGAGTAAAGGGAAAAAAACCAAAGAAGTCTAAATACACATGGAAAACATTTTAGCCCACTATAAATGTGGCTATCAAAGATCAATGGCCCAATCAAAAAGTAGTCCAACTTAGAAAACATCTAAAGCAGAAAAGGTGATAACAATAGTCAATTAGATTACATAATAATAAATCCCAGATATTTTATTATAGATGCACAACTTTCCAAAAAGGTAGATGATCCCATAAAGTTAATAATTTTAAAAAATCCAAGTCCATCTACTAGTGTCATTCAGGCATGCAGTAGTCTAGGGAAGTGGTTTTTGTATTAAAAATAGCAATGTATAACCCACAATGTAACAACCTCAAGCATAGAATATAGAATGCAGAAAATCTCTCATGCTTAGTATTTGGGGATCCCATAAGGAGTTTCTAATAGTAGTGGTGATAATAACAGATCCAAAGGCCTAGTACCCTTCAATATTCATGATTCTAGATCTAGAGAGCTTGATAAGATCAACAAGGTAAAGGTGGATAGAACCCCAATGTAACATTAAAAAAGAATTTTAAATTCTTGTAATGTTTTAGAGGTAAATAATTTTATTTATAAATAATGAATCATAAGGCATTGGAAAGTTGCATGTTTATGCCTAATATCTATCCTTGTATATAATTTTTATTTCATTTTATTCTATATATTAGTCTAAACTCAAGCCTTGAGTCATTCTATAGTAGCATTTAAGCCTTTTTCTCTGGCATTATTGTAATCAAGTTTATATATTTATGAGAAACTATGACTACTTTTCTTTTATCCTAGTTCCTAGACATATGTTTTTTTGTGTGAATGTTCATGCTTGAATAAAATTGTGTTTAATTTTAGCTACTTTTACATGATGCATGTTTTCCCTAATCCCACTAATATGTAGAAGAATATCTTGATCTTGGTGCATCACCTTTGTTAGCTTAGGCTTTTTTTTTTTGTTGTTTGTTTTTTTGTTATCTCTCTTCCTTTTTCCTTGATAATACAAATATTCTAGGAGTAGATGAGTAAATTATATTTGAATATCACATTCCATAAGGGGTCAAAATTGTAAAACTCAAATCCTAGAGTTCATCCTTTGAATCACATCCCATATTTTTAAGACTTTTGACTATGTTTCTCTATACAAGGCATAAGTGTCAAGTGCATCTGGCCATTTCCATGGGTGACCTTGACATTCTAATATGACAAAAATACCTTTGGAGTAACTTACTAATTTTAGAAAGGATAAAATATGTCATGTTATCTAGTAAGGTTATAATTTTTATTGGAGGTGATTGAGAATAGAGGATTATCTAGGCATGTGATCTTTTTGGGACATGGATTTATGCCCAAAAATACCCAAAATTTTATTTTTTATCCTAATAAAACTATTAGGGGCATAAATTTATGCTTTGGAATTTGAAAATGTGCGTTTGTAGTTTCACAACCACAGATCCGTGGTTTCCAGTCCACAAATATGCATCCACGGTTTCATGACCATAGGTTCGTGATTTCTAGTACATAATCATGCTTCCGCGGTTCCATAGTCCAGAGCACAAAACCACACGCACATCCAAGATCAGTAATTTTTGTGTTAGCAAGGCTTTATTTGTTGATTGTTTTTTATTATCTGCTTTTCATTCGCATCAGCTTAGGGTTTATGTGTAGCATTGGATTTATTAAAAACAAAGTTGTCGAAAACAACTTTCAAAAAATAAATTTGTTAAAAACAAAGTTGTCAAAAACTTTGTGGAAAAACACACCAAAGGCCATAAATAACACAAAACAAAACATTTACTACAAATAGTAATTTTCTATTTTTATATTTTTGTATCCAAAATGCATCTCCACCCATATTGACACATTATAAGTAGACAAAATACAAAAGGATAAGTCATATATATGTAATTTTTAATTAGATGCACTTTATAGCTCATGTAATGTCAATCGCTACATTTGTGTATGGGTGACTTTCCAACTCATGGAAGGTGAAATTCAATATTTACATGTGGGTGACCTTCAATATTTATTATGGTGGATTTACAATGCACTAAAAATATTTTATAAAGAGAGATACACTCCTGATTTTAAAACCATGAGTAATGGATGCAATGTTATAGCCTCACCTCTTCTTAGAGATTGCTTGCATTGTACTCTATTTTCTAATCAACAAAATAATTATGCTATTTTTCTTATATATTTTTGTATTCTCTTTTTTATATACTCAATTATTTCTAAATTGCATTGTTTTTTCATATTCCTTGACTTAAAATTTTGTTTATATGTAGTCAAAATTTTGAGTCTTATATCAATGGTATTAGATCAATTTGTCTTTTGAATGTGTGTTTATAAACATGAGACTGGGATATTAAAATTTTAGATATTATGCATGATATCCCTATGATTACATCCCATGTTGTTCCAAAAAATATCATGTGAGAACTAGAATGGACAACATCAAGGCAGTTAATCCTTTAAGGATATGTTGAATGAAACCCTTATGATATAGAGGAATGAGATGATAAAACAATTTTCTCAAATTCTTCAACAACTAATTACTATAAATTCTACTACTCATTTCTCCCACATATTTTGATATGTAGGTGAATTTTGATATTGCTACTTTCAAAGGAAAAAAGAATACTAATACCATTGAAAATTGGTTGGATTAGTTATCTTTATATCTATCTATAACTAAATTTATTGATGGTGATAAAATCACTTTTGCATTCTTGAAAGCTTCATTACCTATTTAAAATTGATGGTATGCATATTGTAATAGGGTAAAGTAGGAGAATAAACATGAAGAAGTTATATTGACATGAAATTATTCATGGAGGCTATCAAGGAAGAATATTATCTTATGGGAGCCTATGAAGACTATTACATGGAAAAATTATTTTCACTACATGGTAGCAAAACTAGGTATACAAGATATAAAATACATTGAATCCTTGAGTACCTTAGTTAACTCCAATGTTGCATTCAAGAGGAAAAACACCTCTTAAAATTAAAGACATTGGGAGAGGCATAAACAATTATTGTCAAATTAGGGTAGAAGCACCAAAAAAGAATAAAAAAGGAAGAGGAGAAAATAAAAAAGTAGAACATTAATAATGACACTCCAATGAATCACCTTTAAGGGGGATAGACCCAAAATTAGAATTTGAAGTAGAAATAAAATCCCAAAAAAATAATTCCCCAAATATTAGGACTAGAAAATGGTGTGATTATCACAAGAGAAACTAGAATTCAAGGGAGGAGTGTCAAGTAATTTAGTCATTGTTTCCTAAGTCATGATACTCTACTTCAAGTACACCATTTCCTTGAGGTTCATATGTTGATAATAGAAGAAAATAAATCATGGAAGCCAAACCAAATGTGACCATTACCACTACACATGCTACACCAGAGGAGTCACAAGAGGAATGTTTATTTTACTCATAAAAATTTATCAACAATGAGCCATCATATTCCATTATTTATAGTAAAATTCAAAATAATATGATTTATAATAATATGGTGAAGGATTTAAATCTAACTATCACATAAAAATCACAACCATATAATGTTGGATGATCACAAGGGAGAAACATTTTCTCACTCAAGAATTCCATCAATCCCTTCAAGGATAAAATTTTAAGTAATGTTGTTCCCTTGGATTTTTGTGATGTGATTTTGGGCTAACCATTTATATGAAATATACATTGTGTTTATAAGTATAAGAACCAAAGCACCACCATCACTACCATAGGTTAGTGTTATAGGATAATAGATGTATCTCATCCTACCTCTATTTCCTTAACTAGTGCTAAAAAATATAGAAATATAATAACAAAAACAAGGAAATTCATTCTTTTGATGATCAAACTATAAAGCAAGAGGACTATTATTATGTTAGTTGTAGGTCTTGTACAATATAAGTAGGTGTAATAGATTAAAGTAGAATATGATAACTTGGACAAGTCACTAACTAGGGTTCCATTTAATTGTGAGGTAAATCATTCCATTGATTTAGTTCTTAGTTCTCCTTTATCTAATGCATCTACTTATCATAGATTAGTCCTATAAAAAAATGAAATCAAAATGAAGATCCAAAAATTGATTCAAAATGGGTACATTAGACCATACACCTAACCATGTGGAGTATCAAATTATATCATATACAAATAAGATGCAATGTGGAGACTCTACATTGACTATCAATATTTAAATAAATTCACCATCAAGAACTACTATCCATTACTTTGGATGGATGACATGCTAACCATTTTAATGGTGTAATATTCTTTACTAAAATTTCTTAACTAGAACTATACCCAAATATCCATAGATACCATTGACATATGGAAGACTACATTCAAATCCAAGGATGGTTTATTTGAGTGACTGATTATGCCTTTTGGCTTGAAAAATACACCTGCAATATTCATGAGGATGATAGATGAAATATTACTTTCCTACACTAGTTTTTTTATAGTTTACTTAGATAGCATTATCATCTATAGTAATGCAAGGGAGGAATATCTATAACATATTCAATAGGTACTTTAGATTTTTCAAAGACAATCTATATAACAATTTGGATAAATTCTCATTTGGTATTGAAAAGATTCAGTTCCTTACGTATATTGTTGATAAAGAATGGTTTTATTTTGATCTTGATAAGATTCAAGTAATTAGATACTGGTCTATCCAAAATAATCTAATAGAGCTTCATAGCTTTTTGGATCTTGCCAATTTTATCAAAGATCTATATTAGATTTTTCACACAATTCTTGTCCACTACACCAAGTGATTGAAGGAGGTTCCAAACCTAAGTTCCATTAGGGAGATATACAAAAATAATAATTTTAGAGGTCGAAGGACCAATTGTGTTCAACGCGTATACTTTTCCTACCTAATCTATGTAAACCTTTTGAGGTAGAAATTGATGCATCATAGTATGCATTGGAAGCTATACTCACACATCATGGGAATCCAATTGCATATAATCTTGAGATGTGAAATGAAGTAGTTGAAAATATCCCACATATAACAAATAGCTCTATGCCATTGCCCAAGCATATTAATAGTAAAATCACTATATCTTGGGTAAGGAAATCTTCATGCAAACATATCACAAATCCATGAAGTTCATTTAGATGAAGAGGAAGCTCAAGAATGGAAGACATAAAAATGGACCAAATATCTATAGCAAGGTAAGAAAGTTAGTGCCAATTCAATAATGGATTTTTTAAGTCAATCTCCAATCAAGGCACTCATTACTATTCTTGATTTATGTGGACATGATACTTCCAATTGGTCCACATTTTATGAATAATATTCTAATGTTATTTATGCATACAAAGATTTTCATGTGAGTAAGCATATGTATTTATTTATTTACAAGATAACCTACTCTATTACATGAAATATATATTTTCAGTAGCTAGTGAGCACTCAAAGATAATTTGGGAATCACACTTCAACAAAGTAACATGTCAATTTGGGATGTAAAAAACATTGGTATTTCTTTAAAAGTACTTATATTAGATCAAAATAAGGAATAATATTGAGAGTAATATCAAGTAATATACCACCTATGTTGTTTCTAAACCAATCAACAAGAATAAATAATTGTATACACCATTGCTAGTTCCATCCAAGCCTTGGAAATTTATCTCAATTGATTTCCTCTTAATATTTCCTACATATAAGCATCATAATGACTTTGTTTTCAAAATAGTTGATCATTTTTTAAAATAGCTATCATAATTTATTGTAAGAAATAAATGTTAGCTAAAGAGACTGGTATAAATAGAGTATATTACATCATTTGGATCATGTAAATATATCTTCCAAGGTACATACTTAGGATATTAGATTACTTTAGGGGGAAGTTATCTAGTTACTTCATGCAATGTAATAAATGCACAAGTGTCAATGTGCAAGTTGTATATGTGCAATTTATCCCTTACACAGCTAGATAGAGTGTTTGCCAAGTAACCTATTTTGCCTATATAAGGAAGGCCTCATTGTTAGATAGACATAGAGTCAGGGGACATAGTCAGATAGTGTAGTTTAGAGCATAACATAGTTCTATGTATATAACCATCCATTGGTGATGGGTGTAATGTATTTTAGTAGATTTATTAATGGAGTGTTAATTTCCTCTATAGCTACATTGTATTATTTTATATCATTTCTATTTATTACATATTTTAGTCATCTAGAAGATTTACTTTCTTTCATATTATTTTGCATCTTGTGATTGCTATCTCCTAATGCTTATTACATAGAAATTTAGTAGTGGTATCATAGCCATGGTAGATCTAGTCAATGTAGTTCAATGCCACCATTATCTTTGAGCCTGAGTGTTTTATCAAACTGACACACCACTGGACCAGACACTATCAAAATATCTCAAAAGAATATAGGTGGTAGAATTAGGGAGAGTCACAAGTGAGGACTAAAAAAATCTTAGTTTTAGAAATATTTTTTTTGGTAGATTAATAAATTTATTGAAACCAGGGCATTTGAAAGGTGCCCTAATGCCTTGTACAATAGAGGATCATCAGAGGATCAAAAAGGATAAAAAAGGAATAGGAGAAAGACACTAAAAACTGCCAGATGAAACAAAATACAATCTCAAAATTACACCTCAAACTAAAAGGATTCAACAACCTTGAACAAACAGGCACTAAGAGAAACACCAGAGCTCAAAAAGGAATGGTCCTCGACCAAAAAGGAACCAAAAAATATGCGATCCACCGTAGAGGACCCAAAAAACCAGAGGAAGAACCATTAGTCATCAAGAGGAGTATCCAACTGCATGAGGGATGAAGCAGCCCCTTTCGGACCAGTATCTTTCATAGAAATATCCTTGCTATCTTTGGGAACAACGATGCAAGCCTCCTTAGCAATCTCCATTACATCTTCATCATTTACAGTATCTTTGACATCAGTTTTGGTGTCGAAGGACACCTCAGCACTAGCTAGGGCAGAAACATTTTTGAAATTGTCATAGAAGAACAAGAGGCTAAGTGCATGGCGCTGTTCTTTGAGGGTTGAAATCGCCTTTCCAATGGCCAAGTGAGCAGTTTCAAGATGGTCAATGGTGGCAGAAGTAGCATGCACAGCCAACTTGTGAAGATACCTTTCGACAAGGTCAGGAGAATTAGACTTGTCCTTTGGAGTTTTTACAGAGGTGGACGGAGGAGTTTTGACAGCTTCTTTATGTTTTAGCCTCTGGGAACTACGGACAGGGGTCTTTTCAAGTTTGGCTTTCTTTCTAGTGGAGAACTCGAAAATAGATTTGCCCCCTTTCTCTTTTCTTTTGGATTTGGAGGTTTTAGGGCTCGAGGTTGAGGATGAATTCTCCTCGTCAGAATTAGGGGCAGGGAGATTACCTGAAGGGAATTGCAGAAGGAGGTACTTGTAAAGGACCTTGAAAAGACCCTGGTGGCAAGGTTTGGCCTCATCCTTCTTGGAACGGTTGGTGGTGATGGTATAGTCCATGGACCAGAAAAGAGCAGCGGGAATGTTCATCATTTTTGAGTCCCAAAAATGATTAACAAATGCAAGATGAAAACAACATAATTGAGACTCAGGATTGTCACAGGTAAAATATTGCATTATTGGCTTAAGGATTTCTTTCCAGGGAGTTGACAAGTCATGGCGAAACAAACCTTTCTTTACCTTCTTGTGGATGGGTGAATTTTTCTCGAAGAGTGTCAACTCCACCTCCCAGTTGTGCTTATTTCTTCTGATGATTTTTCCTTCCAAGTCTTGCCCTATCAGGTTCGCCAGCAGCTCAAAGGAAATTTGGAACTGGATGCCATGGATGGAAACCAACCCATTATCCCAGGTTGTCATGAATGCCTTAGTAATCTTGTCATCCACCCCACTAAACAGATTGAAAAAATTGATGATCCCATGCTTATCCTTAAACATATCAGTAGAAACAGAATCCAAATCAACAGTTTTAGGCTCGATGAAAACAACTTTTCCTTCCTTCATGGTGACAAAGGAAAATAAGGAAGGACGATAATTGGGTGAATAAAGACACAGATCGAAAGAAACAGAGATGGAATGGTATATTTGTTGGGAAGACCATAGGAGGACTAAATAGAAAGTAATGCTAGGCCAAAAAAGAAACCCTTGGAAAAAAGGATAATGATGGTTAGAGCATTGGGCACAACACAAAAAAAGGCGATGAAAATGGGTGGGAATAAAAAGGCAAAACACCATCCCAATGAATATGGATCTTCTGGTGATACTCACATGATAGGGCCAATGGCAAAAATAGGCACAAAACCCAGAAGGGATTGGGATGTACATTCGAGAAAGCCTCGGGAGAATGCGAAAGGTAAAGCATTTAGACAGGGTTCTCGAAAAGGTAAAATTACAAGCATCATTCCACACGAGATTGAAATGATTTAAAATTAGGGTGGACATGGCATCGAAATTCCTCATGGAAATGATTATCAACAATGAAGGGGCATAAAAAAGAGGTGGCGGAGAATTGGAAATTATCAACATGGAACCCCTTTTCAAAGGAGAATAATAAGAATGATGAACAAAATCTCTATTTTGGAATTTTTTGGAACTTTGGATATGGGCCCTATGAATCATGAAAAAGGGAAGATTTTTGGTAATGGAAAAATTAAGGATTTCGAGATTCATCATGGCATATGGTATTTTGATCATGATTTGCCAACTCAGCAACGTCATTGGGGAGGACATCCATCCAAGTCATCAAACCTTGCGCGTTGACTCCAATGTTGGCTAATTTGTCAGTGACAAAATTGCCCTCCCTAAAAATGTGTTGAACCACAACATTGACTTGCTGACTAAGAATTTGCTTACTTTCTTCGATGAGATTCCTGATCCTCCAGCTGCTGGGCTTGGAATTTTTAAGGAAATTTATGATATTAAGAGAATCTCCTTCAACAATGACTTTTCTTGGAATGTCCTTTAGAAATTGAAGGCCTCTCCACACAGCTTTAGCTTCAGTAGAATGATTTGATTGGATTCCTAATGGTTCGAAAAAGGCAAATATGGAATTGCCACTATGATCATGGAGGATTCCTCCAGCCCCTGCAATGCCAGGATTGCCTTTTGCAGCCCCATAAAAATTAAGCTTGACCCACCCAAAGGGAGGAGGTTGCCATTTGATGTTGGTTCTAGACGAAGGCTGAGTAACAGGCCTTGGGACATCAATGCAAATATCACAAGACTTTAAGATGCCCTTCTCAAAGGATGAACAAGGATAAGGATCAAAAGGAGCAGCAAGGGCATTTTCCTTAGCATGAAGGATGATTTTGCTGACAATAATGTTGGCATCCAAAGCCTTCAAGTCAAATATTCTTTTATTGCATTCTAACCATATCTGCCAGAGGAAATGATGCAAACAGAACTTCCAAAGTCCTCTGAGTATGGGATTTTTGAAAGGAATTGGCCACTGTTGGAATAGATCAACAATTGAAGGAGGACAGGCCCAGGCAATCTTGAAAGTATGGAAAAGTTTGTTAAGCACCATTCTTGAATAGGAACAAAATAAGAAGAGATGAGGAGTGCATTCCCAATCAGAATGACAAATATGGCATCTATTAGGCAAAAGAATACCTCTTTTTATAAGATTTTCAGTGGTAAGGATGCGATCTTGAATACATAACCAGGAAAAGGAAGCAATCTTCGAAATCAAATACTTAGTCCAGACAAGCTTGAAAGGGATGGGAGTATCAATACTGTCAAGAGAGAGCAAGTAAGCTGATTTGACCATGAAATCTCCAGAATCAGTAGGTTCCCAAATAGGACAATCAGTCTGGTCATGTAAAGGAATTCTGATAGTAGAAAGAAGATTGTACAAATAGGCTAATTCATTTTCAAAATCAGGAATGTTAATCCTTCTCCATTGTTTATGACCATTTGTAGAAGAGATGAAATCTACCGCTAAAGGTCCAGCCAATTGATTTGTATTATTCCTCAGCCTTTGAAACATAGGATTTTGATTGAGAGGTTGATCTCCTATCCATTTATCATCCCAAAAGGAAATAGAAGTGCCATTACCAAATTGCCACCTTAGTCCTTTGATCAAAAGGGATCGAGCTTCGCAAATAGCCTTCCAAAAAGCTGAACCGGATGAAGGTGCCTCCCCATGAGGGAAATGTGATCCCTGAAGATATTTCCTTTTTATGATCTTGACCCAAAGAACATTCTCATTAGAAATCAACCGCCAGGCTTGCTTAGCAAGAAGGGAAATATTGAGAGGATAAATTCTTCTCAGACCTAATCCTCCACATTCTTTAGGTTTGCACACTTTATCCCAAGCTACCAAATGAAATCTGTGCTTATTTTCAGATCCTGTCCAGAGGAAATGTTTTTGAATTTTTTCCATTTTGTCATAAATACTTACTGGAGCTTTGAACAAAGAAAGGAAGTAAATAGGAATACTCTGGAGGTAAGCCATGGTGAGAGTAATTTTCCCCGCTTGAGATAAAATATTGCTTCTCCAAGTAGTGAGTTTTTTTGTAACCTCTCAATGACATTGTCCCATAAGTTGTCTTTGACATTCCCAGTGAAGAGAGGTAAACCCAGATAGGTAGAAGGCAAAGAAGCTATGGAACAATTAAGGATGTCAGCAATGATGTTCTATCTTCTTGGAGGAGTATTGAGGAAGTAAATTTTACTCTTTTGAAAATTAATCCTTTGACCTACAGCAAGCTCATAAAGGAAGAGTATCCTCTTGATAATCTTAGCTTCATTGACAGAGGCAATTGTAGATAGCAGAGTATCATCAACAAATTTTTGATGTGTGATAGGATCACATTGGGAAGTTGCCTGAATTCCAGAGAGGAGACCAACATTTTTTGCTTCAATAATTGCTCTTCCTAGAGCCTCAACAACAATTATAAATAAGAGAGGAGATAAAGGATCTCCTTGCCTTAAACCTCGACTGCTTTGAAAATATCCTGTAGGAGAGCCATTAATGAGGACTGAAAACCAAGTAGAGGAGATGCACCCTTTAATTAGAGCAATCCATTCAGGATGGAAGCCAAACTTGTTGAGAATAGCAAAAAGGAAATCCCAATTTAGTCTATCATAGGCCTTATTCATGTCTAGCTTGAGAAGAAAGGCTACTTTTTTGTTGATTGAAACTGAATGAATTGCTTCATGAACTGAAATAATGTCATCTAGGATGGATCTACCTTTGACAGAACTACCTTGGCTCTGATTAATAATCAAAGGCATGACTTCCCTCATGCGGATGGTGATGGCTTTTGTTAAAATCTTATAAATGACATTACAAAGACTTATTGGCCTGAAATCATTAAAATTACAAGCATTAGGATTTTTAGGAATTAATGCAATGAAGGTGGAATTGAAGCCTCTTGGAATGATTTTAGAGTGTTGGATTTCTCTTATGGCTTGGCAAACATCCCTGTTGACAAGATCCCAAAATGCTTGATAAAACCTTGGGGAAAAACCATCTGGGCCAGGAGCTTTGTCAGGATCCATGGAGAATAGAGCATCTTTAATTTCCTCATCAGAAAGAGTAGTTGTGAGTCTATTATTAATACTATCAGATATGAGATGAGGAATGAACTGGAGAAAAAAATATTTTGCCATCTGTGAGTTTGGTCTATGCTCAGCCTGAAGAAGATGCGTGAAATGGGAGATGCCTTCCTTCCTGATTTCTTTGATATCATTGATAATTTCTCCTTCCTGGGTATGGATTTCCTTAATTCTGTTATTGTTGCGGTGTCTCATAGTAGAAGTGTGGAAAAATCTGGTATTAGAATCCCCTTTTTTGAGCCATAAGTCATGGGATTTTTGTCTCCAAAAAATTTCTTCACATTGAAGAATATTATGATATCTGGCTAACAGTTCCTTCTCTTCTTTTTTGATTTCAGTAGTGAAATCACCATTCTCCTGATTGTTTTTTTTATTAAGGAGAGCCTCAACATGACATCCTGCTTATTATGGAAAAGGTTACCAAATATGTCTTTGTTCCATACTTTAATATTCTCTTTAATGATCTTGAGTTTCTGAGCCAGAATGTAGGAAGGTTTTCCTTGAATGTCAGTTTGCCACCATTGGTTGATTCTTTCTTTAAAATCAGGATGTTGCATCCACATTGCTTCGAACCTGAAAGGGGTTTTGTAAATTTTTGGATTATTTGTGTCCAAAAGAATGGGACTATGATCAGAACCAATTTTAAGGAGTGATTGAAGAGTGGCATCTCCCCAGTTGTCAAAGGCTTCCTGAGAGAACAACACCCTATCTAATTTAACTTGGATTAGCTGAGATCCAGTCCTTCTATTTGACCAAGTGAACTGATTACCTTTCAAGTTGACATCAATCAAATTCTATCCATTAATGAAGTCCTGGAAATCCTCCATACTTTTAGAAAAGGACCCAACTCCTCCCCTTTTGTCAGAAGGAAACAAAGGGGTGTTGAAGTCACCAATAAGGATCCAAGGTAGATTAGAGAAAGCATTCCTGATAGAAGATAAAGTGTTCCACATATTGGATCTCCCAAAAATGGAATTAGGAGCATAGATATTGGTTAGGACCCAAGAACAGTTGTTGTCTTGATCATAGAAATGAATGCTCAAAATCTCATCATTGGAATGGATGATATTTCCTTTCACAAGAGAAGGATTCCATAAGCAGAGGAGGCCTCCAGAAGCACCCCTAGCATTGCAAGCATAGAAATCACTATTTTTCCAAATAATATTACAAATATTTTTATCAAGAGGTTCACTAATTTTAGATTCTTGAATCACAAAAATAGTCGGTCTGATTTCTTTCCTTAATGATTTAACTAGCCGCTGCTTGGCTATACCATTAAGGCCTCTCACATTCCATGAGAGGATCTTCATTTGGAGGATTTGGATAGTTTTTTGCCTCCCTTTCCATGTGGTTGGGGAGGTTTGGTGCACTTTGTTTCTTCCTTGGAGATATTGATTCTAGTAGAAAACAAAGTTTTTTGAACCCCATTAGCAATATCTTCATGCGCATCTTGATTCCTTTGATCAGAATGAGAAGGTCTTCCCCTCTTTTTTCCATTCCACAATCTATAGGAGACCTCTTTTGGCTTCAAAGAATTTTGGGACTAAAGGTGGAAGAGGGAATTCACTGGATCACAGGACTGACAGGTTCGAAGAAGGAAGCAGGAATAGAAGCATCTTCTATCAAAGGTTGGTCATCTTGTAGAGAGAGGTCCTCAGCCAAAGGTTCAGGGTTCTCAGTCGTTGGCTCAGAGGATGGTTCTTGAATGAGATTCTTCGGATCCAAAGGAGGATTGGGATTGGAAAAATCCTCAAAATTTAAATCCGCAAGAATTTGAAATTGAAACGGGTGAGAAAAAATACTGACCTCATTGGAAGCATTTTTCAAAGAAATATTTTTCCCTTTCTCATCAGGGGAATTGATGAAAGGGGCAGAGTTATGTCCTTCTTTGATTCTGTATTCTTTGGCAGGCTTGAAGCTTATTCCTCTGGATGGAAGAAATTTCCTTTTATCCTTCTTTGATGAGACTTGAAAGGCATTCTCCTTAGCCATAGAAATAGGATCATTCTGTCGCTCAGAGGAGGCCACATTCTTAGAGAGAGAAGGACAATGAGCATGAAGATGGCCCTGAGATCGGCATTCAATGCAGAAAGGAGGTTTATTTTCATACTCAATGGCTTGTTTGAAGACTGATGAACCAAGTTCTAATTCCACGAAGGTAGGAAGAGCAGAATCTAAATTGGCCATAATACAAAGGTGAGCAACATGCATTCTTGATCTGGAAAGAGTCACTTTGTCAATGAGAAGCAGATCTCCAATAGTCGAAGCCATGGATTTGAAAATAGATTCCCACCATAGGTGCCAAGGTAAATTTAGAAATCTGACCCAGATAGGTGCAAAGTTAATGCTTTGCATTTCTGGGTTGAATTCGAGATTCCATTTCATCAAAAAAACACTCTTGGACCCAAGGAACCAAGGTCCTCCAGACAGAATGTGGCCAGCATCTTCTTGGGTATTGAGGTGGACCCCAAAAAAACCCCTGGAAAGACCAACAATTTGCAAGGTTCCATGAACTTTCCAATGAGAAAAGGCCCATCGCCTGATGATGTCAAGATTTGGATTACCTCCAACCACTTTCCCTACCAAGGAAAAGGATTCTTCAGCAATGAATTTTTTGGCGATATCAGCAGGAATCTTGACCCTGTTCCCAGAAACCTCAAATGGAGGAGGAGAGAAGGAAGAGGAGGAAGGCCCACCCAAGACCTTTGCAAATGAAGGCTTGGGATTAAAAGGAACATTCTCCCCCCTGGAAGCCCTGCCTTGTCAGCAACCGCTTGAAACTGATCATTTGAATGCCCAGAGGTTTTAGAATCTTCCTCCCGCCTTGAGGATTGGAGATGAATTTCACAAATCTGGTCCTTAAGAGATTCAGTGGAGCCCACTGCCTGTGATGAGGAGGAGGAAATGCCAACTAGCGCAGAAGTGGGACCAACATTGGAAACAACCGCATTTCCTTCAACAGATTGAGTAGGCCCGGTTCCAATCCCAAGGGGGCAAATGGAGCCCACCTCATGAGCGGAGGATAGAGAAATATCCGCATCAACAGAGAGAGGGCCATCCTCCCGCCTACCAAAAATTTGAAAAAAAACCTTCCCGCCTTCAACAGTTTGAAAACCAGAATTACCAACCATATTTTTCCTTCGATCAACTTTTAGTTTTATAAATACTGAGATTACATTTGACTAGAGTCTTTTCCACATATTTGCAAGGAAAACTTGTGAAGACTAGGACTCGTCATTCAATCCACTAGATTGATAAATCATCTAGTGAATATCATCCAGGATATATGGAATTTGCTAACTATTGCCTAAAGTTTCTTTTGTTGTAGAAAATTAATTCTTAGAGGATTAGAACTCCTCCTACAACATAAAGCTAGGAGACTCCAACTTTATTTCTTGAAGGTCAATTTGCCTTCATAGTGCAGATATTAGTTCCTTTTGAAAGAGAATAATACTACAGAAGAAGACTTTTGGTGAATATTTGTGGTGAATTTAGGAGATTGAAGATATCCATTGCTGGATTGAAGAACTTCCTAAGTTGAAGAACAGGCTATATAAGTCTTGATACAAAAAGGCCATAGAAGCCTTGAAGAAAAGGCCATAGAAGCATTGAATAAAATACCATAGGAGCCTTGAAGGAGAAGCCACAAAATTTTTGATACTAGAAAGGCCATAGAAGCCTTGATACTAAAAAAGACCATAGAAGCTTTGGTACTAAAAAAAGCCATAGAAGCCTTGACACTAAAAAAGGCCACAGAAGCCTTGATACTAAAAAAGGCCACAGAAGCCTTGATGTTGAAAAATATCATAGAATTCTTGATACTAAAGATGAATTTGAAGAGAATTTATGATTCAGAAGTAGACTAAATATTTTAGTACTAATATTTTGTTGCAGGGAAATAAGATTCAGTGTGAAGCTATCAAGCAACATCAAACTAATAATACACAAGTGTTTTTCCTTTTATCATGTCAGCTGAACCAAGAATTTCATTACTTTTCTCCAAAAATAGGATACAAAAGAAAAATCCCTTTTACAATTTTGAAATTTCCCTCTAATACCTTGTTTTCCCCTTTTCCCGCCTAAAACAATGCATTTGAAATTTGAATTTCGAAGGCAAACTTTCCAGGGTCATAACTTCGCACTCGTTGCTCCGATTGACTGGCACGAGATCTTTTCAAAAAGGACACAAGACAAACTAAATGGGGAAATACTTATCTAAGTCATACGTCTATTTTAAAATTCTCAAATTCATCCTCTAAGACCCTCAAAATTCACCTGCAAGTTTGGGTATCTAGATTTTCACTATTTTTGGTAGGGTTTTTCCATAAAACGTACATATCTCCCAAACCATTTAGGGTATTGGGATGATTATTTCATCAATGGCTCTAAATTTCTATCCCCTAGACAAACAAATACACTTAGAAAATAATTACATTAAATATAAATTTTGGATGATGCAAGATCACTCTTACACCACTAGATTCTCCTACATCAGACACCCAGGGTAAATTGAGAAGTGACCTTCACTTATCTGATGTTGAAGGAAAACCAAGGTGGTCAACCTCTATATTGGACAACCAAATTGAATCTTCCACAAGCCTACCCTTCCACTTGAACAGATATTCTTCATACTACGTGTGTCTTGTGCTTTTGATGATGTGGGTATCCAGGATCTCTTCTATCTTTTATGCCTCTAGAGTAGATACTGGAATACTCCACAATTATATGATTGGTCCATCATTATTGTCACCTTCATGATAATCTACCAAATCAAAAATATTGAACACAATTGATATGTTCAGCCCACTTGGCAATTCTACCTCATATGCATTTCCTAAATCCTATCTCTTTGTGATTATGCATGGTCCAAACTTCTTCATTTTCAGCTTGTTATAAGTTTTAGCAAGAAACCTTTATTTTCTCAGGTGAACCATAACTTCATCTCCCACTTGGAATTTCTTAAATCACCACTTTTGGTTTGTCTTTATCTTGTACTTAGTGTTCATTTTATAAATATGCTTCTGTACTTCCTCATGAAAACTCTTTAGGTGCTCTAAAAATTTCTCAACCTCAACACTACTATTTTCCCCTCTATCCATATTTCTCAAATCAGAAGCATTTCTTGGGCTACTCCCATATACAATCTGGAATGGGAACTTATTAGTACTTCTATTTAAGGAATTATTGTATGCAAATTCTACCTATGGCAAAACCAAATCCCATCCCTTGGGTTTATCTCCTACCAAGCATCTCAATAGATTACACAAACTCCTGTTCACCACCCCTATTTGCCCATCATTTTGCAAGTGGTATGCAAAACTGAATTTCAAATATGTCTTCAACTTCTTCCACAAGGTTCTCTAGGAATACCCAACAAACTTGGTATTTCTATAGGAAACTTTTTCTTTGGTAGACCATGAAGTCGTACCACGTCTTTGAAAAACAACCCTGTAATATGAACTACATCATTAGTTTTCTGGCAGGGAATGAAATGTGCCATTTTTGAAAACCTATCAACCACCACAAATATGGAGTCATGCCCCCTTTGTATCCTTGGTAGACCAAGAACAATATCCATGTTGATGTCCTCCCATGGTCTCTCTAGTACAGGTAATGACTGATATAATCTGGTGTTCTATATCACACCCTTGACCATCTGGCATACTCTACAAATTTGTACAAATATCTTCACATCTTGCTGCAAATGTGGCCAATAGTAGTTCTCAATAACAAGGACAATGGCCTTATCTCGACCAAAGTGTCTAGCCAACCCTCCACTATGCTTCTCCTTGACCAGATTCTCCCTCATCAAACTTCTTGGAATACACAATTGGTTCCTTCTAAACAATATTCCATCTTGGATTAAGAAATCCAACCACTTAGTTCTATCCAAAGTATTTGGTGCTAAAAAATCTCTCCAAGCCTCTACAAAATCTGGGTCTTCAGGGTACAAACTCTTAAGTTCTTCAAACCCTACAACTTCCACCTTCATTCTATCAACAAACACTACCTTCTACTTAAGGCATCTGCAAATTTGTTTGACTTTATACTCCTATGCTTCAACACAAATATATAACTGTGTAGAAACTCAACCCATTTTAAATGCCTCTGATTCAGTTTCCATTGATTATTATTATACTGCAAGGCCTGATGATCAGTATACAAAACAAACTCTTTTGGAAACAAATAGTGCCTCCATTTCTTCAAAACCTAAAATATAGCATAAAAATCTTGATAATATACAAAATACTTCTTCCTATCATCATTAAGCTTCTCACTAAAATAGGCAACAGGTTTACCTTCTTGACTCAACACAACTCCTATGGCACTACCACTAGTATCACAATATACCTGAAATACCTTATTTAAATCTAGAAGTGCTAAAATAGGTTGCTTTGTGACCGTCTTCTTAAACATATCAAAGCTCTTATCTACTCCTAAGGTCCACTTAAATTTTTTCGTATCCCCTCTCATTGTTTCTGTTAGGGATGCACAAATACTTCTAAAATTTCTAATAATATTTTTGTAAAAACTTGCTGGACCATGAAATGATCTTAACTCAGTTATACTTCTTGGGGTAGGCCATTCAATGATAGCCCTCACCTTTTTTGGGTCCATTTTTATACCTTCAGTTGAGATGACAAATCCCAGATACACCAACTCCTTCATGAAACTGTACTTCTTCAAATTAATTAGCAACTGCTCCTCTCTCAACTTCTCAAAAACTCATCTTATATGCATCAGGAGCTCTTCCAAGGTATTTCTAAATATTAAAATGTCATCCAAATAGACAATGACAAATTTTCCTAAAAATTCCTTCAATACCTCATTCATAAGTTGTATGAATGTGTTAGGTGCATTGGTTAGCCCAAACGGCATGACCAACCACTCATATAGACCCTCTTTGGTTTTGAAGGTTGTATTCCACTCATCTCCTTCTATGATATGGATCTGATGATACCCACTCTTTATATCAATCTTAGTGAAGTATTGGGCTTCACTCAAACAGTCCATTATATCATCAATCCTTGGTAGTGGAAATTGGTATTTGATGGTGATCTTGTTAATAGCTTAGGATTTTGTACACATTATTCATTCTCCATATTTATTTTGTGCTATTACTACAGGTACTGCACATGGGCTCAAGCTCTCCCAAATTAGTTTCTTATTTAGTAGTTCTTGGACTTACCTATTTACCTCCTCACTTTTTGCATGAGTCATTCTACAGGCTGCCTTATTATAGAAACTAGCTCCTGGTACCAAATCTATTTGGTAACTGATATTCCTCACTGGTAATAAACCCTCTAGCACATTATCTAATATAATATCTAAAAATTCTTCTAATAAACCTCATATTTCTACTATGAAATCCTTACATTGATCTTCTTTAACTCTAGAAATTAATGCATAGCACATATACTCATACTTCAAACCATCCAAAAACTTCCTACCATAAATTAAATAGATTTTGGCACTACTACATACCTTTTCATCCACCTCCTTTAGGGGCTTCAACTTATGGCACACTCCATCCTTTGTCAAGTAGTAAGTGTTGGTATGTCCATCATGTATTGCATGTTGATCAAACTGCCATGGTCTTCCCAATAGCAAATGACAAGCATCCATAGTCAGGATGTCACACAGGACCTCATCACGGTAATTTCCAATATCAAATTTTACCAGGCATTGCTCACTGACCAAATCCTTATGGTCCTTCTACAACCACGCAATCCGATATGGATGCGGGTGTCTCTTCCTCTCTAACTATAGCTTGGTAACCATTCCTTCTAAAACTAGGTTATATGTGCTACCATTATATATGATAATATTACAGACCTTACCTACACATTTACACCTTGTGCAAAATAAGATCTTACTCTGATCTGGATCTCTCTCCTCATTTAGCAAGGCTCTCCTTGTGATCAAAACTTTTTCCCTTTTTGCTTCTTCAGAGTTCTTAGATTCAGCACCTTCATCTACAACAACAAGTCAGGAATTACCTTAGGGCCTCTCATTTATCCTATATTGGTGTTGTGGACATGCGTATGCTTGATGTCCTTCTTCCCTATAGTTGAAACAGGTTCCCCAAAATCCTCCTCTTCGAGGTCCTCATCCATAACTTCCTCTTCCTTTTTGGTAACCATTGTTTTTATCATGGGGATGATAATAATTATCCCTCTTTTGGTCTTGACTATCGTTGGCTTCTCCATTATTCTTGTGATCTTCATTTTTTCCTCCATTTGTTCTCCCACCAGTTCTTCCACCATGACATCTTCCTCTTTGATTGATCTTAAACCTTCTGTTCAACTTCTCTTCAACTGTTAAGGCAAACTAGTAAGCATCCTCTATGGTGGTCATCCTAGCCAGACTTAACTTCTCTTGAATACTTACTCTTAACCCATTAATATAACAGGCTACCTTCTCCTTGTTGGCCTCAGAATGGCCTATCTTGATTAAAATTTTATAGAACTCCTTTGCTTATTATTTGATAGACTTACTCGACTATCTCAACCCCTACATTTTCTTTAGTAAATCCAACTCATAATTAGTTGGAATGAACTGTCTCTTCAACTTCACCATCCACTCCCACCTTGTTATCCTTTCTTTTCCCCTTTTATTTCTATCTAGATACACTCCCTTCCACCATATGCTAGCATGACCCTTCATCTTGGTCTAAGTAAATCTAACCCTCTCGGGATCTTCTACCTCCTCATACTTGAAATATTCCTCCATATCATTGATCCAATCGATCAAATATTCTAGGTTAATATTTCCAGAATATGAAGAAACATCAAACTTCGGCCTCTTCCTAATCTAGGATATGGCTTTATACAATCTAGCTTGTGTGATATCTACTACCTCTTCTTCTTCCTATAACTGGGCCTCTTCTTCCTTAGCTTCATCTTCACTCTCATATTCTCTTATGTGTTCAAACCCTCTACACAGCTCCTCTTGCAGAGCTTGAACTTACCTCTGCAAGGATCTAAAATCCTCTTCTAGCACCATAGCATTTCTCCCACCACCATGATTTCTTTATGGAGGTATTTTTTCTCTTATTTCTCATAGACCCTAACCACAAATCCTGGTGTAAACTACCTCACATCCGGTTATCTGTTTACACACTCAGAAACTCCCACTTGATACCACTTGAAGCAAATCAAGCAACACCAAACGAATAATACACAAGTTTTTTTCCTTTTATCATGTCATATGAACCAATCATTTCATTACTTTCCTCCAAAAATATGATACAAAATAAGGAGCCCCTTTTACAATTTTTAAATTTCCCTCTAATACCCTATTTTCCCCTTTTCCCACCTAAAACAATGCATTTGAAATTTGAATTTCGGAGGTAAACTTCCCAGGGTCATAACTTCGCACTCGTTGCTTCGATTGACTAGCACGAGACCTTTTTAGAAAGGGCACAAGACAAACTAAATGGGGTAGTACTTAGTTAAGTTTTACATCTATTTTAAAATTTTCAAATTCATCCTCTAAGACCCTCAAAATTAACCTGCAAGTTTGGGTATCTAGATTTTCATTGTTTTTGGTAAGTTTTTGCCATAAAACATAAATATCTCCCAAACTGTTTAGGGTATTGGGGAGATTCTTTCACCAATGGCTCTAAATTTCTATCCCCTAGACAACTAAATACACTTAGTAAATAGTTAGATCAAATATAAAATTTGGGTTATGCAAGATCACTCTTACACCACTGGATGCTCTTGCATCACAGTGAGTTGGAAAACTTCCTAGAAGAAATTTATAAGGATATCTTCTTTAGAATCAACTCAGCACCTAAAGAAAAATCGAAGAGATAAAGAGAATATCTTATTGAATAACTTCCAATAAAGTAAGAATAATAAGGAGGACTAAGCAATTTCTACTCGAATCCAAAAGCATCAAAATTAGATATGCAGAAGTAGATCTCACCACCAATACTTCAAAGAGCGGGAGGTTGAAGAGAAGGTCTCAAGGAATACCATCAGACATTGTAATATTAGAGACCTTGGGATGGTCTTATCGAGCATTTAGAAAAAGGCTAAGAGAGTCTTACTGAATAAATTCTTAAAGGAGAACTCATTGGATAAATCCACTACCAAGGAGAAGCCCCTGATAGTGAAGGACTTGGGATAATTATTACCATCCGAAAACAAGCCCAAGAGAAGAAGAATTTGGTAAGGAATTTCAAATTAGAGAAGAATAATTTGGCAAGGAGTGCCAAATATGTGAATAATAATTTGGCAAGGAGTGCTAAATCTCAAAAGAAGATCCTACTTGAAGTCAAAATTTGATAAGAAGACTTGAAGATAGAAGAAACTCACCAAATCTTGGATATTTAAATAGTACATATCACAGTAAGAAGGCACAACTTTAGATACAAATACTTCTTCAAATATATATCGAGAAGGAGAATATTACAATAGGATAACAAGCCACCAAATCCTAGGCTCGTGATAGAAATTTTGAGACCATCATTTGGTGAAGAAGGAGTTGTTCAGGATAGTCTACAAAGAGCTGCAAGATCCTACTCAAAGAAGCAACTTGGTGATCTTAGATACCAAGAATCGCATCCTTTACAAAAGTATTAAAGGAGCTATGGAAGCTTTAAAAAGGTATGAAACTTTTTTGTACAATTAGATTCATTAATTGGTTTACTTATCAGATTTGTTAGAAGCGCTTGAATTTGGATTAAAGCAAGTAGAAAACTGGATTATAGTCTTCAAAAGTGCAAAAATAAAAAGTTTTTTTTAAGGTTCATTTGCACATTAATTATGAGTTGATTATATTTCAAAATTACTTCTATCAACTACCTATCATCAACTTTAGAAAAATAATACTAAGTCCTACAATACTAATTGTAGTGAAATTGTAGAATAAATTTTAAAGATTCATTTCAGGTTATTCTTGATTAGTTGCAGTAAATTGTTAGTACATTAATTTGAGAGTTGATTTGAGTGATAAGGTTAATTATTAGTGCATTAAAATTGAAATACTTGCACTATTATACCACTCTCAAAAATAAATTAGTTTTATGTTTTTCGAAGGGCACAAATCCTAATTTGTATCAAGTGTCTAAAGACACTATTAAAGCACAAAAATATGCAATGCATAGTGGCCAAGTAAATCCACAAAAAATGTTATAATCCTCAAAAAAATGGAGAATAATACGACTAACCAAAAATAGAAGTAGAAGCTTCAAATATTGAGACTTGGTGAGTCTCAAATCCAAAGCATTACAGGGATAATTGCAAGGATAAAAGTGTAGAAAATTGCATCATATAAGGAGTTTCTATCTACTTCTATCTAAGCTTGTATTTGTCATCATAATATCCAAGAAAAAATGGGAAGGTGTCTAAGAAAAAATACAACCTCAAAACCCTTGCATTGCATTCACAATTCTACCATACAAATCTAGACCTGCAAAAAGGGAGTGCAAGAAAAGGTGCAAAAGGTATCTTATTTACAAATATTGTTACATTGAGTTGCACTACTCTAAATCATTCTATGTAGGAAAAATGGCAGATTGGAAAATGTCTCAAAGGTACACTACAAGAAGGTTTAATCAGCCAAAAGTGATCAAATACTATCATTCTTCCAAGCATAGCAAAGAGCCTCTCTTTTGGCTCACCCTCTACGTATCTTGGATGGTCGAACCTGTAGAAGACAAGGCACAAAGCTAGGGGAAATCAATCAGTTTATAAATAAAAGAAGCATCTCTATCAAACTTACGCATATTTCAAATCAAAGGAGTATTTCTATCAAAGCAAGCATACATCAAAGCAAAGGACCATTTCTATCAAAGCAAGCTACGTCCAATCAAGGAGCATTTCTACCATAAGTGGAGCATCACGGATTCTTCATCTAAGTATTACCATTCGAACTTCATTCAAGGGACACCAAAGCTCCTCCATATCCCCACCATAGCTCCACCATTAGCATTGCTTGGTTAGAGATATTTCAGCATCTACGTAAAACAAAGAACAAGGTAGAAAATGTATTGGAGAGCCTTCAAGAAAGTGTTGATAAAGATAAGGTTATGCAGATTCCACTTGTCATTATTCAAAGGAAACTCTAAGTAACACTCACAAATAATATGTTACAATTCTATATTAGTACCCATACTCCATGTAGAAGAGGAGCTACATACAACTAGAAGCTTGATATACATATGTTACAGCAAGGAAGTCTCATAGACGTTGAAGAAAAAATATTTCTTGGGAAACATTTGAAGGAAAATAAAAACATCTCAACTAAAGGTGACATTTTTCATAAGCTAATTTTGGCATCTTCACCAAATAGTTGAAGCATCTATAATCATTAAAAATCCTACCGTGACACTTGGCATATTGGACCTTGAAAAAATATAGCAATACGGTAGCAGTTTTATGGCAGAAGTTAAATGGTAGTTCGGTAGAATCTCAGTGGTAGTTCAACAATGATCTAGAAATAATCTTGAGAAAGTTGAGAGTATTCGGAAGCACTCTCAGTCAATAAAAATTGAAGGATAGCATTGAAGCCAAAGCACACGTTGGAGAATTTGTGCTCAAGAAGGATAGATTACTGCCATAATTCATCCAACTTCATAAAAGGTACAAAGCCTTATTAAATTTCCTCATCTAATTTACTTTCATTCAAAAAGGGAGTTATAAGGTTATATGTTAAGGTTGATATATTAAATGAAATCAATATTTATTTGAAACCAAAACTTAGAAAAATTAATATAATATTTACAAAATACAACTTAGGATAAATAAGGGATACTACTTGGAATTAATCCACTTAATGTTTGTAAAAATTAATGTGTTCTAATTTTCCAAATTTTGGAGTGATAAAGGTTACAAAATCAAACTAGGTTATTGGAAATTAGAAACACTTGAATAAAATCCTAAGGGTTACAAAAAGGGGTTATTAAAATATTTTATTAAAGTTGGAAATTTATATTCTTGTCTCAAAAATTTCTCAAAAAGGGACAAAATAAATCCAACATTAAAACCTCTTAAAAATTGAAAAGTGCTTAGTTCAATAGGAGTAATAAGGTGTTAGAAAAGTTGATTTTTTATCTTTACAAAAATTGTACAAAATCAACCAAATTGAACTATATTTTACAAAATCACTATATCATACTCCAAAAACATTAGGGAGTCATAAAGCATTCTACAAAACTTAATAATAATAATATCCATCAAATATTATCAAGTTGGGAATATATAAGCTTCCTTAAAAAATCTAAAATTAGGTATTCATATCTAGGGAGACATAAGGAATTCTACAAACCTAAGTATTAATAAAGTTTTCATCAAATCAAGCTTATATACTTCAATTAGGGAGTTGCAAAGAAGACCATAATTCTATCTCATTTATTCAAATTTAACCTCTTCAAATGGGTAAAGGAACGTCATACAATGAATGTAAAACTTGTTCCAACAGGAACCAGTTCAAAACATGAACACATGTGGTATATTGACTCAAGAGCCCAACATCATATGACAGGAAATATACAATGGTTTAACTGTCTTGAAGTTGTTAAAGGTTACAGACTAAGAATTAAATATAGCCAAATGTATTCTATAAATGCATATGGATATGTAACACCAAGCAAATAATTTCCAAATATTCTACTACAAAAAAGTATTGTATGTTCCTATATTAATATTCAATCTCATCTCAGTAAGCAAGTTAGTAGAAAACATCTATATGATTAACTTTGGATATGTGGATGGGATCAATACATGTCTCATTAGGAATCAAGATGACATAAAAGCAACATGTTCATTCCATGAAAATACATATATCCTTGACTCAATTAAAATTTTACAAGATATTGTGATGTTTCAAAATGATGCTAAAATATTTATAGAATAACAAGTTGAAGAAAATGAAGAACTAGTTTACCAAAAAAGAAGTACAAAAGAATCAAAAACAAAAATATGATAGGACAATTGCATCATGTCCTACTCATTCATCAATAATTAGAATCATATGGAGAAACTTGCAAAGATAACTATAAAGGTGGCTATATAGAATATAAGGAAGATGAATCTGAACAAGCCAAAGATCATCCAATGTAAGAAGAAGCTTTAGCTCCAGCTTACTCTACATCATATGAAGACACAAATTACCTATTGAAATTGAACGTAAATAATGTAGATGAAGAGTAAAAATTTTAGGATGAAGAAGAAGAAGATACATATTGAAGACTAAAGTCTTCAATACCCAAATATTGTAATATAAGTGGGTGTTAGAAATAGAGTATATTACATCATTTGGGTCATGTAAATTTATCTTCCAAGGTACATACTTAGGAAATTATATTACTTTAGGGGGAAGTTATCTAGTTACTTCATGCAATGTAATAAATGCACAAGTATCAATGTGCAAGTTGTCCCTTGTACAATTAGATAGAGTTTTGGCCAAGTAACCTATTTTGCCTATATAAGGAAGACCTTATTGTTATATAGACATAGATTCGAAGGACATAGTCAGATAGTGTAAATTAGAGTATAGCATAGTTTTGTGTATATCACCATCCATTGGTGATGGGTACAATGTAGTTTAGTAGATTTATGGAGTGTTCATTTCCTCCATAGTTGCATTGTATTATTTTATATCATTTCTATTTATTTCATATTTTACTTATCTAGTAGATTTAATTTCTTTCATATTATTCTACATATTGTGATTGTTATCTCCCAATGCTCGTTACATAAAAATCTAACAGAGACTAGTAATCTTTATTTTATTCATGTGTGGCTCAATTTTGGCTTGCCAAATTATACTGTATCTAATAGCAATAAAAAAATTTGGAGTATTTTTTGGTCCATCTATGAAGCATAATGAAAACCAAATTGACCATGTTCAAAGACTTCCATCCTTAGAATGATACATATAGAACCTATAAATACACTAATTGTACATATTTGAATGTATAATTCTAATAATTCACACACATGGAATGAGAATCTCCCTTACATTCAAGATGGGTACAATTGAGCTCTGTACGCTTCTACAAAACATGAATTATTTGATATATGTTTTTGATTCCAATCCATAGAACCCACTAATATATATGTTCCTATGCAACTAATGGAATACTTAGCTTGTTATTCATGGGAATTCACCTCTAGTCCTCTTCATGAAAATCCCCCCAGTTATCTGGCTAGTCCACCACCATATTGCCTTCTCTAAAAACATGAGTTCTCTCCACATGATTTAGTTATTTGAGGATATTTATATTTATTTTTAATTATACTTGAAACCTTATATATATTTTTAGTCCTATTGTTTAGGTAATCGATAATGTTAAGAGAATATCCCTCCACTCTCAGCTTGCTTACTTCCAATTGCCTTGCTAGTTTGATCCAGCTAATGTTGCTCTACCTTTAGCTTGATGACTCATCATAGAGCCTAGAAGCTTACTAACAACACTAATTAGGATCCCTATATTATACCTTATAATTTATCCCCCTTTCCTTCCTAGGATTTCCCTCATAAGTTTCATTAAAATTGAGCTTTAGCCATCATTTCCTAGGTGTGTGACATTTTACACTTCTTGGATTTTCTTAGGGTGATTTTTCCACCTTAATTGGGATAAGGTCCCAATGTTTATTAATATTCTCCTCCTGATTCCATTATTTCCTTCATACTCAAAAATTTAATATTTTCCACTACATCCACTTGGATGGTCTACCTGATTCTTAAGGAGGCTCTCTTTTCCTTAAATATTCTTCTATTACACTCCATAAAAATCCCCCAAGCATAATGGAAAGGAATTAGATCCCATATATTATTCAACCTTGCACTCCTAAATACATTTTCTACTATTCCATACAAACCACCATTCTATTTGGCACTACCTAGATCACCCCTATCTACTTAATTAAACCTTGAATAATCAAAAGGAAAAAGTTACATTCTAATAATAAGTGTTCCACTAATACTTCATATTCTTAACAAAGATGACAATATCTTTTGTAATTCCTTTGTTTCCTAGAGCATCCTCCATTGAAACTCATCTTTCATATTAGTTGATAGAATCTCATAAACTCACTTTACACTAAAGGATTCATCAAGAGTAGTTCCCCATACTATAGGATATTCACCCATATTTTGTTGGAAATATTGAGTTGTAATTGATATCAAAGGGTGTATGGTATTCAAGGCAAAAATATTCTTCAAGCGTGTGAATTTTACAAGGTTGGACAATATATAAATTGTGTCAAAAATGGACTATTGTGAATAGCAAACAATGGATAATTATTCAAGGCAAGGTATATCTCAAAGCAAAGGCAACTATCTTTCAAGCAAAGTATTATAATATTTACATATTATAAAAGGGGTAAAGGTCTAAAAGTTTCTTGGACAAAAAGAAGGTTTCTTGGGACAAAAAGGATTAAATATTATAAGAGGGACAAAGGTTTAAAATTTTCTTGGACAAAAAGAAGGATAAAGATTTTAAAAGTTGCTTGGGATAAAAAGGTCTAAATATCACAAGAGAGAGACAAAGTTTTAAAAAGATAAATATTTATAATATTTAAATTCTAAATTTAAATATTATAAACAAAAGAGTTTGAAAAATAAAAAGGTGCCAAAAATTGAAAATAAATTAAATTGACCTTTCAAAATAAAATCGAAGGAAATGGAAAGCAATACATGGCATTATTAAACCTTGGAGATATATCAAAAATCAAAATCAAAATTCCATCATCGTGCATGCAAATGGTAGGAATAAAACGTAGAGGAGAATACAAAAAAAATTGAGGAAAATATAGACAAAGAGAAATATGACTGTGTGCGCCTAAGGTTTCATTTGATGGGATAGCCTAGCTGGCAGTGTGGCTTTGCATGGAACACTGTTGGGTAGGATATCATGGGGTCAAATCTGGGTGACACTATTTTTTGTTGAGTTTTGATGAACAAGGAAGACTTGGATAAATATCACTACGAGCACCTTTGGTTTCTACTGTTGAGTTAGCCCAACTGGTTGTTGGATTTGCATGGAGTGTTGTTGGGCAGGAGGTCATAGGGTCGAATCAGATCAATGCTATTTTTTATTAGGTTTTATTGTTGATAAAAGCACAAGGACACGGATATATATCGGGTACCTCCCTTTTGGTCTTAGCTACCGTGGTAGCATAGCTAGTCACAAAGCGCTTGGGAAAGCACTATATTTTGTGAGGTCAGGGGTTCGATTCTCAGTTGTGTAAAGGTATTAAACTTTTTATTAAATTTTATTTTGAAGGAAAAATAAATGTCAAGGTGTTAACATAAGAAATTATGATTTTTGCAAATTAGAAAAGGGAGTTATAAGGTGTATGGTGGTCAAGTTTATTTGTATTTTTTCATGTTAGAAAAAGGAGAAATAAGGTGTAATTGTGATTAATGTTATATTGTATTTGGCATATTATAAAAAGGGGATAAAAGGTTTTTTTGTTATTAATAAAGTTTTATTTTGAGAGTTTCAAAAATGGAGATATAAGGTATTATTATTTTTAATCTTTATTATGCACATTTTTTTGATAGGGGTTTTTAATGTGAATGATTTAGTATCTATTCAAGAAAGAGAGATTTTCTAACCAATATTGAAGTGGCAAAAGAAAAGAAATTTATTTTTTTCAAGACAGACACACGCAAAAGAAGACTATCATCATTGACGCATATTTAGAGGTATGGTGATTTAATTCCTTTCTCAAGGGTGGTTTTATTTGAGGAAAATATTTTTGATGTCATATGGTTGGAGGTATAAGGATTGATTTGATGTGGATTAGTGTTGATTGAAATTGGGAATAAATGTGTAAATATTATAGGTCAAATTTGTGAGTAAACTTGTGCATTGGTCTTGATTGAAATTGGGAGTAAATATGTAAAGGTTATATGTTAGATTTATGAGTAAACTTGTGCATTGGTTTTGATTGATATTGGAAGTAAATATGCAAGGGTTATAGAACAGATTTGAAAGCAAAAGTTGTGCATTATTCATGATTAATTTTGGGAGTAGATCTAGAGGGCATATTTGAGCATTGTGATTGGCTTTGAAGTGCATAAGGAAATAAGCAAATGGTCTTACACATATAGAAGGATTATTTGAAATCAAGTCAAAGTGTCACATAGTGCAAGGATAGTTTGAAAATATTCAATTGAGAAGAACATATTGGGTAATTTTTATTGCATATCATTCTCTATATGTTCATGAAGATAAAATAATACTGGGTATAATATATCTGAATTGCTAGAGTAGAGGAAAGCACATTGAGAAATTTATGAGCATTTGTATGAGTGGATGAGCATGATTTTAGAGTAGATTTAAGTAGGACTTCTTAGAAATCTTGTGAGCATATTTGAGTAGGTTTTGGAGCATATTTGAGTAGGACTTTTGAGCAAGCTCGTGTACATATTTGAGCAAAGTTGTGAGTAGGTTTGAGCAGTGTTTGTGAGCGAGATTGAGCAGGCTTCAAGATTTGAGTAGAGTTGTGAGCAGGATTGGAGTGCACTTGAGAAAATTTTTGAGTAGTCTTTGGAGCAAACAAGAGTAGAGGATATTGGTATCTCCTGTGGATAGAGGTCCACAAACTAGAGTAGAGGGGATTGGCATCTCTTATGGATAGAGGTCCACAAACCAGAGTAGAGGATATTGGTGTCTCCTATGGATAGAGGTCCATGAACTATAGCAGAAGGGATTTGTGTCTCCTATGGATAGAGGTCCATGAGCTAGAGGAAAGGGGATTGGTGTCTCCTATGGATTGGGGTCTAAAAACATTGTAATATGGAATTGACTCCCATGAAATTTTTTGAAAAAAATTATAAGAAAATTTTCTCCGTGGATGTAGCCCACATTGGGTGAACCATGTTAAATTTGTTTCTCTTATGTGTGTGGTGATTTATGCATTGTTTCATTATTGCAATTGGTAATATTTGATGATATTTATTTGGAAATAAAAGTAAAAGTTTTATCTTATATTGTTCACCCCCCTCTCAGTATAAGCTTGTGTTCTTCAATCGGTATCAAATTAGGTTCCTTTATGAGAGACTAAAATCTTGAAGGAAGATCTTACAAGAACAGAAATGGCACATCAGGAAGGATTTTCATAAAATAGAGATCCATTATTTTATGGGACTAACTGTGCTTTTTGGAGTGTGGGGATGAAGACTTATTTTATGGCACATGTATATGATATATGGTAATCCATTGAGAATGATTTCACACCACCTACAAATCCTCCTACAGATACAAGTTGTAAGAAGCCATATGAAAATAATTCCAAGGCAATGAATGTAATTTTAAGTGGGTTATATGAATCAAATTTTGTGAAAGTCATGCAATGCACTTCAAAAAAATAAATATAGGACAAGTTACAAAGAACATATGAAGGAGATGACAAGGTTAAAATGGCAAAAATTCAAACCCACAAGAGGAATTTTAAAGAATTGAATATGAAATATGAGGAAGATATTGCTAGGTATCTACTTCATGTTGACGAGGTTGTCAATACCACGTGGACTTGGAGAAAATATTGAAGACTAATATTGTTCAGAAAATCTAAGGTCACTTCCTATGAGATTTGATGCAAAGGTTTTAGCAATATAAGAGATGAAGTATCTCAACACCTTAAGTATGGATGAGCTAAATGGGATTCTCACAGCCTATGAGACGAGGATAAAAAAAGACCAAACATCCAAATGAGAGGTAACATTCAAAGCTTCAAATAAGGCAAAGGATAAAGTACCAGAATCAAGTGATGAATCAAGTAGTGAATAGGAGGCTAACTTTATGAGAAGAAATAAGAAGGGTCCAATAAAACGCAAAAATATGAAGACTGTTAAATGCTTTAATTATGGTTAAATTGGTCACTATGCAGTTAATTATCCACAAGCTGAAAATAGTAGCAATGAAGAGGAAAAGGAATACAAAAAAAAAATAGAAACTTTTATCATGAAAATAAAAATAGGCACGATCAAGGCAAGCATGATAAGATCTTTCAAAGGCATAAGAAAAGTTTTTATGTTGAAAACGAAAGCACTGCTTCCAATGATAGTGATGATTATTTCTCCAATAGTGAAAAAGAAGAAATTATATTTTTGGCCATAGAATAGAAAGAAGATGCTCCTGTTGTCAAAGACCAAGTAGAAGAGAAATAAGATGCACCTATTGTCAAAGACCAAGAAAAATAAAAAGAATATGCCCCTATTATTGAATATCAAGAAGAAGAGAAAGTTTTAGAATATGAAGAGGAAGCCACAATTGATATGGAAGAGGAACTTGTTATTGATCTTGAAGAGTTTAAAAGGGAGAACTTTATATTGAAGGCTCAAGTACAATAGGATGATAAAATAAATTCAAAGCTTCTACAAGATCTCACTAACTTAAAATTTAAGGTTGAAGAGGTAAGGAAAGTTGAAGAAGGTATGGTTGAACAGTTAAAGGCAAAAGAGCTAGAATGTGAAAGACTAGAACACGAATCTGAAATTCTAAGGAAGAGACTTGAAAATTTTAATAATAAGATATATCATTTTAGGAAAATCTCAAAATATTTGGATGATATTATCAAAACATAGATATATCCATTTATGAATACCGGACTTGGCTTTGAGGAATGTCAAGAAGTACAAAATGAGGATTCAATCTCAAAATAAATAGAATTATTAAAGTTATTTGAAGAAGAATATAAGACTTTTACTGATGAGTTGAGAAGTAGAAACATCAATGAGGAAGAAAACAATGCACCATCAAGGAACAGGGACCAACACAGAAAAGTAAATAAAGAATCATGCGACCATATCCTCCAAGGCAAGATGAATACTTCTTCCAGAGTTATTTCTTCTCATGTAATCATTTTGGTCACAAAGCTATATATTTTAGGGTTCATGGTAAGAATGATTATGACTTCACCAAGAGAAACTTCAATTCATTTACATATTTCAAGGACTACAACATCATGTGTTTCAATTTCAATAATTTTGGGCATAAAGCTAAATGGTGTAGAACAAAGTTTTCATAACTTCCAAAGACAAGCAAGAAAAAGGATGCTCAAAATGTTCAAAAGGGTATGACTACAAAGGTGCGGAAAAAAGAAAATTGAAAAATAAAAAGAGCATTGTAAGTTGGGAGTAGTTTTACTCCCATCTCAAAATTGATCACCTCAAGTAAAGGAGGTGGTGAGGGGGTTGTGCTAAGTGTCTTATTTTCAGCCCCAAGAAGCCCTTTGCCATTTATGTCAAAGGGGGATAATTCAGTGAGGAGGAGCAACTTGTCAGGGGGAGGAAATTTGGAATCCAGTTGTAGTAGAAGAATTTTTTTGTAGGGTTGCCATCAATGAAAAAGGGGGAGATTGTTGGAAATATTGAGTTGTCATTGATGTCAAAGGGTGCATGGTATTCAAGGTAGAAATATTCTTCAAGAGTGTAAAGTTTACAAGGTTGGACAATATATCAATTGTGTCAAGAATGGACTATTGTGAATAGCAAACAATGGACAATTATTCAAGGCAAGGTATATCTCAAAGCAAAGGTAAATATTTTTCAAGCAAAGGATTATAATATTTAAATATCATATTTAAATATTATAAAGAGAATATTATAAGAGGGACAAAGGTTTAAAATTTGCTTGGACAAAAAGAAGGATAAAGGTTTAAAAAGTTGCTTGGGACAAAAAGGTTTAAATATTATAAGAGGGACAAAGGTTTAAAAGTTGCTTGGACAAAAAGAAGGATAAAGGTTTGAAAAAGTTACTTGGGACAAAAATGTTTAAATATCACAAGAGAGGGATAAAGTTTTAAAAATATAAATATTTATGATATTTAAATTCCAAATTTAAATATTATAAACAAAAGAGTTTGAAAAATAAAAAGGTGCCAAATATTGAAAATAAATTAAACCAACCTTTCAAAATGAAATCGAAGGAAATGGAAAGAATATATATACATGGCATTATTAAACCTTGGAGTGAAGAACACAAGATTATACTGAGAGGGTGGGGTGAACAGTATAAGAGCACTTTTTACTTTCTTTCCAAATCAATATCAATTAATGTCCTTAATTACAATAACCAAATATAGCAGTGTGCATTAATAACTCAGATAGCAGTAGTAAGCAAGAGCACAAGTCACCACACACAATTGAGACACAATATTTAATGTGGTTCCCCCAATGTGGGGTACTCCACCAGATAATATCCTTATAATATTTCACACAAAAATAAGGATCCTTATCCAATACAATGATTTATTTGATCTGCTCAAAGTTAGGCAATAACAAGTTCACACAAAACTTATCCAAATCTGAATAACAAGCTCACACAGAACTTGTCCAAAACTAAATAACAAACTCACACAGAACTTGTCCAAATCTGAATAACAAGCTCACACAAAACTTGTCCAAAACTGAATAACAATCTCACACAAAACTTGTCCAAAATTGCTCCAACAAGCTCACTAAGAACTTGCCCAAATCTGCTCTAGCAAGCTCACCAAGAACTTGCCCAAAATATGCTCTAACAAGCTCAGCAAGAACTTGTTCAAATCTACTCTAGCAAGCTCATCAATAACTTGCTCAAATTTGCTCCAACAAGCTCACCAAGAACTTTTCCAAATATGCTCTAGTAAGCTCACCAAGAACTTGCTCAAATCTGTCCCAAATATGTCCACAAATTTATCCAAAAAACTGTCCCAAAATTGTCCTCAAAGCTATCCCAAAACTATCCACAAAGGCCTTCTCAAAGGCTCAATCAATCATGCTCAAGTAGCACTCAAATATCATCCACAAATCTATCAAGGCAAAGCTCAAATATGAACTCAACAATGAATGGCAATGTACTCTTCAATGGATGACAACAATGATCCACAATGATCTCAACTCAACTCAACTCAAATAAACTCATAGAAGCATAAAGAGAATTTTTAGAGACTCAATATGTTCAAAGCTCACTCTTCAACTCAACTCAACTCAAGTCAACACATAGAAGCATAAATAGAATTGTTAGAGACTCAATATGTTCTAATCTCACTCTCAACTCAACTCAGAATTATGAAATAGTTTATTTCATGGAACTTGACCAATCACTTCACACAATCACTTGACTAGGCTCAATCAAATCAACTCAACCAATCACCACAAGGGACTACTCTTTCTCACAAACACCCTAGTCCAAGCATGTATCAACCAACTCAAATGTTTCCAACAATGCTCAACCACAAATATCACATAACAATGATACTCATGTTCTTTTCAAGTTATTTCACAACCAATGGACTTCAACAACTATGCTTATAAAACAAGGTCAACCAACCAGTTTCGAAAAGGAAACCACAATCAATCCTTTTCACTCCAATGATATTTCAGAAATCAACCACCATAAACAATCAATAGGAGAATGTGCCCATACCTTTTTGATGCCAAGAAGTTTTCCACAAAATTTTCCACACTAAACACAACTTTCCTTTCCAGTATCAATAAGGGTTAGTGGAGTTCAAATAATAATCACAAGATAAGCATAACTCAATTTACACCTTTTTACTCCAACTTAATAAACACATCCACCAAAGTCCTTTTTAATAAAAAGCCTTATCAAAAATAATAATCAATAAGGCTCTCAAAAATATTTTATAACAACTCCTTATTTCTCCTAAATCTTAATTTTCAATTTCATGAATATCAAAATAAATCAAAAACTCATCCACCTCTAAAATAATAATCACAACCCTTATAAAAATAAAGTTTAATTAAAAAATTTAATTATTCCTTAACCACCTTATAACTCCTATCCTAGGGCATCAACGAAATTAATTAGAGCAAAACGTAATTACCTCCTCAAGGGGATTCGAACCCCCAAATTGCACACACCGCGATATCCTTAGCCGTGGCTAAGGTTGCCACACGAGATATCCGATCGTTCAAAATAAAAAATTCATGACATGCCTTAAGTCCTTCCTCCCTTCCACGCAAACCAAAAGTGCTTCGAGCACTTTCCTTCCAATGCCTTCGAATGTAGTCAAGGAGATTCAAACCTTGATGTAAAGTGCTGCCACACACCTTAACAAAAATCCAATTGCCAATGCGCCACTCTACCCATAATATCTTGGGCTTTCGACCACCCTTGGATTTATTCGTTGTCTCCCTTTTCAAAATGATTTTCACATGATCTCTCTTTGGATGCTTAGCCAACGATTAACATGAGCAAGGATTAATTTCAAATGAACCTTAGGATCCCCCTTTATATAGTCTTCTCCTCATTTTCGATGACATCGGTGCATTATTGATTTTCCCTCTTTCTTTAGACGTCGGCGCTAACTTTAATTTTAATTTTAAAATTTAAACTAAATATTTAAAATTAAATATCTCCATCACCGGGGCACCTTTCGATGAAACAAAAGGCCAACCTATATTTTAAGAAAAACCCATTTCAAATATGCCATCCATGGTTTTAAATAAAACATTTTATTTTGCCTATCTTGGTTTTCACAAAAACCCTAAATTTATCCATGCTTTCCAAAATATCATCTGCCCATCAAAACTCAATGTGATCCATATGACATCAATGATTCATGTGACATCAATGACAACATAAAATAACTCAAATTACCAACATGGAGAGGTATCAAAAATCAAATTTGAAAATCCATCATCGTGCATGCAAACGACAGGAAGAAAACGCAAAGGAGAAGACAACAAAAATTGAGGCTGAGACAGACAAAGAGAAATATCACTATGTGTGCATAAGGTTTCATTCATTGGGATAGCCCATCTCGCAATATGGATTTGCATGGAGCACTTCTGGGCAGGAAATAATGGGTTCGAATCTAGTCAACACTATTTTTTGTTGAGTTTTGTTGAACGAGGAAGACTTGGATAAATATCACTATGAGCACCTTTGTTTTTTACTGCTGAGGTAGCCTAGATGGTTGTTGGCTTTGCATGGAGCACTGCTAGGTAGGAGGTCACAGGGTCAAATTAGGTCAACACCATTTTTGATGAGGTTTTTTTCTTGATAAAATCACAAGGACACGAATATATATCAGGCACCTCCCTTTTGGTCTTAGCTATCGTGGTAGCATAGCTAGTCACAAAGCACTTGGGAAAGTGTTGCATTTCATGAGGTCAGGGATTCGATTCTCAGTTGTTCCAAGGTTAAATTTTAATTTTGAAGGAAAAATAAAGGTCAAGATTTTAGCATAAGAAATTGTGATTTTTGCAAATTAGAAAAGGGAGTTATAAGGTGGATGGTGGTCAAGTTTATTTGTATTTTTGCATGTTAGAAAAATGACAAATAAGGTGTAATTGTGATTAATGGTATATTGTATTTGGCATATTATAAAAAAGGGCTATAAGATTTATTTTTGTTAATAAAGCTTTATTTTGAGAGTTTCAGAAAGGGGGGTATAAGGTATTATTCTTTTTAAGCCTTATTATGCACATTTTTTTGATAGGGGGTTTTAATGTAAATGATTTGACATCTATTCAAGAAAAATAAATTTGCTAACCAATATTGAAATGGTAAAAGAAAAGAAAATTATTTTTTTCAAGATAGGCACATGCAAAAGAAGACTATCATCATTGAGGCAGATTTGGAGGTATGGTAATTTAATTCCTTTCTCAAGGGTGGTTTTTTTTTAGGAAAATATTTTTGATGTCATATGGTTGGAGGTATAACGATTGATTTGATGTGCATTAGTGTTGATTGAAATTGGGAATAAATATGCAAATATTATAGGTCAAATTTATGAGTAAACTTGTACATTGGTCTTGATTGAATTTAGGAGCAAATGTGCAAAGGTTATAGGTCAGATTTATGAGTAAACTTATGCATTGGTTTTGATTGATATTGGAAGTAAATATGCAAGGGTTGTAGAACATATTTGAAAGTAAAATTTGTGCATTGTTCATGATTAATTTTAGGAGTAGATCTAGAGGGCATATTTGAGCATTGTGATTGGCTTTGAAGTGCATAAGGAAATAAGTAAATAGTCTTACACATATAGAAGGATTGTTTTAAAGCAATTCAAAGTGTCACATAGTGCAAGGATAGTTTGAAAATATTCAATTGAGAAGAATAATATATTGGATAATTGTTATTGCATATCATTCTCTATATGTTCATGAAGATAAAATAATATTGGGTAGAATATGTTTGATTTGCTAGAGTAGAGGAAAGCACATTGAGAAAGTTATGAGCATTGTTTGTATACAGGATTTTAGAATTGATAAGAATTGTTGTATGAGTGGATGAGCATGATTTTGGAGAATATTTGAGTAGGTCTTCTTAGTAGTTTTGTGAGCATATTTAAGCAGGTTTTAGAGAAAATTTGAGTAGGCCTTCTTAGCAGGCTTGTGAGCAAATTTGAGCAGGTTTTGGAGAATAATTGAGTAGGCCTTTTGAGAAGGCTTTTGAGTAGATTTGATCAGAGTTGTGAGTAGGTTTAAGTAGTGTTTGTGAGCAATATTGAGCAGGTTTTGTGAGAAAAATTAAGTAGATTTGTGAGAAGGCTTGGAGCAAATTTGAGCAGAGTTGTGAGTAGGCTTTAGAGCAGACCAGAGCAAAGGAGATTGGTTTCTCCTATGGATAGAAGTCCATGAACCAGAGCATAGGGGATTGGCATATCCTGTGGATAGATGTCCATGAACTAGAGTAGAGAGGATTAGTATCTCCTATAGATAGAGGTCCATGAACTAGAGCAAAGGGGATTGGTGCCTCCTGTGGATAGAGGTCCATGAACTAGAGTAGAGGGGATTGGTGTCTCTTATGAATTGGGGTTCACAAACATTGTAATAGGGAATTGATTCCCATGAAATTTGTTAAATAAATTTATAAGAAAAATTTCTTCGTGGATGTAGCCCACATTGCATGAAACACGTTAAATCTGTCTCTTATGTGTGTGGTAATTTTTGCATTGTTTCATTATTGCAATTGATAATATTGGATGATATTACTTTGGAAAGAAAAGTAAAAGTTTTATCTTATATTGTTCACCCCTCCCTCTTAGTATAAGCTTGTTTTCTTCATATTTACACTTACATGAAAGGCTCTTAGTTTAATTTGGATATTATTTAAAGCTTCCTCACTATGGTTACTTCCATGTAAATATTTTCACCTTATCACTTCCTCTTCTTGGGTGAGGTAGTCTACAACCATACTCCCATACCTTTGTTCTAGTTCTACCCATAATTCAACTAACTCCTAATTCAATATTAGGGGTAGGTTCTCCAACCATGCATACTCCCAAAAGGGAACTAACCTTCCATGCCCAGTTTTTCATTAAACTCCTTTCTATAGCAGATTTATTTACTCCATCATATGGTTCCATAGATATGAGCCTTTATAGGGATTTAATATGGTTAAAAGTCTTATATATTATTGTCTCTCTAAGTACTTGTTTTTTTAATTCTAGCCCATAAACAACGGCCTTCCTTCATTAGCCTCTATCCTCCTTTAGAAACTAAGATCTTATTCACATGTCTAATATTCCTTAATCCCAATCCTTCTTTAGATTTTGGTTTGCAAACTTTTTCTTCTACAAAAAAATAGATTCTACTCTTTTCCTCTGTACTTGATCATAGAAATTTATTTTCCATACTTTTTACATTATTTGTAGCTTTTGTTGGTATCTTAAATATAGATAGAAGATATATTGGCATGGATTTAAGGGTCCTATTTAGAAATTTAAGCTTTCCTACTTGACTTAGTCAATTTCCTTTCCAACCTACTAGCTTACATTAAAACTTATTTATCAACATATCCCATACCTGGTCCTTATCAACACCTATAAACATAGGTATACCTAGATAAATGGATGGAAGACCTGATATATTACAATTTATTATCTTTGTTATCCTTCTTTACCACTTCTCTAGAGTGTTGAAGAAAACCTTAATATTTTCTAAGATAATCATCTTTTGGAAATCCCTATAGTATAGATTTTGGATCTATTTGAATTCCTTGGCTTCAACCACCAAAGGTTTCTCAAGAAGGATTGTATCATCCACAAACTATTGATGAATGGTACCTCTCATAGGCAAAGAATGTTTCAATCCATTCAATGCTCCCATAATTTGGGTTGCACCTACACATCTCCTAAGTTCTTCTACCATGATAATAAAGAAGTAAGTATAAAGTGTGTTCCCTTGCATTAATCCCCTACTACTCACAAAGAAACCTACAAGGGAATTTTTTATGATAACCAAGAACCTTTTTCCTCTATATAAATTTCTCACCCATCTTCTCCATCTTCTACTAAACTCAAACTTAGTAAGAATTTTATCTAAGAAACTCTAGGAGACCTTATTGTAAGACTTATTCATATCTAGATTCAACAGCATTCCTTCCATCCTACTCTACATTATTGAGTGTAGTTTTTCATGGAGAGAAATGACACCATCCAATATTTTCCTTCCCTTCATAAAACTCCCCTATTGATCTGTTGTAACTTTGAGAGGAATTTTTTAATCTTAATGTTATCAATTTAGCCATGATATCATATACTACATTACATAGGCTTATCATCCTATAGCCCTTAAATCTATTTTATCCTTATTTTTTTGGGATAAGCACTAAAAATGTGTTGTTAAACTCCCTTAGAACTTTCTTGAATGGTGAGACTCTTAAACCGCTTCTATTGAATCCTTATTTACTGTATTCTAAAAGTCTTGGAAGAAACCTACCCAGAAACCATCCAAGCTTGAATATTTATCCTTCCCCAAGGAGAAGATGAATTTCTTCATCTCCCCTTCACTAACATCTTTCACCAACACTTATTTCATTCTTCTGGGCATTCTCATTGGTATATATTGAATAATTTATTCTATATATTTTGGGTCTTCCTCCTTTTCCTTCGATAGTAACAAACTGAAGAAATAAACTACCTCTTATTTGATCATTTATTAATCTTTGACTATTTAATCATACATAATATTTTAGAAATATTTTTAAAACTATTATACTTTTTATCATTGAGACATGAAATAATTTAGTGTTTTTGTCTCCTTCCACAAGCCATGTATTCCTTGATTTTTGCCTCTAATAATATTCCCGTTGAGCCAAAATAGATTGAATATCTACTTGGTTATTCTTCTCTCTACTATATATATTTTGTTCCATCCCAATCATCACTACTTACTCCTCCAACAAACTCAATTCATGCCTAAGGCTTCCCTTCTATCTTTCAAAGACTTGATTATTCCAAGTATTCACTTCTTTCTTCACATGTTTGACTTTCCCTAAAAAAATAAACATCTAAGAGCCTTGGATCAAACGCCTTAACCATGATTCCACTTATTCATAAATATTTAGGTGTTGAAACCACATGTATTCAAACTTGAAAGAACTTTTGTCTTTCCATATTTCCCAGACTAGCTAAATAATAGTGGATTATGATTCAATTTCATCCTAGGAAAAGATACTAATGAGTGCTCATAGTTACTCTCAAACTATTCCATAGAGAGTAGTACTCTATCCAATATTTTGTATATCATATTTTACCCTACTCTCCTATCCATCCATGTAAAATAATTACCTCTTAAATCAACATCATATAGACTAGATTCTGACAAAAGGTTGCTAAAATCCTCTATTCTCTCTAAGAAGACATGGTATCCATATTTCTTCTCTCTAGGTATCAAAGGGGTTCTGAATTACCCTAAAACCATCCATATTAGACCTCTTATCCACTATCTCATTTTCTCCAATTCTTTCCATAACACCTTTCTTTCTCTATTCACATTTGGAGCATAAATATTTGTAATGAGGAAGGTCAAATTTGATGATGTTGAAGTAATACAAGCAGTTAGAAGGTGATTATTTTTTTAGATGACTTCCCATTTAAAGGTATAAAAAATCCATAAAATGGATATTCCTCCTAAATTCCTCATTTCCTCCACCTAACCATTCTTGCATTTCTTCTATATCCCTTTCTTAATATTCTCCCAGCTTGTAACATTCAACTTTATTTCTTGTAACAAAACTATATCATGTTGTTTATCCTTAATCAAGGATATCACCACCCTATGTATTTTAGGGGTATTTGTTCCCCTAAAATTCCAATACAATATCTTCATTCCTATTTTTTATTGTGTCCTTCTTCCCACACAAGTCTTTGATCATCTGAATCCCTAAGTTAATATCCTTTTCTATCTCTTTTAAGTGCTTTTCCTTTGCAAAAGGACTTCCCATATGTTTTACCCCTTCTATCCTCATAATTGGGGTCTTCTTTGTACTCCTTTTTACTCTTATATTTGGGACTTATTCAATTCTTAAGGATACTTCCTTTACTAGAAGTTCATCTACTATGCAAGGGACCACTTCTAGATCCTTCTCATCCATATCCATATTTTCCTCCCTTGCTTCTATTTTTCTTCTCCTATTTGGGGGTTAACCATATCACTTTCCTTCCTTAGAACATATTTTTCTAGAATAGTTGAGTTTTCACCCTGAATCCTACCTAGTAGATCCTCATTGTTTGCCCCATTGCAAGATAATTTCTCCTCTCTTACTTCCTCCTTGTTCAACAAGTCCATTACTTTGTCTCCACTTTCCTGCTAGTTAACTTTTATTTTTCTAACATTCTCTAGCTCGTATACCTTTGTATATAACTCATTTTCATATTTTTTCTTATTTCCCACCACCTAATCCTTCTTCTTCCATACCCATATTTTCTCTTTTCGTCAAAAAAATTTGACATTCTCCCCATCACTTTTATTCCTTCTATTAGAGAAGTCCTTGGCAAATTACCTATTCGTGTGCATATTCTATAGCTAAAGGGATCATTCTCAAAAATGAGGTTTTGAATCCAAAATCCCCATCTAAAGACCATCTTGATCTCTTTCAGGAGTTTCTTTCTATATTCAACTATGATGCACATTCTTGCAAAGAACACCCTCTTTTTTCATTTTTTACATAGTGTATGGAGAGGAAACTACTAAAGGAGTTAGCTATACTCTAAAAAATCTCTTCCTCCTATAATTCCAATGGTACAGAGGGGAGTCTTGCCTAGATTGGAGTTGTGTCTATCTTCTCAATAGCTAGATTAAAACTCAAAGCCCATTTTCTCAAGTATAGTTCAAATTTGCCTATGAACCATGGACCTCCTTCAAGGGCATTATAATTGTCCTCATTGTTTAAGGAGGTAAAATTCCACCTATCCTTTTATCTTCGATTAATTCATAGTCCATTTCTTTATTTTATCCCCAGTTGGTTTGAAGCCGATAAATTTACCTAATAGAATATTTTTGATCCTTTTTTATACTCTCTCATAGATTATATCTAGGATTTTCAGAAGGATATCTTCTTCAAATGATTTAGTTGGAATTTCAAGTCATTGGTCATTGGTCCCTCTTCTCCTCCAATTTTATCTTCCCTTTAACTCGTTCAACCCAAATTTTGTTAACTCTCTCAAAATATATTGCTCCACATTGTAGCTCCACCTAGCCATTTATTTGCTCATATCCCTCCTACTCCCTCGTTCCAAAAGCCTACAATTTTTTCCCACCTCTAACAAAAACAAAACATCCCCTCTTTATTTTTTTCCCCTTAAAAATAAAATATTACATATAATTTCTCAAAGTGAAAACACAGACCTTGGAAAATTTAAAACTTGCACAAAGCTAGAGAAGCAAAATTCCTCCAAATAAATCCATAATTTTTTTTAGTTTTGAATCAAAATTACACTTGAAACCAAATTTGTAGAACAAGCAATATTTTTACATATAATTCTTCAGTGAAATCAAGGACCTTGTACTAGGAAAAATTAAAACCCACATGAAGTCAGAGAAAAGGATTTCTTCCAAGTAAATCTATAAAAATTACTAGTTTTGAACTAAAATTACGCCTTAAATTCCAAGAACTCAAAGTAGAACTTGTCTCACAAAGTATGGAGCACCACAAACTTAACATTAGATGCCATGATCAACACCAATCTCATGAATAAATATAAATGAAGAAAAAAATAATGTCCACAATGCTACCATCACCATGGCCATCACTACTAAATTCTCTCACATAACAACCACCATGGCCTCTACCTCCACCTTTGACAACTACAATGAAATTAGACTCAACCCCACCCATCCTGGGTTTGAACCTCACCAACTCAAAACAAACCTCATGTCACCCTATTTTTTGCAAACTTCATAATTCTTAGACCCTCAAAAGTAACCAAGGCCTCTACTTATGCCTTCAATCTATCTCCACCTTCAATTTAGGAAGGAAGAAATTTAATTCTATATAGATATATTTAAAAATGGATAACATAGGTTTCATTGCTAGTGAAATGGAGAATGACATTGAACTACATTACAAAACCCTTAGACATCTTAGTATGACTAGGATCCTAAAACTCCCCTACTATTCTATATTTTCCACTAATGCCCATTAATTGTCCTAAACCCTCAAAAGTAACCAAGGCCTTTGCCTTTGCACTTAGTTTACCTCCACCTTCAATTTTCCTTCAATATACCTTTAATCTATCTTCTAAAATAACTTCATAATTAATTCATAAAGTCATGGATCATGGTGGAAGGGCCATCTTTGCTAACAAAACCATAAAAAACCTTTCTCAAAACACAAAAGATAATTTACATGCTAATAATAAGAGGTCAATAATAACATAGTGATACTCTAACTCTTTGAGAAGCCCAAATGCCTCTTTGCACTAAATGAGGGTAATTTTAATCCTCAAGTATAATTACCACCATTAATATCTATATTCTTCCAATGATGACCTATAAGACCTAATATTTGTCCTCACATATGATATAGAAAGCATAATATGTTTGCAAAAATGGGTGAGTTTGAACAACATCATATCATTTACATTTTGTGCTCTCCAACTACATATGGGAAAAGCATTCTTTAGTTGACAATGGCTTCTATACATGTCATTTGTAGATACCAACATGCTCAAATACCTCCCTAGCCTCAAAATACCTTTTGTATAATGAACATATTTCCCATATTTCATCCCTTTTAACATGCATATCTCTTTGAAGAGCCTATGGGTGATGATATTTTGTTGAGGATCGATCTTGTCCAACACGGTGTTCATGTACTTATCCTCCTAAAATTTTAGGGTAAATCATGGGCTTTTAAAGGTTTCTTAGTCCCTTGTGTAGTGTTTTGAACTTGGGTCTCTTGAATGAAAACCCAAATACATACCACTACAATAAAATTTTAGGGTAAAGCACATGTTTTAGAAGGGTCTCGGTCCCTTGTGTGGTTTTGAACTTGGATCTCCTAGATGAAAACCCAAATACATACCACTATGTTGTCCTAACAAGGACTACATATTTTAGGGTAAAGCACAATTTTTTAAAAGGGTCTTGGTCCCTTATGTAGTGGTTTGAACTTGGGTCTCTTGGACGAGAACCCAAAGACATACCACTATGGTGTCTCAGCACAAGTAATTTTTTAGGGTAAAACATGGGTTTTTGAGCATATCTATATTTTGTGTAGTGGGATGAGAACCCAACTAAATACCACTATGATATTCCAACAAGGATAGTGCAATATCAACTTATTTTGCATATTTTATTGAATAATTTGATTTAAATATTCATGAATTATTTCTACCTTTACAATACAAGAGTGTTTTTCATGGATATTATCTATTTAAGAGGTGCATAATATAATAGTAGTTATTCCCTTTAATTAATACATTAGGAAACTCAAAAGGCTACCACTTTGGCTTAAACCTCATTTGGCTCCATATGTACTCTAGAAACCATCCTACTTAGAGGATGGCTCTAACAAACCAAACTCGTTGGTCTTGAACAAGACATTGAAGGGAATTGAGATAATGAACTTATTGGTCTTGCATCAAATATAGAAGGGTTCTTTATATACTAAAATAACTAGTTTTGAATAAGACATTAAAGGGAGTTAAGATCTTGAACTCATTGTTCTTATCTCAAATATCGAAAAGAGTTGAACCAGCCAAACTCATTAGTCTTTCTTGATACATCAAATGTAGTTAATATATTAAACTCATTGGCATTTTATTATGCATATAATATATTTGAACAAATGACACTATTTGTAAATGAAACATTGAATGGAACTGAGATATTACACTCCTTGATCTTATATCAGATATAGAAAAAAATTGAACTAACCAAATTCACTCGTCATGAATAATATAATATCAAATTACTCATATTGTATATACATGAAAAGAATTCTTTGGAATTTGAATAATACATTTATGGAAGTTAAGATATTAATATCATCAATATTATATAACACATCAAAGGAAGATAAGCACTTAAATCTTAGATCTTGTATAAGACATTGAACTGAGTTAGGAGATTAAAACTTATCAGTATTTTATAATAAATAGATGGGAGATGAAATAAATACACTCTTAATCATATAAATAATACATCCATTCAGTAATAAAGAATGTGTATTGAATTTTTAGACTGTATAAAGTAATAATGATGGAAACTGTTTAAAATAGTACTTGACTATTTTTTTAACATTTGGAACAAGTTATACAGGAATCAACTACCATTATTTTGATGATAACAAAAAGGAATTTTCATATATATATAAGTTGGGATAAATTTATTCTTGGATTTATCATATCTTAAATTGATATTGTAGATATGGCTATTAGAAAGAGATGAATCTAGGATCAGGTCAATTTGATAATTGGTAGAGCAATGATGAGGGGATCCATATAGATCTTCAAAGAAAACACAATATGGTTGAAGAAGTATACACATCTATTTGGACTAATCAAAACTTATTTTTATTTGGCAATGGAAATATTCTTAGTATGACGTGGATTAAAACAAACAATAATCAAGATAAATTTTTTTGCATGACAAACAAACTTATTACACTACTTGGTTGAAAAAAGAGTTGCCTTCTTTTAGAAAAGTACATTAGAATGTGGTAGATTATATGTTTGATGTGCATAGTCTATTACTAGATATTATCTTAATATATTGTGATTAGTAAATATATACTATCATTTTGAGTAGCAAGTTACATATTTATAGTGGTGTCATGTTGTAGGTGATCATGTTGCATATTGGTTTAATTTCAAACTCAAAAGTAAATTGGCATCGAATCTAAAATTTTCTTTCTATATGAAACCATGCAAGGGAGTAAGGTTGAGTATGCATTGAAGCCTAGAAACCCAAGATCTAAACAATATTTTATGTGCTGTCCATTTGATCAATGATAATACAAAACAACTTGAAATTGACCCAATAATGGATATAAAATTAATGTTCACATTATTTATAATCATCTAATTTTGAGGAATTTTCAAATACATGAGCATTGGCACTCAAGTAAGAGGTATTTATATCCTTTTTAATTTTAAGTATATGGATCCATTCATTGGGATTATGCTACACTACTAAAGAAATGTGTTAAGCCTTATAACTAGCATCATTATAAACCTTATGCCTATGATAGTCACATCATTTACCTTATAATTTTTACTTTTTATCTAATTAGTAGGGGGATTTAGATTATGTTGGATAAATGAAAATTTATGTTGGACATTTTGAGTACCTAAGCTAAAAGTTGTCATTGATGTCAAAATGACCTATAGTAAGCACTATGATTTTTCTCCACAAAGAGCTTCATGAGAAGCCAAGGTTTTGATCAAAGGTTCTAGAAGGGATGCATGGCATTTGGTTCCAAAAGGAGCTTCAAGGGAAGCTTAGCAAAAGGTTTTTTTGAAAACCAAGGAATGCAAGGAAAGGTTTTATTTAAAACCAATGGATGGCATATTTGAAATGAGTTTTTCTTAAAACCCAAGTTGGCTTTTTGTTTCATCAAAAAATATGCCTCGGTGATGGAGAAATTTAATTTCAAAGGTTTAGTTTAAATTTTAATTTATTTAAAAATTTAATTTTAAATTTTAAAATTAAATAAAAAGTTTTTCCCTCCTTTCTTATCGGCACTGGTGATGTCATGAGGGCAATGTTAAAAGGGTCGATGTATTCGCATTGAATTATGGCTTATATAAATAAGCCAAAGGTTTTCCATTTAATAAACCTAAGTCGTTTGCATGATTTTTGAAAAACCTAAAGTGCTTGGCATCCGAATATTGCGCAGCAAATTTCATGGAGTGTGGCATGGGCAGTCAAGTCATGGACGGTCAAATTTTTGGTTCTTGGTGAGGAAAGTGCACATGGATTAAGGAAGAGAGTGCCCACGGCACTCATGTGGGCAGTGTTAGCTCACGTGGCTTAGTTATCATTTGGCAGCACGGTGGGCAGAGGTTCGAAACGCCAAAGCCCTTTGAGGGCTCCTTTGAGGTATGCGCTCCGACTCCGATATTTATGGGGGTCAACATTTTAATTAAAATATTTACTTGCTATGGTTTGATTATGTTTTTGTGGGAGATATAAGGTTGAGCAAGCTTTAATATTTTATTAAGTTTTGATTATGATTTTTGTGGGAGATATAAGGTTGAGAAAGCTTTAATATTTTAATAAGCTTTGATATTTGATTGATGTGAGATATTTCCTAAGAAAGCTTTGTGATTATTTTTAGTGCAAAATTTTTGAAAGGAAGGATATAAAATATTTGATTTATTTTATGGTATAAGTGGTTTTTGGAGTGACAAGGTTATGCAATGTTTTGATTTATTTTATTTTATGGTACAAGTGGTTTTAGGAGTGATAAGGAAGTTGTGCATTAATTCTTAAGAAGGTTTTCTAATTAAAATCCTTGGTAAATATTATTGTGAAGTGGAGTAATGTTGATTATTTTTTGATCTTCTAACCCTTGTGAATATTGGCAAAAGAATATTGTGATTGTGGCAGATTTCCAAAGAGGCTTCTTCATCTTCATAAAAGGTATGGGGACATTCTCCTATTGATTAATTATGGTGGTTGATTCCTAATAATATCTTTGGAGTAAAAATTATTGATTTTGGTTTCCTTTTCGAAAGTGATTGCTTTAGTGCTTCAAGGTTTTTTGGATTGAGAGTTGTGATTAGGCCTTGTTTTATAAGCATTGTTGTTGGATCCCATTGGTTGTGCAAATAACTTGAACTTGAGTTAGAAGAGAACATGAGTATCATTGTTATGTGAGATTTATTGTTGAACATTGTTGGAAATATTTTGAGTTTGTTGATACATGCTTGGACTAGGTTTTGTGAGAAAGGTTTGTTCATTGAAGTAATTGGTTGAGTTGAGTTGATTGAGCCTAGTCAAGTGTATGCATGTGGTTGTTCAAGTTCCATAAAACAAACTATTCTATATTTTGGATTTTAGTTGAGATTGAGATTTGAGAATAGAATATATTGAGTCTCTAACAATTCTCTTTATGATTCTATGATATTGGACAAATTCTGTGTGAGCTTCTTAAGCATATTTGAGACAAGTCTTTGATAAGGCTTGTGGACTGATTTTGAGTAAGCTTTTGTGGAAGATTGCTATGCAGATTTGAGAAAGTCCTAGAGATGACTTATTGAGCAGATTTGGAAAAGTTCTATGTGGACTTGTTGAGTAGATTTGAGCAGGTTCTGTGTGGACCTATTGAGTAGATTTGAGCAGGTTTTGTGTGGACCTGTTCAGCAGATTTGGATAAATTCTGAGTGAGCTTGTTGAGAATATTTGAGAATGCTCTAAGTGAACCTATTGACAGAGCTTTGGAGGTGATAAAGTATAGAGGACAGAGTCTCAGTGGATAGAGATCCAGTAGCCAGGATAATTGAAGATAAATTTGAGTGAGGAGAATCCAAGTGGAGAGAGATCCACTAGTCAATGCAACAAAGAGACAGATTCTTCTAGAAGATCACTAGCCAGAACATAAGGGAAAAGAGTTCTCCTATGGAAGATATCCATGAACTTGAGATTAGGGGATTAGCATCTCCTTTGGAAATAGGTCCATAAACATTGTACTTGGGAAGGATTCCAAAAATATTAATTGAGAAATATTTAGAAGAAATATTTTTCTATGGAGGTATCCCACATTGGGTGAACCACATTAAAAATGATGTCTCTCATGTGTGTGATGCTTTATGTGATGTTCACTATTTTATTAATGTTGATGCTACTATTTTGGGAAAATTTTTATGTTATATTGTTCACCCCCCCTCTCATTATAAGCACATGTTCTTCAATTTAGGCTATGGAACCTTAGCTAATCTAGTTATATGTGGATTCAACTTTTACATCTTCTAATTCTTATCTTGATATGGTGCATAACCCTTCTATTTTGATCAATATTTATCCTCTATATTGATAGTAAACCAATTATATTAGACCAAGGTGTCAATTGGTAGGAAATCCATACTGAAATGAATGTGATAGTGAATTTCACTAATGTACTTAAGAGCTTAATTCTTCTTGTCATCACTAACAAATACATGAGCAATAATTTCATTGAAATTTTCAATGTAATATTGCATTTCTTATTAATGATATTGACATACTCATTAATAACTCATGTACTCATATTTATTAAAACTGGTAGAATACAAATTATCATGTACAACCTTTACAACTTTTATCTATGTATGGATAAGGTCATTATGCTCTTCAATATTGGTACAAATGTCTTCCCACCAATTTGGGTATTTTGAGTATTATAACATAGATCTTATCAACATAAATAGAATAATTGATTGAAAAAATAAGACTATCTATGTTAATTCTAGGTATCTCACTCCTTGGAATTTATCCAAGCTAATAAGGTCTATATATTTAGTGAACTATGGCTCTATAAGAGTGCAAAGGTAGGAAAATTTGATAGTCCCATTTTAATCATGATATCACAAAACTATCCAAGAGTTTATTTTTACATCCAAACCAGCTTGAATAAGCTTTTTGATATATGAATTTTTAACTCTATGGAATATGTACTCATAACATTGACCATCTTTACATGCAATTAATAATTTTCAAGATACTCAAGTATAGAAACATGATGTAATGATTTTTTTTATACTATAAATATACATATGAGTGGGAGTCCACTAATAAATCATATTGAACAATTGTACTTATGCAAAGGCTACTATAAGAACAAGGGATTATAATTACAAATAAAAAAACTTTTAACATTGCTTTGATATCCATATCACTCAGAGAGTGGAATGCAATAATATATAAAGTTATTCTATTACCAATTATTTCCATCGATGGTATTAAGGATGATGACATAGAGGACAACTCCTCCTTTTAGTTGGTGGGGATAGATGATATGCTTCAAATTTGTACAACATAATAAGGCATAAAAGAAAAAGAGAAAAATAAAAAATATTGATCAACAAAACACACAATAAACAAAATTTATTAAACAAGAAATATTCTTATCTATAAGCAATGCAATGCAAATGCAAATCAATAAAGAATATAAAGCACTCATATAGTAGCATTAAAAATAGCCTAAAATTATGGTTATATTATTAACATAATGTAATGTGTGATGAATGTTAAAGTGATGATTTATATTCATGATCTATTCTACAAATTGAAGAAACCTAGAGAAAATAAATAAAGACCTAGAATGAGCTAATCTATATTAGAATTTGGCTTATATATAGTATGAATATTAGAGTCAAAAGATCCAATAGAAACTAAATTATTTTTCCTTTTGTATAGTTACAAGAATATAGTTTTGAAAAATAAATTGAAAAATGATTTGCATACCTCTTTATTGTGTTACATGGTAAATATATTTGATAGTTTGATCTACTAGTTATTATATAACTACTAGCATTGGAGACATTGAGGTTCTATTAGTGATGTGTTGATATCTATGTTTGACATGAATTAGAATATGATGTCATTTTATGTGTCAACATTAATACCATGAGATTTGTACACTTTTGGTATGGGTGCTAACATCTTAAATGATATCAAAACCTAGCACTATGTTGCATTAAGTTTCAATATGGCATTTAGATGCTAAGAGAATATCCAAGTGGGTAGCAAGGTGCAAATGCTTGTCTTCGCACTAGAATTTTATAAGTGTTATATCCATGGATAATAAGGGATCAAGTGATCCCTACTCCACTTATATCAATTTAATTGTATATTAATTGCACTATCAAAATTAATTTTATTGAACCTAACTTCTAGATATTTTTGTTTTATCATGTAGATCAACATATATACTTTATAACTCCATTATTACACATGCCCTCTACATGTATATTTAAATATATAGTCAAGAGGCTATAACCTATTTTTCCACACTTTCCATGATGAGAACCACACCTATAAATATTTTTACATAGAGGTAATGATACAATTTTAAACTTGGACATGATTCTAAATTTTGTTCTAAGAAAACTTATTTTTACTTTCAATCGATAGATTCCAATAATGGCAAGACCAGTAATTCATAGAACATGTGATGCTTTAGATTTGAAACAATTAATCCATCATATCATCAAATTATTAAATATTGATGGAGCTACCCAATATATTCTCATTCTTTTAATATAGTGGTCCCAAATGGCATAAGCAAAAAGAAAACAAACTAGTAAATAATATGATGTTTCTAAGTCCTTATTACACTTGTCATATTTATTTTTTATTCTTCAAATCAAATTCCCTTTAAGTTTTATTTTCTCTTTTTTCTTTCTTTGATGATCATATTTTTTTCCATTCTTAGCAATAATTTCATCCTTATCAATCTCTTCTCTTCTATGACTTATTATCTATAAGTTTATGTTTCCCTAGAGAACTTGAAGTGCAAGGGGTAACCTCAAAGACACGTTCTTCTTTATACTTCCACGGAAGCTCTACTTTACAATGGTCATACTCCATAATACTTACTTTATTATTCTACACTAAAACCCTTAGAATACAATGGATATTCTCCATACTACTTTCTTTGTTATCCTACCCTTGAAAATATAAAGTGCAAGAGATAAATTATTAGACTATTTTAATTTTTATTGTAAGGAGATGATATTCTAGTACTTGAGGAAAGTGGTGATAATTTACCTAGATTAAAATTGACCTTTTCCACCATATGTTTTTTAACATTTGCCACCATATATTCATTTGAATATTTAATTCATTTTGAATTTGAATCTATGCATTGTAATTCCTCATGATACTTCTTAGTTTCTTTTGTTGTTTGATTTGGATAAATAATGAATTCTTAGTTCTTTAGGAGTAAGAAATCCTTGATCTAAGCTAGCCTCTATTATAATGTGATCTCTTTTATTCATCTTGAATACTATATCATGTCTAAAAACTTTCCATTTCTTTCTCACTTATTTTAACTATTCAATTTCTTGACATGTGTCTAGTATTATAATATTTACACCATTGAAATGTAAATGTTTTCATAATTCCACTTGTTAATACCATTCTCTTGAATTAGATTTAGTATTAATATAATTTTATAAAATTTTGAAATATCCATGGAAATGAATATTTGGTTATAGACAATATACTTTCATTCTTCAATAGTTGGGTCCTCTTGGATGAAAACTTATAGGGTGTTTCCAATATTCTTCAAATTGTTTGGGAGTTAATAAATTTATACCATCAAGTGCCCCATTAATAGGCTTAATAAAAGGAGACCCTATCTCCCCATATATTTTTATTATCATGGCAGAAGCATTAGGGAGAGCATTCTCTATAGCTAGGGTTTTTGCAAGGCTTAAGGATTTTAAACCAGCTTTAAATCTTAAGGCAGTTATGCATTAACAATTTTTTGATGATACCATTTTAGTAGGCCAAGATTCAGTAATTGAGGAGAGGGAGATAAAAGATATTCTTGAAACTTATGAATAGTCTTCTAAGCAGAGGATCAATTTTTTTATGAGTAGGGTTTACTTCATTAATACTCTAATAATGAAGCAACAAAGAATTTCTAGACTTCTCATATATTGAGTAGAGGAGTTGCCCTCCTTATACTTAGGGATGCCCATGTTTAAAGGTAGAATGAAGGAAGAATTATGGAATCCTATTCTGGGTAAAATTTAGAAATAAACTAGCAATATGGAAAGCGGTTCTTTTAAGCCAAGTTGGAAAGCTTCGGTTGGTGAAGATAGCTCTATAAAGATTACCTATTTACTAAATATATTTATTTAAAATGTTGGCTAAAGTATTAAACAAGTTGAAACAATTTTAAAAGATATTCTTATGGACGGGTATAGAGGAAAACCAAATAATATCCTTGGTATCTTGTAATAGGGTTTTTAATCATAAAAACGAAGGAGGATTGGGATTGAGAAAAATCAAAGGATTTAATAAAGCCTTGGTTAGAAAAATTGGATGGAGGTTGATTCAAGAGAATGAGTTCTTATGGATAAATATAATCAAAGATAAATATCTAGAGAATAATAACTCTTTTCTAAGATGTGCAAACCCTCCTCTAGGTTCCTCTCTTTGGAATAATTTGGTTAAGATGAGACTGCTTCTTTGGAAAGGGATTCGGTGGAAGGTTGGAGATGGCACCTAGATTGATTTATGGGAATAATCGTGGCACATGGATACTCCTATAGGGCTGATTGATGAGTTTAATCCTACTAGATACCTTTTTGCTTATTTCCTCGAAACAAAATTCAAAGATTTTATAAAAAGAGGAATTGAGGGTAAGCAATAGAAAAATATTCATAGGCATTCTAGTTTGAGTGGCATTCAATAAGCAGTTATGAAGATAAATCAATTGCTAAAAGAATATCATTTAAGCTAAAATAATATTAGAGATACTATTATTTGGTCTCCTAATCTCTTTGGTAGCTATTCATTTAAATCAAGATATGAATCCCAAATTTCTCCCTCCCTAGGTAGCTTTGATGTAAATAACATTTGGAGCAAGATTTTAATTCCAAAGATTACCTTCTTGTGGTTGTCTATACAAAATAAGATTTTAACACTAGATAATTTAATGAGAAGGGGCCAATAGATGTGTGTTATGTCTTAAAATTGAAGAATCGATCAAGCATATATTTATGGAGTTTCCCTTCTCTTCAAAGGTTTTTGAATTGATGATGAAGGAATTTAAAATTTAGTGGTTGAAGCCAAAGGTTGTTACAAATTTAATAGAACAATGGAAATCTTCTTTTTCCAATTTAGGATTATCTCAAGCTTGGAAGCTAGACATGCCTCACTTTTTTGGGGGATTTTGAAAGAAATGGAATATCAAAATCTTTAATAAAATGTATAAGAATGAAATCTCAACCTTCAATATAATTATGGCTACAATTAAGGATAATCTCTCTATTATAGATCATCATAATGATGGAGGAAGGGTAATGGAAATAATAATTTCTTTAATATGGCGCTTTCTTGTAAATCCAAAATTATGATATTGATCCCAAAAGATTGGCTATATGGAATATAGTATAGAAACCACCTCAACTTGGTTGGATTAAATTGAACTTTGATAGGGTAACTGAGGGAAACCCTAGTAGGGTAAGAGGAGGATGAATTTTTAGAAATCTAAGTGGGAAGATAATAGTGGTATTTGCATAATCGTATGGTATTCAATACAACCAAATGGTAGAAACAAAGGCCCTATTCATAGGTATGATCTTAATGAAGCAGCTAAATATAAAGAGGATCATTAGTGAAAGTGACTCTATAAATATTATTAATTGCTTAAGGGGTAAGAATGAAGCTAGTTGGAAAATATTAGAAATTATATCAAATGCAAAAGAGATTATCACAACCTTGGAAGATTTTAATATAGTGTATATCTATCGAGATGGAAACCAAGCGGTAAATTGGTTGGCCAATAAAGGTGTAGATAATTCTGAACCAATTCTATGGAGGGATGATTTTCCTAGTGAGTTGAGGAGTATAGTTGAGAGGGAGTTGCAAGCTTATGATAGAAAAAATTATGGTTAAATTATTAATTAGTGGTTGTAATATTTATTCACCTCTTGTAGTCATAGGAAGTGAAGCATTTCTAATTTTTTCCTTACAAGGGGCCCATGTAACTTCTTGTCTTTTTTTGTTGCTACTCTTTGTAATTATGGATTTTTGATGTCTTAGTTCCTTTTTATTTTTTCTAATTCCTCATTATTTGATTTAATGTAGAGGAGTGTTTTTGTAAAACATTATTTGGGCCCTTTCAAAAACCCCTTTTTTCACCCTAATCAAAAAATAATAATTTTGAAGTAAAAATAAAAAATCTTGAGGGGGAGGGGGGGAGGGACCTGCCCCTTCCCTGGTTCTTGCCTAGTCCCTAATTCATCCTAGGTCATCCCACTCTGGGAATGGTTTGTATCAGATGATCTCCTTGAGGGGAGATCCTTGCCCACTTTTTTCTCCTTTCCCAATACTTTTTGGGGTTTCCTTGTTTGAATATCGGACCTTGTGCTTCCCAGGGATCCTCTGGGGTTTCCTGCGTGTTCCTGGGATCCTGTCCTTGATATCCCTTAGGCTTTTCCTTGGGGTTTTTTGCAGGTTGTTACTAGGATCCGGTTCCCAGGGCTTTCTCGGTCTGTGGTGGTTGCAGGTTGGGTTCTCATTTGCTTCCTGGTGCATCCCATGAGGTTCTCTCTTCATCGACATTGATCTAGGGGGTCAGTTTCCTCTTTGCTCATGTTTCCTCTCTAGGATGTCATTGGTTGTTGGTGGTCTCATCCCTTTGGGTGGGACCATGTTTGTTTTCCTATTTGAAGACTTATTTTTGCTGGATATGTTGCTTGGTGGATGCTTTGAGCATTTGCATTCTGGTGCTTGATTTATTCCTAGCCCCAGTCCTAGTTCCCTAAAGTTGTTCATGTGCAAGGATGGGGATTCCTGGTCCTTTCTGCTGGGGTGCTTTGGGTTTTCTACTACATGTATCGATCCTAGGGGGACTGGTGATCTATGCATGCAGATACCTAGATCTCTCAGTTTAGGTTTTCATGGATCCCATATTTGTTTTTGCTATCACTTTCTGCTTGGACTTCAAAGGTTTTCATTTCAGTTTCTTGTTCACGTGATTATACTTTCTGGTCTTGCTTCTTGGTGGACTCTCAGAGCTTGTTCTTGGCCTTGGGGGGCCTCTTCTTGTTCCTGAGTTGTTCCCAGTCCTAGTTCCACTTCCCTAGAACTGTTTGTGAGCAAGGATGGTGGGTTCCTGGTCCTTTGTGGCTTTCGGATCCTTTTTTTGTGTCTGTGTTTGTTTTCCCTGGATCCTTCTAGCTTCCTCATACTCCTATTGGCGGGATTCCAGTGCTACAGTTTCCCAAATCTGTTCTTCTACTAGTTATCCTATTGGGCGAGATTTTCCAATCTTGTTGGTTTTCCCACTGGATGGGATTTTTAAAACCCAATTTTATGTTGGTTTTCTTGTTTGGGTGGGACAGGATTTCCTACTGGGCGGGATTTTCCAAAATTCTAGTTTTCCCATTGGGCAGGATTTCCAATTTGGTGGTTTTAAGCTGCTTCCCACTGGGTGGGTTTTTTAAATTCATCATCCTATATGTTTTCCTATTAGGCAAGATTTTTCAAAACTGGTGGTTTCCCGCTGGGCGGGATTTGGTGGTTTCCCATTGGGTGGGATTTTCCAATCTACTAGTTTTCTCGCTGGGTGGGATTTCCAATCTACTAGTTTTTCCTACTGGGCGAGACGGGATTTCCCTCTAGGTGAGATTTTCCAATATTCTAGTTTTCTCGTTGGGCGGGATTTCCAATCTGGTGGTTTTTAGATACTTCCCGCTGGGTGGGATTTTCAAATTCATCATCCTACATGGTTTCCCGTTAGGCAAGATTTTTCAAAATGGTGGTTTCTTGCTGGGTGGGATTTTTCAAAATTTTTGGTTCCCCGCTAGGCAAAATTTTTCAAAATTGGTGGTTTCCTGCTAGGCGGGATTTTTCAAAATTGTCTTTTCTTGTTGGGGCAGGTTTTTCCAAACTGTCTATGTCCCACTGGGTGGGATTCTTCAAATTGATTGTTCTTGACCTTTGGTTTGGTCGATTGACCTATTGTAAAAAGGTTTTGGGGTCCTTTCAAAACTCACTTTTAATATAATTTTTACCTACCAAAAAAAAAATTAATAATTTTATACCATCAACTAAATTTTCAATCCCATAGGTGAAACTTAATATTTTAATAAGACAGTGTGAGCTCAATTGAATCTTTCCAAGTGTCATGTGTAATAGCCAAGCTATTATAATACCACTATGTGATCATGATTTAATATATATGGATCCTATTTAAATCCTATGTAACCAATTAAAAAATAAGTTTACACAAAGCCTAACACACACTAGAATCATTTTAATAGTTTTTGTCTCCATAGAAAAATTTGCATTCTATGGTCCTAAACACAAGAAGCATGTGCCACCACCTATTATTTTATATCTAGCTTTGGAGCTTAAATAATGTGATGATGAAAAAAAATTAGAAGGAAATCCATTAAATAGAAATTTAAACTCAATCCCCACTTCCATTTAATCCACTTTTAATTCTTTGAAAAACATGACTAGTTTTCATTAAGGTTGCATATTAATCCTTTGACCTTAAGAACCATTATATCATGATCGATTGTATAATCCTTAATAATCACTTCTAGTGTATCTTTATTTCATACCCAACTTGGACATCCTTAATTCCAGCTAAGGCATCATTACTTCCAACTCGTGCATACATATATGACTTTACTTCCTTGCTACTAACTTTTTTTATGAAAATCCTTTATTTTTTTAATTTCCTCAAAGATTTTGAATAATGTATCTAAATTTGATGCTCGTTCCTTGCTCATGCTCACACTTGCTTCCTATCAGCACTCACTAAAATATTATTATTCACCCATTTGATTGAAATCTTGGCTTAAATTTATGTGTATTAGGGACATAGCATAATTGAAAAATATTTCACTAATGTATTTCAAGCATGAAAATATCTTAAGCACGAACTAACTTGTCTTGCTCAGTATAAAAAAATCACTAGAATCTATTTGAAATATTTTTAATGTACTAAGTGCTTCTTATGGGCCCTAGTCTTTATAAGAATCCAAGTTAGTCCCAACACATACTCAATTCCTCTTAGCCCATCAAGATTCAAACCTAGAACCTCTCTCTTCCTTTGTTGAAACAATACCTAAAACAACTTCTTAGAAAACAAGACATTTTAATTGGTATTTAAAATGTAAGTTTGACAACAAATTAATTTTTTTAAATATATTATTAAATAAATTTATGTAAGAATCAACTATGTAATGAGGTATAAATAAATCCTACTAAAATCTTGTTTTAATTTGTTGCCATTATAAATTTATTGATTATAATTTTTAAATGTCGTGACAATACCTCAAATTTGAACATTATTAGAGTAAACTCTTCGGTGGTTTGAGCATACATTTAGGGTGTTAAAATGACATTAAAATTTATATTTTTTTTTATTGGTGAAAAGGGGTTTTTAAAGGATCTTGTAACCTTTTACATCAACCAAAATATTTCCAGAAGCTCCAAAGAGACAAAAAATCACAAGAAAGACAATCATGGTTGGGAAGCCCAGGAGAATCACGCTACCACCCTAGATACGTTATTGCAAAGACACAAAATCATCCCAAAATACCACACATGGCAGGGCCTGAACACCAAAACGAGGCCACACAGGGGTAGGGCCTAAGAACCAAAAAATACCCATGCAAGGGCAGACCATGAAACCAAAGAAACCCACACTAGGGCAAAAATAGCAAATCCACAAGGGGGATACCCCCATGACCGAGAAACAACCTGCAGCTTTGATTAAACGTTTGGTCCCTGACCATTTCCCGTAGGGCTCTCTCCCACCAGGATTTTGAATTCCTCGAGGACCTTGTATTGATCATTGTATTCCTTGAGGTGGGAGTCCACCTGAACCAGGAGGGAAGTGATGGTCCTGGATGCCCAACCAAGGGCTACATTAAAATTTATATTTTTAATTTAATTGAAATGTCATATTATTCAAAAGAAAATTAAACTTATATGGGTAAAAAATTTTAATATATTGAATATAATTTTTAAAAACACTAAAAATTGGTCTAAAAATTAACAAAATATTTTTTTTAAATTACATAATAAAAAGGGTTTCACTATTCTTTTTTAACTCCACTATTAGGGCATTAATCAAAGCAAGCAAGATATGATGAAATAGAATATCACAATAAATAAAATAAACAAAGTATAATGAAATTAATTATTGCACTATGTCAAGATTTGTAAATAGAAAATTCTAATGATGAATTAGAATATGAATTTTTGTAGTTAGAAAATTCTAATTTATTGTTATATTTACTTTTATGATTAAAAATATACAAGTATATGTTTTCAATAATTTATAAATATATTATATTAAAATATAATAATAAACTTATATATCTTTATGGAGTTTTTTATTTAAGTATATTTTTTCATGTAAAATTGTTGTAACTTTGTATATTTTCCTTGTTAAATATATCTATATGAAAATGTTATATTTTTGTTTAATTTTTAATAAATAACTAGAATTAGTAAAAATATATTATTTCTATATTCATAGATACAAACTAATATTTTTATATTGGAATATAAAAGTATTATATGTTCTAAGATCTGAGAAGACAACAAAATCATATAGAGTTGTATAAAACTATCAAATTCATCTCATAGTAAATAAGAAACTAAAAAGGCTAACCCATTAAAATAAAATTATAAAATACTCACGAAGTCTTGAAAGTCTTAAATGATCAAATAAGGCTTAATATTTATCTCGCATGAATAAATTTTAAAACTTTATGATTTTGTTAAACAACTTGACTAGGTTTGTCAAAAGATCATTCTTCATGGTTGATCAAGTACTTTTCCTTTTATCAATCAAGAAAGACCCTAATTCAAAATAACATTTGATTCTCCTAAAGCATGTTGATCATCTAAATAGTAATTTATTGTCCAAGAAATCCTTCTACGCCTCATGAGAACCCCTTTCAACATGCTAATAGGAAGAGAGAAATCAGAAATGGAGAAATGAGAGACCATTGAAAAATAAAGTGTTTGGTTACATGATCATTTATAAATTGCATCACTCAACACTCTTTCCTTGTCTCTAATGAAATATTCACTCTTATGTTGCAAGTGGGATTCCTATATCGGATTTTAACTATCTCTATAAGCTCATTAGTAAAACTCATCATTTTTCCTTCCTAGGTTCTAATATCTCTAATATTATCCACAAGAATCCTAATCTTTTCTACTATTTCATTACCAGCCACTCTACAAAGGTACTTTACCTACATTTCATTGCATGTTTTCTTACATTTCTTCAAAGTATGAATAAAATGACCACCCAACTAGTTAGGATACTCTCAAAGGTAAATCTTTGATGGAATAATAAGCTTTTTTTATAAACTCAGGTTCATCCTCCTTACAAATACTCATTAGTGTTTTTTATTTTTTAATATCTAAATATCTTAGACAAACCATTGACAATTTGAAACATGTCTCTTGGTTCTCTATGTCAAAATACCTTTTTTTTTTAAATCATGTTGTTTATCCCTTTTATTCAGTCAATACCACCAAGTTTCCTAATAAATATATTGAGTTTTCTTTTTCATAGACCCTTATTCCAAAGAAAATTCCTCTCTAAAAGAAATCCCTCATATTATGAAGCATAGCTTGTATGTTAACCTACAAGAAATCAAACATGTATGTAACTATCCTAGATAATTTTGTGTACCTCACTAGGCCTCTAATATCATGCTCATTATTTGTTCCCAAATAATAAAAGGTGTTTTGAATTAATCACTAGCAATAGAATAACAAAAAAAAATTGTTTTATACCAAATATTATCGATGTCCAAATAAGAGTATCTAATATTCCTACTAGAAAATATTTCCATTCAAGAAGCATACTTTTACATACCAAATAAGCAAAAGGATAGTATAAAATACAATTTCCATAAATAATATATGAAATATGCCCAATCCCACACTATAATTTTTTCTCAATAGCTTGTGTATCCCATATAAACAACACCTTAAAGTATGTTTTTTGGGTCATAAGCAAGGGTTGAAGAGGACATCAAATATTAGCATCCAATTATTTATAAATAATTGGTCGTACCAAAGCTCATTTAGGATACATTCATATTAGATGCTACTAACAAGAAATTTATTTAAATATCTAATAAAATATTTCAAAAAAGTAAATCCACTTATTATCTTATAAAGACAAAAATTTATTCACACCACCCACTAAAAGGAACTTTGTATAATGATCTATGAATACAATGTTTTCTAAGCTTCAATAAAAATGTACTTTTCCCTGAAATGATCTCAATCCATCCCACTTCCATTTGAGACTAGATCACTAATGAATCTAATAAAAAAATTATCTCATGATAAAGTTAAGAAATTTCTTATTTGTATAATCTCAGCATTATAAAAATATAGAATTCATCACGAGGATCTAGAAGATTTAACCTTTTTCTTAAACAAAATAAATATAAATGAAAATATTTTTTCACAATATATAGGCTTTCCATATAATGGTAATCATAGGTGATCAATATAATGTTACTCTCGAATTCCCAAACAACTTATCAACTCTAATTATTTCCTCCCAAGTCTTCTTTCCACTAAGAAAGGACATAAGGATATGAGATTTTTAAATCAATACCACCAAATTTCCTTGACTTAGTTAAAATGTTCAATGACTACATTCATATTATTTTTTTCATCAAACTAGAGAAATACCTTGATGATTTTGTTAAAATTCTCATCAAGATAAGTAATACACTTCATAAGAGGGAAGAAATTTTTTGGCAAACCTATAACCTACTTGATACATGATAATTCTGTGAAGAAATAAACCTTTCAATCTCATTTTCCAATTCAATTAGAAGCATCAATATTTCATGTAATATGAAATGATGTATCAACTCATATCTTATATTTAGAGGTAGAACAATATACATTTAATATTTAAATAAGTTATAAAAATTCTCCTTTGATATATGTGTGTGTGTTAAAAAATAAGAGTATTGTCATTAGTAGAAAGATCCTCCATCATAGTACAATTTATTGGAACAATCCCTTTAATATTATTTCTGGATGAGGAACCCCTAAGCAACCAAGAATGGATTCAATGATTATTACAAAGGGGAGAGATATAAATGTGATACACTTCATAAGAGAGAAGAAACTTTTTTTAAACCTAGAACCTACTTGATATATGATAATTTTATGAAGAAAAAAACTTTTTCAATCTCATTTTCCAATCCAATTAGAAGAATCAATGTCATGTAATATGAAATGATGTATCAACTCATATCTTATATTTAGAGGTAGAACAATATACATTTAGTATTTAAATAATGTTATCAAAATTTTCCTTTGATATATGTGTGTGCTAAAAATAAGAGAAGTATCATTAGTGGAAATATTCTCCATCATAGTACCTTTTATTGGAACAACCCCTTAAATAATGACTCCTGACGAGGAACTCCTAAGCAATCTATGAATGGATTCAATAATAATTACAAAGAGGGAAAGATATAAATTTATAAGATAAAATAATTTCCCAAGTCCTCATTAATCTCAATAACAACAAAACTATGTTTAAACAAAAAATTTGGTCATATGAACAAATGTCTTCCCTAAAGCAACAACTCTTAGAATAAATTTGATACAAACCTCAAATATTTATTTTTAAATTCCATAAAAATAATACAAACATCCTAGTCATAATACCTAGCCCTATGCATTTCCTCTTAGCTTTCAAGAATGTTACTAGCATATATCTTCCTTTTACACTTTTTGTGAATCAAAAACAATGTTAGAAGTACTTTATTCAACATAGTTTCCAAGGCCTTAGATAGTATTTTATAAGAAATATTAAGGCTATGACCCTCTTATTTTGAACGAAAGTCTTATCCTTTTTTATATATTATTTGGTAATTACTATTTATATTTAGATTAAGGATGCCCATATTAAATGTTTTTTTTTTAACTTGCAATAACTCTTTTGTAATAAAACCAATAATAAGCTTACAAAAATCTATTGGAAACCCATATAGACTTGGTTCCTTATTGTATTTCATAGTTCAAATCACATGTTTCCAATATTATATAGATAGAGAAGCATACAACAGTAGCATCTTGTACCAAGTTCCTAGACATAGTAATTTTATAACAAGAATGTTATCAATCTTCTTTCTACCCTTTTTATGAATCAAAAATAATATAAGTACTTTGTTTTGGGCCTAATGGTGAATACTTTGGAACTCTAACAAGGATGTCCAATGCTCAAATCTTGTGGGGGTAGGGTTGTACACCATGCTCCAATAATTAGAGTGTGGTTGGATAGTCATATATTGTGTAAACAACATCCTCCATGAGGATCATCCCATGTGGCCTATGGTCTTCTTGACATTAAAATCTACTTTACCTTTACCTTTACCTTCAACCTAGTTTTCAAGGCCTTATATAGGATTTCATAAAAAATATTAAGGTTATAATCCTCAACTTTTGAACCAAAGTTTTATACTTTTTTATATTAGCTTGATAACCACTATTTATCTTTAGACCAAGGGTTTCCATATGAAAGGGTTCTTTTTAAACTTGCAAAAAATCTTTTAGGAGAAATTAATAATAGGCTTACAAAATTTTACTATAAATCCATATAGACTTGCTTCCTTATCATATCATAGATTGAATTACATGCTTCCAACCTCATGTAGATAGAAGCATACAAAATATTAGTAACATCTCATCCAATTTTTTAGGCATAATTATTTTGTAAATATCCCTATATCTTCTAGCAATCACATCATGCTTGCTAATGATAAAGAGGGATCTATTAAAATTGAAGATGGCTTTAGAGATTTCTTGTTTTATGTATAGTAACTTTTTGTTTTCTAATTTTTGAAACATGTAGTATTCATTGGCCACTTTTTAGTGAGTTAAAAAATTGGTTTCTTTATCACCTTCCTTTAATAATTATCTTTAGATTCTACATTATTGACGAACTCTAACCTTATATTTAAACTATATTATTTATAAATATGGCAAAAATTAATAGGATATTTTTATAAGATACTCTCAAATTGAATAGAAGTCCCTTGAATAACCATATTTATTTTTCTTCTAGTGACTAATTTTATTTTACCATATACCACCTCAATATATTATTTTCATTTTTAATTCTAGATTCAACTCAAATGCAAATTTAAAGCACACACACATAAATTTTCAGAAATTTAAGCAATATTGCTATTGTGAGTGAAATTTGACTTATACAGTCATTTAAAAGGGTTTAATAATTCAATCCAATAATATATAACATTCATAGAACACTCAATGGTATCATATACATAGAGAATATAAGAAAGAAATCTCACTACTTTCTTTTTAATATTTGAAGAAGAAAACTTTATTTAGCAAAATATTATCCAATTTGACATAAATTCTTGCCTTTGATTTTTGGATGTTATACCAAGTATATTTGTTTTTATTTTCCTTCTTTCCAATAGGATCACTCACATGTAATAATATCTTCAGCATGTACCAATAAAACAACCATTTCATTCACAAGAAAACCCAAGCCTTCCTAACTTATGTTCTTTATTTTTCACCCTATTAAATGTACCTCCTCGAATCTAAGGGACATCCTTTAATTTTATAACCATCCAATTCCAAATATGAGCCCTCTCCACATAAGAACATGTATCATAGACAAAAGCAACTACAAATAGATAGCATGTTTCTATGAGGTAACCAGACTCTATTACGTGGAAAGTTACTTCTCTATAGTAAAAACCTTTTCATTCTTGTTTAGGAGAATAACAAATCCACCTCTTCCATGTTGATGACCAAAAGTTATCAAAGTATCCTTAACCCAAATAAATATTAAGACTAATTGTATCTTAATACAAATCCACTTAATGTATTGCAAAATTGGAAAATTAGTATGATCTTTAAGTTGTGAAACATCCTCAAACAAATTTTCTATCAAGGATCTCAATGTCACTAATATTCCAATTTACTAATTTAATTTATGGTTAGAACATGGATAACAAATCTTATTAACAAAATTTTAAACCTTAAAGCCTTTGTTTCTTTTAGAATTATCTCAAACAAACTAGGATTCATCTCTTTCCTCTTCCTAGAATCTTTATTCTTAGGGTTTTCCTTTTTAGAGAAATTTAGGAGGCTCTTTATTAGAGGGAACATTGTGTGGTTCAACCTCACTATGTTGGAAGGAGATCAATCTTAATCAATATGAAGTTCATCAAAGTCACTATTCTTATATAGAGATATTTCTTATAACTTTGATTATTGTTTTGAACAATAGCATCTTTTACAGAAATTGTGGATTGACCTATGATATCTAACATGTCCCTTAAATTAGTTTGAACCAAGAAGGGTTATTTCTCATCAACTACTTTTTGAATATCCTTATTATAACCACATTTTCACTACACATGGGAGTATTCACTATAAAGGTTTCTCTACTTTTTAAGTATCAATCTATTAGGAATATTATAGCACTTAGTTGTTGGAATTCACAATATTTTTTAAAAATGAACTAAAACAAACCATGTACTCAAATATTATACATAGAATAAAAAAGACACCATAATTAATCACTATCTATAGATAATATTGCACAAAGCTCTAAGAAAAAATGAGTGTGAGGGGGTATTTATAGAAATACTAAAATCCCAAATTACATCATAAAGTTTAACCTAAGCCAACATAATAAGTGGGATTTAGGTTAATTATAATTATTAAATAAATTTTAACCATAACAAGGTTAATCATGGCCCATTGGGTTTACATAATAAAATATTACAAAATAACAAATATACTACACAATGAAATGCCCTTGGGCCTATCCAATACATCACATAATATTAGCTCTTAGCCATGAATCAAAATACAAATTCAAAACCCCCCATAATCTGAATTGAGGGGCCAATGAAAGAAGATATTATTGACAATAATATTTTTCCCTCATAATGGATTCTCTAATGGGCCTCTACAGTTGAGGTAGATCGATATAAATCTCCCTCATCATATAGAATATTTTCACCTTGCTTCAAGAACTCAACTTCAATCCTTTGTAGCTTTACTAAGAAATTATTTGTTGTATGTCCCTCCATTTTATAGCACCTGCAAGTGGTCTTCGATTTCTTTTAAGACTTATCCTTCCCATAGGCCCTAGGTCTTAGTCTCCTTGGATTTTAATTCTTTTGTGTGAGCCTATATTTAAGGAGTTTTACCACCAGAATTCCACATTGTAACCTAAAAGTGAACTAGGAGAGGAAAAAGTTGATCAAGAGTAAGTCTTTTGGGATTCCAATAATATAGTAATCATATTAACCATTAGGTTCAATATTTGTAAGGATGGGAAGATATTAGCAAGTACAATCTTACCACATTCTGCATCAACTTTCTTTTTGCCTCTAAAAGATGTAATATTTACCCTTAAAGCCTTGAATCTCATAATATTATCCTCAACGATATCAAACTCGGCTAGATTAAGAGAAGTAAGCTCTAACTACAAGCAACTTTAGTATTATTAACCTTACTAAAAAATTATACATATTTGACCATACCTTGATAGGGTCACTCTCTTCTTTGATATCGAAAAGCAACTTTGATTCAACTAGTAAGGAAAATAAACCTAGAGCCTCTTTTTCATTTTAGTGTTGAGACTCATCATAAATAATAGTTGCTTTATCCTCTTGAAATATGCACCATAGGTTCTTACTTAATTGCAAGTCAATCATTTTATTTGATCAAATACTATAAATTTTTCCCATTAAGGTGAGTAACTAGGGCTTTGTGGTCCATCTTACACAATCCAACCCCTAATACCATAGTAGGTCCATGAACCATTGCCACCAATGCATAGAGTTCAAAACATCATGTGGTTTAAAAAATGGCTCAAAATGTTTCTATATGCAAAATTTATGGCCCCTAAAAGATTTTACCTAATGGATCCAAAAAAAAAGGCTCTAACCTTAGGAATGTAAGCACCATTCTTGACCTACCAATTGACAAGATATATTGCGTTGGAGTAATCCAATCAATTTTTGCTACCTCATCTCCTCTTATTTGCTTAGTCATTGTAGGCAGGCAAATCCATATTCCATACAAAGTAAGAATAAAGTGTAAATTTGCATAGTATTGAATAAAAATGTACAACTAGTGTAATTGTACAAGGGGCAAGTAAAATGTACAATTTGGTATAAATTGTACAATCGAAAAGCAAAATACAATTGGGTGGAATTGTACAACTAGAAAATAAATTAAAAAATAAATAAATAAATGTAAAATGCATGTGAAATTAAATGGAATGGAAAGACATGCGGATGAAATGTAATTTGATGAAAATCAAATTCAACCTTAGTAAACCTTTAAATTATTGTTATTAATGTGAGTATGGGCAGTTGTAAATAATGAACTATCTCAGAAACCGCTTTGGAACGGCTTGGACAGCCATTATAAGCCCCCATTCAAATTTTTGGGTTGTTGGTTGTAGTTCAGTGATTGTTGGTGGATTGTTATTGTTCATGGTTGCCCATTCATGTGCAGTTCGTGGATTGTGAAGCATGGAGTAATGTTGCAATTTATTTATTGTTGTGTAATATCGTACACTACCTGTGTACAACAACCATAATAATATAAATCCTCATTTTAGTCATATTTGTGCATGCATGTGTGGGAATCCAAGTGCAATATCAATAATTATATTGTGTGTGGAGTTTTATTGATATTGCAGGTATTGTTGATTCCAGATCTATGGTAGAAGTGCATACCCAAAAAATATACAACCATCCATGTGCCATTGTGTGAAATATATGAATAAAGAGAAATTTAGATTAATGGTTGTTACCCGTTATTGAAAATGATATTTATGTGATTAATATGCAAATTGGTATTTTTCAAATTTAAGTTATGGGGCATCAAGAGGGTTTCACCCAAACTATACAAGTAGTGTACCTAAACTGTACAAGGGTCTGTAAATCCGTATAGCTGATGAGTTTTAGCCTGAAATTGTATTTTTAAGCATTCTAGAAATAGATCAATGAGTTTTCAAGTGAATAATTGCAAAGTGAATGAGATTTGAGCAATTTCAATATTCTTGGAGAAAATGTACAAGTGCGTAGTTATAACTGTACAACTGTATGTTTTTGGGGTTGTAAAGTCTTTAGTTGTACATTTTAAGAATTGTACAGTTGTGAACCATACAACTATACAGAATTGACCAAATTAAGTGTAATTAGTCAGAATTTATCTGAAAATCTCTCATCACACCCCCTCTAGGAGTACTGCACTCTAATCATGCTACAGTCATTAATGCTTGCTCTATTTTGAATGGTTAAGCATGTATATATCAAAAAAATGGTTTTACATGGAGTTAAAGAGTCCACATAAGCCAAGAGGTTAGCTAAAATTCCACCTTGTGAACAATAAGGAGCCAAATGCACTTGATCAGACTCAATTTTGAGTCTCCATTATTCTAAGACATGCACACTATCCAAAATTTCATAGTGCTTAATGAGAGGAGAAGGGCACATCATCACTGTTGAATGACCAATAGAATCATCAATACCTTGCAAAAAGTAGAGGTGTAGGGGTTGAACATGTGACCTTCCCTCCTAAAAGTGGATCCTCTAACTGATCTTCTTACATAGCTTTAGGTAACCATGAGCAAGTACCTATAATAATAGAGCATGAACTTGGCTTTGACAAATTAGAGGTAAGGACACAAATCAAACCCACGTTATGTTACCTCTAATGCAAAGTGTAAATTGTCATGTCATCTACGACTTTGGGTCAAAAGAGCAACAACCAAAGAAATTTATTGCATGATTATCAAGCAATTCAATGTGATTAGGTCTCAAAATGTCTCCCATAGTCTCCATAGTACCATCCATATATGGTATTTGATGCATCCCTCCTCCATAGAAAGAGGGATTGTGCCCTTTTGCTATAAATGATGTTGGGGCAAAGTAGAAAATAAGGTCCATTTGAATTCATAAATTGGCATACGCTTTCATTGGATCATGGAGCGTCTCTTCCTTGCTAAATAATCAATTCTCTAAGTGGATTTCACAGCAAAAAACTAAGGTTCAATTTCTTGGTAAATTTTCAGGAGTAGAGGATTTTTTAAGCCAATAGTTTTTGAGAAGGTAGAAAAAAAGATAAAATATTTGTCCTAGAAATTGAAAGAAAAATCAGAGGCTCCAAAACTCGTTCTTCCATGACCAGGTAAGGTTGTTCCATTCCTGTTGTGATACAATTTTGGAATTCATAATATTTTCTATAAATAAACTAAAACAAACCATGCACTCAAATCTTATACATAGAATGAAAAATAAGGAAAAAGAAAAAATCTAGTGAGTGTCCATAAGCACCATAAATAATCACTATTCACAAATAATATTGCACAATATTTCAATAAAATATTAGGAGTGTGAGAGGGGTATTTATAGCAATATCAAACCCAAATCACATCATAAAGTTTAAATTTATTTGACATAATAAGTGGAATTTAGGTTAATTACAAATGTTAAATTGAAGTTTAACCATAATAAGGTTAACCATGGCTCATTAGGCTTACATAATAAAATATTACAAAATAATAATTACACTGCACAATGAAATGCTCTTAAGTCTATCCAATACATCACATAAAATTAAATCTTGAACATGAATTAGATCATAAATTCAACATTAGGTGAGTCACAATGGGATACTCTTGTACATGAGTTCGTTACTGACAGTTTTCATAACTAGATTGCATCATATATGTATAAATAGAACATTTTCTTGTTAATACAATTTTTCCAACACCTTACTAGTCCTAACATGTGGAATCATAATGGGACACAAGCGGGATACCTAAGCAAGATATCAAAGTGGTATTACTTAAGAGGGTATCAAATTTAGAGGATGCGAAGGCAATGAAGATTTTATGTTTTCCATTGCTTGTTTGTTTTGTAGATGATAAGTCAACATGTAATTTTTTTTGTTTCTCCTTGATCGTTCTAACAAGTTGATTGTGTTTTGAAGAGGAATTAAGGAAGCCAATCTTCCTTTCCTTGTTAGGAATATTTTATTATATTATTTTACTATTATGGTCATGCATATTTAGATTATTGGGTCATCCATTTTAGATGGAGTATTATTTTAATATTTCTTACATGTAATGATATCTTAATTGAGAGTATCGATCTTCTAGTTTGTAACCCTAAAAAATGTATTAAATAGGATTTTTCCTCAATGAATGAATAGCCAAGTTTTATCATCATTAGTATCAAAGAAAGGTAATCTAAGTATACTCTAAACCTATGATATTAAGTTAGTTTGGTTTATTACAAGTGCACCAGTCGAGAGAGTGTGAGGTTTAAGAGAACGAGCAATTATCATCGTTTGATGATATTCCCTTACTCACTTGATACATGCAATTTTTGATAATAATCCTTTAGGGATATGATATTCAATGTAATAAAGCATACGATAATAGATAAGAGGATTGACTACTGGGAAATATGACTTAGAGGTAGCATACCTAGAGGAAGTAGACCCATAGGTGGACCTAGAGGTGTCTACCTAATAAAGGGCAAGATCAATAGAGCAAGAGATAGAGCCAAGAGGCAAGAGCCAATAGCCAAGAGTTAGTGCCAAGACTTCATTTGTAGTAGAGCAAGATAATCTAAGTATACTCTAAAACTACGATATTAAGTTTATTTGGTTTATCAGAAAGGAATCTTTGATTCAAGTGCATAGTCAGGAGAGTGTATGAGGTCTAAAACAAGGGACAATCATCACCATATTATGACATACCCTTAATCATTTTATATATGCATATTTTTATGGGCAGCCTTCATGGATCCAATCATCAATGTGAGCAGGAAAGTGACAACAGATAAGAGGATTAATGGTTGGGCAGGACAACTATTTCATGAACAACTAAAATAATTTTTTTCATGGATTTTACCAAGCATTAATGTTGGAGCACACTAGAGATAAAGGCATCTATGGGTGAAAATCGAGGTTCAAATCTTGTGCACCCCTTCATCCTACTCAAGTAATACACCATTGCAAACGAGGGTAAATCGTGATGTGTGGCCCACTCGTTCAGCATGTACAAAGGCATTGGGATAGACACTGGCCAATTCATGATGAATCTCCCAACCACAATGGATTCATCATCTTTTCAAGATTAGTGCATTGTGCACTTTTTCCTTCCTAATAGAACCATTCAAGTTCAAAACTCGTAAGCGCACTTTTTTTCATTGCTTTAATTTTTTTTTGTTAAAGTTAAAAAAACAATAGGGAGCGTGATTTTTTAAATTAAAGAGGGGTCTTTAAATTTTTTTAAAAGGTTGTTCTTTAAATTTTGTTAAAGAGCATTTTAAAAAAGGATGGGACGCATGCTTTTTATTTTTTTAAAATGGGGGGAATTTGTTTTAATGCACATGTTTTTTTATTAAAAAAATAAAAATCTATTTATTTTTTCATCTTTAACTAAGTGAATTTCAAAGCCCTATTTTATATTGATAAGGGTGATTTGGTCTTCTACAAATTTTAAAATTTTATTTTACAACATTACTCAAGTATTGTTATTGTAAAAAGGTGCATTTTAGGTAAAGTTAAACACTTTCACCCTTAATGCAAAACTCAATGATTATAAAAGGTGCATTTTCGATGGGGATTGAAAATTTAAAATATGGGAAAAGTTGAGAGAAAGCAAGCCCCAAACCAATTAAAAATTCACAAGTATATAACATCAGATAAGGGTCTTTACTTTCCAAAAGGTAAGGATCCTAATGAAGATATAAAATTTGTCACTCTAAGGAGTTGTTTACAAACAATTCTCAAAGATATTGATATTTGTGAAGATATTCAAACTAGTATTTTAATTCATATATATACAGTAAAGACAATATACATGGCACTAATCACACTTGACAATATACATGATGTTAATCACACTTGACATCAAGGAAAGAGTACATAAAGGAGAAACTGAAGGTCAATTCCATGATAGAAAATGCTTGTGACATAAGCGACCTCAAGCTTTTAATGGTAATTGCTTGTTGTGACACAAGTGACCTTAAGTCCTTAATGATAAATGTCTATTGTGACACAAGAAATCTTATCACAATATATATATTTAGTTTATGATATTAATAACTTGATTGCTACTAATGATAGTGGTGGCCATAACAAAGGCTATATTACTATAGGTATTGAAAGTCATTTTGAAGAACAAGAACTTGGGTGCTTTGAAAAGCACACAAAAGAAATTGGCTCAAAGCTAATGAAGCAAATGGGCTATAATGGTATAATATTGTGAATAAATGGGTAAAGTCATCAGATAGACCATAATGCCACATATCAAGCCAAAATACGTGACATTTGGACATGGATGAAGTGGAGATATGATGATGCAGATAGAAGAGCATTTATGTTCATCACCCTCACTATAGTTGTTGTGATCCAACCATATCTTTGTGAAGCAAAGATCTCCAAGAAAGCATGGGATACCCTTACCACCATATATAATTAGTCTACCATTCTTAACCTTCAATCATCACTCCACATATTGAGAGTAGTTGTTGGAGAGAGTATAGAGGTATTTCTTTGTAGAGTCATAGAACTGAAGGTCAAATTGAATATTATGGGTGAACAAGTGGATGATAAGCTCTTAGTTTCAATCATACTTTAAGCTTTACCAAATTCCTTTTGAGTTTTTATCACCTCCTTACAAGTCTCCAATAGGATGGTTTCCTTCGAAAAGTTGGTCATTTTGCTACAATAGGAAGAAGCAACCAGCAAATTGAAGGGGAGGGGCCAATTTTCAAACAATGCACTCATTAGTCAAAAATCTAGGAAACAAAAAACACCAAAGGGTTCTTCATAGAAAGGTCCTTCCTCCTCATCCTCATCATCATAGAAGAAACCTCAAAATAAAAATAGGTATTACCATATATGTGAAAGAGGACATGATACTAAGAATTATTGGTGCAATTATGCCACACAGGATGAAAAAGGTTGTAAATCTTATCAAAAAAGAAGCAATAGAAGCCATGTCCCCAACAAGATCAACAAAAAGGGTATGTTGCAATTGAAGAATAAAATTCAAATTATGAACAGACATACAAGGTGTGCATGACAAGGGATGCAACCAAAACCAAGGATGATGCTTAGTACATTGATTATGGTGCTAGCCAACACATGACAGCGGATAAAGACTAGTTCGATACCTTGAAAGCCAAAGAAAGGAAACCTATGACCATAACCAATGATAAAACCTACAAGGTCAAAGTAGTAGATGGTAAATACACCATTAAAAAGGTATTATATGTACCAGGCGTGACAAACCTATTTGTGCCACAACCACTAGATCAAAACATGATGGTTGATTTCAAAGTTGATAATGGTTGCAAGAAATGTTTCATCACCAAAAATTATGAGAATGTGACAATTTGATCCTAAAAAAATGGCTTGTTTTCTCTAGATGTTAAATTTTCTCCTATTGTAGTACTATAAATAGCCACAACAACTACAATAATCCAAAAGTAACCTTATAGACATACCTAGAGTTAATCCCATAATCAATCCTAGAGGTAAACATAGAGCTAATCCTAGAGGTAGTAGACCTAGTAGCATACCCATAGGTATACTTAGAGTAAGACCTAGAGGTAGTAATCCTAGTGGTAAATAAAGAGGTAGACCTAGTGGTATAAGATATAGGGGGTAACCCAATGGCAGACCTAAAGGTAAATGCAGAAGTAGATCTAATGGTAGACCTAGAGACAATAGAGAGGTAAACCCAAAGGTGGTAGACTTAGAGGCAGTAGACCCAGAGTTGGACCTAGAGGTTTTTACCCAAGTAAGAGTAAGATCTAGATATAAGAGCCAAAACTAGAATCTAAAAGACAAGAGCCAAGAGCTAGAGCAAGAGCCAAAACCAAAATCCAAAGCCAAGACTGAAAGCTAAGAGCTAGAGCCAAAGCCAGGATCCAGAGCCAATATCTAGAGCCAAAGCTAAGAGTTAATACCAAGGCTTCTCTCAATTAATAGGTGTATTAATATTTTTTATCCCAAATAAAGTAATAAGGAGAAATGTTAGGAATATTTATTACATTATTTTAGTATTATAATTAGATCATGCATCTTTAGATTATTAGGTCATCTATTTTTATACGGATTATTATTTTAATATTTCTTGCATGTAATGATCTCCTAATATAAAGTATCGATCTTCCAATTTGTAACTCTAAGGCATGTATTAAATAGGCTCCTACCTCAATGAATGAATAGCCAAGTTTTGTTGTCATTCTTATGTAACCTTACTGAACTAGACAATGATGTTGTTCAAAGAAGTTTGTACATCAATTTGCTAAAGAGAATGACATGCAAAAGTATATTCCATCTCAATACAATAAGAGAATATCTAAGGATGTAAAGTTTCCCATCTACTTATTCATGATCCTGAGCAATGATTACAATGTTGCATGAAAGAATACCACACATCATTAATTTATCTTGTTGACTTGAAGAGGATTTTTGTTGTCCATTTTTGTTCTTTGTTCAGTAGGATTGAATATGGTATGCCACACAATTATAGATATGTTCGAGCATGAGAAGATTTGTTTGAGGTTTCCTCCATATTCCACAAATTGCAATTTGAAATCATAGGAGTGTCATCCATGAAGTTGAAAATGTGTTGTCTAAGTGATTTCAACCATCACATAAAAGATCTATGAAATTTGTTAATCCACTAACTAAAGGAGCATTTAAAATTGTCCAAGTAAAGGTGTGATCTAGTCATGCATAGGTCATTTGAGTTTTCATAGGAGTTTTCATAGGCCATCTGAATAAAGATCATACCATTTTGGTTGTTGTCTAGAGTAATGTGCAAGGTCATCATCAAGAGGTGATAGTATCATTTATATGCAGTCATATTGAAGCATTTATTGAGTCATCTTGAAGCATCTGTTGAGTCATCTTGAAGCATTTATTGAGTCATATAAAAATGAAGGGGTTGCCTTGGTCATGTGAAGTGCAAGTAAATTGTCTTCTTGTCATTCAAGGGTTGTCTAGCATAAAGTAGAGTGGCCACTTGATTTACTAAGTGTTTAAGCATATGTGTAATGCTATTGTAGTCTTGAAAAAATCTAATAAAGTCATCATCATATGGACCATCATAGATAAATTAGGGTTGTCTAAAGGTCAATATAAAAGGTTAGATTCTTTTTTAAAGAAAATTTGGGTTGTCACAACCCACAAAGGGTCATCCGAGTCATCTAATACAAGCTTCATCTTGAAACATGTCATGTTGTCCATGTAGATCACATACATTATCATGTATGGCATTTGATGCATGCATAATATTATATGGGTTGTTTTTCAAAATTACGTCTATACATTCATAGGAAATTTAAAAGCCACATAGTGGTTGTAAGAGAGGGTTCTCTTTATTTTTTGTCTAAATGACTCAACCGAGTGATTGAAATTGTTGTTAATAAGAGTACATGTTGTCTCAAGGCATAAAACCATTTGATTTTGATATTGCAGGTCATTAAGTGTTTTATTATGCTATTTTAAGTACCAGTTTAAGGTGTTGATACGTTGTGACATTATTTCCAAATAATAATTCAACATCCATGTAGTAACATGCAAGTCATTGGGTGTGCGATAGGATTCCTAGATGTGAGGTATGAGAGTGTTGTCATGCAAATGTTGAATTCATAAGTCATTACTAACTAGTTGTAAAGCAGTGATGCTTGATATAATGATGCTACTATTTATAGTTATGGTATTACCATGTGAATGTACTATGGAGGTGAGGGGCATCCAAAACTCAAAGGATATATTGAAGAATTTTGGATATTTAATGCACAACTACATAGATTGATACAAAAACTGAGAAATGACCGCTTTAAAAATGAGACATTCCAACACTTTGTGTATGAAGAATTTATTGTTGAAAGCATAAACAAAGCACAAGCAAACGATGAAATGGTGCGCCATAGGAGGATGGAGGCATTGTATAAAATTTATTGTAATATGATGGCTATGAGATTTGCTTGTGTAGAAGTGAGACACTCACTACAATGCCCATTAAGGAATGATTGTGATAAAATCAAGAGATAGTTTCATAATGGTAGTTGAGTTAAAATATCTATAATGAAGAAAATGCATCATCTATTTGAAGGTGATATGAGGCATTAAGGTAATCTAACAATTATTAAAGAGTTGCACCCACATGTCATGAGTGCATAATTAATGCCCTTTGCAAGGCATATGTTAAAGTGATTGTTATATGCACACTTCATTTTTATTATGATGTCTTAATTCCCTAGAAATTTGATACCATTATGTCATCCATCAGAGCCATGAAACTTGTGAGCATGTGTTATTGTGTTTTATTGTGCCATAATATGGTTAGTGATGCATATTAACTAATAGATATGGTACAATATCGTGAAACTTTTTTAATTTTTCCTATTAAGATATTTTTGAATATTAATTAATGTCATTTTTAGAGACTGAATTGGACCTAGGACACCTAAAAGATTTAATTATTTTTTTCTAAATCCCTTTGTGGAAGATAAGCTTATCTATAATCATCAGAAAGTTCTTTCCAATCCCAAAGTATTTGCCACACTAAATATGTTAGATGTGGAAGTGATATATCATGATGGTCACATGTTTTTTGGGAGGGTATTCATCAGTACATGCATGATGATGATTTCATCATGATTATTTAAGTGGATGCTCAATGTGACAGTTCAAAAAAATATGATCATATTGTACAAGGAGATGATGTTGTTGCCTTGTCAGTTTGACGATTGTGTTCATGATCACCAAGGTTTGTCATCGCAAGTAGCAAAGCAAAGGCTTAATACCCTACATTAGTTTATGAATAGGTGCATATTCACTATTCACTTGTTAGCTAATCTAACCTGAATGATGTACTTATGTGTATATTGCATGATTGTTTGTAATACAGTGAGGTTAATCCTACTATGTATTGAGATGTAATATACTATTCTAGTCCATTCTAGCTATTAAATTCCTATCCATATTTAGCATTTATTATAATAAAGGGAGAATGTTAAGAATATTACATCACTTAATTGAGCTATAATGGGATACTCTCATACAAGTAACTTGGTTATTAACAATTGTCATAACTAACTTTCATCATTAGATCTGAGGTGTAGACTGATTGGTTCTTCCAAACCCCGTAAGGGGGTGAAGTTCCAAGGTTCAAATCTTGGGCCTCATCGGACTGAACACTTGTCCCTTTCCTGGTGCTTTCAACAGCGTAAAAGGTTTAAAATTATTGCGGCATGGTGGTTATAGGGGTTGACTACGCAAGTATTGTGTGACAGATTTCGAGGCTAACAACACATAATACTGTGGTGGCCATAAAATATGGACAACATGCCTAGATCATCGTGGCGGCTACCGATTCCACCATGTAAACTCCCAAAAAACAAAACTTCCATAATTTACATATAAATATAATATTTTCTTGTTAATATGATTTGTTCAACACACTACTAGTCCTAACACAATCAAATATTAAGAGAAATTTGTCTTCACAAAATAACTTTACTTTTCCATCTTGCTTAGCACTCAAAAATTCTTCTAACACAATATGCTCTACATGTTTCATAATTATGTCCTTGTCTGCATTTCCTTCATCATAATTTATATGGGTTTTGAATGTTCTAACTCACTTTAAGAAACACTCCCTACTTCCCCATTTTTCTTTAATAATGTGTCACAACACCAATATTCACACATTAAAATTTTTGTTTAACTTAACCATATATTACTTGATTTCCCATGTAAATGTTACTTTTTGCATACTTATACAATGCACTTTAAGATTATTCACTCCTGCAGCTAGTGTCTTAAGTGCTCGAAATTGGCCAGGTTTCGTGGGTCGCCTTATTGGATTCGGCTCCTTCCTCGAGACTCTTAGGAATCCGGCGGAGGGTTATCCGTTCAGAGGCCCATATCACCTGAACGGGGTACACTATGCCCCTTGTCCAAGGCCGTAAGGTTCACAACCTTTTAAGAGATCTCAGCTCAATGCCTTGGAACCAGCGTTTGTATGTCGATGCTAGTCATTGACCATCTACTAAGGTTTGGCTAGAGTCCACCTTCGCAAGGCTGAGGGACTAGATATCCATGTTCTTCCTCGGGCTGATGGCAATGCTGCCCATAACCATCTATCGCTGGATCTTCCAACAACATGAGTAACTCTCTAGTCATGCCTTATTTTGGCTCCTTCCCAGTCTGATCGGAATGATGAATATCACCACACTAACTGACTGACCACCTAGAGTGACGTCCCATTCCATCACTTGTTACACTCCTTATATCGAAGCTCTCTTGCTCCATAGAGTTGAAGTACGATGGTGCAGTCCCCACTAAGTTATCGCGTGACTGAATGTCATGGGTAGATAAAGTCTCCTTGACTACCTCTAATCAAGCAAATATGATTCCCACTTAATACACCGTGTGTCTTAATAGTATGAGTGGAGACAGCCTCACTCAATTTGATCCAAGCAAAAATTTCAAATCACAAATTCTAGTTAAAAATGTGGGTACTTTTAAGTCAACATCTTGTGACCTATTGGTTTGTTTTGAAAGCTTTAATCAGATCATTTACGTATTAAAACCATGACATAAGACGGCTTCAGTTTTCTAATTATACGTTTTCAAAATAAATTTATATTTTCATCTAAAAATAATCCCCTATATCAGGTAAGGGTCGTGCCTAAGATTTCCATAAAACCTAAATATATATTTTTTTTCCCCTCTTCCATAATCAAGTCCCTACATATAAGGGATGGACCATTTATACAGATTAAAAAAAGAAACATCGTTCATTACAATACCAATAAACAAGTTAGTCTATTCCTTCTTAGGTATGTTTATATATAAAGGAAACTTCAAAATAATAAAGAAACATCGTTCATTACAATACCAATAAACAAGTTAGTCTATTCCTTATTCCTTCTTAGGTATGTTTATATATAAAGGAAACTTCAAAACTAATAATAACATCTCGATAAAGGTGATTAAAGTAGAACATCCTATATTCAAAATTAAAACATACTTTATTTACTTAAATAATGGCACGTGTCGTAAACTTATTATAAATTTACAAATTTATACACAATTCTGGCTAGGCTTTACAGAGATAAGCTAATCAATCAGATTAGAGTTTGAATAATACGTTTCCAAGCCTACATTTTTAACCTAAGAAATATCTGGTCACTGTATAGTTTATATCAAGTAAACTAAAAAGAAATCTCTTAATTCACTAAACACATCAAGTAACATAAAAGAAATCTCTTAATTCACTAAATACATCAAGTAACATAAAGAACATGATATTTATCTAAATATATCGAATATATTAATCCACGTGATTCTGCTTCTTCCATTCTGGATTATAAACTTTAAGTCTTAAGTCTTTGACTACTTAAGAATTTCGTAATTACTTTTTCTAAATGAGAGTAGTTAGTTCTTAATCTTATAAGTTAACCATTCCTCTAATTGCAATTCAACATTATACAAGTCATCTCAGACCTAAGGAATAATATTAAAAGATAGTCTTTTATTGACATAACCATAAATCTACTTAATTTAGTTTAATCCCAAATTTTTGCTTAATTAAATCTTCAGCAAAATAAAACCCTACCAAAACTTAACCAGAGAATTTAACATTCTTATGAACACACACTCCATGACACGAAAATTAATAGACTATCTGACTAGCTTTCCTTAGACCATATATTCTAAACACAAGAGAAAACTCTTAAATAAAAGAAATTTTTAATTTTTTTTATAGCATCTTCAGTCGTCTGTTTCTAATTACCAAAGTATGTATTTGAATAAATAATACCCTCATATTGAATTCAAACTCCCTACATAGCATTTACTATTCTCAAAGTAGGAAAACGTGTTTTTAAAACTTCCAACAGTTGATGATATATAATATATATATATATATATATATATATATATATATATATATATAAAGGAAAATGTTGAAGTGAAATGGTAATATTGGAACAATTGGGCCCACAAAATCTTATGACCCGTCAACTAACTTCACCATTTGTCACCGTCGGTTAGATCCTGACGTGTTCAAGTGTGTAGCGACTTGCCTCACGGATTAATATTTTTAGATTAAAGCCTTTCCCGGGAGCCATGGCGAGAGATTGGAGGCTAGGCGATAGATCAGCGTGGTCCTAGACTCTTATATGGCAATCAATCATATGCATACAGGCAGATACAATATTCAATAAACACAACATCAATGTATCATAGGACTTACACACCCTACTATGGCTTACAATAAATTAATGACATATTTAACTAAGAAAATGTCTTGGTGCTTATCTTTTTTTAACCAAATCATCTGGTAATATCTCAATAGCCATACTATAACAATATATGTATATTCCTCTTAAAATTGAATGAAAATCCAACCAAACAACATTAAACAAAACGTACAACATCAATCATAAGAAAAACGTATGAAGACCACTCAAAGCAGTTTTTTTTTGTTTAGAAAGAAATTATAACACCTAAATTTAATTTCGTGGTATGTCGTCTTTTGTCTCAGCAATGAATTAGGTATTTCTATACACTAGCTACTGTGCTTTTTGTTAAATGCTTACAAGAAAATCTTTTAACCGAGTTGTCTCGTATTTATTCAAACAGAGTTTACCGTGAACAATAAAAATAGAGTCCTGGCATAATTTCAAGTCTAAACTTATGAAATAAAAATAATTACCCTCCTTCCCAGTATAAATCAAGCATGTAGCAGTAATTAGAGACAATACAGTACATACTAGCCTCCGGAGGTAGGAAACGACCTGACCTTTTCAGAATGCAGCTACCAAGCTTGTCTGCTAAACTTCTTCGACTTCTGCTCGTGTTCGAAGACAATTTTCCCCAATGTCCCCTTAACAACCAAACTGCTTCCCTTTTAAAGAATGAATTAGCAAATTTTACTTGACACCTCACGAAAGGTTTGCTAGGTTTGACGTCATTGGCGCTTCTAGGTGTAAGATGTTTAGATTACCAAATGGATTCATGATCTGCTTATAACTTGTGATTGCAATATTTTAAACGTATGACCTATGACATAGGCCCTCCATAGTCTCATTTGTTTATTATTATTAGGTATTGTATTTAATATTAGATTCGTGCGGCTTATGACATAGGCCCTCCATAGTCTCATTTGTTTATTATTATTAGGCATTGTATTTAATATTAGATTTGTTAGTTTCATTTGTATTGTATTATTAGGCATTGTATTTAATATATGAAAGACATATATTCCTCTTAGAAATGACTTTAGACTTGTTGATTTTTTTTTTATATTCTATATATTTATCTATTATATATATATATATATATATATATATATATATATATATATATATATATTTATTTATTTATTTATAATTTTTTTTTGAACTTCCAAAAATTGATATTAAAACAAAGTAAACAACAATCTACAAACCAACAAAAGAAAACAAATCACATTTACACATACACAATCAATCATGAAAAGCATAATGTAATGCATACACAGACTTTACGGTGGGCTTCTGTGTACCCACGGACCATGATGAATGAGGAACGACATCACATCCGCTTACATGAACTTCCAAGTTGTTGCCATGGTCTTAGGGTGAGTGCTCGCCTCCATCACTAATCCGGAAACTTGCACCTGCATCGAAAAAACTGAATGCAGAATCATATTCTTCAAGAAAATAAATTGCTACTAGTGGGGATGTGACATATTGACTTTTGTATTAGTATTATGTAGAGGTTTTTTCATAGACCAATTTGTTTCGACCATGGTTCTTGACTACATAACAATGGCATACAAAGAGGCTTCCTAATACTCATAATTCATATATAGATTTGGAATCTTTAACTTAAAATTCCTAGACCTCTAGAGAATGAGGTGAGGGTTTCAATGCTACAAAGGTTTCACTATTTTAGTGTTTGAGCAAGGATGTGGTCTTGTGAACTTTGAAAATGTACCCTAGGATATCCAAGTTAGAGAAAAACTACTAAAACAAAGGAGAAAGGTTAACAAATTTGACCTTATGAGGTTCATCCAGAAATAAAAATTGATCTACACGAACATTCATCAATCATGAAAAACAAGTTTTTATGATAATATCAAATTTCCTATAACCACCTTCAATGTCAAGAAGATTAAAGAATAAAAGACTCCATCAATATTTCTTTCTTTTTTCTAACAAACTCACTCACACACACAAACACACACCTTGTCGTGGTTTGAACTTGAGTCTCTCGAAAGAAATCCCAAAGTCCAAACCACTAGGATGTCCTATATAAAAAAACTACATCAATCTTATAATATAACTATCTTATTAAAAAAAATCAAACCCACAAATAAAAAATTTATTTTATAAAAAATTAGATTTTTTTTTTAGATTTGGTTAGTATGAGAAACCCCTATGACTAACGCTCAGGCCTAGGCATCCCCATCCCACCATGACTTTCATAAGGAGAGAGTTGATCTTATCAATAGGGACCAAACACACAACCATACACACATTCACACACTCGCCCATGGTGCAATTTGAACCTTGGACCTATCAAGGAAGAGCCAAAGCCCAAACCATTGTGTTGTCTCCAAAAAACAATAAGGAAAATTCTTTTATGAATTGAAAAAAATTCTTCTTTACAAATTAAATTACCCACATATATTTTCATTAAAAATAATATTAAATGAGAGAATACCACAAACAACCCCGACGTCTCTCCCATTTTTTTCCTCTTCAAAACATTGCGAATGAAAGTAAATTAAGGTTTTCTCCAAAAACTTAAATAAAAGAGACCTCTAATCCATTATTCCTTTTTACTCCAAGCTTATGTTTATAGTCCCAATAAAGTTGAGATTTATAAAGGCTAAGCTGAAGGATTGGAATAAGCAGGTTTTTGGAAATATTATCACCAGAAAGATGGAGATTCACAACCAATTGCAAGAGGTTGAGCAGATAGTCGAAACTCAAGGTTACTCTACAGAATTAAAGATGCAAGTACTATCTATTCTCATAGAGCTCCATAATGTTCTGGCAGGGGAAGAAATTATGTGGAGGCAGAAAACTAGGGCCTTGTGGATTAAGGAAGGTGATCGAAACATAATTTGTTTTCACTCTACGCTGAGGCATAGGAGTAATAATAGAATCAGGGTGATTATGAAAGCAAATAGAGAACTCTTTGAAGACATCGAAGAGATTAGATCCAAGGCAGTAAAATTTTTTAAGGACCTCTTGTGTTCCACATCAACAAAAATCAATAGGTTGAAGCTCGCTTACTAAATAACATACCACCTTTGGTCTCTGCAGATATGAATAATATTTTGGATACTCCATTTTCAGATGATGAAATTAGTAAAGCAATTTTTGCAATGGGCGGGCTCAAAGCGCCAGGACATAATGGGTTTCCGCCAATATTTTTTATAATTTTTGGCATAGTTTGGGGCCGAAGATCTGTGATGCCATCAGAGATGTTTAGTCTTTGAAATGGATCCCTTTAGATGTCAACTCTACATTTTTTGTGCTTATCCCTAAAATGGTTGATGCTAGGGATTTTGTAGCTTATAGGTCTATCAGTCTGTGCAATACTATTTTAAAAATTTTGATGAAGACCCTAGCGAATAGATTGAAACTTTTACTACCAGGCATCATTGATATCCTGCAAAGCGATTTTGTGGCTAGAAGGCAAATTTTGGATGGAATCATTACAGTCCATGAAATCATCCATTCGATGACCAAAAGCGGTAATTTTGGAGCCTTGCTCAAGCTAGATATGAACAAAGCTTACGATAGGGTTGATTGGGAGTTTCTCTTCAAAGTCTTGCATAAATTTGGCTTTAGTTAGGAGTGGATAAGTTTGATCAAATTATGTGTCTCTTCAGCCAAGTTCTCGATTCTGGTAAATGGCTCTCCGATGAGATATTTCAGGAGTCGCAGGGGAATTCGTCAAGGAGATTTGTTGTCCCTATACCTTTTTATTTTGTTGGCAAAATATCTGGGGCATGCCATCAAAGCTTATTGTTCTATCGTAGGCCTTAATTCGGCTATGCCCATCCATCTCATATCCCATCATCAGTTTGTCGATGATACTCTTGTGTCCTTTCAAGATTCAATTCTACAAGCAAAATTAGTCAGGAGTATTCTGGAATATTATGAACAAGTGGCGAGTCAAAAGGTTAATTTCAAGAAAAGTGTTATTTTTTTCTTCAATACTCCTCCAATAAGGCAGTTGAGGATTATGGATATTGTAGGATGTAATATTGGGTCTCTCCCTTCAGCCTAACTAGGGATGCCAATATTTTTTGGGGCTTCAAGATCATCCCTGTGAGAATCGATTGTGGAGTGTGTCTAGAGAAAGCTTGCAAACTAGAAAGGGCTCTCCTAAGCCAAGCATGAAAAGTGATGTTAGTTAAGGCCACCCTTCAAAGCATCTCGATATATTTCCTTTCTCTATTTCAAATCTTGGGTAAGATTCTTGAAAGAATAGAACATATCCAACACTCATTTCTTTGGTCAGGAGAAAGTGAGAAAAATAAATTTCATCTAGTAGCATGGGACCAAGTATGCAACAAGAAAGATGAGGGTGTGGTTAAGGCCTTAGAAGATTGAAATCCATGAACAAAACTCTTGTTGCCAAGCAAGATTGAAGACTAGTTCAAGAGGAGAAAGTGGGATGGGTTGATATTGTTAAAGCCAAATACCTAAATGATGGGAAGTAGTTTATTAAATATCCATTGTCCCTCTAGGGTTTAGCTTTCTGTTCTAGCCTGATACAATGAAAATCAGATATCCATAGAGGGGGTAGGTGGTGTTTGGGAGATGGTAAGTTTTTCAACTTCTAGAGTGGCGTGTGGGTGATTGAGGTTTCATTAGAGTCAAGATCAGAGTTGGCTTTAGTCAAACCAATTATAGATCATTTCTAGGGGAATAAGGTTTGTGATTTCATTGAAAGGATTGAAGACCACCCCCGATGGAAACCATTTGACTTCCCAGGACTTTTGGTGGAGGAAAGGAGGGCATTTGATGAAATTTTCAATATCATTAAATGGATTATAATTCCTAGAAGAGAAATCCTGGATAGATTCATCTAAGGATTAGAGAAGGATGGAAAATTCTCTATTAAATCAGCTTATTAGCACTAGATGGTCCTTCTGATCCTTGGTTTTCAGTAGATAAAATTTGGCTAAAAAGACTGACTCTAAAAATCAACATTTTCTTTTGGTTGGTCATACAAGGAAAATTTCTAACTTTAGACAATCTCAAAAAAGAGGTATGATTTTACCTAATGCTTGTTTCTTGTGCAAAAATGCGAAGGAATTCTCGCTCCATCTTCTTTCCAATTTTCCTTTCTCGTAGGAGATTTTTAGCTATGTTTTCAAATATTTGAACATCTAATGGATGTTTTCGAACAGCCTAGAGGATGTGATGATCTAATGGGTTTCTCCCTTCCTATCTCTTCACCTTCGTTGGTTTTGGAAATTCAACCTTCCTCATATTTGGTGGTGGATTTGGAAGGAAATAAACTCAAGGACGTTTAAGGATGCTGCTCATTCGGCTAAAGTTGTGGCTTTGCAGGCGATTTTTTTTCGTGGAGAACATTAGAACCCTAAATCTAAATGTTGTGACTATAGAGTAGGAATGATCAGTGGAGAGATCTCTTGGATTCAATGCCAATCCTCAACTAGTCAGACTTGTTGTGCCTCCAGATAGAGCCATGGTTAAGTGGGAGCCACCTCCAATTGGTTGGCTGAAGTTGAATTTCTATGGTGCATCTAAAGGGAATCTGGGTCCTACAAGTATTGGAGGGATTGTAAGGAACCATGATGACTTGATAATTTTAGCCTTTGTTGATAATATGGGCCATCAAACCAGTCACTTCACCAAAGCCAAGGCCCTGTTCCAAGGAGTTTCTCTATTGGATTCTATAAGTTGCAGGAAACTAATAATTGAAGGGAACTCCCTTAATATTATAAATATGGCAAGAGGGACTCAATATCCTACCTGAACTATTTTGAATCTTCTTTTGGAAGTTCAGAGATACATCTAAAATCTTGAAGAGGTTCAGTTTGAGCATACATACAGGGAAAGTAATTGAGCGATCGATCTATTAGCTAACAAAGAAGTTATTCAAAATGATTTAGTGGTGTGGCGGGATAATTTCCTGGCGGATATTACTTCTATCGATAATGACCTCATACATAATTTTAGCCTTTTCTCTGCTTTGGTCGAGTTGTTGTTGATGACTTGGCTGTAAAACTTGGGGGTGCTTGTTGATTTTGGGTTTCCGCACCAAATTTCATATCTCCAAGCTATTGTTTCCTTCCTGCAAGCCATAATCTCCAATGCGAAAGAAATTCTTGCCCTGATGGGTTGGCAGTCCTAGGAAAGCAACGACCTTATGGGAGAGAATGGGACTAGTGCATGGCTTGGTTCGTGGTTCAGGTCCTACTACTGATATGTGTTCGACTAGTTATCTCTAACATTCTAATTTGGTTTCAATTTGTTTTAAGTTTTAAATTATGTATGGTCTTACCTATGTATTGGTTTGACTTTGAAAGAGGTAACTCCTCTGATTGGTAATTCCTCAATTATTACCAGATGTAAGTAATTTCGAATCACATTTTTTGGACAGGGCTTAATCTCTTTTGTACACGGTTTGGAGATCCTTTCAAAACTCCTTCGTCCATCTAATTAAAATAAAAATGTTTAAGGGACAAGCATTTCCTCTCCTTTATTGGGTGTCAAAATTTGTTGTATTCTCACCTGAACGCATCATCATCCAAGCAATAAAATATGGAACGAAAACAATATCACTAAACCCAAAAGTCGAATCATAAAAAGATTAAAACTATGTTTTAAAGACACATCAAAGGAAAAAGAAAGTTGTATTATATTAAAATAAGATTATTTAAGTTGAAATTAGATTCTCTAGATCTCAACAAATTTTCATAACTCTAAAACCTAAAATTTTGAGAACTAATCACTTTTTATTACAATTTTAAAAGGAGATTTGTATTGGAACCAAATTTCAAAACATATGTCTGCAATGGTTGTCTAAATTAACATATTTGTTCAACAACTTGCCTAATCCTCTTATCTTCAATAACCAAATGTGCCACTGAACCCCTACCTCCTTCTCGATACTCATCTTAACCAAGAAATTTGCCACTTCATTTTAAGCTCTCCCTATAAATTGAAAATTTTTCCTTCTAATTTGATTTTAAAATTTAAGTAAAATTTTTAAAATAAAAAATAAAATGATAAAATAATTTTTATATAAAAAAAAAATATTTTCATGTTTATAACTCTATTCTATTAAATTTGAGCTTCAAACTTTTATAAATTTTAAACAAATTCCAAAATCTTATAAAATTTATCAAAACATATAAAGTTAAATATTATTATTTTTTAAAGCTGTGCACATCATCCATGGATGCTGGAGAGACCACCTAATTAGTCTATTTCTAATCCTAAGCGAAGGTTTAAATAAACTTGTTATACACGTGCATTTGTCATAAGCAAATGCTTCCGGACTTGTCCTCAGAATGACGTAATTATTTAGTTAAATGTTGCAGAAATGTAGTCAACTTGTTTTACACGTGCATTTGTCATAATCAAATGTTTCCGGACTTCACGCCTTTAAAAATATACCATAGAATGACATCATTATCAAGGTTACAAAACTATATCCGTCCTTCAATCTTAGTTTGGATATCAGCAGACAAAATGAGATAGTATTTTTTAAGGTTTGCAAGCTTATAGGCTATATCATTCGACATTCATGAAGAAAGTTATTTTATCTAAGAATCACGGCCAACAGGACAGTTGTTAAGATTTTGTTTTTATTTTAAAAAATTTAAAGTTTAAATCAAGATAAGATGAAAAAGAATAAGCTGAATAATAGTGGCTCCAATTCAACTGTTAGTTATCTTAGCCAACAAAAACAGGACAGTTGTTAAGATTTTGTTTTTATTTTAAAAAAATTAAAGTTTAAATCAAGATAAGATGAAAAAGAATAAGCTGAATAATAGTGACTCCAATTCAACTGTTAGTTATCTTACCTTCATATCCTGCCTCAGTGGATGCCTTGGAGGATGGGATTGGCTTTCATAAGTTGAAAAAGGATAAGCTGAAAGATAGCAATTTCGTGTCCTGGAAAATGATGTCCTAAAAAATGAGGTTGGCTTCGTTTAACCTAACAAACAAAAAAACCATATTGTAATTAACAAAACATATTATGCTAGGATTTAAACCTTAAAAGGGTAATAATAGAAATTCAATCAAAATGAATCAAGCAGGAAACTGAATCTGTGTTCGCACTCGCATCTAGCCATATTTTGGTTTGTTTATTTGTGGAGTTATTTTCTTTGTTTGCGAATTGATATTGTTGCCACTTTCTCTGTTGGAACGATTGCTTTGGTATGGCACTTGACCTAGAGGTATATTACCAATTACAACAATTGTAGCATAAGCAATTTAAACCTGCATCCCTATCGGGCGAAGGTGATGTATGGTGTACCACCAGAACAACTTACTTCCAGGATTGAATTTTACACTGTTATAGTATGGCGGAAGACAAACCATCTGCATCTACCTATACTTTTACAAAATAATTGTAAACCAAAATTCCAAACCTACGGCCTCGGCAAAGCAACCCCCTTTTTGTATTATTTAACCACATCCAAGCTACCATCTGCATCTACCTATACTTTTCCAAAATAATTGTTAACCAAAATTCCAAACCTACGGCCTCGGCAAAGCAACCCCCCTTTCTGTATTATTTAACCACATCCAATCTACGTTTATTAAAGGGCATGCTATGTTAAAAACGAATATTGAAGCCATATAACCATTACGCATGTGCTTCTTGGTGCTGTTATATACTGTCTGAAATTCAAAGGGGAAAAAAACGAAAACGCAATAAATTGTGAACCTTAAGAACTGAAGCAAGCCCAGAATCCTACTACAGAAGTGGGAGAACGATCTCAAAAATTAATTCTGAAAGGACAGAAATGGAAAGCGAGCATAAACTTAAAAAGATGCCACAGAATCTAATAAATACTATCCATATAATGGTTTATTATTTCCAAGATCACAAAGGTTTGTTTATTCAATCCGAAATAAATTGTGTGCAGGGCATCAAGATATGAATTTCATGAAGTGTTTTGTAGGGGAAAAAAGACCTGACAGCAATTTGTGCCTGCCAAACAAATTCTACTAATATCTAGAGGGGCCTATAACTCGACGAAAGGGCTAAAATTGATAGCCTGCCTAGGCTTCTCAGTTAAAAGTCAGATGAAACCTTTCTAGTTCCTAAAAGGTGCAGTGTGTAACAGTGGCATCAATGTAAGGTTGTCACTGTATGTCAAATACAATCTCACTTTGAGGAAACTGTTTCGATTGTTCCTGACATCCCGAAGCAAGTCTTAGAAAGGAAAACTTTGAATAATTACTGGTAAAGGGCCTAGTTTTCACTTCGCCTATTTGCAGATGCAACTGTGCGCACATTTGGATGACTTGCTCCTGTGAGCCCTTGACTTCGAGTGATGTCCACAAATTGACCAAGGGCATCATGAAATTGTTCTAATACAGACACAGGAAGAATAATAACAGAACGGTCTGATCCTGTCACCTGCAATCCATTACCATAAACTTGCAGTCAAAATAGAGTGAATACTGATCAAATATAATGACCTAAAAATGTTTCAAGGGACTACCTTTTCAATGCAGGCAAAGACAGCATGATAGCCCAAGAGACTAAGCATTATATAGTTAAAACTAAAATTTGTTGCATCCTAATATAGAGTGCAGAATTTTACTTCAGAAGCTAAAATCGAATGTGACTATATTTTGCCCCAAAGGATTTAATATTACTCTTAACGAATACCGGAAAACACGAAACAGTGCACATTGTTGGTCAATTGGATAAGCTGAAAATGCACTCGCAAATGTTGGAGTCAACATGGACCAGGCTCTTTGCGGATAATACTTCTATCAGTGCAATTAGTGAATTTTAATTGGTAATGGGGATCATAATATGCGAGTTAAAAGATCTATAATTGAAGGCTAGTCATTACTGACCGATTCAAGTCATAAGATTTTAAATTCAAATTGTTCGGAAACAAGAAGTTATCAAACAGAGATTCGAAGCAGAAGTTTTCTAGTCAAACGACAGCAATGGCCAGACAAGATTGTGTCATTTGGGATAAGCCAACCAAGAAGGGCATTGGAACTGAATGCAAAAACTGAAAAGCTGAGGCGAACATCTCCTAAACAGATCTGAAATTTAGAAACTTCAAGATCAACAAATTGCTAGGATCGCTCATAACCGACCAATATATGGCTCTCAGAATCAAGAATTTACGTCTAAAATTGGATATAGAAGAAAAACCCTTTCTGATTATGTGCAGAGCCAAACAGAGACGAATAAGCGGCATACCTCCGGGCACTTTAAACAATTTCAAAGTCTAAATGTACTACATACCTCTGAAATTCTGAGGAATTGGCCCCGGGAATTGCTCCCTAGATCGAAGAAAAACCTTTTCTGCTCGGCCCTGATAACTTTTGCCATCACGACTCCACCGGACTCTCCAATAGCTAAACCCATGGATTTGTCGCCCATTGCCCCATCAACAGAGGTGGCCTGAGGACTCCCACCTGATATAAACCCAGGCCCAACCGGATCTGACAATCCTCGCAGGTGCTCTGATGTCCCCGGCGCTTGCTGCTGCTTCAATCTCAATCAAAATTCAATCAAAGTCATTCTTCAATATTACATCAAAGGCATTCATTCACTCACCCCCAATTAAATTTCGGGCATTATGGGCATGGCCACCATCTTGAATTCCCAAGAGCCCGAGTCCATAAAACGCCCAATCCACAAGAATATAACCAAAAATAAAAATGACAGATCTCTGACCTGGGATGCAAGCAGCAAACGCGAGGCCTCATCGATCTCGGCGAGAACGTTTCTGAAGGCAGACCAGCCGTCTTCCGCCACATTCCCCGCAGGCACAATGATTGTGCTCCGATTGCGGGACACAGACGCTTCCGAAACCTGCACTCAATTCTCCAATCACTCTTCAAAATATACAAGATTACACAACCCAGTTGCCATCCATAACTGAAGTTACTAAAATCGAGTAAATCAATGCCATTAATACACAGCATTAAACTTAAAAAAAAAAAAAAAACCCCACCCTGAGAAACCGGCCTCTCTGATTCTCCCCGACATCGAAGTAGAATACCTGGAACTGAAGAACGTCAACAAATCTATAAAATTACATTAAACAAGAACAGATCTGAGCAGAAGTATAAACAAACCTTGGTGTCGAGCTGCAACTCCTTGCTAAAGAGCTCCTGCTCATCCGTGGTGGCATAGTAATTGAAGAGATCTGCGAACCACGCTACGCCTGCGAGGGGGACGATGATGGTGGAACGAGATCCGGAAGTTTTCTCAGAAATTTTGAGGTAGCGACCTCGTGGGTTCTCCTTCAGATCGAAGTAAAAGAGCTTGTGTTCCACTTGCAGCGTCTTCGACAGGAGCTCCACGTCGTTTCCCCCTGAATTCTCCATCCTTTCCAATTTCCGAGAAATAACCAGATTTCTCTAGTTCAGACCATAATCATGATCATGATTCATGACATCTCCTTCCAAAAACATGTAAATTCTAAGTCCTCCAATTGGCGGCTAACCCATTTAATGCCACGCACGTTCATGTGCTTCACATACCCCATTGCTTCTTCTCTCTGCTTCTACCTCTCCAATCCCCATCTTCCCTATATTATATGAGGTAACAGAAGACTTAAGCGTTGTGTAATTTTTTAATTAGGACACGGTAAAAAAAACATACGTGGTGAAAAGGGGCAAACCTGGGCCTCTTTCAACTCGGATGGCCTCCTAAAATGTTTCTAAAACACAATGAGGCTTTGGTGGTTTCGTTCGACCGATAAATCTCTGACAGAAGCGAAGTAATATTCCTTTTAAGACACATTAAACCCGTAAGCCAAGCGATTGGGTAGTTTTATTAATATTTTGAATTTTTATTTATAATATTTTAGTTTTTTTTAAATCATAAAAATTATGATTTAACCATTATCATTTGAACATTTATAATTATAGTTAATTTTTTTATTATATTTACATCTACCGAAACAAATCCAGAATAAATGCCATATGCTTAGGCAATTATATCCTTTGTGGTAGGTTGGGAATCATTTCCCGTTAAAGTTGAAAGACCATGTTTGTGGAGCTTATTTTCAACCACAAGGAGGCACCGGGAGTAAATGAGCTCATCGATCTACGTGGAAAAAATGAATCGGAAAAAGTTGGTTTTCCTAAATTTTAGCTTATATTCAAGGATTCGGTGGAATGGGAAATCTTTGCTTTGGATTTGGTTTTCAGAATCAGTTGGCAAAATTGCTGGTTATTAAGGGTACGTGGCCCCATCTCTGCCTTCCATGGCTTTCGGCACCATAAAACTTAAGCAATCTCCACCCCCCTGTGGGCCCTCTTTAAAAATGTTCTATTTAAGACCATACATACTCGATGAAAATGAAGTCATTCTTAAAATCATGAATACAGTTATATGTTCCTATCACACCTCACCCTCTATAGATATGTTAATTGCGTCGTGGAGCACCATATGTGTCTGTGACGCCTGTACACACACTCAAGGATGAGCACGAGAGCACGGTGATTAAGGGGGGAAACGTGTAAAAACATTGACCCTTGGGTGATATTTACTTACTACATGGCCTGCAGTAATACAAGGAAGAACATTTTAAGGGGGGACTTATATTGCGGATGGAAACTCAAACCAACAAAAGGCAAGTTCAAACAAAAAAAAAAAAATGGAAGGCACTCAACAAAGAAGACCAAACGAGATTATAATGGGTTAGTGCACGACACGATAGAAAGATACTAAAATGGCAAAAGGCAATTGAGGAAGATATGGCACTTAGGGAATGAGGATGGACAAATACTTTGGGCATATCTCTGCATTTAATTAATGATCAAAGGACAAAGCATAAGCTTCACATTAATTTTAAATATATATTTTTATTTAATTAGTATTAACGCCAGTTAAATAATATCCTTCTAACAATGACCTCTTTAAAATCAAAAACTATGTTTATTAATTTTAAATATTTTGTTGATATCTAGACATATACAATTCAAATGAAACCTTAAGATGGTTGTGTAAAACTTTTAAAAAAATTAAAGAGAAAGGCTAGAAATAGAAATTGTAGGATACACCCGAAGATGCTTTCCTTAGGTAGTAAATTATTCACATTTACTTAACCAACAATTCAATAGTAGACTACAAATTTGATGATTAATGGATTGGTAAGAGCTTGTTTGGTCTTGAAGGTTAGTGGATTGGTAAAAAATCGTTTGGTGAATTATTTATTAAGAATACATATAGGTTCAAATCTCAAGAGCAGTCTGTTTGCAAAGGTAGTAGTATGATCTCATAACGGTGACAATATGAAATTCGAACAACCAATGATCCCTTTCATGTCATGTTAGACCGACGATGACGGGATGAATTCTAAGCGATCGGTGATCCCCTTCATGTCATGTCAAACTGACAATGATGTACAAATCTCGAGTACAAATACCTTGAATGACGATCGGTGGTTCCCTTCATGCAAGGTTAACAATAATGAAGCATAATATGTTTGGTGGGAGAAGTCCCTATGGCTTGAACCCTGAAGCAGAATATGTTTGGTGGGAGCAGCCCTTGTGATTTAATCCTGAAGCGGAATATGTTTGGTGGGAGCAGCCCACGTGGTTTGAACCCTGGCTAGGTACTTACCAAGAAGACACCTAGGTTCAAACTTTGAGAACAACCTGTTTGTAAAGGTAGTATTTTGATCTGAATCTTCTAAGTGTCTTTCCCATGGATTGATTTATAGCTAAATCCTTAGAATCATCTATAGTAGTAGAGGTTAGGGAGGACCTCACAAAGTAGTGATCCTCATTGCTCAAAGATAAGATAATCATTGGTAAATTTAATGGGTCTTGGCTAGGACCTTTAGCTTTGATAAAATAGACAGATAGGAGATGGAAGTCTCTAGAAGTGATTCTATCCTTTCTTCCCAAAGGTTTCTTCCTAACCATTTTTGTTCTAAGAAGGAAAGAGATAGAATCCTAAAAGGGGGTCCTTGGTTTATGGGAAGAGCAAGACTCTTCCTTAACCGCTAGTTTGATGGCTTTGCACATAAAAATGTAAATCTATCGCTATTACCAGTCTAGATCAGGATGTATGAGTTTTCCTTTAAATTATGAAAAATAGTTACCTTCAAGACATTAGGAAACACTCTGGGAGAACTCCTTGAGATTTCAAAAACTACAAAAGATGAAGTCTTGGCTATTTATGCCCAAATATTGGTCATGATTGATATTAGTAAACCTTTACCAAAATAAATCATTCTTAAGTATGGGGGTAAGTTTTGGATCCAAACCATAGATTATGAAAATATATCTTTTAGATGTAGAAGATGTCATGAGGTGGGACATATTGAGATATCATTCCCTAAGAAGAGTCCAACAAAAGCATATATATATAATTTCAAGAGAAACTTACAAATGGATATGGATGAGGATGATTTTCAATTTCTAAAAATTAGGTCTAAACAGATGAAAGCAAATAAACAATGGAGACTAGTAAGTAAGGCTATTGGAAGAAACACCAATTTTTTTGAGGCTTTAGCCTATGAATAAAAAGCAAATCAAAGCTTAGAGGACATGATACAACATGATTAAAAAATTAACAAGGAATCATCTACTTAGTTTGAACCCAATTTAGGGATGAACATTCTTGCTAAACCTAAGGAATGTATTTCATCAGATTTTGAAGAGTCTCTTGAAGTGCCATGCACCATTCATGAGAAGGAAAGTGATAGAGAAACACAGTGTTAAAAGTTAATACCTCTACCATTAACAAGGAAATACCAAAAAATGAGAAGGATAAATCAAAAGCTTTCGTAGTAGAGCTAGGAGAGGATATATCTAATAAAAAAGAAAGTTGTGAAAGAATATTAAAGAATAGAATAATAATAAGACCCAACCTCATTATTAGCAAGGCAAAAAGAGGAAAACCTTCAAATTATGAAGCAAGAGCAAACATAGGGAAAGGAACACAATCTAAGTTGGTTGAACTTCTCTTTACCAAATAATAAAATGATATTGGTAATTCATAGGAGGGGTCAGTGGCCCCTAATGAGACATGATTAACATCACATGAAATTTAAGGGATGATAATGCCCCCTCGAAGTAAAGGTGTATTAGGGACCTATATTTAAGTAATAAGCCTGATATTATTTATATCCAGAAAACTAAAATAACAAAGGATGAAGTTTCCAAAACTATGAAAGCAGTATGGGCAAGATGTAAATGGGATATTATGGATTCAGAAGGAGTGGAAAGGGGAATTATAACATGTGGGAATCCAATTAGAGCCTCCTATGAAACAATTCATAAAATTAGGCATTGGATAGCCTCATTAGTCACATGCTACTTCGCAAAAAATTGTTTCATCCTTATCAATGTATAGGGACCTATAAATCAGTCAGGCAAATCATATGTATGGAGTGGAATTTAAGCCTTTATGAGAAGTAAATACCAATAAAATTGATTCATGATCATAGGATTTTTTAATGTCATAACCACTAATGAAAATTTTAGGGAAATTAGAAAAATAACCCAAAGTATGAGAGATTTTTCAGCTTTCATTCAAAATAATAATCTATGGGAGATTGAGTTTGAAGAGGACAACTATACATGAACCAATGATAGGCCAAAACCTGATAGCAAAAAAATAAGACAAATGCATACTCTCAAATAATTGACTAGATGAAGGAACTTGTGCTAAAATAAATACCTTGACAAGGATTGGTTCATATCATTGGTCAATAAGAGTTAAAATGGTGGTAAGTGAATTAAAAAAATAACATATTTTAAGTATGAGCAATGTGGGAAAAAAATCCTCATTTTGTTGATGTGATAGCGCAAACATGGAATTCTTCAAGAAATGGTAGGTTGTATACACTTATAAAATAAATTAAATCAATGTCATCTAGATTAAAAAATGGAACAATAACACTTTCAAAAACATTTCTAAAAATAAAGAACTACAAGATAAAATTTCAAAATTCCCATAAGATGAGTACAATAATCCAAGTTCGAAGGAAAGGAAGTTGCTTAATGAATATCATAATATTTTGAGTATGGAAAATAAATTTTGAAGATTAAAATTGAGACAAACTTGTTTAAAATAAGATAAAAACATATTTTTTTCATAGGATGGAAATAGTACAGAGATCATCATCTAGAATTGGTAGAATTAAATTAGCAGAAAAGGTTTGGATTGAAGACTAGAGCAAATCAGAAAGGAGGTAAGTATTTTTTTATCAAAATATTCTTGGATTGAAGGAGATTGAAGTTCTTAATGATAAGATACTACAATAAGTACCTTTAGTTATAATAGATGAATACAATAGAAAACTAATGGAGCCTATTACTTATAAAGAATTTCATTCAACTCTTTTCTCTTTTGATAAGGACAAATCCATAGGTATGAATGCGCTTTCAGTAGCATTATATCAACATAACTAGGAAATAGTAAAGGATTCTTAATTGGTGGTAGTGGAATAGTCTAAGGTAAAACAGTAATACCTTATAAAATAAAATGCAATATATCTTACCTTGGTTTCAAAAATAATGATGCAAAATTGTTTGATTTATTTATGCCCACAAGCCTATGTAATATGACATATAATATAATCTCCAAAGTGGTGGCAAATCGGTTAAGACCACTATTGGATAAAATTATTTCAGAAGAACAAGGATAATTTGTGAAAGGGAGACAAATTCTATATGGGATCATAGTAGTTAATGAAGCAATACATTCAATAACTTATATAAAAGAGAGCAATGATCTTAAAGCTCGATGTGATAAAGCCTATGATAGGGTTAAATGGGATTTTCTTTTTACAATATTAGAAAAAAATTATATTTAGAAAGAAATGAGTCATGTGGATTAAAGCTTGTGTCTCTATAGTATCATATTTAGTGTTGGTCAATGGACTAGTAACAAAATCATTTAAATCTAAGAGGGGTCTTAGATAGGAAGATCATCTATCACCATATTTGTTAATTATTATGGTAGAGGTATTGTGAAGGAACTTGAAGAAGACATACAAAGATGGGCTAATAAGTAGACTTAAGGCTAATAATAACATTGACAACATCATCCATCACTAATTTGAAGATGATATAGCCATTTTTGGGAGGGCAAGGAAAGATAAGGCCAGGTCTTTGAATAGCTTATTAAAGGAATATGAAAGAGCATCGGGGGAAAAAGTTAATAGGACAAAATTCAAAATTTACTTCCTAAACACTCTAGTTAGAATGAAACCAAGGATATGCATGTTACTTCAAATGAAGAAGGTAAATTTTCCAACATATCTAGGGATGCACTTATTTGGGGAGAGAATGAGGATACAATTGTGGAATCCAATTATAAGTAAAGTTTAAAATAAGTTATTGTCATGGAAAGGTAGATGACTATCATTAGAAAGAAGAGTGCAACTAATTAAATTAATCTTACAAAGATGGTATTGTGAATTAACTTGAAGAAGACATACAAATATGGGCTAATAAGCGGACTTCAAGATAATAATAATATCGACAACATCATCCATCAACAATTTGTAGATGATATAGCCATTTTTAGGAGGGTAAGGAAAAACGAGGCCAGGGCTTTGAATAACTTATTAAAGGAATATGAGAGAGCATGGGAGCAAAAATTTAGTAGGACAAAATTCAAAATTTACTTCCTAAGAACTCTAGTTAGAATAAAAGCAAGGATATGCATGTTACTTCAAATGAAGGAGGTAAATTTACCAACAACATATCTAGGGATATCCTTATTTGAGGAGAGAATGAGGATAGAATTGTGGAATCCAATTATAAGTAAAATTTAAAATAAACTATTGGCATGGAAAGGTAGATGGTTATCATTAGCAATAAGAGTGCAACTAATTAAATTAGTCTTACAGACCATTCCAACATATTATGTCCTTGTATATTATACCAAAATTAGTAGAAAAAAATTAATCTATATTATGTGGTAATTTTTGTGGTTATGATTACATGATATAAGGAAATTTCCTTTGGTGAAATGGAGCAAGGTGTGTGATGATAAAAATAGGGGAGATCTCGATTTAAGAGGTCTTACGCATGCAAAATTAGCTCTAAGGGAAAAAGAAATTTGGAGATTGTACAAAAAGATTCAAAGATAATGAGCAAGAATTCTTCTAAGTATGTTCAACCCAATGACCCAAGATTAATCTTTATTGCATTCTCACTAACATATGGTTTTCCACTATGGAATGTTTTTAAAAATTCAATTGATCTAGTGATTAAAGGTCTAATATGGGTGGTGGAAAGTGGAGAAAAGAATCTATTTGGATGGCTACTTGGTGTGATAAAAGACCACTCAATCTAGATCCAATTTGGAAACCATGGATGTGATTACTTCAAGATAAATATGTTGATAGAGTTTTTAACATTATGTACAAGGATCAGGAAGGAAGATACAAATAAAAAGAAGATTTTGTTACAAGTATATTGGATAATGTTGCTAGGAGGTAGTTGAGCAAAAAGATAACAATAACGATTATTCTAAGGGGATCAAAGGATAAGTTGATTTGGGAGTTGAATACCATAGGATAATACACAAAAAAAAGTGGATATAATTTAAAGCACCAACAAAAAAGAATATTATAAGAATATGGAGATATATTTAGGATAGCTTGAGCATTCCAAAAGTCAAAATATTTGTATGGCTAGTAGGTCATAGGAAAATTTTATCTTGGGATAACCTAATGAAAAGGGGTTTTCATGGCCCCTCACAATGTATTCTAAATAAAAAGGAGGAGAGTATAGACCATCTCTTGGAACACTGTTTAATAGTCTAGGAACTATGGCAATGGATTCTTAATATATTTGGTAAATGCATGCTGATGAATGGAAATTTTAAAGAATGGTTAAAGAAATAGTAGAGAACTTTTAAAAGTGAGGCATTAGAAGAAATAATACCTCTAATTTACATGATGTAAAGAGGAAAATATGATTTTAAATCCACAAGGTCATAAGCCATATAGAATAATGTTGTTTATCCAATATATAAAGAAACCATAAATTAAATACTCTAGATATCAAAAATTGGCATACAATTGTACTCACTTTTGGATTTGAATGCTAAACCTCCTATTTGGAATATCAATGTCTTCACTATTAATTAAGAGGAGAAAAAAAATATTCGAAAGAGAGAGATTGAAGGTAACCTTGATATATTTTCCTATTTATAAATTTATTAATGAATGAATGAGTCATAGATTTTATCTTTCAATATTAAAACAATATCCTTGGAACAAACAAGAGTTTCCTCATATACAAAGGAGGGGATTTGATTTATTTTTAAATTTGACCTTACACTTTGAATATGTACAAAGTAACTTTATGCTTAGAATGATATTAGAAAATAAAACCTTAGAACACTAACCATTTAAATAATAACCTTTAACACATATTTTTAATGTCTAATTGGGTAGTTTACAACATTGAAGTCAAAATAATAATGACATAAGTGAATATTTGATAATACATGATCATAGTTACATACAATAAAACATCCTTAATATATATTTTGAGAGGATTTTAAAATAGAAATGCAATAATAGATGAGAGGGAATTATTGAGCGTGCAAATGACACATTATCAAGGGCAGGATAACATACTTGGAACAAATATTTGTTCCCTCTTGAAAAGAAAATCTCTTTTCCCCAAGGTTCAGGTATGCCAGATCTTAGTTGGTGTGGATAAACTTAGAGGTCGCTGAAAACTGTTCATTCAAAGGTCCTTTGCTAGTTATGTTTTAAAGATAAATTTTATGGTACAATGCTTAAAAATAAAATGCTTAACTGTCTGAAATTTAATTCTACTATATAGATATCTCGACATACATGAGCTAAGAAGAATTAAAATAGGCAAATAAAGATGAATTTTAAGCGGTGCAAAATGTGATTGCCCAATATTTATCATTCATTGCATTTAAAACATATTGCAGATATAACAAGAAAATTTTTGAAGTTATACCAAATTCTAAAATACTCTGTAGAAAACTAGCTTCAATGCTTCAAATGAAAATTAACCTACTCCTATCTAAATAAGATATACAGAAAATTTAAAAGTTTGAGGGTAAGGGAAAATAAATAAAAAGAAGCCAATATTACCTTGAACTCCAATCTCAGTATAATAAAGCAACAACCTTGATTTAAACCAACCTCGACCCAACCAGTATTCACACAACTTGAGGTCCAAGATGGTGCAATCTTCAAAATATCAGCAAACAAGGAACAAACTAAGTACAACCACCATCAACATGCACGAATTGAACACAACAAATTTTAAAAAACTTATATTATAAAGATGTTCATTAAGTACATGAATTCAAATTTGTCTACTCAAGTGGAATACAAGAATAGATCTCAGAACCATAGAAGCTTACTTCAGAAACACCACCTAATTGCAAGGAAAAAAATGCAAAGAAAACTCAAGAGGCTAACTAATAGATGGTTTTTGACCATTGTAATCGGTTGATGAGCCACTATTTATATAATTTTTGACCTTCATATAACGTTACATTTTGTAATTAATTGCTAATTAATTCTACAACATGCTCCTTGAGATTTGCTTCTCAAGCATACTACGACCATGCCTCATTAAGTCTACACTAATTTGGCCATGTCTTAAAAAAAATTATTTGCACAATGCTTTGGAGTTCTTCAAAAACCATACTTCATTAAATTTTCACTTCTCTACATAGTCTAGGTTAGCCATTAATTTAATCCATCCACTGTCTAGTACACTTGCACTTCCTCGATCTGCATTAAAATTTCATGTTCGCCATTACATATGCCATATTCAATATAGCCACGAGCAAGAATTTTATAAAATAATACAGGACAACAAAAATAAGGGTTAGAAATTTAAACATTTTTATTTTTCTAAGTTTTTTAAATTTTAAAACTGGTGGTTAAATCCTTCCTGGAACCAAGCTGAAGATCATCTTCATGCACTATTAGTTTAATAGGAAAGGTTTTGGGCCATCAATGTTTCTTGGCGATTTAATCTTCACTGTTGAAGCACTTTGACAAACTACCACTATATTCCTAGATTAATCATAGCCATCAGAGAGATATGGGAGATAAAATCCTAGCCACAGATGGATTATTTCCATTGCTCAAAAAGCTTATCTTTTCTACCGCTTAATCTTGTTTGTTATGCTATTTCAAAATTAAATCTAGGTCATTGATGAATTCTTTTCAAAGTTCAAAACAATTATCTTATCTATCGCTTAATCTTATCCATCCATGCTATTTTAAAATTAAATCCATAATGTTGGATTAATTAACCTTAGCCATTTGATTTGAAAGCTTATATTTTTTACTGCTCAATCTTGTTCGTTTGTGCTATCTCGAGATTTAATTTGGGTCATCAGATATGACATAACTCTAAAATTTTTACCTTTTATTTTTTATTGCTCAATCATGTCCATTCGAGTCATTTTGAGATTAAATGTGGGCCATTGATGAATTCTTTTAAAACCTTGCTTTTTGTTGTTTAATTTTGTCTCTCTAAGTCATTTTGAGATTAAATAGGGGTTGTTGATGAATTATTTTAAAAAAAATTGTCATTTAATCCTATCTATCTAATTCATTTTGAGATTAAATACGGGCCATTGGTAAATTCTTTTAAAACCTTTTTTTTTGTGCTTTAATTTTTTTCGTCTAAGTTATTTCGAGATTAAATGAAATTGTTGATGAATTCTTTTAAAATCTTATTTTTTTTCATTTAATTTTGTCTATCCTAGTCATATTGAGATTAAATGTGGTTCATTGATGAATTCTTTTAAAACCTTATATTTTCATCATTTAATCTTGTCCATCTGAGTCATTCAAGATTAGATGTGAGTCGTTGATGAATTCTTTTAAAACCTTATTTTTTATCATTTAATCTTGTTCATTCGAGTCATTTTGAGAATAAATGTAGGTTGTTGATGAATTTTTTAAAAACCTTGATTTTTATCATATAATCCTGTCTATCTGATTCATTTCGAGATTAAATGTGGGTCATTGATGGATTTTTTTTAAACCTTGTTTTTTGTTGTTTAATCATGTTTGACTCATTTTGAGATTAAATGTAGGCCATTGATGAATTCTTTTAAAACCTTGTTTTTTATCGTTTAATCATGTCCATCCGAATCATTTCAAGATTAAATATGGGCCGTTGATGAATTCTTTTAAAACCTTGTTTTTTTCCTTTAATCATGTCCATCCAAATCATTTTGAGTTTAAATAAACATTGTTGATGAATTGTTTTAAAACCTTATCTTTTTGCTATTTAATCTTGTCCGTCTGAGTTATTTTAAGATTAAATGTGAGATGTTGATGAATTCTTTTAAAAGATCTTTTTTGATCGTTTAATCCTATTGAAACCAATCAAAAAGACACTACAACCTTCATTCAAAATTGTAGAATCTTGTTGCTTTTGTTATTGAAATAAAAAGGGGGTTACAGAGTGATATCCTTTTTACAATTCTTGCCCTGAAGGCTACAATTGGGTCTTCCCTAAGGAAACCCTTTTAGATGTGTCCAAAGGTAGTAGGATCTATCTTCTTGATGTTCCTTAGTGTAGGTGGGCTTCTTACTCGTGGGCCACCGCTAGTTTGATTTATCCTTTATACCTGTTGGGCCTGCAAAATCTGGTTAGAACATTTGGGGGCTTGCCTTGGTCAAACCCCATGTTTATATGGATAAAAAGACCTTAAAACATGCTTATAAATGTATATAATGATGATAGATAGGGTTAGGAAGCATATTTACCCATTTTTGGAGCCTCTAGACTGTCGAAAATTAGGTTCGCATAGGGGTCTGCAAACTTGTCTAGGACTTAGAAGTTTTCACCCCAGGGTGCAAACCTGTCTATTTTTGATTGAACTTGCCAGATATGAAGTAAATGGTGTCCTGATGTTGTTGCTTCGTTGATTTTTTGTCGGGTCACCTTAAGAAATCACCTTCTTTTTTGATAACCTATCTAAATCATAGAGAACATAGTAGATCTGATGGAGACCCTAATGCTAGATGGATGTGTTTGATGTATGATGGATGTTGGATGGCTAGAGTGATTTTTGTAGAGTTTCTATAAGCTAAACTTGATATATCTAAAATGGTGAAAATGACCTTCTATTTATAGACTTGGCCAAGGTTAGGGGAGGGGTTGAGGTGTCCCATGAGGTGTCCCCTATGAGGTGTGCATTGTGAGGTGTCCACTATGAAGTGTCCACTGAGGTGTCCTACCTCATAAATGGAATTGGGTGAGAGAATCTCTCACCCATCCACATGTCATGATGACCTGGAGGAAAGTCTTCAAATAGCATTAATTGCATTTGAATTGGAAATATCTGGATGAGAGGTGGCAAGGCTAGGCTAGGCTAGACTAGGTGAGGTGGAAAGGCTAGGCTAGTCAAAGTAGACTAGGTGAGGTGGAAGGCTTAGATTAAATCATGATTAGATCTAATTAAGCATGTGATTTAGCCATAAAGCAAGTTTTGACCAAAAAGGTTGACTTTTGACCATAAAGTGCTTTTTGACCATGGTGGAGAATTCAACCTTGGTTGAGTTGTGAATGAGGTCACATGAGGACCTATAGTTAAGCGTAGGAAGGGGCTTAGCTAGCCCAAGGGGGCTAAGGATGATGAATAGTGATTTTGATAAATGAATAGTGTTTTAAAGCCAATTTATGCAATTTTTGAGGGTTTTGCAAATTGATTGGCCATGAAGATGAGGAGAGGGACAATGTGTGACTTTTGGGTGTCTACATTTTACCCCTTTTTGTACTGGGTTGTGTGAAAACATGATTTAGTACAAAAATAGATGATATGAATTGATGGAATGATTTGGAAGGCAAAGAATTTATGATTGATGACTTATGGATGATTGCGAGAGAGACGCATTGATAAAAAAATGATTTGTGATTGAGTACAACACTTCACAGCATCGTAATGATTGCTTTTGAGGGAAGGCATAAGATTGCCTTGCTTTGTGATCAATGTGAGATGTTCCAATTGTGGAAGGAACAAATGCCTTTGTCCATTTTTGCTTTCGATTGATTGATGAGTTCTTTTGACAATATTTGATAAACTGCTAGAGCCATAGGGTAGAACTTTTAGGAGCTTCATTCGAGAGTGGTCTTACGACTACCACAATGAAGAGAGGAATCCATGAGTTGTCTACAATCAGAGGCATTTTGAGGTCTATCAAAAATTGTTTTGCTTTGGGTTGGAATTTTGGTCTTGAGATAATCGTTAGCAAAAATTTTCTTAGGTAGATGTTGAATCCATGATTGGATGTTTGGTTGTTTGATCATATGCAACTTTTTATTGTTGAATGACTACCCCCTCAAGTGATGAATTGGTGATGGAGGAGATGAAAAGCGGTGATGAGTCGATTGAAAATGATGAAAATGAGAGGTGAGAAATGATGAAAAATGCCAAAGATGATGTACCAAGGTAAAACCAAGCACAACAGGTAGGATGGATGCAAAAAATGGAGGTGCAAAAATATTTGCACATTAGGGTGTGAACAAAAATGTTTGCATGGGGGTGTGCGAACCAAAATATTCATACGGGTCCATGCAATTTTTTTTGTTGACCCATGTGCAGTGTTTTGGTAGTTTGGAGGACCAAACGATGTCAAAATTGGATAAAACTTATACCATTGGAAAGCTATTTTCAAGACCGATCCAATGGTGGTAGTTTTGGGAAATTTGGAGGTGATTTTATAGGTGAAAATTTAGGTCAAATATGACCCTTATTTTGAAGGTGGTGAATGCACAATTTCAAGCCTTTTGAAAAGGGAAATCGGTATGAATGGTTAGAGGGAGTGCATGGACCATAGAGAAATCAACAATGGAAGTAGAGAAGGTGAATTGATGGATGAAAGGATGGATTGAGAGAGTTGGACCTCAGTATGGATGGTGGATTAGAGCTTCTCTACTAGAAGAGAGATATGGAGTGAGAGCAGAGAGAGGGAAAGGTTGGAGGAGAGGCTAGAGGTAGCCTTAGAGGAGGTGAAGTGATTAGTAGATGAGAGAAATGTACTAGCATTAGATGCTAGAATGGATGAGAGAGATAAGCTCATAGGGGAGGCTTCTTGTTTGCACTAGGAGGTGGATGATGTGAGGGTTGTGGGGGATCAGGCCTCGATGGCTCAAGAGGGGAGTGGAGAGACTCCCGATGAGCAACATGGTTGATTGATGTTTTTGTTGGTGGCCAAGTGGCCATCATTTTATATATGAGGAGTATATATACACACTATGTACATGTGATGAGGTACCCAAAAGGGTACGCTATTTGTTGTATGCCATTCTACTTTTCTGTATGTGTAGGAGAATGATGTGAATGTATGAATATAGCATGGATGTGGGAATTGATAGAAGTAGATGTGTGTGATATGAATGATAACATGTATGTAGATGAATGTATGAATATGTAAGAAATGTGGTATCATTTAGATTAGAATAATCATAAATGATATAATGAGGATGAGAGTGAATGATCGAGGAACATATAAGGCATGCAAGACAAGCAAACATGTAGTGGATGATATGAATATGGAGTGTAAATGCCTATGCAATGTATGCATGTGTTGGGGCAGTATGCATCGGATGAGACATGATAATGTAAGTATGCTATGAATGATTGTGCAGGTGGATGCAAACAATACTGAAGAAGGCACTTGTATTATTGCAAAACAAGTAGTGGTGTGATCTATTCCATTATTTCAAAGATGTCAGATGTGAAAAGTTCTTTGAAGAGAATCAAACATTACAGTTTGAGCAATCAAACCCATTGAATAACTGAGCAAGATTCTTTGAAAATCTCAACTTGCTTGACTAACGAGAAGTCAATCATGGACCAATGTGTGTGAAGTGATGTTCATTTAACCATTTTGAGAGAGGATGGTTTCAATTGATTGTTAACTTAGCCTGTAAGCTAGCTCATCCACAAGCGTATAATGGTCTATACAAAAGAAGGTCACTAATGTGATAGACATATCACCACTTGTAAGGTATACTCCATTGCTATTCAAGCATCTATAGCTTTGATGGATATTTACCCCATGATTTCAATATGGACCTGAGGACCTTAGGGATTCAAGCTTTTTGATAGTACTCTTTTTCTTTGCTTTTCTTTTCTTTTGATTTTTTGACATTTGGTAGTGCTCTTTTTGGGGCATTGACTTTTGTTTTTTGCCCACTCTCTTTTTTATTTTTTATTAAGCTTATCCTTTTTTCGATCCTCAGGTTTGATTTAGATCACGCAAATGATAGGATGAGTAGGGTGACTTTCTCTAGGCGGCCAGTATATGCATAATATTGCCTATCCTATTCTCAAAATTTTCTTAATGTATAAGATGTGCAATTTGATCCATGAAAGAACTCAAGTCAGCCAAGGGAAGCTTTGAAGTGCTTTAGAATTTACCAACTTTAGATGGTGGTTGATTGACTTAACTATAAATGGTCGAATCACACAAAGCTTTCAACAATCCAGTCTCATGAAAATGGGATTGGACACCAAAACTATCATGCTAGCAAGTGTGTATTTAATTCTTCAGATGTAGTATTTACAATGAATATGTACAGATATGGATATGGACATAATCTATATGCATGTAAATATGTGTGAAGAATGAGATATATTATGTGTAATGACAATGTAGTGAGCAATGATTGAGTGGTAAAAATGTGTGATCATGCAGTGAATGATGCAATGAATGACATGAGTATGCTATGTATGGAGTATGCAAATACTATACAAGGTTACCCCAAGATAATATCCGATGGAATGGGGCGATGAAAGTAATGAAGAGGATATGATATGAGAATAGAAAATAAGAAGAAGAAGAAGAAGGGGAAGAAGAGAGATAAAGGAAGGAAATGAAACTAATCAAAGGTATGTAGCCGCTCGAAGCATGACCATACAACATTGACAAGTAACAAGAAGAAAGAGGAGGGAGAAAGAAGAGAAGGACAAATCAAAGGTATGTAGTCGCTCGAAGCGTGACCATACAACATTGATCAAAGAGGAAGGAGATGAAGAATAGAAGAAGGAGAAAGAAGTAGAATAGATATGAAGAATGCAATGTAGACATACACCATGAATGGACGATTTTGTTTTTGTTGTTTTTATTGTTATTGTTTTTATTTTTTTTGTATTTTCATAATAGTCATGATGGTATGTACAAAGAATGGTGAGTCGTATGTGAAAATGTTGAGGCATAAAATGCTCGAAGATGAATGATGTTGATGGGTTCAAGGTCAGCAAGACCTTCAATATGGGCAAGATGATATGCCCCAAAACTGAATTTATGTGTAACAATGTAAGAACCTAACCAATTAGGTATAAATTTAACACAAAGGTGGCACGGTTGGCTAGTGATCTATTGGTTCTCTTTGAGGAATAGATATCTGACTTGAAATTCTCATGGATGTACCTTGTTGTGATAGGCACGTCAAAGATAATCTTGGTAAATGCATGTGTGTTTAATGATGTAAATGCAATATTCATCCAAGAGTGTTAACTGGTCTGATTTTTTTGGATGAGCAGTATCATCATTGATAAATTTTAGCATTGATATATGCATAATGATGAGAAGCTCGAGCTCTAGGGGTAGTAGATTTCAAAAATGTTATTGCCCTAGTTGTAGTTTAAATGTGATGACTCTACAATGGTTTTGTATGAAGAATGGCGCATATGGTTTGATGGGTAAGTTCGGTTGAATTTCTCACATAGTGCGCAAACATTCTTGGTCTAGAAAAGCATACCATTATTAGAGATGACCATGGAAGAGATGTCAAAGCGATAGGTGATGTGTGAAGTAATGAATTTGATGATTGTAAGACCTATCATTTGAATGAGAAGAATGTCTTGAACCCAATTTGTAAAATACTTCGTAGTATTGTTGGATGGGGTGGGGAGGATTTTGTCAATAAAATGCAAACCCCATGGAGAAAAGGACCACATAGATTGAATCGACTGGAGTACTTGAGATGATGAAAAGTGTAAGATTAGCATGGTGTTTCCATGTGATGTATGGCTAAATGTATTCGCAACAACCATGCTCTAGTGTAGGCCAATACTAACCCATGTGTAATATGATTCTTAATGAAGTGTTGGGTTTGTGTGTGGTTCGAGATAACATCGAAGGATGCCATCATGGTTGCATTGAGAAAGAATATCTCCCAATAATGAATAATGAATTTCCCTTTGTTTGGATGCTCATTGAGAAGTGTGGGGAAAATCCAAAAGAAAATGCCTTATTTTATAGAATCTTTGACATGGGAAAAAAGAAAATATTGTGAGGCTCAACCATATATGTGATCGGTATGAGAATGTGGTGAAATGTGTTGTGGAAGAAGGATGAGCTCTCTTAGTCGAGAATGTTATGAGATAGAAGGAGAACTCCCTCAGTCGTTGAAGTGGATTGAAGTGGAAATGTAATCCCCTAATGATGAAAGTGAGTAGATGAGGGGAGGAAAACCTCCCTAGTGATGAAGAATTGGTGGAAGTGGATGAGCCATGATGATGGTATTGAAGAAGTAGATGCGAGATGGTCTTGCGATCATGATCAGTGTAAGATGCCCCAACTTTGAAAGGGACAAATATCTTTGGAACTTTACCTTGGACAAGCTTTGAAGCTTGGTTTGATTTGGTCAGCTAGTCAACCATAGATGGGTCCTACTCATGATAGTGCACACATGAGTCCCTCAGAATCCAATGGCATGTAACCTACCACATTGTGATTAGATTAGAATTTTATGGAGAAGAGACATTTTGTTGCATGTCTACCCTAACAAATGAGGGCTAAAGATAGTCTTAGGCAAAGTTCTTGGACACATATCAGTTCCAATATTGAGTGTGTGATGATTGATCATGCACAAGATAGCATTTATGTGTGAAATATCTATCCCTTCAAGCAAGTAATAGGTGATGGAGAAGGTAAGAAATGAGGATGCGATAATTTGAAAAGAGGAAAAATACCCCTAATGATAGGATATGGATTGTAAGGAGGAGAAGTCCCCCAATGTTAGAAGAAGGATGGCAAGGAGGAGAAGTCCCCCAATTGTAGTAAATGGATGGTGAGGAGGAGAGGTCCCCCAATTGAAAGAAATGAGTGGTAAGGAGGAGAAACTCCCCCAAATGCTATGCTAGGCTATGTCTATGCTAGCCTAGACTATGTGACTTGGTATACCTATGCATTAGAACATTTTGGGGCTTACCTTGGTCAAGCCCCATATTTACAAAATTAAAGACTCAAAAATCTAAGCTAGAATGCATCCTCACAAAATCAAATCTATTCTAATGCTTTTGAAATGAAGACTGAATTGAAATGCTTTTGGAAATAAATCTAAGCTAGAATGCTTCCTCATGAAATCAAATCTATTCTAATGCTTTTGAAATGAAGACTAAATTGAAATGCTTTTGGAAATAAATCTAAGCTAGAATGCTTCCTCAAAAAATCAAATCTATTCTAATGCTTTTGGAAATAAATGATAGGAATTGAAATGATGGAATTGAAATGATAGGAATTGAAATGATAGGAATTGAAATGATGAGAATTGAAATGATAGGAATTGAAATGACAAGAATTGAAACTAGGCTAAGAAACTTCCTCATGAAACCAAATCTATTCTAATGCATTGAAAGTAGGACTGAATAGAAGTACGTTTTGAAATAAATCTAACTAGGTGCCACACAAAAATACAAGGAATGATCTCACCTTGCATACACCATGGCGAGAGGTAGTTTGGGATCTAGGTATGGGGGCATGCAATCCTTGGGAACATGAGGCTCTTAACCTCCCCTGACTTACCTTGCTAGTTTTTGGGGTGTCTAAAACTGATACCTATGCTTCAGGGACCAATTTTGAGGTAGATTGGGAAGTTCACACACCCAAGTGTGTACTCTCAAACCTCTGAAGCTCGTTGGTGCACCAATAAACTTTGTGATAGGGTGAGGCAAAGGGTGCAACCTTTGACAAAAGGATGCAACCTTTTGAACCTGGCCATTGATTTTTGTGGGCCATATGCTTTGAGGTTCATGGCAAAACCTTGAATGCAAGGCAAAGGGTGCAACCTTTTTAACCTAATGATAGATTGATGAGGGTGAGGCAAAGGGTAAAACCTTGTCAACCTCACACATGTTGTTGTTGCATGAGTGGTTTTTGGGGAACCAACATTGGCTGTTTATGGCCCTGGTACCCATTGATTATGGAATGATGTGGTGGAGGACCTATGTGTGTTCTTGCTGCACTAGTGCTTGATGAATGGAATGAGTTGCAGGTTGTGGAACTAGTATGGGTGGTGATTGTACTGGTACCTACTAATGTTGAATGAGTGGGGGTTGGGGAACCAACATTGGCTTTTTATGGCCTTGGTACCCATTGATGTGGAATTATGTGGTGGAGTTTGATGAATGGAATGAGTTATAGGTTGTGGAACTAGTACTTGTGGTGGTAGTACTAGAACCTACAGATGTTGAATGAGTGGGTGTTGGGGAACTAGCATTGGATTTTTATGGTCCTAGTACCCACTAATGTGGAATGATGTGGTGGAGGACCAGTGTGTGTTCTTGTTGCACTAGTGCATGATGAATGGAATGAGTTATAGGTTGTGGAACTAGTATGGGTGGTGATTGTACTAGTACCTATCGATGTTGAATGAGTGGGTGTTGGGGAACTAACATTGGCTTTTTATGGCCCTAGTACCCACTAATGTGGAATGATTTGGTGGACCAGTACTCGTTCTTATTGTATTAGTGCATGATGAATGGAATGAGTGGTAGGTTGTGAGACTAGTGCTTGTTGTTGTTGCACTAGAACCTGTCGATGATGAGTGTGTTGTGGATGGGGTGAGAGGTGAATGCAAGGCAAAGGATGCAACCTTGTGAAGTGCCTAGTGATGGATGTGTTGAGTGAAATATGTTGGAAGAAGGTGATACACTACGAGATGTGGTAGATGAGTGGGAAGGAGAGAAAAAAAATGCCCCCAATTTTGGAAGATGTGGTGGAAGAAGATGAAACTCCTCCAAGGGTGGAAGATGTGTTAGAGGGAGATGAACCTTGCTAGATATAGAAGAAGTGTTGGAGGGAGATGAACTCCCCCAAGTGTGAAAGAAGTGGTAGGAGAAAGTGAATCTCCTCTAAATGTGGAAGAATGTGGTGAAGGAAGATGAAACTCCTCCAATGATGAAAGAAGTGGTAGGAGAATGTGAATCTCCACTAAGTATGGAAGAGGTGTTGGAGGAAGATGAAACTCCTCCAATGATGAAAGAAGTGGTGGAAGAATTTGAATCTCCATGCTAAGTATAGAAGAGGAGTTATAGGAAGAGAAAACTCCCTCCAAGTGTGAAATATGGGTTGGAGAGAGATGAAACTCCTCCAGATATGAGAAATGAGTTGGAAGGAAGAGAACTTCCTCAATTGGAAAAGATGATTTGGTAGGGGAGAAGCTCCCCCAATTGTAGAAGGTGAATGATAAGGAGGAGTCCTCCTAGTTGAAGAAGATGGATGGGAAGGAGGAGAAATCCCCCAGTTATGCAAATGAGGAAAAAGATGAAAAATGAGAGGTGAAAAGATGTAGAAAATATGAAATGTGAGCACAAATAGCAAGATCCATGCATAAAATGGTGAATTCCATTGGAAAATCAGGTTCACATGGGGGGTGCGAACCAAAATATTTGCATAGGGGGTGTGAACCAAAATATTCACATGGGTTCAAACCAAAAGATTCGTAAGGGTCTGTGAATTTTTATGGGTGACCCAGGTGCAGTGTTTTAGTAGTTTGGAGGACCAAACGATGTTAGAATTGGATAAAACTTATACCATTGGAAAGATCTTTTTGAGCCTGATCCAATGGTGGTAGTTTTGGGAAATTTGGTGATGATTTAGTAGGTGAAAAGTGAGTTCAAATATGACCCTTCTTCTAGAAGTGATGAATGCACAATTTCAAGCCTTTTGAAAGGGAAAAATTGGCATTATTGATGAAAGGGATGGGATGATGATAATGGAGTAGAAGAAAATATGTTGAGGTGATTAAAAGAAGGAAAATACCCCCAATTGTAGAATATGGTTGGTAAGGATGAGGAGTCTCCTAATTGTAGAAGACATATTGGAAGGAGAGAAACTCCCCTAAGTATGAGAGATGAGGTGGAAGGAGGAGAATATCCTCAATTGGAGAAGATGAGGTGGTAGGGGAGAAGCTCCCCCAATTGTAGAATATGATTGATGAGGAGGAAAAGTCCCCCTAGTGGAAGAATATGGGTGATGAAGAGGGGAGGAAAGAAATAATTGAAGAAGTAAGGAAGATAGAATATGTACAAGGAAAGAAGGGGTGGTCAGTGAAACCAAAAGAAATGCTATGTTGTTGGAGGATAGCACCTCAGAGGATGGGAAATGCTAGTCACAAGATTGGTACGACTAACATCTTGATAAGAAGTGTGGCCATGGACACGATGAACTTGTCGAGGTGAGGGAATAGATGCAGAAGTATGAACATGTGGTGGTGGTGGTACTGGATGGGGCAATGGATTTGGAGTTGTGCCCCCATTCTTATGTGAGGAAGAAGCATGATTGGTTTATTGTGTTGTGTCCTCATCCATCATGTTGTGGACCAATTGTGTGAAAACATGATAAGTGTTGATATCATGCCCTTGTTGGCGATGATAAACATAAAATTGGTGCTCATTGTACCCTTTGGGTTTTGGATAATTTGGATTGAACAATTTGACCTCAGGTAGAACTAAGTGACATGTGCGATGTAGTTGTTGGAAGGTTTGAGATTGAGTCTCAAAAGGAGTGGTGGGAGAATGAATAGAATGTGGAGTATGTTGTGTTTGAATGGGATTTGGACTAGGTAGCGATGAATTGAATGCTTTCCTAGGTTGTGGAGAACCCATTTGTTGAGGATGAGGGGTTGGTGGAGGAGGAGGAATTGTGGGACCCACCATGATTGGATTATGGATAGATGTATGACATTGATAGTGGCTCATGTGCAACTCAAGTGTATCGAGATGTGCCAAGATGTGTCACATGTCAATGGGTGGAGGAGATGGAGGTATGGAAATGGGATGAGAATGAATGCCAGTTGTGAAGGGTGATGATTGATATGAAGAAGAATATGGAGGTGGATGAGATGAAGAATGTGGGAATGGGGATCGATAAGGTTGGGAAATGCCAACCTATTGGGTGATGTGAAATGGAAGTTGAGGTGGAGAAAGAATAGGTGGAAGATGTGATCCTAAATGAGGAGAAGCATGGTAGGAAGCATGATGATGCAAATAGGGGAAAGTGGAAGGAGCATCCATGGGAGGAGAAGGAGGAAGAGTGTGATGTCTCACATCATGATCATAGGATGAAATCCTAGAGGATGATGTGGGAGGTGGAGAGGAATTGTGTGAGGAAGTAGAAAGAGTATGAGAATGGGTAGATGTGGCTTCCTTTGAGTGCCCTAATGAAGTGGTTGGAGAAGAAGGGATAAGATGAGAGTTGCATGATGATGTGGGAAACTGTGAAGAGACTACAAAATATTGTGAATGGACTGTTCTATTTTAAAAAATACAGGTTCGCACAGGGGGGTGCGATTTTTTTCTATTTTTGGAAGTTTACACAGGGGTGTGAACTTGGCAAAAATAGACACGATGAAGTGTTTTGTGAATTTTGGAGCATCTGTATGCTATGTGTCTATTTTTGGAACTTTCTGAAGCTTGGAATTTAGGTTTGCATAGGGGGTGCGAACCAAAATATTTGAATGGGTTTGTGCAATTTTTTTTGGTTAACCTAGATGCAGTGTTTTGGTAGTTTGGAGGACCAAACAATGTCGGAATGCGGTAAAAATTATACCATTGGAAAGATATTTTTGAGACCAATACAATAGTGGTACTTTTACAAAATTTGAAGGTGATTTGATAGGTGAAAATTTAGGTCAAATATGACCCTTATTTTAGAAGTGATGAATGCACAATTTCAAGCCTTTGGAAAGGATAAATTGGCATAAATGATTAGAAGATCAATGAATTATGATGACTAAGTAGAAGAAAAGAAAGAATTAAATAAGAGGGTACAAACTACAAGAAAATAGATAGAGTGAAGTGCACTATGATATTACAAACTGTGGAAAATTAGAAAGTGAGTTGTGAGTAATTTTTATATGTTGTTGTAACCACTTTTTGAGACTCAACAATAAGCAAATGTTTTTGGATTTTTATGTGTTTTGATGAGAGTATTATATCCATCCTAAGAAAAAACCATAGGAATGGGTGAATTCTACTTGAAATAGGTATGTCATAGCATAGAACCTCCTACAACACTTAAAGTTGCACAAAATAGAACTATGTTTCCAGCGGGTGAGTGGCAACCTAAATGAGATACGGTATAGTAAAATGGTATCCAAAGGGGGGAGACTCAAAATTCTCTAATGAGTCAATATACTCTCATGAAGAGAGGTCACACTGTCAATGTGCTACTATCGGCCCTAATCAAGGCTTTTGCTTAACCCTCATGTTTAAGTCATGCACAGTAATAATCAATTGGACCCACTAATTATTTTTAAAATCCCTGTGGTAAATGGGCTTTCTAGAACTATCCCACTTTGAAGGTACCTTCTAGTAATTAAATCTAGATAACCAACACTCAAAAGTGGGGGATCTATTAGGGATTAAGGTTAGACCGATCACTCTTTGGGGGCTACTATGGTGACTATACGGGTAGTGAGCCGGTGGAGGGTAGAACTCCAACCTCACCAAACTCTAGTGGGGAATTGGTGATGAAATCCAACCCTTACACTTTTTTTTGGTACATGAGTGTGTGGTGTTTATTTTACACAACTATTTTATAAGCAAAGCTACCCAAGCCTTTTCAAAATAAACTCTACTTTGCCCAAGTTTTGTTGAAAATGAATCTAGGTTAAGGTGATTTTGAAAAAAATATAACCTAAAATATGTTTTCATGAAACAAAATTTGCCTTAATGCTTTGAAACAACCTTGAAAGGATACAAACAATGCATGTTGAAGCAAAATACTTTCATCCTAGTAGTTTTAGAGACCCCTAACTATCTCTATGCACCCAAATTTTGTAGTTTTGAAAAGTTCACACGAGTGGGTGTGAACTTGTTTATATATAGAAGTTCACACAGGGGGTGAAAACCTGGAGTTGAGGCCTATAATATTGCAGGGTTGAGCTTGAAGTGTTTCTCAAGGATTTGGTGGCGTTCATTGTGGGTTTTTAGCACTTGCAACACAGAAAAACAATCCACAAGATTTATTAGTTAGTGATTAAGATAATGCTTGGTGGGGGTCCCACCGAGTGTGCTAGAATGAAACCGATAAAAAAGACACTACAACCTTCATTTAAATTTGTAGAATCTTACTACTTTTGTTATTGAAATAAAAAGGGGGTTACAAAGTGAGATTATATTTATAATTCTTTCCCTAAAGACTACAATTGGGTCTTCCCTAAGGAAACCCTTTTAAATGTGTCCAAAGGTAGTAGGATCTATCTTCTTGATGTTCCTCAGTGTAGGTGGGCTTCTTGCTCATGGGCCATCGCTAGTTTGATGTGTTCCTTGTACCTGTTAGACCTACAAAATTTGGTTAGAATATTTGGGGGCTTGCCTTGGTCAAACCCCATGTTTATATGGACAAAAAGACCTTAAAACATGCTTATAAATGTATATAATAATGATAGATAGGGTTAGGAAGCATATTTACCCATTTTTGGAGCCTTTAGATTATTGAAAATTAGGTTCGCAAGGGGACCTACGAAATTTTTTGGGACCTGGAAGTTTGCACCCCGAGGTGCAAACCTGTCTATTTTCGACCAAACTTACCATATATGAAGTAAATGGTGTCCTAATGCTATTGCTTTGTTGATTTTTCATCAATTCACCTTCAGAAACCACCTTCTTTGTTGATAACCTAGAAAGAAATATACTAGCATACCTATTAAAATCACTATTCATTCCACTATTCATTCATCAAAATCAAAATCACTATTCATTTTTTTTAAGTCTAAAAAAAATTAATTACCTAGAAAGAAATATAATTGCCTAAAAATAAGTAAAAGCCCGATTTTTTTTTTTTTAAAAGTCCAAAAAATATTTTTAAATACCCAAAATGAATTTTAATTACATGTCTAAAAAGAACTTCCAAGGGTTTAAAAATAATCTCTCAATTTCTTAGAATTGATTTTCAAAAGTCTTGAAATACTTTGGAACTAAATTCTCAAAACTTTGTTGCACATTGCAAGATATAAGAGACACGAAAGTGAAGTCATTTATTTTGCAGATAAGAAAATCAAGCTTGCAATGTTGAAAATAGGCATGTAGGTTCCTATTGGAAAGCTTTGATCTCAACTTAATGGGAAAGGTTATTTGTCACTTATAGAAACCCACAAAAATAGACATGGAAATATACATCACAACAAGCTCAAAGTAAGATCCAAAAAAATTGGGTCAAAATTAAACGCTTTTAGCTAAAGACTAAAAGTTGCAAACCAGCCTAAGAAAAACAAGAGAAAGCTTACAAAATTTTAAAAGTGGGTCCCAAATTCATACAAATTGGGGCATGTTGTGCAAGCACAACAACAAATAATGACTGTTGGAAAATGATTTTGAGAATTTTGAGAATAAAATAACCCTCTCTAAAACAATAATATTTCAACACTAGCAAAACTAAAAAATTGACATCCACCCAATGCTAGGGTTAAGCAATTTATCTGAAGGTAATACTCCATTTTATTTTTAGCAAAAATGTGTGCATGTAAATTAATTCCCATTCTAGGATCAATCAATATTTACCATCACAATATAGAAATTAGGCTAGTTCACCCTTGAGCGAACATTGGTTTACTAATGATGAGCTTTGTCACTCAAGTAGACATGTTACCAACTGTCAGATATTCCTCCTCTATTAGCCAAACTTTTATACCCTCGACAAAGTTATAATTAATCCCACTCTAGACCTTTATCTACTGCTAGCTAGGCATTCATAGCCCTGATAGAGGTTGTCTAAATCACCTAATAACTTGAGATTTTTTTTAACATAGAAAATTTCACAAGCACTAAAGTATGTTTTTTGGTTTGGGGATCTATGGAAAAATATGAGGATGAACACTTAAATATATTTCACCTAAAACCCAAAACATAATGGTTTCTTTCTTCTTGATTTAGAATTTTATTAAAGTGTTTTTAGTGTGAAGCTAAAACATCATTTTGGATTAGTTTCATATTCATTTAATTTATCCTAAAACAATGGATACACACCAAAAAATTAATTAAACCAATCTCGATTTCACTAAATTTTAGTGTAGGACCTTTCATAACCAAACTATACAAAAAACCTTCGCCAACCTAGAGAAACCATAAGTTGGTTGTACTTGGATGATTTAAGCCAAACAAAAGGAAAAGCACAAAATAATCTAAAATTGAAAATAACAATAAAGTAAAAACAAATGAAACTAGAATAAAATAAACCAAAATTTAAAACAACAATAAAGCAAAACCAAATGAAACTATCATAACAAGAACAAAACAACAACTATATACAAGAAATTTTTACAGGATAAGACTAAAATACTCTCAGACACTAAAGTAGTGTTTGAGAAATTTTCCATTCACTGGCAATGGGGCATCCTCTCCAGTTAGGCTTTTTAACTTGAAGGTATTCTCTCCTAGAATCTTAGATATCTGAAAGAGACCTAACGAAAGGGTGTCAAATTTTATATGGTATCCTTTTTTGCATGGGATTTATCCCATAGAAATATATATATATACATGGTGGAATCGGTAGCTGCAAAAAATCTGAGCAGGCTATCCAATTTTTTATGGTCTCCATAGTATTCTGCATTGTTCACCTCGAAAGCTACCACATAAATATTCATGCAATTCACCCCTATAACCACCATGTAATAATAATTTTATCCCTTTCACGCTACTGAAAGCACCAAGAAATGGACAAGTGTTCAGTTCAGTGAGGCCCAAGATTTGGACCTTGTCCCATAACAACATTAGATTAGCAATTCTGAAGGATTTTATTTTGGCCCTCTTATCAAACCATCGTTTTACCATTTATTGATGCTTACTAAAATATTGTAGTGCTTCTTCCATTTTCTCATACAAAATCATAAAATTCAATAGCCTAACTTCTACCTTGAAATCTATTTCTAAGTAGTCTTTCATGAATTACAAGGTAAGGATCTTAAAATTGGTGGAAAAAATAGTATCTTGACCATAAATTAGATGATAGGGATAGATGCCTATGAAGACTTAATCCTTGTTTTGTCTAACCACAAAGCATACTTCAGTTTATTAGGTTTTTATTAGTTGATTATGCTACTCCATTTACTTGAGGGTAATAATTAGAAGAAAATTTTAAAGTTACCTTATTATTATAAGCCCATTCAACAAATCATAAAGAAGAGAAAGTAGGGCCATTATCACATACTAGAGCATATGGCATCCCAAACCTGGTCATGATGTTATCTTCAAGGAATTGGATCACAACCTCTATTGTGTAGTTTTTGAATGTTTGAGCTTTAGTACAATAAATGCAATAATCAATGGTAGTCAAGATGAAGTTGTGGTTGGCTAATGAATTAGGACTGACAAAACCAATAAATTCCAATTCCCATTATGAAAATGGATGAGCTTCAATCACTAACTATAATGCCATGGGAGAATTTCTTTCTTGATGAGCTATAATCTAACAAACATGACATCATCAAACATGTGCATGGACATATTTAAAAACATGGAGCTAGTAATAACCAATTCTCAATATTTGGTGTTTTGTAGAACTCCTTGAGCCATGTCCAATTTTGTTCTTGCCATGGAAATATCTAAGAACTTCAACAACTTTCTTCTTTATTAAGCATCTTAGGTAAATTACTTTCCTAATAATTTTGATACAAAATGGTTGCTTTTATTATAAAATTTACAATTTTGAGATGTAGTGCTCTTATTTGGGTGGAATTCAAGTGACCAAGACATACTCTATTAAGAAAATAATAAACAATGTCTATATACCATTCATCATTTGTAACCTCTTCCACAAAATATTGTTGACATGAAATTTGAGGGTCAACTTTGGCTAGTGCTTTGCTCATTCCTTGTCCTCTAACAATTCTTATTGATTAAATTTCTAGATCAAACTCTTGCAATATAGACATCCATTTGGATTTGCATTCTCCTAGTTCATTATGCATCAATACTATTTTCATTTTTGGATCTAGCACTATCACAAACACTTTGCTATGTAGGAAATAATATCAAAATTTCTTCATAACTCTAATCAAAGCAAAAGCATGTTTGTCAGTTGTTGAGTATCTAAGTTGAACATATTTAATGGTGAGCCTACAAAAGCTATTGGTCTCTCATCACCAACCTCCTTCTAAGTTAAAACACCATCAGTTGAATGCTCAAATGTAAAAAAATAAATATAAAAAGGTTGAGTATAATTGAGACTTACTGATACAAGGGAACTCATGATTGCTCTTTTATTTTCTTTAAAAGTAGTTTGTGCTTCCCTATTCCATACAATATTGGCATCCTTCTTTAGCATTGAATTTTGAGGCCAAACTATTGATGCAAAACCAGAAATAAAATTTCTCACAAAATTAATCTTGCCAAAGAAAGACTTCAACTCCTTCTTACTTCCAATAAGGGATTTTTTTTTTAAATTCTTCAACTCTATCTAGGTCAATAGAAATACTAGCTTCAAAAATGACATGACCTAAAAAATTTCTTTTTGTAACGCCAAAAACACACTTTTTTGAATTCAATGACATTCCATGCTCTCTAAATATTTGTAGTACCTTTCTTAAGTCTTCCATGTGGTTTACATTCATCTTAGAAAAGACAAGAAGATCATCCATATAAATCACAACACGTTTCCTAATTAGATCCTTGAAATCAATGCCTATGGCCCTTTGCAAAGTTGCTCCTGCATGGATTAGACCAAATGACATCCTCCTATATGAAAATGTTCCCCACGGTAGTAAATTCAATTTTAATCCTATCTTGGGGGTCTACCATTACTTGATTGTGTAGACACTAAAATCTGGTCAATCCGATTATGCTATCGAAAGCAATGGCTAAATTGATATACCAAAGCCCTTAGGGCAGCCTTTAGAGGTCATGCAATGGGTCAAATCTGATGGAAATCACTCAGGATCAATAAGGAACCCCAAAAAAGTCATTTGGGTCAGGTGACTCGTCACTTTTCTCACTGGTTATTCCCTCATCAACTCGTCGTTTGAGGGGGTAGTCATACTTAGTTTAAAATCAACAATCACACACTCAATCAGGAAAATCACGTTCATTCAACGAATCATTGACAAAGATAATCATGCCCCTGCTTGGGTAGCAAACAAGCACAAAAGATCAAATTAAATTGCTTGACATTGTTGGCATCATGGAATCATAGGCCTTGCCTCTTCATGACAGAATAATGTCCAAGCTCAAGCAAGTTCCTTAGCTCGTTAGAAGCAAGGATTCAAGAACACATGCTCTTTCCAATATTGGGACATCTAAAGTTCGTTAGCTTACTAAACAACCTTAATCATTGAATATTTTAGTCATCTATTTTTGCTCAACGTTGTGTTGCACACGATGCATCCCAAAAAGGGGCATTTGTAGATACTAAAATCTGGTCAATGTGATTATGCTAGCGAAAGCAATGGCTATTTTGACATACCAAAGCCCTTAGGGCAGCCCTCAGAGGTCATGCAGTGGTTCTAGCCACTTCTTGCAAGGTTTTGGAAGGTTTTGACCCATTTTTGGGACTTTTTGGCTCCTTATTCAAGGTTGTCCCACCTTGGGATGAATACAGATCCTATTCGTCCCACCCTGGGATGAATAGCAGCATTTGTCCTAGGGTGGGGCGAATAGCAAGTTTGACCCCAAAAAAGTCAAATTTTGGATAAATGGCATCCAAAACTACCATTTACCCTACGTAGCATAACAAGAAGTGGCTAGAACCATTGCATGACCTTTGAGGGTTGCCCTAAGGGCTTTGGTATGTCAATTTAGCCATTTATTTTGGTAGCATAATTGGATTGACTAGATTTTAGTGTCTACAGATTGTGCCCTAAGTAATCATCTAGAAAAGACATCATTTGAGAGCTATTCACCATTTGCAATATTTCATACAAGGAATAGAGGGGGATAGTTAACCTTCTAAAATGCTCCATTAATATTTCTAAAATATACATACAACCATTATTCTTATGAACAAGCACCAAATTGGAAACCCAAGTAGAATTTTTTACCAGAAAAATTATGTGGGTTGCCAACAATTTTTATATTTCTTTGAAAATGAGGGATTCCAATAAAGGATTCATGGATCTCTATATTTTCCAAGAAGGTTTTATCCTTGGCTTCAACGGAATAGTGTGGGTAATGATAAATGCATTATAGGTTTTCAAATATTTGTAGATCCATGCTATGACATCTTTGTAATATTTTAAAGCTTGGATTATTCCCTCCTTTTATTCATTAGTGCAAGCTTTTCCCAAGAAGATATTTTGAGGGTTTTTAGCACTTCCCAAATTATAAGCTTCATATAATTATTTTTCATATGGAAGAATCAGTTGTTTGTGAGTATGATAATCCATATCAAATAGACTTTGTAAAGAAACCATACCTTTAGGAATAGTGTGTCTTTAGATTCAATTCACCTTCTTCATCCATCTCTACACAATTTTTGTCTTCCTCATCTATTATCTGGGCTTCAAATATAATTGATTTAGTGGTAAAATCCATTATATGGCTATCATCCTCAAACACCTAAAATTTTTGGACATTGTTTGATATGGAGGGATTGACAACTAGTTCCATTGAGAAATATTTTATCTTAGAATAGGCAATTTATTCTAGAGTGCTTGTTACTATTTCTAATGAATCTACAGTGTACTTATTTTTGCATAAAATAGTTTAAATATCAAAAGAATCAAACTCTTTAATTAAATCCCATACTTGGCTATAATAATTTGAGAGATATTTATCATGACAAGCATACTGGTTTTGCACTTGCTTTATCACCAATTCAAAATCTCCTAGGACACATACATTTTTGACTTTTTTCTTAATAGAAAATTGCAAACCATTAATCAATACCTCATACTTAGTAGCATTGTAGGTGCAAGGAAACTATAGTCAATATGTAGTAAGATGTGATTTGCCCTTGGGGTTGACTAGTTCAACTCCAATGCCATTGCCATGCTTAAATTTTGATCCATCAAACTTGAGAGTCCATAATTGATCTTTAATTGATTTTTATGTTCTTAGGAGGGTTTTTGCTACTAGATTATTCTCTTCAACTTTAGTTTCTACTACCATAGTGTGAACTCTCATCTTTAGTTTAGTGTATACAATCTCATTAACATTGTTGTACTTTGTAATGAGATCCTTCAGTCTTGGCTCTTTTTATATCCAAATCTAATTAGTTATGTCATGCCAAGGAAGCCACATATGAAAAAATAGGTTTCCATATAGCCATTAAAGGTTCTTGACCAACCACAATTGAGAAACATCCCATATTTATTTGGGATATCCACAACTTGAATATCGATACATTGTTGTATTTTAGGTTCAAAAACCAATTGTATATGGATCTGATTCAACACCCCAACCACATTGACTTTTATATTATCCAATTACACCACCATATTGTTTGAGGGAGTAGGATTCAGTCCCAATTATTGGCTAACTGCATATGGCATCACATTGCCAAAAGCACCTGAATCCATAAGATAATTATATAATTTTATGCCAACAATTTTAATAGTCAAAAGGAAAGGAGGGGATTCTACCTTTTCTTTGTATATCACAACTTGAGCATCAGTAGTATTTTTCAACTCTTTTTTATTTTGATCAGCAAGCATTTTAAGCAATAGATCCTTTTGGTCAATTAATTGAGCTACCTCAAATATAGAAATATTTGCCTTGGTTTACTTAAGATCTTCAATAATATTATATCCAACCTTATTTTACTCTGAGACTTTCTCTATCTATGGTAAAGGTATGTTGGATTTTGGTTGTGCAAGTAATATGGGCTGCTTAGGTGGGACTAGGTTTTTGTTGGTTTGCTCATTAGGTGGGATGGATATTTTGTTAGGATGTGTACAAGTAATTGTTTCGTTCCTTTTACTTCAAATAATATAATTATTACCTCTTTGAAATTTCTTGTAAGCTTACATCTCTTCTTCTAGGTATTCTTTAGGTTTATTTTCATCTACTCCTGGGAGTTCATAGGTCTCTAAAGCTAAGGATGTCCCTGCATTCTAGTTAGCTTGATTCCCAAAATTCTCATTAGAGAGGCTTTTAAATAGAAATGCAATAATAGATGAGAGGTAATATCATAATTCCACACTTTTTCATAGTGACAACTCTTGAAAACTTCTTTTGTTAATGGGTCATCTTATTTGTATAAATTTTCAAGGAAGTCAATAAAAAGAATATTCAAATATAATATGGAGAATATATAGTGGGAAGAAAGAACATGAGAACTATTACCTTTAAAAAATGTACAAAATTAATCATAATTTTCATAATTACAGGCAAGAAAGAGGGTAATAGTAACTTTAGGATACTACACAAAGGTTGAATTCCAACTTATCCATTACAACCAATACCTTTAAAATAGACGTAGAGGATAGACATAAATTCTATCATGGAATATTTGAATAAGGAATCCTCATACCAACAATAACAATGTGATAAAAAAATATCTCTCATAAAAAATGAGAAATAATACTTACAATGTTAGAAAAATATCTAATTTTAAATACGACTAATAATAACACATGCGATAAATAATATTAGAAGAAATATTTATCATGAATTACCTCACAAAATATTTGATTAATACTACTTGCAATGAACAATATTAGAAAAATATCTCTCATTAAAGACTTGAATAATAATAATACTTGTAATAAATAATGTTAAAATAAATATTTCTCATAAATATCCCTTACCAAAGATGTGAGTAATAAACAAAGCAATATTCTTACAGGAGATATGATACAAAGCAAGATCTTGGAGATTTAAAATCATGCCTAAGTTTGGAATTGTATTATTATCTTGCTTGTGAAATATTTGGCTTGAAAAGAATAATTAAAATTTTTAAATGGATCTCAAAATCATGCCTAAGTTTGGAATTGTATTATTATTTTCTTTGTAAATGCTATGATACAAAGAAAATTATATCTTGGAGATTTCTAATGTGCCATGTACGATAAGGATATAGAAACATCAAATCATTTACTTCTTCATTGTTCCTATGCTTACATCTTAGGACCACTTTTTAAAAATTATAAGGATATTTTGGCCAGCTCCATCATCATTGAAAGAGTTGATAAAATTTTGGATTGATTATTTCAAAGCTAAATTATTATACATTATATTAAGGATTGATCCAAAAATTATTTATTGAAATATTTGGCTTGAAAAGAATAATTAAAATTTTTAAATGGATCTCAAAATCATGCCTAAGTTTGGAATTGTATTATTATCTCGCTTGTGAAATATTAACAGAATGCAAATCTCATCTTGGGAAGTCTCAAGTATGGAAAAAGAGGTGCTAGCCTTTTGGATATGGGATATGAATATACATGGAAAGGTCATCTATGATATTAGAGTTAACCTAAAGGATTTGCCTTGGTCTATGCTAGAATGGAAGTATCTAGAAGTTGGGTTTATCAAAATTAATTTTGATGCTGCTTCCAAAGGAAATCTAGGAAAGTTGGTGGAGGCAGATTTTCTTGAAATAATGAAGGTAAAATCATTCTCACTTACACAAAATCGTATGGAACTTCAACTAACAACTATGTAAAGGCTGTGCCACTAATTACATGGATCAACATTGCTATTGAAAAAGGATAGAAATATATTTTAATTGAGGGGTATTTACAAATTATTATTAATACTATCAAAAAAAATGGATGTGGGGATTGGATCAAAATTAACATTATTTGTGACGTTCATCTACTATCATTGGACATAGTATCTTAAAAATGTTCACATATCTATAAATAAGGAAATTGAATAGTAGATAAATTAGACAATCTCCATGTTGATCTTTGTCTTGGATAAATTCAAATTATAAAAGGAAACTAATGAAATGAGATATAGTCTCTTAATGAAAATGATGTCAATGAGACAATTACATAAATATAATAATTTGAAAACATTAAATAATATATTTGATAAAAAAATAAGTTGGATACGATTAATTTTCTTGAAGATAAATGTAATATTTGGTTCTATTGATGAGAATAATCCTTAATAAAACCCACATAACTTATTAAAAATATAGGTTCGAGGTGTATATAAATTGGCTTGAACAAACCCCATAAGGGGGCAGAGGTCCAAGGTTCAAATATTAGGCCTCATTGGACTAAACACTTGTCCCTTTCCTAGTGCTTTTAGTGGCATAAAACATTTAAAATGATTGTGGCATGGTAGTTATATGGGCAGACTACATGAAGAACTGTGTGGCAGCTTTCAAGGTGGACAATGCAGAATACTGTGCCGGCCATAAAATTCTGACAACCTGCCTAGATTCATGGCGGCTACCGATTCCACCATGTAAATTAAAAAAAAATAAAAATTATAAAAACTTAGTAAAAATATAAACAATAAATAATGTTAGACAAATATCTCTCAATAAATATTTGAATAATAATATTGTTTGCAATAAATATTGCTAAGAATAAATATTTCTTATAAGATATTTGAACTATGATATCTATAAAACAAATTCCAAGAACAAGTTATCTCTTATAGGAATTTAGATCATATGGAAGTACTTAATGGACTTTCTATGCATTACAATCCTAATATCACACTTGTAGCACAAGACAAAGGTAAGAAAAGTATGAAAACCAAGTGGTGTAGCCATTATAAGGATCATACTTATAGTGAAGATAACTACAGTGGTCAAAAAAAGTCTTTCTTGGTACAACCATAAGTCAATGACTACCTATAAATACTAAATTCAAAGAGGAGGATGACACCACATGTCTAAGATCCAAAACTCAAAAAATGATAGCAATACCTCAACCTATAATTTTTTGAGGAATAAGGATGTTTATTCCATACTTATTATAGGGTAAAAGGAAAAAAACCCAAAAATTATTATTAACAATAGAAATTAGAACAATATCACCACATAGGATACTATCAAGTGACTCAACTTCTAAACCATAACACATCCACATCCTTATTCCATTGGTTGGATCCACCCAAAAAATTAGAGGTTCAATGATAATGCACTATTAAGTATGGCATAAAGATAATATATGATGCCATTAAATATTTATAAATGCTTACTTAGGACGCTTTATCTCTTTGAATTCCAAGAAACCTACCAGGCTTATCCATAGTAATGATTAATTTTCTTCAAGGTGATGAATTACCATATGCCAAAGTGCCTACCCCAAAACAAGGTGACTCTTATTTTGGTGAAGCAATGTGTTTCATGAGTAAAATTTTATATTTCTTACAAATCAACCAAAAATCCATTACACCAATAAGTTTTATCTTGCTACATTAGTCAAAATGATCCTAAGGTAGACTTAATAGATGGATGCCTTGCTTCACCCATACTCATATATATTCCAAGATCCATAGGGAGTATTACACTACTTTTGTATCAAGCATCAAACCCATTTAATCCCAATATCATTGCTACCCAATACCCCACTATATTATTGGTCAATATGGAAGAAAAAGAAGAATCAATATTAGATCCAAGAGCTCAAGATCAAGCCCATCTCCTTCACCTTTGAAAATTTTATCACTTTGGTGCCAAATAAATATGGGCTATGGTACTTGTGCATCAACTATGAGATAAGGAATAAGATATTAGTGAATAATAGATATTTGTTATCACATATTGATGATATGTTGGACTAGATATGCTATAAATTTTGCCAAGATTGACCTCAAATTAAATTATCATAAGGTCCTTATTAATCATATAAAAATTTGGGAGATAACCTTCAAGATAAGGGAATCACTATATGAGTGATTGGTTATACCTTTGGGTTTCACTAATGCACTTGCTACATTTGTGTTCCTAATGAATGATGTCTTGCAATAATTCATGGGGTATTTTATCATTACCCACTTGGATGACATCCTTATCTTTAGAAATACATGAAAGAAACATCTTCAACATCTGCACCAAGTCTTGAACACTATGCCAACATAAGCTTAAAGAAAACATGGCCAAGTATGCATTTGATATCATAGATATTTTCTATCCCAATTACGCCATTGAATGTGATGACATACATGTATATCCATAAAAGATATTATTCATTCAAAAATAACCTATTATAATAAACTTGAAAAAATTTAGAAGTATCTTGAGCCTTGCTAACTTCTATTGTTGGTCAAATATTTATCCCATATATCAAAACCACACAACAAAATCTTTAATAGTAAGATGAATTTTCATTGGTCCCAACAATAATAATAAGTGCCTGAGCAACTTAAATAATATTTATGCTTGATGCTAGTGATATCTATGCATAATATCACTCAACCATTCATGATTAATATTGATGCAACCAATTATTATCTTGGTTACATCCTGATATCTAATGGGAATTTCATTTTCTATTATTTTAAAATACACAATGACATAGCTTAATGAACTACCTATAAAAAGGAATTATATAACTTGTAGACACCAAAATCCAACACCTTCAAAGTCACATTTATCACCCCACCACCAAGTGTTGCATAATTAATTATATGCCTAAGTTCTAACTTAGGAATATAAAATCCTACACATTATCCTATTTTCCAAATTTATTAAATCTAGAAAATCACCCTAGGATACCCTACTTGCCCATTGGACATGTGTCCTAGACACTTCACCTAGCATCTTTGCCACATCTCACCCACTCTTGTCCCCCTTGTCTTTGCACATGGGACATATTCCCAACACCCATGCCACATCTCATCCATTTTTGTCTCCCTTGTCCCTTCACATAGGACAGGATCCCACATTCCACTCCACCTGCAGCCACATCACCCCAGTTAAGTGAGGCACACTAAATGACTCACTATAACTACCCCTTCCACCTGGCAGTCCAGATTTACCACTTGGCAAGTTGGGCTTGCCACCTCCCATTTCCCTCCAAAACCCCAAGAGGCCTATAAAGGCACCATGTTTCCACCAAGAAAAGGGAGCTGAATTTGCATATCGACAAGCTACCGAAATTGATCTAGACCTAGCGAGAAGTTGCAAGCATTTGAGTGATTCCATACTATTGGTTCGAATCCCGAGGCAATCTATTCTTCAGCCGAAACTTCCCGTCCATGGTTCCATAGTTGAAAATGCGTGTTTGTGGTTTCACAACCACATATATGTTGTTTCCAGTCCACAAACGTGCATCCATGGTTTCATGACCGCAGGTCCGTAGTTTCCAGTACACAACCGCGCTTTCGCGGTTCCACAGTCCCGAGCACGAAACCACACGCATGATCGAGATCAGTAATTTTTGTGTTAGCAAGGCTTTATTTGTTGATTATTTTCTATTATCTGCTTTTCATTCACATCAGCTTAGGGTTTATGTGTAGCATTGGATTTATTGCTTGATTGTGACAGGTGCTACTGATCCGTTTGTTGGTTGAATGTGTGTAGGTAACAGGTTCATTGAGAAGTTGTTGAAGCTGGAGTGGTCCTCACATTGGATACCAAAGCCCACTCACCCCTTGAAGCTATGACAAGAGAATGAAGAACACCATATCTTGCAAAAGAGTTGAAGGATCTCCCCTCTTTCATCAGAAGAGTTGTGTTTCAGAGAGAAAAGAAGCATTGTAACATTACCTCCAACACACTTGGGGCAATTCAAAATATTTTGTAAAAACTGTATCAATATCAATACAAAGAAATATTTTGGCAATCTACTTCTCTTTCTGTGTGTCTTTATTTGTGTTCAGTTATTTTGTTACATAAATGGCGATCACGGTGGGACCCCCTAAAGGTTCCATTTTTTTTGCCTTGCTTTTTAAATTTATTTTTTGATCTCTATTTTGTATCTATAGGTTTTGAGAGTTCGAGGTGCATGTAGATTCGACCCTGGGTCGATAAATCTGAAGAACCCTATGCTTTGCCTGTTCACTATGAAAACATGGAATCATGGTTTCTACCCTAACAGAACGTGTGCACATGGTTTCTATTCTGAAGAAATGCAGAAGCACGGTTAGGCAAGCCCCAATGCGATACCGTGGTTTACCCTTGCAAAAAATGTAGATCCGTGGTTGTGCTATGAAAATGCGGGTCGACGGTTGAAAATTGGAAGGAGCAACGATAGGATCATAGGTCTGTACCTTGTGATTTCTGTTACTTTTCTGCTTCTTTGTTTGAATTTTGTTCTTAGCATTGCACTTAGGGTAAATTAGAAGGTCTAAGTCTTGTTTGACATTTGTTTGCATATAGGTCATAGGATAGACATCCTCAAATATATATATAATCTGCATCAAGAAAAATAGGAAAATAGATCATCTTTGCATCTGTTGGGTTAGGAATAACCTGGTTATCATTTTTGGGTTCGGGTCCACAAGAGACCCAGTCTATTTCTGTTGGCAGAAAGGACCCGCGCATCCACGGTTGGGATATCCCAAACGTAGATGCACGGTTGGCAAACCACGTATCCGCAGTTTTTTAGAACTAACCGCCCACCCGTGGTTAGCCCTATTGAACAAAATATGACTGGATCAGATCTAAAATTGGCACTTTTGCCCCTGATCTATTGTTTGACATTCTCTGTTTTCTATTTTTCTACATTTAGGCATTAAAAAAAATTGCATGGTAGTCTTGCATACCACAATAATTAAACAAAACCATCACACACTCACATAAACATTGGAAAATGGTTGGATTTCATCACCGTCAGGTTTGGATTTCATCATCGAACCACCAACATTATACCCTAATTTTTGGCCAAGGTCGGCTCCAAGAACCATTGTAGCTTGGAAAATTTGCATATATTTCTCTTCGAAGAGTATGACACTGACCAAGTGAGACTAGGTGAGGACTGGTAGGACCTGTGCTCCCTGCTCGGGTGTGGACTTTCACTACCACACTTTGGGGGGTTTACGCGACCTAGAGTTCATAGCCAGGTTGTCGAGCTGTGAGTATACAGGTGAAATCCTAGATTCATTTAGGGCAAAACATTGAGCACACGTCTTTTCATTTTTAAACAATTTCAAACAAATTAAAAAAAAAATCAAAATTGACAAAAATCTAGGACCAAAAACTTTGTGTGTTTGTTTGCTTTGCGTGTTGTATTGCATTATACTGTCATTTTATTTACATAAGACACATAGTTGCACTTGGCATTTTATCACATAGTAGCGTATGGTAGTGACTCGTAGTCAGGCTAAGAAGTTAGTGCCAAGTCAAAGTCAGTGGTCTTCCCCCATGGCATCTCAGTCTGGCAACATCCCTAACACTTCGATGGTAGGACAAGTAAGCATGCCCCTCTCTATGTCCCAAAGCCTTAATGTAGGGCCCTCTAGTAGTGCCCCTAATATGGACATAGACATCATGAATAGGGCCACTCACACAGCCATACCTGAGACACCTAGGAGTGAACCTCCTACAGTGATGGATAGTCGTGTCACCATGTTGGACATGGATACTGTTAGAATGTACTTGAATGCAGCTGGAATGGTCTTCCCATCATTGCCACCACTCTCCATCCCTTCCCATGTCATACCACCATCACAACAAGAATCTACCTTCACTCACCCACAACAGCCAAAACAAGTCTTCACAAATCCCCTATTTGAGTTGGCTACTGTAGCACTAGCTAACCAACCAATATCATCCAACCAACCACCCCTCACATTGCCTCAACAAATAACCATGTCCACCAATCCCTTGTATGAAACAATTCCTGTTGTTTCACAAGCTCCAACATCCACTCCACCCACTACCCTCATAGGTTCCACATCTCATACCATACCACATTCAGTGGCAATACCCTTTGCTACTTTCCCCCATTCACTTCCACTACCATGGTTGCCTCACAACCAGCCCAACCTACCACATCACATGTGGCGGTCCCTACTTCAAATGCAATTGCTATGCAATAGGATTTCTTGCAACTACAACAAATGATTTTAGATAACGCTAACCGTAGCATAAATCTTGACCCTAACCAACATTTGCAAGGGATTGAACACAACTTTCCACCTACATCTCACCAAACTAATACCTTTATCCAAGATCCATCTTGGGTAATGCACCCTCCATCTACCACTATGGTTCATAATCAACCTCCACATCCATATATTAATACAGTAGGTCAGCATACCATCATACCTCCATCACCCCATCTGTATCATAACCCCCATCAACATCCATACCATAACACATTTCAGCCAACAGCACCTTATCACCCGCAGCTTACATACAATCCACCCCATTACCAGTAGCATCAAGTACACTCGAATGTTAGTCCTATGGATGACCCTAGATACCAGTTCTTACAGAGTCATATTGATAGTCTTGCCATGCAAACTCCAGGTTTGCAATATCAAAATCCAACTTTAAGGTAACTACTCAATCATCCTATTCATGCTTCGGTGCCTGAGCCGCCATATCCAATGGATTTTTAGATACCCAAGATTGAATTTAAGGGGGAAGAGGACCCCCATGAACATGTAACTAGATTTGTAAATGCATGCTTCATAATCAAGAGCAATGATGCACTCATGTTACACACATTTCCTCAGACATTAGGGGGAGAAGCCCAAGACTGGTACAACCACCTACCACATCAAAGTGTTTTTACCTTTGAACAACTAGCGGACCAGTTCTTGGAAATATTTGCCCTAAATGTCAGAAAGCAAACCACATTGACTGATTTGATTTATCTAAAGCAATATGATGACGAAACGGTCTATGACTTTGGCAATCGATGGAGGGCAATCATGATCAAGCTACCATTTTCCCTCCCTATGTCAAAGATAACATGAATGTTCATGAAGAGTTGTGCTAGGCCCATCTCTTCGTTACTACAACTACAATAGTATAGAACATTCGATGAGGCACTTGCCCAAGCAAAGGTCATAGAAGAGATAAAAATTCATGAAGGCGAGATAAAGCCTAAGAAGAAAGAGTGGCAAAATAAGAATCAAAATGGGAATAACCATGGTCCATCCAAGATCATGCAAGTTAACCAGATAGTCTTGGGCCAACCACAGTTAAATCAACCAGCCCAAGCACAAATCCAACAACCCCAACAACAACAACAACCACAACAATTGAATTATCAAGCGGTTCCACCCCCACAGCAGGCACAAAACTAGACACAACCTGTAGAAAGGCAACAATGTCATTTTAAGCCAAAAATAAATTACACACCAGTACAAGAGCCATATTCATTAGTTTTTCAAAAGTTGTATGCGGCAAAACTCTTTACATTGTCGGAGATGAAACTCGAGGATCCTAACAAACCAAAGACAAAAGGTTATAAAGAACACCTATTTTGTATCTATCATAGACAAAGAGGACATGACATCGAAGGTTGTCATGGTTTCAAAGGTATTGTGCAAGATTTATTGGAAGTGGGTACAATCAAAGTTGACAACCCATTAGCCCAAAATAATCAAAACCTAGGCATCTATCAGACACCATTGCCACATCGCGAGGCAAATCAACAACCGACGGGAGCATCAACTTCTACAGTTCCTCCCAATCAGGTTAATTATGTGTCTCAACTACCACAAGGTTTTGTAGGGGCTATCAGTATAGTTACCCATGGATAGAGACAAGCAAATCGCACAACTCAGGCTACAACAACACAACCCACAAATGTGCCCATACAACTTGGACCAACCATTCCACCACCACCTTTTCATAATCACCCAGTTGTCACATTAAGCAACCGATTAACCCAAAGTTTAAAAATGGCTTCAACAAAATTATCAATTTATGAGCTAATACAACAATCATCGCCCCATAGGGAAGCATTGATGGAAATCTTAAAGTCTATCCAAGTACAAATAGAAGACCCCAATGCATTCAATTCCTTCGTGGGAAGTGTGCAAAAATGCATGGAACCCTCAATAGCATTTTATGACTTTGAGGAAAAATAGGTCTCAGTAGATTCACCTGATCCGCCATTGCACATAGTAGCTCATATTGATAGGAAGCCATTCAAGAGAGTTCTTATTGATACCGGTTCTTCCATTAACCTCATCACCACACCTACAATGAAAAACTCAACATCCCATCATCACACATCACAACATCCACCTTCACCCTTAGGGCTTTTAATGACGCTTTATGCTCAACTGTGGGAAATGTTGTTCTTCCCATCACCGTGGGGGTGAAAACAATACATGTCCTCTTCCACATCTTGGAAGGAGAAATGCAATACAATATACTTCTTGGATGCCCTTGGATTAGGGAAATGAAGTGTGTACCTTCAACATTGCATCAATGCTTAAAGTATGTACATGAAGGTAAAGTACATTGTATTCCAGCTGACACAAAACCTTTCAAGTATTGCAACTTAATTTCAAACCCGTATGAGCCCTTGCTTCCATCAACACACCTATCTATACAACCACTCACCATCAGGACCATTCCACCTAGCAACGCCTCATCAAAAGCCCCCATCCAAGAAGAGTTGCCCATAGTTGACCCAACTTTTGCATTAAAAAGTGTCAGCTCAATTCAACCTTCAAACACTACATATCATTTTCCAATCACACTTGATCATCCTACCAACCAACCACCAACTCCATCCACCACACTACCAGATCCACAAAAACCATTCATATTCACAGCACAACCCACTCCATCCATTAGCAAGCCACAAACTTCATAGCCCGTAGTCTCACAAATAGGGCCACCTATCAGAGAAAATCCACCACCACCATTAGAGCCATAGGCTAGCTCAGAAGAACCCTCTTCATCCATCGAGCCATCAGCCTCCCAACCTTCTCGAGTTGTAGTACATCTCGCTAGTCCAGGTATTGGCGAGTATATTATTGAAAGTGTCACAGTTACACCACCTATTGAGTCAGCCAGAGATTACGGTCGCCCTCGTGACCCACCTTTAGCCATAGGTGAGATATACAGGATGGGTTCTCAATCAAATGCAATAAATTTCATATATGGGGGGTAGATTCTTCATCTGATCCATCTCCTCTGGATGAGGACCCTTTACAAGAGTTTAATGAAGACATTGATTATTTATCTAACCCAACATTCCCAATGAGATACTTTCAAAGGGTTAATTGGCAAGGATATGGACTTGGACGACATGAGCAAGGTCCTCACCACATTGTTGAGCCAGAATATAGAGAGCCAAGTGATCGCTCCGATCTAGGCTATAGACCTTCCATCGCAAGCTCTTCTCTTAATCATGCCTTCCAAGAACTTGACATTGAGTGTGAGGAAGAAGAAGAAGGAAGTGACCAAGAGGATGAACCTAATGATGAGGATGATGATATAGATGGTGAATACCTAATCTACAATTTTTACCCTCATGAAATTGGAGCTTTCCCAGAGCAACCCTTACAACAAGAACCAGAATACGAAGATTCAATAGAGATGGCCTACCTTAGGCCAGATTACATGCCACTCATTCTGGGACCTCATACTAATGCTAATGGCTTCTGGATAAGCGATGATGACTATGAGGATGAAACTAAAATGGCATACTTTAATCATATGCACCAAATGCAAGAAAATATCGGAGGATTCCAAAGAGTGGAGGAAAATCCAGAAGAAGATCCTCAAGAAGAGGTAGTGTATGCAGAATCTATTCGAAGAGATGACTGGTACCAAAAGAAGTTCCCAATAGACCACACTCTCTTTCGGCTAAGCAAAGAACATGAGAGCCCTGAACTAGAACCTCCTCCATCACATTGGCATCGCATGCAACATCACCAATCACACACATTAGGTCAGTTGCAACCTAGAGAGGATGAGTCATCACCTCTCAAATCATAGCCACCCCATTTCCATCAAGTCAACATGATTTCTGTTGATTTGCTCACCCCACTCCGCAATCCATATGATAAGGCAAAGCCGATCCATGTCGACACTAGCCTCATTGCCATGGATAGGATCTCATCCCCACCATCCATTGCCAAATTTATCCTATCTGAAGAATTGCTGCGTGCTTCAAATGCGTATATTCCACAACAACCTTCATCATCAAATAACTCAGTTTTTCAAACTAAAATAGAAGGGGAAGCCCCTGAGACATTTGAGAATGTGGTGGATGATATCCACCTCATCCCAACTCCACATCAGTTGGAGGAAGGTTCTCACATGCTTATTGAAGAATCTATAGATGTGAACCTTAGTCAAGACGCGGACAATCCCCAAATTGTCAAAATCGCAAAATATTTATCCATAGAAGAAAAAGAACACATAATCAATGTGTTGATGAGAAAGAAAGAAGTGTTCGCATGGTCATATAAAGACATGCCTGGTTTAGACCCAGAATTGGTAGTCCACAACCTTACACTGGCACCAGATGCAAAGCCTTTCAAGCAAAAGCTTAGGAAAGTCCATCCAATAGTTGCATTAATTGTGAAAGAAGAGCTACAAAAGTTATTGGATGTATACTTCATAGTACCAATCGATTACCCAGAATGGCTCTCAAATATGGTACCCGTTCGCAAACCGAACGGAGGGATACACGTATGCACTGATTTTTGAGATTTAAACAAAGCATGTCCCAAGGATGATTTTCCTTTGCCCAATATCGATCAACTAGTAGACTCCTATGCTGGCCATGAAATGCTTTCCTTAATGGATGGTTTCTCGGGATACAACCAAATTTGAATTAATCCCGAAGATCAACACAAGACAACATTTACAACACCCTAGGGCACATTTCATTACAGAGTGATGCCTTTTGGACTTAAGAATGCAGGAGCTACATATCAACGTGCTATGACGTACATATTTCATGACTATATGCATAAGATCATCGAGGATTATGTAGATGACCTGATTGCTAAATCAAAAACACGTCTTGAGCACATTGAAGTCCTGGAAAAAGTGTTCGATCGATTGCTAGAACATAAAGTAAGGTTAAATCCTAAGAAGTGTGTATTTGGTGTCACATCAAGAAAGCTTCTAGGATTCATTGTCTCCAAGCGAGGCATTGAAGTGGACCCAGGTAAGGTAAAAGCTATAATAGAGATGCCACCTCCCAAGAACTTGAAAGAGTTGCGTAGCTTACAAGGAAAGATCCAATCTATCCGATGATTCATTGCACAACTCTCAGATAAATGCAGGCCTTTCAACCGCTTGCTACAAAAGGGGTGACATTCTCTTGGACAACTGAATGTCAAGAGGTATTTGATGACATAAAGAAGTATCTGGCTTCACCACCAGTTCTTACACCACCTCGAATAGGAGTCCCTTTTTACCTATACATTTTTGTAATAAATTTTGCACTAGGGACAATGCTTGCACAAAAGAATGAAAATCATAAGGAGCAAGCAATTTACTATATTATTCGAACATTGGTAAGTTACGAAACAAGATATGCTTATGTCGAAAAGTTATGTTTAGCAGTGGTTTTTACCACTAAGAAACTTAGACATTATATGCTAAGCAACACTACTTATGTCATTGCTAGAGAAAACCCTCTACGATACATGATGACTCACACTTACAATAACACCCGTACAACCAAATGGATAATGCTTTTAATAGAATTTGATCTTGAATTCGTAAGTCAAAAATCCATAAAAGGGCAAGTGATAGTTGATCAACTAGTTGAAGCTCCTTTACATAATGATAAGCCACTAATCATTGAGCTTCCAGATGATTCAGTATTCTCTATCACAGAATAGGAAGAGTTAGTTTCCCCTGAGGATGAAGCAGACATGACAATGTTCTTTGATGGATCTAAGTGCGAGAAAGGACAAGGTGCAGGAGTCGTGTTTTATACACCTAAAGGAATGCCAATTCCTTTATCATTCAAACTCGACTTCACATGCACTAACAATAATGCAGAGTATGAAGCCTTAATATTAGGTCTTCAATCAGCTATAGCAATGGGCATAAAAATACTAAGCATTTTTGGTGATTCCCAACTAGTTGTCTACCAAGTAAAAGGAGAATACCAATGCAAAGAACCAGTTTTAAAGCAATATCATGAAGTAGCAACAAAATTGCTAGAAAAGTTTGACTGGTATGAAATTAGTAACCTACCCCATTCGACAAACAGATTTGTGGATGCAATGGCTTCTTTGGGATCTCTCATCCCTAAGAATGAGCATGGAGAAATACAACCGCTAATCATAACAATAGTGTCAAAACCATCAGTTCAAAGAGCAATATCTACAGGTGAGAAGAATGTTTGTTTGATACATGTTGAACCTTACAATTCTTACCTTGATGAAATAAGAGACTTTCTCAAGTCTGGAACACTCCCAATAGAAATGACATGAACTGCAAAGAGAACGTTCAAACAAAAAGTAATTTGTTTCACTCTCTTGGGAGACGTGTTGTATAAACGTGGCTATGATGGAATATTATTACGATGTCTAGATCCAATTGAGGTAGAATGAGCTATAGCAGAAGCCCATGATGGTACTTGTGGTGGTCATTTCAGTGGAATGGCCATCGCAAAGAGAATATTGCGCATGGGATACTATTGGCCAACAATGGAAAGTGACTACTGTCAATATGTCAAAAAGTGCCAAAAGTGCCAACATCATGCCAATTTGACTCATGTACCATCACACGCTCTACAACCCATTCAAAGTCTTTGGCCATTTTCACAATGGGGCCTCGATTTGATTGGTAAAATATCACCTGCCTCATCAGGACAACATAAATTCATCATAACCGCTACGGAATACTTCACAAAATGGGTGGAAGCAATTCCAATGACCACTACGACTGGACCTCGAATAGCGGAGTTTATACTTCAGCATATTATCTATCATTTTGGAATACCCTCTAAGATCATTTTTGATAATGGGAAGTCATTTAAGAATAAGGATGTTAGAGCCTTATGCAATAAATTCAATATCCAACATAGCTTCTCAACACCTTATTACCCACAAGCAAATGGGTAAGCTGAAGCAACCAACAAAACAATAGTATCCATTCTCAAGAAACTGGTCAAAGAAAATCATCGAGATTGGCATACACAACTTCCTTTGGCACTATGGGCTTACAGAACAAGCATCAGAACGCCAACGGGAGCAACACCATTTTCATTAGTTTATGGTGCTGAAGCTATATTACCTTTTGAGCTTGAGATACCCTCCTTGCGAATCGCATTACAGGAATTCATGGATGATGACACCGCTAGGCAAGCACGTCTTGACCAATTGACACTTATTGATGAAAAACGCATCAACGCTCTAGAGCATTTGCGAGTATATCAAGATAGAATCAAACGTGCTTACAACGCAAAAGTCCATCCTCACGAATTTCAAATAGGGGACCTAGTGCTCAAAGAAAATCAACAAAATACCAATGCATTGCCGCACTTGAGAGATAAATTTATGGCTAATTGGTTAGGCCCATATATTGTAAAGCATAAGTTGGGACCAGGAACGTATAGACTTGCCAACTTAGAAGGAAAGTTGGAACCAGAGCCTTTAAACATAATGCACCTAAAGGCATTTTATGCATAAATTGACTCGCAACATATATATATATATATACATGGCTAAAAAAAAAAATTGCATACATTTTACATTGTATATAAATATTTTTACATGCATTTTACACATTGCATTCGCATATCACATAGATAATATTCATATCACAAAATTTTAATTTTGCACATTACATTCGCATATCACATAGAATTTCAATAAATTTGCATTACAATAAACATATCATATGCAATTAGCTGCATTAAAAAAAATATAATATAATTGCATCCATCCCATCCCATGTTCAGTGATCTTTTGTAGTGGTGATGATATGACCAAAGAAAAACAAGTTCCAAGAATTGGGGGTACCCAACTAAGGCATTTACGCAATTCACCAAACGCTACACCCATATATGATGTTCCTATGTCATAAAATCAAATTTTCAGTCACTCAACCATGTCTAGTGTAAAACCAACTTTCATAAAATGTCCAATTTTCTTTAGGACCAAAGCACTTTTCTCACATTAAAAAATTCTTGAGTATTGTCGATTGACCCCAAAACAATCTTGCACCAAACACACTTCTTCACATCTTAAAAACATTTTGAGTAAGAAAAGGATAACGCCAAACTTGGGTAGCACCTTGAAGTGAAAAGATAATATTCCTCGCTTGTCCTATCACGCAACATAGTCCAAAATAAAAAATAGTGGTTTTCACCACTATCACAATTCCTCTCCAAATATAAACAAAATGTAGAGTAGTAAGGATAGGATCACGTTCTCATCACACTTCGGTTGAGAATCTGATTCCCCAAAACTCTATACAAAATTAATTCCACGCACACACCACAGATCCCTAAAGCTGAAAGGATCGTACTACATTCCCCTCAGAAATTTATGTAGTCATCCCCAAAGCCTAAATATCAGATCATTGGACTATGGAGTGAGCCTCCACCGGGGCTATAGATGCTTGACTGGCAGTGGAGTAAACTCATGCAGGGTGACATGTCTCTCTCCCAAAAGGGAGACCTCTGACCGCACATACGGGCAAGCTAGCTACTTGGTAAATCCCATAATAGGTCACATCCAATTTACTCATAATGGGTTAATGAACTTCACATTCACATACACTGGTTCTTGATTGCTTAGGGTCATTGCCATGCTCAAGATTTAGTAAATAAACTTCACTTGCACACACCTTGGTCCTAAAGAAAGTTAGACAATAGTCAAGTAAGTTTGTTGATATCACTAGCCTATTTGAGTCTTTGAAAATCTTCCACTATTAACAATCAAAAACCAAAACATCTTCCATATCAACATCCATATATTCTTCCATAATCACATACATATCTACATCATACATCACCCACATAAAGTCATCAAGTTGGATACCCCCAATTGCAACAATGAACAAGTAATGGTCAATGATATTCTGAGCTATAAAAAGATCACATGAACACCATGCATTCAATCATATAGTTTGCATAAACAAATAATTAAACTGCATATTCCATATTAGTTTGCATCAATAATTGACACAATAAATGCAAACTCATCAAATGAAAACCATAAATCATCATAGAGCAAACACATGTATATTTAGATTGCATTGACATCAATAAACAAAAATAAAGCATTCCAATGAAACACACATAAATTATCATTAACACAAGAGATAACCAAAATATAAAAGCCATGTATATATATATAATATGGAGGTCTCATAGTACAAAATACCCACAGGCTATACATCAGAGCACTAAGGCTCATAAGCAAAATGATACACCACAAAATACAAAAAGAATGATAATAAGGCACACTAGTTGGTGCCAGCAGGATCCCTCCGAGAACCCTGGGCTGATGAAGCAGCATGTGAGCTAGTCCATCGGTGACTCCTATGGCTCGTCTCGGTCCCTCGACTAGTAGTAGCCACTGACGATGAAGGAGGAACAAGAAGCGGGATCTACCGCTCATGCAAGATGTTCTCCAACATCTCAATATAAGTAGCCTACTTACGTAGGGTCCTCAAATCTACACCCTGATGAGCAACCCTCTGAGATATCTCCACCCGTAGAGCAACAATAGTAGTTACGGTGTCCCCTCCACTAGAACCTAACTGTAAGCGAGTAAGCTCACCCTCAAGTCGAGAAACCTCACCCCCAAGCCTGGAAATATCTGCATCCCTAGTAGTGATAGCATCACTACTAGGTCCACCTCGTAGTCCATCCACCTCAGCCTATAAGTGAGTCACCTCACTCTGACATAAGGCCAACTCACCCTTCAAGCGAGCCACCTCCAACTCCAGACTGTCCCACTCATCCTGGAGAATACCCCACTCCTCCTCTATCTGTCAAGGAGGGGCATCCCCCTCTCCACCCCCATCACCACCAACCTCCTCTGGCTGTTGCACATCCGTAGCCATCTCAACCCTCGAAGTACTACCTCGTCGATGCTTCATCGACCAAGGAACCCATCCTCCTACCTCTACCTTATCACCACTCCCCTCATCATCAATAACTATGCTCGATGTCCAAGGAGGTTGAGAGGTGAACCATACCTCATACTTAAGAGTGGTACCCACATCATCCAAGTCAGGAAGCTCAATGTCAATATCATCGAAAGGGTCATCAACCCTCCAAAAATTAGGAACAATAGGCAACCCCAACTCATCTCCCCATCGCCTATAGGTCATAGGTGCATCAGGCACACCCTAGACCAAACCAAACTAGCACTGCACCTGATTGAACTGAATATATTCCATCTCCCTAATATGAGCACCAACAACCCATCGACCTCGCCTGATACGATGAAGCTCTACCACATCAGTCACCCAATCCATGCCCCTCCAAGGGTGCCAACTCATAAAATCTCTAGTAAGTGAGCTAAGAATATCTCTGTACTCTGAAGCCCCCACCATGGGATGACTGAGCTCCTCACTAAGAAGCCACCTGTAAGCGTGAGGAGAGGTGGCATCATAGGCACAAGGTAGACCAACTGGTCGTCCAACAATGATATGCTCCCAAGACCAAATTTGGAGCACCAAGCTACAACCTAGGCCCTTCCGCCCCGCCTCTTCACCTCATACAACTCACTGTAAATCTGACATAGAAGAGCGAGAGCCCATGCCAACCATCGAGGATCAGATATCAACCCCAAAACAATAGGTACCTGGTTCCATGGGATCCTCGATCCCATGGAATTGGGCAACAACATGTTGCTCAATATATACATCAAAAAAGTAGGAACTACTCCCAGACTACCAATAGTAAATAAATCCAGGTAAGCAATCCCACCCTTGCTGTAGTCTACATCCCATAGCTCACCAAATATAGGGAACAAAGCCTCCTTCTTGTCGAGGCCAACACGGATAGTAGGACCCTCGATAGGAACACAAAAAATCTGGTAAATGTCCTCAAGGGTGATAGTGAGCTCCCCCATAGGAAGCTGAAACGTCCCCCTGTCAGGATCCCAACGCTCAACTAGCATCGACAACAAATCTTCATCAGCTCGGACGGTTCCCAACCGCCCACAACCATCAAGACCAATGGTCTCTAAGAAAGTCCAATCATCATCAGAAAGGGCCTTACGCACTTTGTGAATAGTGTGAGGCCATCTATGTCGGGCATCAAGTAGCTTCACCTGAAACACAAAAAGCAATGAGATATATTAGCTAAATAAAATTAAACATCTTGAATAATCAATAAAAAAAAAAAATATTCACCTACCCCTAGGTGATCAAAAATCAAAAAAAAAATAAAACACAAAACAAAAAAAAAAAAACTTCACCTACCCTAGGTGATCAAAAATCAATAGGCAAAAAAAAAAAAAAACACCACAAATAAAATACAACAAAAAAAAAATTACCTACCCCTAGGTGATAAAAAATCAATAGTTAAACAAAATCAAACAAACAAAAGAAAAGAAAAAAAAATTCATTACTAGCCCCACTTAGTTATACAAAAAAAAAAAACAAACAAAAAAAAAAAACAAAAAAACATAAAAAAACACAACAAGCAATAAAGGAAACCTAAACTAAAAGGCAAGATCACCAACCTCGGCATAGCGGACGCCACCTTCCGCTCCAACCGAGCCACCACCAATGCCACTACCACCGCTACCTTCCCCAATCTCCATTCCACTCACCTCACTCAACTAATCAATTTCTAACAACTGGCAAAGATATGAGAATAACTAGGCATATAGCCTATAAATAGCTAAGAAAAGCGGTGTAAAATGCACATCCACATTTTCTAGGATGCGCCAAAATGCAAACCTATGGTTCTTAGCATAAAACCCAGACCCGCGGTTAACATGTTGAAACCGCAGACCCGTAGTTTCAAAAATGCTCAACCGCGAAAACGTAGTTCCAAAAAAAAAATAAAAATATAAAAAAAAAATATATGCTCCAAAATTTCATACCATTGTTCAATGCAAACAATCCAAGGTAGAAATGACGCCTACTCCGTGAGGTTACAAAACACGGTAACTTACAACCACATCAAATTGCATAATGGAATTGCTAACAGTCACTAGGACAAACACCTAGAATGATTGGTTCATAGGATGATTGGTTTGAGATCTTCAATACTTGCATGTCAACAAACCGAAGGTAATCAGCAAACAAAGGTCCAAAAACTTGGGGCAACCAAAACAAAAATAAACTTTCAATTGGCTATTGGGTCTCATTCATTACCCACACACCAATTGAGGGGGTAAGCACGCAATAAAAATTTTAATTTACAATAATCATTCAGTCTAGCCATACCAAAGATAGTTGAGTCCATCCACCAAATAAAAGTTGAGTGTCATTAGTTTTTGCACCGCATTGTGTTGTACACAACGCGGTACAAAAAGGGGCAACTGTAGACACCAAAATCCAACACCTTCAAAGTCACATTTATCACCCCACCACCAAATGCTGCATAATAAAATTATATGCCTAAGTTCTAACTTAGGGATATAAAATCCTGCACATTATCCTATTTTCCAAATTTATTAAATCTAGAAAATCACCCTAGGATACCCTACTTGCCCATTGGACATGTGTCCTGGACACTTCACCCAACATCTTTGCCACATCTCACCCACTCTTGTCCCCCTTGTCTTTGCACATGGGACATATTCCCAACACCCATGCCACATCTCATCCATTTTTGTCTCCCTTGTCCTTTCACATAGGACAAGATCCCACATTCCACTCCACTTGCAGCCACATCACCCCAGTTAAGTGAGGCACACTAAATGACTCACTATAACTGCCCCTTCCACCTGGCAGTCCAGATTTACCACTTGGCAAGTTGGGCTTGCCACCTCCCATTTCCCTCCAAAACCCCAAGAGGCCTATAAAGGCACCATTATTCCACCAAGAAAAGGGAGCTGAATTTGCATACCGATAGGCTACCGAAATCGACCTAGACCCAACGAGAAATTGTAAGCATTTGCATGATTTCGTACTACTTTTTCGAATCCCGAGGTAATCTATTCTTCATCCAAAACCACCCGTCCACGGTTCCATAGTCAAAAACATGCGTCTGTGGTTTCACAACCATAGATCCACGATTTCCAGTCCACAAATGTGCATTCGTGGTTTCATGACCGCAGGTCCACGGTTTCCAGTACACAACCGCGCTTCCACGGTTCCACAGTCTCGAGCACGAAACCACACGCACGACCGAGATCAGTAATTTTTGTGTTAGCAAGGCTTTATTTATTGATTGTTTTCTGTTATCTATTTTTCATTCACATTAGCTTAGGGTTTATGTGTAGCATTGGATTTATTGCTTGATTGTGATAGGTGCTACTAATCTGTTTGTTGGTTGAATGTGTGTAGGTAATAGGTTCATTGAGAAGTTGTTGAAGCTGGAGTGGTCCTCACATTGGATACCAAAGCCCACTCACCCCTTGAAGCTATGACAAGAGAATGAAGAACACCATATTTTGTGGAAGAGTCGAAGGATCTCCCCTCTTTCATTAGAAGAGTTGTGTTTTAGAGAGAAAAGAAGCATTGTAACATTACCTCCAACACACTTGGGGTAATTCAAAATATTTTGTAAAAACTATATCAATATCAATACAAAGGATATTTTCTAGCAATCTACTTATCTTTCTATGTGTATTTGTGTTCAGTTATTTTGTTACAGAAATGGCGAGCAACAAAAATTTTAATTTACAATAATCACTCAGTCTGGCCATACCAAATATAGTTGGGTCCATCCACCAAATAAAAGTTGAGTGTTATTAGTTTTTGTGCTGCATTGTGTTGTACATAATGTGGTACAAAAATGCGTAATTGTAGACACCAAAATCCAACACCTTCAAAGTCACATTTATCACCCCACCACCAAGTGCTGCATAATTAATTATATGCCTAAGTTCTAACTTAGGAATATAAAATCCTGCACATTATCCTATTTTTCAAATTGATTAAATATGGAAAACCACCCTAAGATACCCTACTTACCCATTGGACATGTATCCTGGACACTTCACCCAACATCTTTGCCACATCTCACCCACTCTTGTCCCCTTGTCTTTGCACATGGGAAAAATTCTCAACACCCATGCCACATCTCATCCATTTTTGTCTCCCTTGTCCCTTCACATAGGACAAAATCCCACATTTCACTCCACCTACAACCACATCACCTCAGTTAAGTGAGGCATACTAAATGACTCACTATAACTGCCCCTTCCATCTAGATATCCAGATTGGCCACTTGGCAAGTTGGGCTTGCCAACTCCCATTTTCCTCAAAAACCCCAAGAGGCCTATAAAGGCACCATGTTTCCACCAAGAAAAGGGACTTGAATATGCATACTGATAGGCTTCTAAAATCAACCTAGACCCAGCGAGAAATTGCAAGTATTTGTGCAATTCCATGCTACCAGTTCGAATCTTGAGATAATCTATTTTTTAGTCAAAACCGCACATCCACGGTTCCACAGTCAAAAATACGCGTTTGTGATTTTACAATCACAGATTCACAATTTCCAGTCCACAAATGTGTATCCACGATTTCATAACCATAGGGACATGATTTCCAGTACACAGCCGCACTTCCATTATTCCATAGTCCTAAGCACAAAACCACACGCACGGTCGAGATCAATAATTTTTGTGTTAGCAAGGCTTTATTTATTGATTTTTTTTTGTTTTCTACTTTTCATTCACATCAGCTTAGGGTTTATGTGTAGCATTGGATTTATTGCTTGATTGTGATAGGTGCTACTGATTCACTACTGATCCGTTTGTTGGCTGGATGTGTGTAGGTAACAAATTCATTGAGAAGTTACTAAAGTTGGAGTGGTTCTCACATTGGATACCAAAGCCTACTCACCCCTTGAAGTTGTAACAAGAGAGCGAAGAATACCATATCTTGCGAAAGAGTCGAAGGATATTCCCTCTTTCATTAGAAGAGTTGTGTTTTAGAGAGAAAATAAGTATTGTAACATTACCTCCAACACACTTGGGGAAATTCAAAATATTTTGTAAAAATTGTATCAATATCAATACAAAGGACATTTTCTGGAAATCTACTTCTCTTTTTGTGTGTCTTTATTTGTGTTCAGTTATTTTGTTACAATAACATTATTAAAGTTGTTTGATAATGAAACTAATATATCATGGGTAAGAAAACCATTGTTTATTTAGATAATATTCCATTATAATTCTTGTATACTCAATCTAAACTAGAGAATACATTCTATGAAATAGATGACAGGCCTATAATAGTTCCATATTCTAATAAAGCATCACTAGGGAAAATAAAACCAAGCCACCAACTATTTAAGCCACTCTCTAGTGTTACCAATGATTATACCACCAATTATTATAAGATAATCTATTCTAGTGATATCAACTTTGATTCCATACTTCACTAGTTGATACGAGGTAAGTTAGGGCTAGATCATCACCTCAACAACATGTTTCTATACTATCTATGTGAGGTTTGCATACCTTTTGTGCTTTGTATCAACACCTCATTTTGGAAGCACACTATTTGTAAGGTATTAGACATTTTGACATCAATAAAATTCTTATGATGTTATAACTATGCTTACATTGGCCTCACATATAACACAAATTTGAGTTCTACATCAAATTTTATGTACCTACTAAATTATAAAAATAGGAAATTAGGGATTTATAGACCAATACCACTTCTTTTCAAGTCTTGGAAACCCATCATCATGGATTTCCTTTCTATATTTCCTTCCACTAAATATCAAAAGAATTTTGCATTTGTTATTATGGGAAAGTTTTTCAAGATAGAGATCATGATCCCTTACCAAACAAATATCAATGTGTCATAGACTACAAAATTGGTTTTTCAACATGTGCAAGATAACTTTGGTATTACAAAACTAATAATGTAGTTAGTTACCCTTGTTTCATTGTCAATTTATGGATCCACTTATGGTATCAATTAGACACCAAGCTACAACATTACACAATATTCAATCCTCAAATTTATGGTAAAACAAAGGCATGGAAATAATATTTGCTACACCTATTCAAGATGTACAATCACAATACCCATTGAATATAGGTTGAGAATATTTTATACATTTAACATTCCTGCACAAGTCTCATCATAGTTCCACTTGTCACATATTATTCTAAGTATTTTTTAAATTTCAATCCACTATGGCAATTGATGTTTCTTATCATAGCCCTATTGGTACCATAACATCAACATAGGTTAAGAAAGCAACACTTTCTATAGCACATACAACACATTGAACATCAAGTTTCAAAGATGCTTTTGTGTCAATAATAGATGTACAAGGAGTTTTATGATCAACACTTTACTCCTCACACTTATAAGTTGAAGATCAAGTTTGGATCCACTTGAAGAAGAAATACATCTCTATTCCTCACCAAAAGATCAAATTTTTGCATTATGGTCCAAACTATGATTCTGAACTACCTAGTCTTTCCACTTGGCATATTAAATGAGTATAATATTTAGAAAATATAGACTAATGGTTCTCAACTATTTCTAAAATTTCTTCTTGATAAGCTAAAAGCTAAACCATTTCTAGTTCCAATGGTTTTGTAACTAATGTACGTCAAACCTATATCGTAGGAATGTATTTGATAATATCTTCTATATCTTCTTCTTCTTGATACTTTCTTTCCTTCACTCTTATAGAACCTATTATCCTTATATTTTATAAAATATTTTATTTTGATACTTCTTTCACTACACTAGAATATATTATACACATATCTCATGCATACCTCATATAACTAAGCACATATACTGTTATCAATTTTGTAACATAATAAATGTGTTTTGTAGTATATTTTCATTTACATTATCTTTAAATAAAATATTTCTTTTTTTGAAAATGTTTGTTGTGCCTTATTCTACTACACAACTCTAAAACATAACTTATTTGATACCCTAAGTTGATCCAAGGGTATTTTACTCCATTCCACTACATCTTGGGCTATGTGATGCAGACCATGCCTAAAAATCCATAATAAGTAACTAATTATGTGAACATGATAAAGTTATTCAAGCAATACGTTAAATTATAACAAAAGTGGTACTAAGAGAGAAAGCAAGAATTGATAAAAAAGAAGAAATAAGGCATAATAAAGTTGCTTGTAAAGTACAACAATTATCATAGAGAGAATAATGTCATTATTTTCATAAATAAAAACAAAGGAACGTTAGTGTAGATGATTGAGAATAAGTGGATTAATGGATTTACAAGAATACTATTTCTATTAATGTGGTACCATGCCTCAATTAAATGGGGGGAATAAGCTATGCTAAGTTAATTGATAAGTTAATAAATTTGAATACAACTAGGTACCTTTTATATGTACGTCATTTAAAGAGAATGTATTATTAACTAAAGAGTTAATAAAGACATCAAATTATTTAAGTATATCAAGAACATGTAATTGTATGATAAAACTTCATATTTTTGAATTTTTTTACATGCCAACTACTTTTCACATAGAGAACAATTTTTATGATAGTCAATTCAAACAATTTAATACAACACTTAATATTTATAGTTGACTTAACCTATTTTCTAACCTTGAAAAAAGCGCTAGAGGTAGACTATGCTAATAGAAATGAGTTCATGCTAACATAAGTGTTTCTATTTTATAATATGTGGTGTTAAGTATTGCTTAATACCATGATCAAATTTTGTATTGTTTTTATTTGTATAGCCCTATTGGCCTTTATATTCCTTGTATAGGTGGATTTGTTATAATATTTTAATAATAAACCTTATGATCAATTTTTTAACCTTGACCTAAGGTCACATGTAATTTGGGTATTTATACCCCTAAGGACCAACCATTTTATTATTGGTTAGAGTAAATTTTTCTTTCTTTAGTTAGATTGCTATTGCTTTGGTATCTATGGATACTCTTCATATTACATTGTGTTTACCTGTAAGCTATTCTTTCTTTGCAGGTAATATATGGGTTCTATTAATTTTTGAAAAGTATTGTTAAATCTAACATGGCATTTAGAGTTAGTTTAAATTTCTATTATTCAATAATAAAACTTTGGCAAACTCTCTTCTATGGTATTTTTCATAGTGTGGTATTTTAAATTATTTTGTGGAAATTCTAAGTGTTGCCAATATTTTTGGAGGTTTTGTGTTAAAATCCTAGTTGGACTTAGAATGTGATAATATCACTTTGCTATAGTAAATTTGTTGTTCTAGGAGAGATATTCACCAATAGGTTCTTTTTCAATTCCTTATTTTCACATTCAAATGGATTCTTTTTTGAGTAATAATTGGATTTCCTAACTACTAGATTAATTTTTTCAAGGTTGTTTGAAACCCTCATTGGTATTTTATAAATTTAAGAAAATAATAATGTATTTCTCTACTTTCAATACTTTGACATTTATATAGCATACATGAGAGGGTGGCTTGCATGATTGCTAAAGTAGAGGGAAATATGCTAAACACATTTGTACTACCTTTAGATGCTAGAGAAGCCATAGATAGACTTCCATTAATGGAAGGAACTTTGAGCCACTTGACAATATTATAAAATTGGTCCTACAATGTTCATGTTGCTTTGATAAAAAAGGATAGTCTTATTGGTTATGTTATATAAATAGGTTGTGTAGGGAAATCCATGATAGTTATGGCTGAATTGTTAGTATTTTTGGATTCTTTATAAAATTTTAGTGGGGATCCTAGTTCAACACTTTTTTCTAGCCACCAAGTATTCTATTTTTTGCATAAAAATAGTTCTTTACCTCATTTTTTAAGTTTTTGAATTTTGAATATTCTATATTTTGGTGGTAAAGTATACCACATCCTTGTTTTATGACAATTGACATTCATATGAGGGATTTAATTTTAGCAAAGACACTTAGCCCTCAACCAAGGTGTTCACCTAATGACACATTTTGGTAGGAGGTCATGCATTTGACTCACATGAAGGACCCTTTGGAGGGATAAAATACTATTTGTGTTAAGTGTGTAGGGGATGTTTTTCATTCTTCAAGTGCATATGCTTTTGGTCACCATTCAGAAGAGTTATTCATTTGCATTCCTCATTGTCTTACTTGATAAATCAAGTTGTATAGTGGTATGGTGCTTGAGTTATAGTTCATTGCATTTAACAAGGCATGGGTTTGAATCCTTGTTCTTTTTAGATGAGGGTTTGTGGTAAAAAAATATCACTTTTTCAAGTGGTATAAAAAGATGACATAATCTATTTAGTTTGTGGGGGAAGACATCAAGCAGACTCCATGCATAGAAAATCCATACATCATCTTGTAAGTTGAGTTTTTTTGGTCTCAATGGCCCCTTGGGAGATGTGTTTAGTGAAGGTTGTGCCAAAAATTGGTGCCCAATAGGTCCATGGTTCAAATCCCTTCATAGAATTAACTTTACCATTAATTTTTGTATGGTTGATATGGACTTGGTGTTTGACATAGCATCATGGAGGAGGAACTTAAAAATTTATTTTCTAAAAAATCTTCACCACTAGATTCGAGACATATTGTATTTTTCTCATTCAATCATTACCTAGTCAGTAATAGACTTGTATAACATTATCAATATTTCAAGAAGGTGATATGTGGTAGATCCTAACTCATCAATTTCTTGTCTAGTGTCATGTACATTCAACATCCCTATGATTTCCCTTAACCAATTCAATAACACTTGGTGGCAATTGTTTTGCTAAAATACTACCTACTTGGCTACTTATTCAGTCTTATAATGGAACCCATATGGTTGCTCAAATAGTAACACATGGTAATTCATGATTTGCAAGATGTATTTTTTTTTACATAAATTAAAAATTTTTGGTGGCATCTTTTACAATTTTTGGGCTAAAATTTTGGAGTCCATAAATTTTACATATGAAAGCATTATGATCTCATTTCTTTAAATTACATATTTTTTATAGATCTTCACATTGAAATGTTATTTTTGGTCACAACTGCATGTAGGAGACTATAGTTTTATAGATATACAATGGATAAACATATGTCCCTACTTAATGGACCTAACCATGCCACCTAAAAAATCAACATAGAAGATCTATTACGGAGTAAGGGACTTCTCAAATATGTGAATTCTATGGTACCTAAGAATAGGTATATGTGTATATGATATTATATTGTATATGGGTATTATAAAACATTGGTGTGGGCCACATATAATCCAAGGTTGATTGTATTGTAATATTATATTACAATAATGAGTTGGATATGGTTTGAGGATTCAATTAGGGTTAGGGCTTTACCACCCCCAAAGTAGCATTAGAAGATGCATATATGAGGAAGGGAAATTTTCTAGAGCATTAAAAAATTTGGTTTTATTACAATAGTCTATGACCACATCACCAATGACATGTTTGTTCTTGTATTTTTCTGTTTGTTGTTGGTTTATGGAGGAGGATGGTTTATCATTCTATTTTCCTAATTTATTTTCACCTACCTTCACTTTACAAGGTCAATATCTATTTTCTTGGCTCTATCTATTGCATCTTCAAAAGAAGGCATATTAGAGGTTTCTAAGTAAAATGCTAATTGTTCCTATAGATTTGAGATAAATATGTATAAAAAATACTATTATGGATATTCATATTATATCCCTTCGTCTACCTAAGAAAGTGGTTGTGTTTTATTATTTGGCTTGTTTAAGTTGGTATGGGTCATTAATTATGACCTTCTCCTCAATATAAATTGAGAATTACTTAACAAACATTTCAACCAAGTATCTAAAGCTACTAAGGGAGTGTCTAGGTATTTGATAGTACCCCTCTAAAGCTAGATCACTTGGACTTTTAGGAAATATTTTTAAAATTAATACTTCATTATTTGACAAGTCACTACATGTTCTAAACAACCTAATGTGATTAATTGGATCCTCTTTCCCTTTGTATATTTTAAAAAATTATATTTTAAAATTTGGAGGTGAGACTCTACTAGTGCAAAAAAATCTAAAGGTTGATTACCAAGTTTCTCATAAGAATACCTTTGAATAGATGAAGATGTTTGGATAATAGTCATTTTTTGTTTCAATATCTCTATTTGGATAGTCATAGGTTGAAGCTTAGAGAAATTAAGATTAGGGTTTTAGGTATATTAGATCAATTGATTGGATATTTTGTAATGGAGGTTGGAAGGATTATTGTGAGATTGGTTGTGATAAGAGAATATGATATTGATAAGCCTATGGTTGTGATTTAAGAGTATGATGAAATGACACTGAAATTGATCAAAAGTTAGATTTCCCTAGTATTCATGTAATTAAGAAATTAATTTCACTTGGAAAATTTTGTGATGTTGGTGGTATGGGATTAAGAATGGGACTAATATTTTTTTAAGAAAAAAATTGCTTGTGGGGCTGCCTTGGTCTGAGAGACCACAACCAGGGGGTTCTACACCGTCAAAGTCACCCGGGAGTCACACCTAGCCCTGCCCGCACCAACATTATCAATTGGATTTTGGGTACCCAATTCAACTTTTTGGTAGGGTGGATATTCAAACCTAGGACCTCCCTTGGAGGATTGTCCTCTCCTCTCCAACTCACCTACAAAACTTGGGTAAATGGGACTAATATTTTGGTTATAATTAATATCAATAATTAAGTTAGAATTTTTATTGGGATTTATTTTATTGTATATTATTTATTTTGATGTCTAATTAAGCAACAACTTTGGATATGGATTCTAAAAGGTTAACCCAAAGTTTTGATAGTTTTAGTAACTTTAGTTATTTATAAGCTATATAAGTTCCCTTAAAATTGGTATATGAGTTTGTGAAACCATCATAACCCTTGGTGAAGATTTGTGCTTTCCAAGGTTGTTACATTAAGAAGTAGAAGTAAAATTGTAGGGTTAGTTAATGACACACTTAAGCTTTAACAAGATAACATTTATAGAGGCATATAAATATTCTTGTTGGATAGAATTTGGATAATCTAAAGTGGTGATTTGGGGCTAATCCAAAACCCCTTTATGAGGACTTGAGGGATCCTTTGGACTCTTTTTTATAAAGTCCATATGGCTCCTCAACACCTCTAAATAAAATGATCCATACTACTAGTTGAATTAAAAGTAACTCTTCTGGCTTCATCATAGGTTAGGTGAAATGGATTGCAAAGAATTGATTCCTCCTTAGATAGAATATAGGTAGGGTTACCCTAATTAAATAATTGGTTTTATACCTCCTAAATACTAGTGATGGGAGAATCAAGTTGATTATGTCATCATTGATCAATTCTTTCGATAATATAACACATTTTAGTCATAAATTTAAGGGCTTGCAAGGAGAAATGTATAATATTTTTTAATAAAAATTTATTTAATTTTAGAATTTAATAATAATAATATGTTTTTCAAAATTTATTGCTCCTTCTCTTGATATACAAATCATTTCTAAATACCTCAAAAGCCTCTTGATATACTACTAACTTCATATATACCTAAAACATCTTGATATACTCATTAGTATGTGAAATATTAGTGATATATAGAAGTAAAATTTGGAAATGTGGCATTGGCCAATATGTGAGAGATATCAAGACCCTCCTTATGACTCCCACTAGTTCACAATAATATACTCCCCAATCAACATAAGTACAAGTGAGACCCTCTATGGGTGGTTGGCAACCCACGCTTGCTATATACCCAATATAGCGAAAAGGATAATATAGTGGATTGATTAATGATCTAGAAGAGACCTAGTAGAACTATCACTTGATTATATTCTTAGTCGATGTTTTTAGTGTAATCTATTCTACACAAACAATTTTAATGGTCTTGATTGAGTTTTTTTTAAATTGTTTAATTTTTTAGATTTGTAAGGTAAGCTTGAAAAAATCTTATGGACTCACATGGAATTCACGTTGAGTTTACCAAATTTGTGTGTGGACTTTTTACAAATGGTTTAATGGGTTTGTTAGTACACCTTTTATTTTTGTAAATGGTGCACACAATATCAAGATTTTTAACTTTAATTTATGAAGAATCTATGTTGGATGTGTATATTTAATTTATAACACTAACTTAGGTCCTTACTAGACTTTGAAGACCTTATCCCTTCTAATTACACTAAAAATAAAAAAACCCTAGAAACCCAATTAGTTATTTCTGGGAGGATGCACGAATACAAGATCTATACTACACGCAATTTTATTTTCAAATGTAAGAAATAAAATATTTTTTCTTTTTATTCTTTGTTTTAAGAAATGAGGAAAGAAATATTTAGACATGCATATCTAAGCTATATGCTTTTTTATTTCTTCTAATATAGCTATAGATACATAAAAGTTTTGTATCTCAAAATCACACCCAAGTTTGGAACCATTTTATTGCTTTTATTGTAGAATGTTTGTAGACATGGTTCTCATGATAGGAAGGCTGAGGTGCAAAAACATAGGTCATAACAACTTGGTTATAGGATTTGAACATACATGGAAAAGTCATTTCTGATAATGGCATTAAAGCAAAGGATCTACTTTGATCTAGGATAAAATGGAGATGTTTAGAAATTGGGTTTATCAAAGTTAATTTTTATGGTGTTTTCAAAGGAAATCCAAAAAATCCGATGGAGGTGGTTTTCTATTTTATATAATGAAGGAAAAATCTCTCACTTTCGTAGAATCATATGGAAATTCAACTAATAACTATATAGAGGCTAGGGCATTTATTACAAGGATTAAAATACAATAGAAAAAGGATGGAAATACATTTCAATTGAGGAAAATTTACAAATTATCATTAATGCTATCAACAAAAAAGGATGTGGAGATTGGATAAAAAATAATATTATTGGAGGTAATATATTGGAAATTTGAGCATATTTATAGAGAAGGAAATCATGTAATAGATAACTTAGACAATCATAGTGTTTGATCTTCATCTTGGTTGAATTTAAATTTTAGAAGGAAACTAGCCAAGTGATATTTTATCTCTTAATCAAAATGATGTAAAGGAGTTGATTGTGGAAACATAGTAGTTAGAAGAAGTTGAAGAAGATATTTGATATAAAATAAATGAAAAATATTTATGATAGAAAGGCATGCTAGATATGGTTTAATTGACCTAACAATAATTGTAATATTTTGGATGAGAGTGACTCCCAATAGAAGTAACATATAATTTTTTTTAAATAAAGGGGTAAAAATTTATTGATAAGAAGACAAGATTACAGAGTATAGTGAAGCCCCCAACCAAGGCTCAAGTAAGCAACAAAACAAGCTAAAACCACTAGACATGGTCAAAATTTGAAGAAGACAACAAGAGAAAACCATATTAAGTCTAAAAATCCTTTTGGATGAACTCCCAAAGGTATTGAGAGTCCCCAAATGGGAGACTCTCCTAGTTATTCATAATCAAAGGATCCAAAAGCTCAAAAGCCCTTTTGGCCAAATAATCAACAACCCCATTCCATTCCCTTGGAATGTGCACAAAGGAGATGAATTTGAACTCTTCACTAATTTTGAGAATCTGAATGGCCACAGAGACCAACTACCAATTAACATCCTCCAACCTTTTACTATTTAAAATATTAACCAAAATTTGAGAGTCAAACTTGCAAATGCTCTTGCACCAACCAAGATAAAACCCCCTTTGCAAGGCCTCGAGAATCGTAAGAGCTTCCATAAAATTATTGGAGTGAACACCTTTATAAATGGAAAATAAAAATTTGACCTCACCAGTAGTGTCTCTCCCAACATCGCTAATTCAAACATGTCCAGGATTACCCCTAGATGACCCATCAATATTAATTTTTAAAACTCCTCCAGGTGGTGGCCTTCACCTACCATCTCTCCTAACTTTATCGCTAAGTTGAGAAGCCCTACTAGGGAAATAAGAGTTTCCTCCAACCCCAAAGAGACCAAGGGCCTATCGTACCTTCTCCTCCCTTGAATCCAAAAGAAGGTTCACATCACATTTGCTATGGATAATTTCCTAAACCATACCCAAGATCCTTTTCTAGTATGTTGAACATCAAAATGACTACTTTGAAATATCCAATGGTTTCTTTCGATCCAAATATACCAAATGATGCAATAAGGGCCCAAATTCCAATCCACCTGTAGTAAGGGGGAATTGGCTAGAGGTCTACCTAGACTAATCCAAAACTCTACCAAGGAGAGCACATGAAAATAAGGATGGTTCCAGGCACTCCACCAATGGTGCCAAAGGTCTCTGGCAAGGGATTATTGGAAAAATAAATGAGAAGGGATATCCTTATTATTACCACAAAGGACACAATTAGAGGGATCCTAAAATCCTCTTTTCCTCAAGTTATTCCAAGTGAGGTATTTATTCCAAGCTACCAGCCAGAGAAAGAAGTTACATTTAGGCCAAGCAAATCTACTCCACACCTTTTTCCACCATGTGACAGGGAGGCTATGAACTTCTACATATCAAGAACCTGGTAGCCATAGGCTATATATTAGGTTCCTTGGGATTTGAATTCCAAGCCAAAGTGTATTTACCCCTCAATTAAGAATAGGTCCTCCCCATAAGAATACGAGCAAGCACATATTTGTTCTCGACCAATCCCCCATGGGTCCATTCCTGTGTATCTTTCCACTTGTACATATCTAGATGACCAATAGACTGGATTATTTTAAAGTCCTCCACATGAGACCAACCCACTTCCAAAAACAAATGCTTAGAGAATGTAGCCTAGGATATTCATTCAATATAGGAGGGTGGCCATCCCAATAATCCTCCAAAAAAAAAGCATCTGATCTGCAATTGCAAATCTAGAACAAACCCTACTTAATTAAATTAGCCCTTCTTTTTAAAGTGTCCCAGATAACCAAACCTTTCCCAACCAATCTAACTCTAGGGATCTCAGCTTCAGAAATACCTCTCAAGTACTTGCAAGATAAGATTTTATCCCAAATATGATCTTGAGAAGTACACCATCTCCAATAAAGTTTTGTATACAGAGCCTATCCAGAAAGAACCACCTGTCACAACCCAAGCCTCCCTCTTGTACTGGCCTACAAATAGAATCCCACCTAACCAAAATCTATTTATATTGAGCAAGTTTTCTAGACCAAAAAAATTATCTTGACAAAGCATCATATCCTTAATGAAATGAGAGGGAGCTATTTGTACAAAACATATGTAAATGGGTAAAGCTTGAATAACAAATTTTAAAAGCAACACTCTACCTATAAAGGAGAGCCATATAATGGTCCAGTGATTCAGCTTCCTTCTAAACTTACCAAAATAGACTACCAATAATATCTAGGCAAAGGATGAGATGAAATCGAAATATCAAGATAAATGGAGGGGGGAGTCCCGACCTAAAATCTTAGAATTAGAGCAATCCTAGCTTGAATAAGAGGAGGGGTATTGAAGAATAAAATATAATACTTATCCTCATTAAGAAACTCCTAGAAAATTAGTGTTATCAACAAATTGAAGGTGGGAAAGAGGTGACAAACTACTATCCCACTTCCAACCCTAAATGAAACCATGCATAACCTGAGACTCGAGAAATTTTCCCAACCCTTATGCCATAATGATAAACAAATAAGGAAATAGAGGATGTCCTTGCCTCAATTCCATCAAGGTCTCAAATAACTCCGATGGCTCATTATTAACAAGAACAAATAATGAGGAAGAAGAAACATAACTCATCACCCATCTAATCCAATCCTCCTCAAAGCCAAAAGTAGAAAGAAATTTTTGAAGAAAGGACCATTTGACTTAGTCATAGGCTTTGGCCATGTCCAACTTAATAAACATATATTTCTCCTTAGAATTTTCCATCGAGTGAATAGTAGCAATAACAACCCCATACAAGATTTTTCGACCAGTAAAAAACCCACCTTGCTTCTCAAATATGATTTTGCTCAATCATATATTCAGCCTCTCAGCAATAATTTTTGTAATGATATTATACACAACATTGTAGAGAGAAATATGCCTAAACATATCTAGGGAATTAGCTCCTTATTTTTTGGGAATAAGCACCATAAAGGTATCATTGATGGCCCTTAGCATCTTTTTGTTCTTTTGGAACTCATGACCACCTCCATAAGATCAAATTTGATTAAATTCCAAAACTCTTGATAAAACTCAATCGGGAATCCATTCGAGCTGGGGCTTTCCATTTTTTCATATTGAAGATAACATTTTCTAACTCCTCAAGGGAAATTAGACCCCAAATGCTCATTCATTTCTCTAGAAACAATCAAGGGAATAAAATTTAGGATAAGCTTTTCAGCCTCTTCATTTGAGAGGGAGTCTTCCTTAAATAGAGAGGAAAATTACCTCCTAGTCTCTTCTAAAATATCCCTAAAAGAAGAGAAGGGCACCCTAATAATTCACAAGAGAGGAAATCGAGTTACCATTATGATGAACCTTAACTAATTTAAAAAATAAGGCCATGTTCCTATCTCCTTCCTAAATCCAATCCACTCGAGCTTTCTATTTCTAAAAAAATTCTTCCCTCAACTCCCATTCAGCAAGGTCTTTCACAACCTCAGATTCCTCAATGAGAAGCTCATCTATGAGTCCATGATATTTGATATTCCTTTAAGCTTCTTCCACCTTCATAAGAGCCACCAACTTAGCCAAGGAAAGTTTCCCAAAATTTAGAGTTTTCTACCTCTTCAATTTATGCTTAACGAGTTGCAACCACTTCATAAAGGAATACATAGCGGTGCCATGAGAAGGTTTTCCATTGGTATACCAGCCTCACATGAAATCATGTATCTTAGGATCCCAAATCCACATAATTTGAAACTTAAAGTAAGGATTCTTCTTTATCCCAAACTCAAGAGCAGACAATTTGATAGGCCAATGATCAAATCCCCTACCTTTCGAAATCATAGAACTAGCACTTTTATTATTACCAATCCAAAAACTAGAGATCAAAAAACTATCCAATCTCTTTGATATGTAATCTTACCTATTCTATTATGCCAAGTAAATATCCCATTATCCAAATTGATATTAACCAAGTTCAGGGCCCAGATATGAGCACTGAAGTTAGAAGAAAAATGTTTGATATGATCAACCCCACCATGTTTCTCCTCCAAATAAATTATAGATTTGAAATCTCTAGCTAAAATATATGGGTATAGGGGAGCCATACTTCTCACAAAGCCAATGTTCTTCCACAAATTCACTTTACCATTGTAATCAATAGGAGCATACATATTTGTAAGTAGGATAGTTTCACCAGATTCATTATCATGCCCGATCATCGAAATAGACCATCTACTGGAAATCCAAGTAAGAGGAGAGATATTAATTGGATCCCATAAATAAGCAACACCACCAGCATATCCAGATGCACCAATACACTGGCATTGACCCCTTCACAACTTGGGAGAAATATTGAACATACTATCAGTAGCCAATTTAGTCTCCTGAATAAATACCACATCTGGAGAATGAACACAAACAAATTCATGAATAATTTTTTATCTGGGGATGTTGTTTAACCCCCTTACATTCCATGAAATGATAATCATTTTTGAGGGTTAGAAAAATGGGATTCCAATTTTCTCACCAAGCCTGACTCCACAAAATTCTCCCCCATTTACTTAATTTTATCTTGGTCTTTCTTTCGACCCACCTTCATATTCTTATCTGAAGCACATTTTTTAATTTTTTTTTGTTGCAATCCCTACACCGTAGGAGTTTTAAAATACAAGGATAAATGCATCAGTATCTGAGTAGGAAAGGGCATAACTAAATCTATGTCACTTTCCAAAATAATTTTCCCTTCGGGGCTAGAACCATCCATACCACCTGTACTCAGAACCACATCCCTATGTTCTTCATTTAAATCCCCTAGATTTGATTCCTTAGGTTCCACCTCAAGAAGAGACATCTGATTCAGCCCTGTTATGTTTACATCAGGTATAAAAATTTTAGGTATCTCCATGCACTAATCAAGATCATCTAGTATCTCAAAATGATTGAGCAGAGCATCTAGCTGGCTATTCTTAAGGTCTCTTTTTGCCCTTTTTCCTTTGTTTCAGGGTTTTACAGGAACAAAGCCTTCCTTATCTCGATCCCATTCCTTTATTGGAGCTTTTCCTTTATCCAAATTTTGTGCAGATTGAGAGGTACCAATATTTGAAGCCATAGGTGGGACAAACTTAGGGCATTTTATTTGCAGGTGGTCGTATTCATGATAAATCTGACAATAAAACAGAAGAACTTCATAGTCAAGTTGTTGAACCCATGTAGTCGATTCAAATTGTATTTCAACAGAATATAGAATAGAATTATTTAAATTAATTTTGACATAGATACTGGTAACAAATGTTACCTTTTTATCCATCATCTTTTGTTATGGTCCAACCAGCTTCCCAAGAAGGGAAATCATATGCAAGATATCATTTCTCCAGAATTCCAATGAGAGCCACAGGAGTCGAACGCACACTGGAACCCATGATGGTCACTCCTCTAACAGGTTGAAATCCACATTTTAGGTTTTAATAAAGAGTTCCACTTGTTACAGAAATAGGGACCCCATTCAAATTTTTTATTACAATCCGCAAGGCAAGATAAAACCACCATAAAATAGCTATTCACACTCAACATCACCTCCATGTCACCTTCAGGGTTCCAAGTCTTCCTAACCCAAGCCTCCATAAAGGGAAGAGAAATTTGGATGCCCATAAATTTACCAATAAGCACATGCTTGGTTAAATACTCCACATCTTCCGCCATCGAATCTAGTTGAACCACTAGAATCGGCTTGGCTTCACATCATTCCAAACATCCATTGTCCTTTCACAAGCGATTCTCAGCATGCAATGGGAAATCCTGTTTCTTCCAATCATTTTTAGATGAAAAACATCACTAGCATGCATGCTTTATGACAGGCCCGATGCCATCACAACATTCCTCCAATTGTTCAAACCTTCTCTAGAAACTTCTTCCATCTCCTCCACATATAACTTATTTTAAAAAAGAAGCTAAATAATTATTTTTTTAAGTTGACCTACTATATTTTATCTCTGATAGAAGAATTGCATAGTTGTAGCACAAATATATGCATAATAGCACTACAAAAACCACTAAAGAGATTTTGCAAACATTGGAATTGACTATGCTTTTATATAGAGCACAAAGTTTGTTAAAAAATTAATAGATGAAGTGATAAAACAAGATAGAATAGAATAAAAATAGAAAATTTAGAGATCCTAGGGAAATATTTATTATATGCTCTATAATTATGAATATTTCTAAATAGATGATTAAATTAGCTTCTCCATTCTTTCTACTTAACGGTATGGGAAGTGTACCTACACACTCTAAAATTGAAATGCATTAGGTTATTTAAGTGTTTGCCTCAATCAGAACACTTGTTTAAGAAATGTTTGAGTGTACCTTGGAATGGGAGGGTTGCATGTATTTATCTTAGATATATAATTTTTGGTTTTCATAGACAAGAGTACTATTATAACAATAGTGCTACAAAACTTGCTATTGTGTTATTGTTGACACTAATTATATGCAATGAATATTGATAGATTTTTGAAAATAAGTTTTAATATGCATAAGATACAAGGTGCAGATATCCAAATTTAATTGAAATACATAGTTTACTATACCCTATATAATATAATCAACTATTTTTACCTCTAAATTAAAATGGATAACATCAAGAGAAAGATTAATGATTAAATTATAATTTGATTCATAAAGAATATTATAGTTAATAGAATATCTCCTAATTCCCAAAATACAACTTATCCTATTGAAATATCTAAGGAATCAATGTCATAATCAATAATATGGGGTTAACTATTTGACACTTCAATCCAAAGAACTATCGTAATTGAGTGTTTTTATTATTTTTCTTGTGCTAACATTAGCAAACTTGCCATTGGACCAATAAGGTGTGAGACAATATTGTACTGATCAAAATTATATATATATAAATTAAGGTGTAGGTCTTTGGTTTGAATAATAAACTATCAACTATCTATTTGGGTACAACTCTCAAATACCTAACTCTAACTAAATTACATGATGTAATCAGTTTCTAACCATTCCATCCTTATTACATCATACTTCAAATAGGAGCAATAATCAACAACTTACATAGTTCAAAAATATCATGGACTAGGACATACACATTAGTCCATGGTTTACATCATCATGAATAGGGACAAATCCAACTACTCACCTTGGTGGGATTGATCCCACTGAACTTAAAAAATGATAGGAGCAAACACAACTATCCAATATTTTACATCATAAATGTATAGGGCTATCCATCTATGTAGATGCAAATAGAGACACTCGTCTATCTTCAAACCTCTATGATTAGGGACACACTCAACCAAATCATAGGTATAATACTTTGCTTATGAATAGGGACACACACAACAATTTAAAAAATCATATGCAAATAGGGACTCACTCTACTATTTGTAAAATAAATGATCTCCATTTATCATGAGTGAAGAATTATCTTCAATAGAAAATGCAATCTAATTTAGTCTTCAAAATGAATCATAGTTGGCTCAACCATATGACCCACCATCAAACTAAATAATATTTTTGAAAATTTGTCTTCAAAAGTCTTCAACATATTTATTTTAAGGAACGGTTGCACAGAGCTTGAAAAATCCTCTTTGACAAGTATAAATATTCTCATCTTTCACAACAAGATATTAGGACCAAATAATTATTTTTTCTCTTTTAGATAGTCACATTAAACCTTAATGTCTGCACCAGTAAAAATGTTTAAGTGCCTCACTTCCATGTGAGAGCATTCAATCCTTAACCAAAGTATCATATAAAGGACAAAATATCTCATATTACAAAGAATGTGGGATATTGAATATGCTCTTCTTCCAACCCATCATGACACAAGCATCTTCTTCTAAAATAGAAACATAAGAAATATTCTGTCAACATTCACGGGTGATAAAAAAAATACCATATCACTATCTTGTCACTTGCATTTAATAAGAATAACAAGAAAAACTATTTTCAAAGGCTTCAAAGAGCCTTCGCATGAATCATGTGGGATTTATTTATTTATATATTTGCCTCCTTTCCATTTTTTAATGGTGTTTTTGTACATGTAATAGACCAATAATTTTCTCCTAGTAAACTGCAGGTAATAGGTACTTTTTTTTTAACTTATGGGATAAGCCTATAGCTGAAAATACTTCACTAGAAGTTAAATTTCAAATGACACATGCATTTATTAGATTAAAATATATGACCCCCATGCATATTTAGATGACTTGTTTCTATATAGGCCAATCAATAAATGACAAAGTCAATCTTTACTTTAGATGACCCAATTTTTTATTGCAACTCCTGATGGCTCTTATAGATGGAAAGTTATGTGACAATATCAATTTCTTCAGATGAAATTTGTTCTTCATACTATAGATCTAAACATCATCTCTTATCTAGATAATATTTCTAGCTCCAGACAGTAGTTGTTCTCTAGACAACATCTCTAGATGACAAATCTAGGTGAAAACTCTAGATAATAGCTCCAGACAATAACTCTAGACAATAGTTGTAGATATAACAACTCTATATGACATCCATAAGTTATAAGTCAACTATCACCTCCATAATGATCTTCAAATGGGAAATAAAAGATTCTTTTTGTGTGTTTGTTAAATAGTGCTTCACATTCTAGTAGGACTCCACATCTCTTCTACATAGTGGCACATTTATTGCCAAAATAAATAAATAAATAAACTAATGGTACCTCATTTCTAGCAAAAACTTAGTTTGTTCTTCATGTATGTCTCTTATAGATGGCCTAATATTTAGATAGCATTTCCTTTTCTTATGCATTTAAATTTACTCCTTGCTTAATGTAATTCCATCACAATAATCTCCTTATATATTCTACATGGCTCCTATAAATTATCGATGCATTCAATATTTGAAAGTAGTGTCATTTATACCTATAATAAATATTTTAAATACATAATTTTTTTGTGTTGGTAAAGCAACACATTTCTAAATGGCATGTTCTTCTTCTTTGTAGCATCTCATAAACTTGATCTTTTCTTTTACATATGCTAGGAATGATAAGAGCTCTGATACCACATTTTGGACCAGCAAGGTGCTAGACAAGATTGTGTTGATCAAAATTATGTATATATATATACAAAGAAAGTGTAGTGGTTGGTTTAAATAATGAACTATCAACCACCTATTCGGGTAATAACTCCCAAATATCTAATTCTAACTATATTACATGATGTAATAAATTCCTAACACCTACAACTGTTGTAGTCTGATACTTATAACTATAACACATATAGATTTATTTTTTTAACACTAAATACTAAAAGAAAACTTATTTAGATGATGTCAACTAGTATTAGTGATAATATTCATAAGCTAAAATTATCATGCAATGGAAAATATTACCATGTTATTGAGAAAATCTAATAATAATAACAATTACAAATATAATTAGTTAGAGTAGAATACAAATATACAATAAAAAATCAATCACTTTTCAATCCAAAATAGATTGAGATACTCACTTTTGGAGTCTTCTTCAGGATCAAGGCTTATATAGCCTTTTTTCAGTATCAAGGCTTTTATGGCCTTTTTTCAATATCAAGGCTTTTTTGGTCTTTTCTTCAATATCAAGGCTTCTATGGCCTTTTTCAAGATCAAGGCTGCTATGGCCTTTTTCTTCTATATTTAGGCTTCTATGGACTTTTCTTTTGGATCAAGGCTACTATGGCCTTTTCTTCTTGATTTAGGCTTCTATGGCCTTTTCTTCTTGATCAAGGCTACTATGGCCTTTTCTTCTTGTGTGAAGTTATCAATTTAGTAATGGAGATCTCCAATTCTAACTTCACCACAACTCTTTTCCATAAGTCTTCTTTCATAGTATTATTTTCTTGGATAAGGAACTAATCTTTGCACTATGAAGGCACACCAACATTCAAGCAATGAAGTTGAAGTTTCTTAGATTTTCATTGTAGGAGGAGTCTCAATATTCTGAGAATTAGTTTCCTACAATAAAAGAAACTTTGGAAAATAGTTAAGAAATTTTAGATATCCTAAATTATCTTCACTAGTTGATTTATCAGTCTAGTGGATTGAATGTTGAGTCCTAGTTTTCATGAGTTTTTCTACAACTTTGTGAAAAAGACTCTAGCCATATGTAATCTTAGTATTTCTGAAACTAAGATTTCTTTTAGTCCTCACTTGTGGCTCTCCCTAATTCTACCACCTAGACTCTTTTGGTATTTTTGATAGTGATTGGTCCAACGATGCATCGGGTTGACAAAAAACTCAGGATCAATGATAATGGTGGTTTTCCTATGGCTAGATCTATCATAGCTCTAATACCACTATTAGCTTTTTATTTAGTATGCAATGGGATATAGCAATTACAAGATGTATAAATAATATAAAAGAAAGTAAATCTATGAGATGACTAAAATATGCTATAGGTAGAAATTATGAAAATGAATACAATGTAGCTATGGAGGAAATGAACACTCCATGAATAATGTTACCGAACTACATTGCACCCATATCCAATATGGGTGACTGTATCTATGCTATGATATGCTATACTTTTTTATGATGATTATCAATTATAATGATGTTATTACAATGAGGCCATTATATAGAAAGATAAGTTCCTTGGCCAACACTCTATCTAGCTATGCAAGGGATAACTTGCACATATACAACTTGCACATTGACACTTGTGCATTTATTACATTGCATGAAGTAACTAGGTAAATTCCCCCTAAAGTAATCTAATGTCCTAAGTATGTGCCTTGGTAGGTGCATTTACATGACCCAAACGATGTAATATAATCTATTTCTAATAAATATTGCAGAGAAAAAATGCACTACAATAGTGGAAGACTTCCACACTCATGAGATTATCTCTTTCTATGCTTGTATTAGATTGCTTTTTCTAATGCATGCACCTACCCTTTACTTCTATGATTCCTCCTTTTCATCCTTCCTTCCTATAGTGATCCAAAACTTAGCCTTTTCACTTAAAAAAAAAATTACTTGAGGTGATTTTATCAAGAATAATCTCGTGTTCTTCCCTCAAGCCTCCTTTGAGCTAGCCATTTTGGCTTGTAACATTCTCTTTAGAACATTCTAATTATTAAAACACTTAAGATATAAATAGAGCATGGATTGTTAATTCATTAATACTCTTCTCTTTTTTGAACCCCCATAAGGTAATTATCTCTTAATGTTTTAACATTAGAATTAAAATAATATAGTAATTAAAGTTTCCTTATGAACTAATTTTAATAATTCATTTTATTAGTTTTCAATTGTTAATATTAATTATTAGTGTAGACACCAAATCCTAGCCACTTGTCCACCATCACCCTTTCCCACCATTCAATTGGCCATTCCATGCCTTTCCCACCATCCAATGGCCCACTTTAGCCTTTTCCTATCATTTTCCGACCCCTATTTGACTTATTTATGTTTATTTTATATTATTTATATTTAAATATAATATTTTATATTATATTCTAATATATTTATTATAAAATATATATTTATAAGCCAATTAACCTCAACCATTCGATCTGATCTAATCTCAGCCATCCATCCTCCTTAATCCGTGTCACACCTAAAGTTTAATATCAGTCCTTGGATCCACTTTAATATTAGCCACATGATCAAAAGTGTTAAGCTAAAACCCTAGGCTTGATAATAAATAGGAGCATTCTCAATGCTCAACCCTTGAATCCTAGAACTTTTGCTAATTGGTTCAAACTAGCTTTGATTGGAGCTCTTGCTTTCTGAGTGAATTCGACCTACATTGCCTTAGTTGTGCCCTAGCATAGCCTCCCCCAAAAACCCTAGCTTGCCCTAGGATTTTCAAATTCCAGCCATCTCCGTAGCCCATTTCTATTGTTACCATTGTCGTTCATCCATCGAACCCTTCGCATCCCCCCGATCTGATTTTGCATATATAACCCTAATTTGTAGGTGTTATCGAGTGCTTGCCTCATCCCACAGGTGTTTTCGAGCACCTACTACATTCTGCAGGTGTAGCACAACACCTGTTGTCCCCATAGCCATAGACCAGAGCTTGCCACATAATATCATCAGGTGTTGTTGGTGCACCCTACCATCAATCTGTAATAGAGCAACAAAATAGCAAAGTAAGTATTTTATGCATTTTTATTTGATGTTATTTAGATTCTACATGTTTTGTTTATTTAGATCTAGGGTTTTTAGTTTGCATTTATGAGGGTTCACACTGTGGAACCCTCATTTTTTTTTCTAACGGCTCTATGTTTGTTGTGTGTGTAGGATCAGGTAGCATTCATCAAGGATTATTGAGTAGCTACTGAAGCTAGAGTGGCTCGATTACGGATAACCAGAAGCCCACTCATCCTGTTGGAAGCAAGATACATTGGAGACACTACTTATTTTGTAGCTAGGGTTTTAGAGAACCCTAGCACCTATATTTATTGTATCAAAATAAGTTCTTTGAAAAAACATATTGTAACAAAGGAGTTTCTTAGCTCCCCTCCATTTATTGAATAAAATCATCTTTTGTGTAGTCTCTTGTTCATTGAAATTATTTTACTTTCATATTTGTTTTAGTGTCATATTTTCACTTCACAAATGGTGATCATGGTGGGACCCCACAAGGGTTCTACTTTCTAATTTACTTTTTTGTACTAATTTCATTTTGTTGTTCCATTTTATAGGGTTTTCTGGAGCGAAAAACCAGTCAAAATCGTCGGTTAGGGTTTCTAGAAGGTCTTGTGATAGTTTACAGATAGGTGCACAGGTGCTCTATGACACCTGCTGATCCCCATAGGTGCTATACTATGCTTACACATGTACTATACTATGCCTATAGAGGCATCCAGCTGCACCTGGCAGTGATTTGAAGCAGAGCTTAGGCTTTCCGGTAAGCCCTGCAGCCATTCTATTCAAATTCTTGTTTTTATGTATTTCATTATTTCACTATTTATTTTCAGATTTTAAGCTTAAAACGAATACACATTAAGTAATATAGAAATAAATTCATTTTAGATTGCATTTAGGGCATCTGTGCATTCATTCATCACATATTTTGAGTTTTCTATTTTGAAAAGAATTGCAAATTCAAATAATTCCTGCATCTTTATGTTTGCATTTGAAATTAAAAAGCATCAATTAGAATTTGCATCTTAGGAGTTAAGGGTTGCTTATTTTATTTATCTAATTAGGAACAATACTTAAATGCAAAAATTATTCCTGCCCTTGGGTGACTCCTTTGGCAGAGAGGTGGATGAACCCTCCGATTGCTATCTAGGTAGGGGGTTTTAAGTGGTGTACTTCACACTCTTTAGAAGAAATTTGCATTTATGTGTTGGATTCTAATTTAGATTTGTGAAATCTATTACCTTTAACATTGTTTGATCACAATAAAGAACAGAAAAATTTAAAATTAATCACACACAACATGTTGCACTTTAAATAGTAGTGGTTGGATTTCATCACCAACCATTGCTTGAGATTTGGTGATGGTGGCAGTCATTTCCATCCACCAATATCTACCCTTAGACACCTTAGGACTACCCCCGAGCAAACTTGTTGGATTTCATCACCAACAAGAATCTCGTTGCCCCATCCAACCATAGTTTTTCACCTTTATTTTTCATTAAGCAATATTAGGATACATCAAACACACAAAACTATCATTTCTAAAAAGAATTTACACTAAAAAGAGATAATCAATGAATAAGGTAAGCCACACAAGGTGAAACTTAGGATTGATTGTTTTCTTTGTTTCTAAATTCTTTAGCTTTATTTTTAGTTTTGGAGATTTAAGTTGACAATCCTAAAATTGCATTTTGATTTAATTATTTTATGGTTCTAACTTGAAATCAAACAAAGATATTAAATCAAAATAATTTAATGGAAAATATAACAAACACACCCGCTACTTCAGTAGCCAACCCTTCCAATTCTATCCAACCTAGTCCATCTAGGCCCATTCACCCATCTCTCCTATAGGAGGGATCCATTCCCCAAAACATTGAGTAGCCATCCACCCAAATTGACATGGACAAGGTAGAAGCCATCTACAGGTCTTCTAACTATGTCCTAGAACCCATTAGCCAAGACTATGTTGAACAACCAAAATTGGCTACATCCTTCCCATCCAACCCCACCCGAGGATATCCTAATTCTGCTTATGAATATGGTATGCCCTCTTCTCCTAGTCCATCCCAACAAAATCCAAGTGTTTTTAACACTCATCCTCCATATGGCTATACCCAAACCCATTCCAATCCTTTGTATGAGGAGTATGTTAATGTTGCCTCATAGGTACCAACCTCCCAAGTTGCCACATCAAGTGCAACTTGCCCCATGCCCATTTCCTCCAATCCATCCACATCCATACCTTCATATTCTAATCTATCTACAGCCTTGTCAATTTCTTCCATGTCCGAACAAGAACTTCAGGACATATCGGGTCTCATGAACAAATTGCTTCTACAACATCAAAATGCTAGACAACAAGTTCATGTAAATCCTATGCTTCCTGTAGCTTCAACCCAACCAACCATGGCCAACCAAAATTCCACTTGGGTACCCCAATATTTGGTGGTGTCCATCCCCAATCCACCTCCAATTCAAAATCTAACCCCTCCAATCACAATTTCTTCTAGCCAACCCAATCAATTCTTCCAAAATCTTCCTCCTCATCAATATTCTCCTTCTCTCAACCATAAATCTTCCCCCCATCAATTTCAAACCAATCAATTCCATCAAAACCATCTAATCACTCCCCAAAATTTTTCTTCTAGTCCATCTCCAAATCATCAGGTTATCCAAGTCTTCCACATTCTTGGGGAAGATCTTAGGATTCAGGCCATGCAAAAACAAATAGATCAATTGATGCAAAACACTCTTGGCATGTCAAGCCAAAAATCAACTTTAAGCCAACTGATCCATCAACCAATCCATCCTTTGGTACCATCATCACCATATCCGATAGACTTTACATTACCAAAGTTTGATAAGTTTAGGGGAACTAAGGACCCTAAGGAGCATGTTAGCTCATTTGTTCACACATGCTTTCGGATTCAAATCGACAATGCTCTCATGCTCCAAATATTTCCTCAAACATTAGGAGGAGATTCCATAGAGTGGTTTAATTAACTACCAACTCATAGTATTTATACTTTTGAACAATTGATTGACCTATTCCTTGAGCATTTTTTCCTAAACATCAAAAAGAAGGTTTCATTATCAGATGTATACACCTTAAGACAATGGGATGATGAACCTATCTATGACTTTGGAAACCGTTGGAGGGCAGTCATTACCAAATTGCCATTCTCCCTCCCAATGGATGAAATCATCAAATTATTTACCAAGAGTTGCTTAAAACCCATCTCTTGGATGCTTCAACTTCAAACCTATCGTTCATTTGAAGAAGCCTTAGCATAGGCTAGCGTCATTGAGGAGATAAAAATCCAAGAGGACGTAATTAAGCCTAAAAATAAAGAATGGTAAAACAAAGGCCAATTTAGAAGCAATCAATCAGGCCAAAATAAGTCATCACAAGCCTCTTCGGCTAGTCCATCTAATCAAGTAAATCAAGTGGTGATGAGCCAACCCATAATGGCTCAACAACCCATGCAACAACCACAATAAATTGCTTATCATGTGGTCCCCTCGATAACTCAAGCACTCACAATACAAAACATAGTGCCAACTATGGAAAACCCCTCCCGTCGACAATATGCTTGACCCCAACACCAATACACTCCTTTAACGGAGTCATATTATTCCATCTTCCGAAGGTTGTATGAAACAAACAAGTTGGATTTGCCATAAATCAATCTTGATGACCCTACCAAACGTAGTAGAAGTTATAAGGAACATCTATTTTACCCATACCATAGGCAAAATGGTCATGATATCAACACTTGCAATATTTTTAAGAACATCATTCAAGACCTCATAGACTTGGGGGCCATTAAGGTAGATAACCCCCTAGCTCCACAAAATTAAAATTTGGAAATTTTTCAAACACCTCTTCCCAACCATGAAGAGGCCCAAACTAATGTAGGAGGTAATAATCATCACACACCTCCTAACCAAGTTAATCATGTCCAACATTACCAAAAATTTTTAGGAGCTATTCCATGTGGTCACAAGAGGTCAAAGGCAAAATCAACAAAATTCCCAACAACCAAACATGTCACAACCTTCAAATCCACCACCCATTCAAACCTCTCCAAATCCATCCCCGCAAATCCATATTTCTAGTCCACCCAATCAGCCCATCCATCATCCTCTAAGGCTAGCAGTATCCCTAAGCAATCGGTTAACTACAAGTTTGAAAATGGCTTCAGCCAAATTGTCCATATATGAGCTCATCCAACAATCCCCTAGGCATAGAGAAGCCTTAATGGAAATTCTTAAATCCATTGAGTTTGAAGCTCAAGACTCTAATGCCTTCAAAAAATTTGTAGGGAGCATTAGAACATGCATGGAGCCATCCATCACCTTCTATGACTTTGAAATAAAGTTAATGACCTCAAAATCCATAGATCCTCCATTGCATATCATGGCACTGATAGACAAAAATCCATTTAAGAGAGTCCTAATTGATATTGACTCATCCATAAACATTATCACTACTGCTGCCCTTAGCAACCTCAAACTTCCACCTTCCCATATTTCCAAGTCCTCATTCACCCTCAAAGCATTTAACGATGCTTTGTGTACCATAATTGGCACTATTTTTTTGCCCATTGAAGTAGGGGTCATAATATTGCATACTATGTTCCACATCTTGGAAGGGGCCATGGCGTACAATGTACTCCTTGGTAGACCTTGGATGAGGGAGATGAAATGTGTTCCATCAATTCTCCACCAATGCTTGAAATATGTTCATGATGATCAAGTCCATTGCATCCCTATGGATGTAGAACCTTTCAAGTATTGTAATTTCATTTCAAACCCCTATGAATCCATGTTTCCTTCCACCCACCTATTCTTATCCCCATCATCTTCAAATCCATCAACTTCATCTTCTAATCCATCCATATCTTCTTCCAAAGCTCCTATTTTTGAGGAGTTACCCATCACCAAACCCCCTCAATCATCCATTTCTTCTTGTATATGTGGTCAAGGTCAATCCACTTTCACCACATCATCCACCTCAACCACTCCTTCTTCTATAACCATTTCTTCTTCATCATCATTGCCTCATCCACCTTCTTCTAATTCCAAGCCATCACCCAATCTTTCTCCATCAGCCGATGTTTCACAAGTCAAACTTTCGGAGTGTGAAATATTCAACTCCCCTCCACCTTCCATGGCCCCCTCCAATCTTGATCCATCCATTTCCACATCATCCACCACCTCATCCCAAGTCGAGGTCCACATCACTAGTCCTAGTATTGGTGAATACGTGGTCCAAGATGTTACCATTACCCCACTTGCCATCCCTACAACCAAGGATTTTGGTCGCCCATGTGACCCTCCTTTAACCATAGGTGTTGTCTACGATATGAGTTCTACTCCTAATAGTATTAACTTTTTCTATGGAGGGATTGATTCCTCAATTGAGGCAAATCCACCCGAAGAACCAAAAGAGCCAAGATGTGCCAACATACAAAATATGATGGGATTTCCATCTCGTTACTTCCATATAGTCAATTGGTAAGGTCAAGGTCTAGGTTCCCATGAACAAGGGATACATGACATAATTGATTTCCCATATCGAGGAGCACATGATCATTCAGGCTTGGGATATACCCCACTTTCCTCAACCGCTTCCCTTGAGCAAGCCTTCCAAAGGCTTAGCCTCAATGAAGAAGAAAAATCCCCCCTTCCATTTTCCTCAACCACTTCTCTTGAACAAGCTCTTCAAGATCTTAGCTTCAATGAAGAAGAAGACCCACTAATTTTTTCCTACCCACTTCTAGATTCCGATGATGAAAGTTATGAAGAGTATGAACTTATGTCCAATGCTTCTGATGATTCTAAAGAGGAATTTCAGCCCATTGTTCCCCTTACCCAATAGGATGAGTTTTACCTCAGATTGTTTCCCATCCATCAACCCATATTTCGCTTGCTTCTTCCACAAGAACAAGCTGACCCACCTGGTGAACCACCCCCACTTGAGTTCCATTGAGCCATTTAGCCAAGCCAAAATTTGTAACATATGTATATAAACAAAAATTCAAAAAAAAATAATAATAATAAAAACATTCAAAACAAAACAAAAACAAAATCTTTCTTTGCATGTACATAGCATTTAATTTCATGTTTTTTTGTTGCTATCCAGGGTTAACAAGATTCAACATCGGTTCCAATCCAATCATTCCACCCATCCATTCTTCCAATCCATATCTTCTCCTACTAAGTCAGTATGAATCCTATTGACTTATTCACCCCACTCCGCAATCCATACAATCCGGCTAAGCCAATTCCAATTGACATAAGCCTTGTTGACATGGACCAGATTTCTTCCCCACCCTCCTTTTTGGAGTTTGTCCTATCTGAGGAATTGTTAAGGGCTTCTGCCAACTACATTCCTCCTTCCCCTCCACCTTCACCTCCATCTTCTACCAAGAATCCTGAGGTCTTTTAGGTAGAGTTAGATGACAATAAGTAGGAAGATTTGGATGACATCTTAGATAACATTCATCTGATCCCAACACCACATCAACTTGAGGAAGGTTCACATATGTCTATTGAAGATACCATCTAAGTGAAACTTATTTCAAATCCTAACAATCCCCAAATTGTCAAGCTTGGAAAAAGCATATCATCTGATGAACAAGATTATTCTCTCAAAGGTGAAAGGGGGTCTCTGCCAAAGTCCATCTTCATGAATTTCAAGTAGGAGATCTTGTACTTAAATAAAACCAATAAAACACCAATGCTCTTATGCACCTTCATGATAAATTCATGGCTAATTGGTTAGGTCCATACATAATTTCCCAAAAAGTGGGTAATGGTACATATAGACTTGCTGATTTAGAGGGAGTGGAGGAACCCAAACCACTTAATGTTATCCATTTGAAGGAATTTTATTGTTAATATGATGTTTATATGTATATATATATACATGGCTAAAAAAAAAAAAACAAATCATTCACATAGGCATGTTCCCATTGCATACATCTTACATTTAAATATAGGTATCTTTACATTACATTCATACATACTGCATACATATTCCATTTGCATTCATTCCACATGCATTCCACTGCATTTTACATATCATATGCATTTCACTACATTCCTTCATTTTGCAAATTGCATTCATCCCATCCCACGTTCAATGATATTTTATAGTAGTGATGATATGGCCAAAATACAAAAATTCAAGTTTCCATAATTGGGGGTACCTATTTTTTGGCATTTATGCAATTTTCTCCAATATCATAAGCCAACAATCCCATTTGTCAAAAATCATAAACCCCAAGTTTTCAGTCACTCAGCCATTACTAGTGTGTCTAGAAACCTCCAAAAAGATGTCCAATTTTCTTTAGGACCAAAAGCACTTTTTCACATTAAGAAAATCTTGAGTCTTGTCAATTGATTCCAAAAATAATCTTGCACCAACCACACTTCTTCACATCTTAAAAATATTTTGAGTCAAAGAGGGATAACACCATACTTGGGTGGCACCTTGAAGTGAAAAGGGTATTCCTCGCTTGTCCTATCATGCAACATAGTCCAAAATAAAAAATAGTGGTTCTCACCACTATCACAGTTGCTCTCCAAATATAAACACAAAATATAGAGTAGTAAGGATAGGGTCACATTCTCATCACACTTCGGTTGAGAATCCGATTCCCCAAAGCTCTAGCCAAAGTTCACAATTTCTATGCACACACCATAGATCCCTAAAGTTGTAAGGATCATACTACATTTCCCTCAGAAAGTTATGTAGTCATCCCCAAGGCCTAAAGATCAGATCATTGGACTATGGAGTGAGTCTCCACCAGGGCTATAGATGCTTGACTGGCAGTGGAGTAAGCTCATGCGGGGTGACATGTCTCTCTTCCAAAAAGAGAGACCTCTGACCGCACATACGGACAAGCTAGCTTCTTGGTCCTCTCCATAACAGGTCATGCCTAATTTACTCATAATGGGTTAATGAACTTCACATGCACACACATTGGTTCTTGATTTCCTAGGGTCATTGTCATGCTCAAGATTTGGTACATGAACTTCACTTGCACACACATTGGTCCTAAATAAAGTTAGACAACATTTAGTGAGTTTGGTTGATAACACTAGTATGTTTGAGTCTCTAAAAATCCTGCAGTATTCCATATCAACATCCATATCTTCTTCCATATCAACATCCATATCTTCTTCCATATCAACATCCATATCTTCTTCCATGTCAGCATCCATATCTTCATCATGGATCAACCCGCATAAAGCCACCAAGTTTGGTGCCCCCAATTGCAAAAACAATGAACAAAAATGGCCAACAAAATTCTGAACTATAAATGATCATTCGAACATCATGCATTCCTCTCATATAGTTTAAATTCATTATTCATATACATGCCATTGCACTTGCATTAATCATCCATATAAGCACTACACATACATATCATAATTATCTTGCATTAATCATCCATATAAGCACTACGCATACACATCATGATTAGCTTGCATTAATCATCCATAATATATTCATAAAACATGCATTGCATACACACAAAACATTCACATAAAAGATAACACAAACATAAAATCCATGTATATATATAAAAAATATCACATGTACAATGAGTGCCAAAAAGGCTACAATGGAGCACCAAGGCTCATATACAAAAGTGCATCTAAGCACTAAGCTAATGTCCATGAGAGGACCCCTAAGACCTAGTAGGAGCCCTAGACCTAGAACTCTACCTAGATGTTGTATGCCTCGATGACTCAATCCTAGAAGATGATGGAGGATCCGGCAAAGGAATGTGATAAGCCATGCACAACTCCTCCAAAGAGTGTGCATAGGTCTCACTAGCCTGTAGTCACCACAAGTCAATCTGATGACGATGCTCTCTTGCCAATATCTCTGCCTGGAGCCTCATGACCATCTCCTGATCACCCACATCAGCCCTATCTTTCGGTCGCTCTACCTCCATTTAAGCTATGGTAGCCCGCAACCCAACTATGATCGCATCCCATCCTGCTAGAGACTCCCTATGAGCCTCCAACGTAGTCTCTCACTCCTCATGAAGCTGCTCCACCTCAGCCCAAAGCCTAGCCACCTCAAAGATCTCCCCATATCCTCATCATCCTCCCTCTCATCCTCTACTACCTCCACCTCGGGAGTCTATTGGGTCTCTCCCTTGATCACCTCTGACTCATCGATCACTGAGACCTCATCCTCTTTGAAGTCATCCTCGACTTTGTAGCTACTCGCATCCCCACCCATCACCACCTTTGGCACCCATACTAGTTGGGTACCAAACCATGCTGCATACTCAGGAGTCACCCCGACATCATCTAATTCTGGGACCTCCAACTACTCGTCATCCTCTATCTAAACTCTCCATGGCTCTGCACATGGAAGCCCCACCTCATCCCATCGATGCTAGTACATCACTGGCTCATCAGGCACACCCTGAGGCAAATCGAACTGCCTCAACACCCGTGAGTACTAAAAGTACTCCACCTCCTCATCTCTCCTCCCAACCAACCACCATGCCTGCCTCACCCATCATAGCTGCTCCTCATCACCCTCCCACATGGCTCCTCACCATGGCCTCCATATCACCTAAGCCAAAGTCAACCCTACCCACATATCTCTATACCATTGGCTGGTATGCTCCTCCCGACTCGACTACACCTCCTCAACCACTGCCCATCTCCTAGCATAGGGCTCACCCATCTGCCATGCCTAGCAAGGTAACCCCTCTGGCCGAGCTACACTGAAGTGCTCCCATGCCCAACACTAAAGAAGGAAGTTGCATCCAATCCCCTTCCTCCCTCTCTATGTAATCTCATATAGCTCCCGGTATAATTGCGCCAATAACGTAGGAGCCCATGCATACGCCCTTGGATTGGTGAGTAGGTCACTCACCAATCCCAATAGGTTCCAAGGGAACCTACACCCCATGCTATTGGGGAGCACTATGTTCGCTAACATGAATATGATCAAGGTCAGGAGTGCATCCAACTCCTTAGCCTTGTACATGCTCAAATAGCAAATCCCCCCATCTCCCATCCTCACCTCCCGCCATCGATCACCAAACATCTTCATCATCTCCACCTTCCTATCATGCCCAACCATCATCTTCACACCCTCTACTGGCACCTTGAGGATGTGGTATACATCCTCAAGTGTGATAGTAGCCTCCCTAGTTAGTAGCTGAAAAGTCCCCCTATCCGAGTCCCATCTCTCTATCAAATATGAGAGATATCCATCATCCGCCCTCACCACATCCAACCGAGCCACTCCCTCCAAACCCACCTTCATCAAAAGCTCCCAGTCACCCTCCGTAAGCTTCTTCCTCATCTCGGGAATGAGAGGAGAGAACCGATGTCGAGGCTCTATCTCCCGCAACTGCAACAACAAAAATTTTACATTAGTATTAATTTCAAAAAAAAAAACTTCAAAATTTTTGCACAAAAAGAACAAAGTGTTTTTCAACATTATCGAGGCAAATCATGCCTCAGCTCCACCAGCAGCATTTGCGCCCTCTGTCACCATAGCTCCCATGTAGATTTCCACCAACCTCACTTCCCTCACCAATTCACTCCACTCCTCAGGTGCAGCTTCACAAACTCTCAAGTGCACAAATGAGCCTCAAAATCTACCCTACAAGCTATTTATAGCTACAACAAGTGCACTCAGGTGCAGGATGGTGCCTATGGTCCATAGGCACACACTGGTGCCTGCGGGCACACCCAAGTGCAGTCGGGCACCTGCAGAATACCACAGGCACAATAGAGCACCTGGCACAAAAATGACATGAAGAAAAAAGTGATCAAAATAGTAGCTTGCCCCCTAAAAATCTCACCAAATTTCATCCACACATCATGCACATCATAAAATCAGATTTTGTGAAAACAAAAATCATTTTGCACGCATATTTTTTGAGCACGGCACAAATTTGTAAAATGCACAAATCGAGTTACAAAACACATCAAATGAATCCAAATTTTCACAAAACCAACACTCATCTCCTCCACTCCATATTCTTCATCATCCCACAAATTTTCATGAAAATTGGAGTTGATTTGACCATTGAATCAATTTTTTTCCCCCAAAAAGTGCAAAATCAACCACTAAAAGCTCTAACATTTACAAATAGACCCCAACTTTGGCAACATCATCACATTTCTCCTATCACATTCTTCCATCAGTATTCTTCCATTATCATAATCCACCATTAGTTCTTCCAACACGTGTCAAATATACAAGTGAATCTCGTATATAGTGGTTTATTCTATATACTTGGTGATTGTAGCGATTTGCATCCATGCAATTCGGTAAGATGAATAAATTACCATAAGAACACTTGGTCATCATCATCATCACTTATCTCCTTGATTGAGATCACAATCACATTTGGTACTTCACATTTTGAGTGAAACCTTGCCAAGAACAATTTGCACAAAAGCAGTCATTGATGTCCTTTTCCGTGGGGCAAGAAAACATGGATAATTAATATCACAATCACTCATTCATTTGACCATAGTCACAAGACAGGTAAGCCTGGTAGGTTGATTGGTTCCATGATGGAATTATACGAAGAGTTTTCCACAGTCACTACCTGGCCCCTACATTGACTTTGTCATCCTGCATCTTCATAACCTGCATACTCAATGATGCCAATAAGGCATTTTCTTCAACAACATTGAATCACCCCAAATTTGGGGTAACCACATTTGATTTTGATCCTCCCACGATGGGATACATCTTACATGATCATGACATCCACATTTGACACAACCCCCTCCCACCATTGGGGCAAAAATGGTATCACATTTTACATCATTCATATCATCCACATCATATCACATTTTACATCATTCATATCATCCACATCATATCACATTTTACACCAACCCCCTTCTCACCATTGGGGAAAAAATGGTATCACATCATTCATCATTTGCACAAATTTTTCAATTGGCTCATGAGATTCATCCATAATCTCATTCACCAATTGAGGGGGTAAGCTACGCAAAATCTCAAAATTTCTTTATTCTTTTGTCTTCAACATTATTGCTCAAAAATCCAACAAGAGAGAGAAGTTGCTTCTGCGCCCAAAGCCCAACCAGGTGTCTATTTTTTTGCACCATATTGTATTTCATGCAACATGGTACAAAAAGAGGCATCTGTAGACACCAAATCCTAGCCACTTGTCCACCATCACCCTTTCCCGCCATTCAATTGGCCATTCCATGCCTTTCCCACCATCCAATGGCCCACTTTAGCCTTTTCCCGCCATTTTTCGACCCCTATTTGACTTATTTATGTTTATTTTATATTATTTATATTTAAATATAATATTTTATATTATATTTTAATATATTTATTATAATATATATTTATAAGCCAAATTAACCTCAACCGTCCGATCCGATCTAATCTCAGTCGTCCATCTTCCATAATCTGTGTCACACCTAAAGTTTAATATCAGCCTTTGGATTCGCTTTAATATTAGCCACACGATCAAAAGTGTTAAGCTAAAACCCTAAGAAAACCCTTGGCTTGATAATAAATAGGAGCATTCTCAATGCTCAACCCCTGGAACTTTTTCTAATTGGTTCAAACTAGCTTTGATTGGAGCTCTTGCTTTCTGAGTGAATTCGACCTACATTGCCTTAGTTGTGCCCTAGCATAGCCTCCCTCAAAAACCCTAGCTTGCCCTAGGATTTTTGGATTCCAGCCATCTCCGCAGCCCATTTCCACCATCGCCATTGTCGTTCATCCATCGAGCCCTTCACATCCCCCCGATCTGCTTCTGCATATCTAACCCTAATTTGCAGGTACTGTCGACCGCCTACCTCATCCCACTGGCATTGTCGAGCACCTATTGCATTCTGTAGGTATAGCATAGTGCCTATTATCCCCACAACCACAGACCAGAGCTTATCGCATAAGATCATCAGGTGCCACCGGGGCACCCTACCATCAATCTACAATAGAGAAACAAAATAGAAAAGTAAGTATTTTATGCATTTTTATTTGATGTTATTTAGATTTTGCATGTTTTGTTTATTCAGATCTAGGGTTTTTAGTTTGCATTTCTGAGGGTTCACACTGTGGAACCCTCATTTTGTTTGCTAATGGCTCTATGTTTGTTGTGTGTGCAGGGTCAGGTAGCATTCATCAAGGATTGTTGAGTAGCTCTGAAGCTAGAGTGGCCCGATTATGGATAACCAGAAGCCCACTCATCCTATTGGAAGCAAGATACATTGGAGACACTACTTGTTTTGTAGCTAGGGTTTCAGAGAACCCTAGCACCTATATTTATTATATCAAAATAAGTTCTTTTGAACAAATATATTGTAACAAAGGAGTTTCTTAGCTCCCCCCATTTATTGAATAAAATCATATTTTGTGCAGTCTCTTGTTCATTGAAATTATTTTACTTTCATATTTGTTTTAGTGTCGTATTTTTGCTTCACAATTAGCATTGATACTAATATTCTCAAGTATTAATGTTACCACTCAAATTAATACTTTAATAATGCTTATCCATAACTCTAAGCATACCATCAACAAACATAAGTGTCATTCATATCAACAATGTTACACACCATTGTTTTATCCTTAAGTGATGAGGCCTGGAAATACCTCCATCATAGCATGTTTTGAACAACTAAAACTTGCCTAAAACTCTATGATTTACTTTATATACTAGTTAAGTTGATCTAATATTTTGTGTATTAATTATTTGCATGATTGATGTGTTTGGAATATTATATGCTGATTTTTACAGTTTTTGTGTAGTTTTATGTCACTTTGCCATGACCTGTTACATAAGGGATATGCTTAGGCTGATAGAAACACTTTACTATTCTTATTTTGATGTTTCTCAAGCATTAATTTCTTTGAATTTAGCAAATAGTGCAAAGAACTATTACTATGCAGTAGAAACTGGTTTTCCTATGTAAATTCTAGCCAACTACCAATGAATGGCAAGGCATGGAATTCACACATGAAGAGGAATGAAGGCTATTGCAATCTAATCCTGAGGACTAATCCACCTGAGAAATGCAGCTAAAATAAATTGAAGAGTACATAGTTGGTCATTCCAAAGATCTTCGGATTGAGAAAATACAGTCTCTTCGGATTGAGTGAATATCTTTGGATTGAGCCACTTAGCTCCGGATTGAGAACAGAAAGCACTTTTTGACCTGTTGATTGATTTTTGATGATGGAAAAAGGGAAAGAAGGCTGAGGAGGTTAAAGGAAAATATCTCCCATCTAAATTTGCCATCCTTGTCATCCAAAGCCACAATTTATGGAAAAGATCCTCTTCTAGGATAAACCTAGGGAATACTGTAGAATAACATGAATTGATTTGTAGAGTATATTTTATGTTGTAATTAGATTTTAGGCATCTATAAAAGATAGCTCCCATCCAGGTTGATCTAGGAAGAAGAAGATAATAAGAATAATAATAATAGTAGAAATAGTAGTAGAGAAAAGATAGAGAATAAGTGAGAAAACTAAAACTGTTACAGTTCTGTAATAGGTTTTAGCAACATATTTGTAATCATGTTCTGAATCAATAAAGTACAAGTTTTTCTATTCATTCTGTTATGTTTGAGTGTGAGTAATATTTATAGAGAGAGGAACTCATACCTTCTTCTAGAAAAGGAGGTTGGCCACTTCCAGACCTAGGAGGAGGACTAACAGACAGGTTTTGTTCTGATTTTACTACAGTAGAATAAGTTGTGAAACTTGTCAATTTCATTCTTTTGTAGTAGTTAACATCCATTTTAGTCCTAATAATTTATTTTCTATTCAAGATACTTTTGTGATGTGATTAGCAGTAGATCTGATTAGTCTTTTTGCTTTCCAACAACTTTTCAATTTACTACAATTTCCATTTCCAGCAATTTATAGTTTTTTGCAATTTTCTTGCATTATTGTTTTTGCTGTCAACCCCTGCATAGAAGATTGACAACCTTCTATTATAGAGTATTGATAGGACTTAATTTTAGTTTTCATTATTGCAAGAGTAAATAGACTTTCATTTTGCAACTATAATTAGGTTTCCAATTCTACAATTGTAACTAGGGTTTTAATTCTGCAATTTAATCAGATTTCATTCTTGCAACTGTAACTAAGGTTTCATTTTTATAATCAACAATTAGTTTTCATTCTTGCAATTAGATTAAATTTCAATTTATGCAATTTAGAGGTAGAAGAGACCTAAAAACCCCCACACAATCAGTTCCACCAATAAGACTTGTTGCTCCCAATTGACCTTAAATTATAGCCCTGTTCACTCCTTTCATAGATAGCCTTGTACACTGCCCTGGATTGATAGATTCATTGAGAATTAATGATGTGCTTAATGACAACCCATAATTTTGGTGCCATTGCTAGGGAGAGTGTTGTTAGAAGGTGTCAACAGTTCAATAGTTGTTAATTAGACTAAGTTGTGAAAATTTAGGGTAAAATCTAAATATAACAGTTGGTTAAGTAACAATTATTGACTTATAATTTATGTCATTAAGGAGTAGGCATGAATGAGTAGGCCTAGGGATGAAGAAGGTAAAATTATCCAAAGAGATCCCTGGCTTATTCCATTAAGAAGATCTTCACGCCTAAGGGGTGAATCACCTGTGTTTGAACTACCAGAAAAACTAAAACAAAAACCACCAGCTTCATCATCATCAGAATCTCCTGAGCAAGAAAAATTACTAGACTCATTATCAATAGAAGGTTTTGGACCTCTTGAGAAAGAAATTTGGATAGGTTTAATTATTTTTGAAGAACAGGAAATTATGGCAGAAAGAGGCAATCCATATGGGGATGACCAACATGGTCGTGTCCATAATGATAAAGATGATCAAGATGTGCTCCAACCTCCTAGAACATTTGAATATCCTATTCTTCTGAATCCCACACAGAACTCTCCCATGAAAACAATCTCACCTTCAGTGCTTCCAACCTTCTGAGGTGTTGCATCTAAAGATCCTGATCAATTCCTGTTTGAGTTCAAAGTAGTGTGTCAAACCTATGACTATATAAATGATAATAAAAAACTCAAGGTTTTTCCTTCAACACTCAAGGACTCAACATTACGCTGGTTCATGAGCTTACAACCAGATTCCATCCAAACCTGGGATCAAATGGAGACTATGTTTTTAGACAAGTATCAAGAGTATTGTCGAGTAAGGAACAAGAAATATGAGTTGTTCAGAATTAAACAAGAAGATGATGAAACATTAGAAGATTACCTTGATAGATTTGTGTTTATTCAAAGAAGGTGTGGACTAGGAGAACCAGAATTGTGCAAAACCATTTTTCTAAGAGGATTACAAGATGAATCCAGAGAGGTATTAGATTTGATGGGAAATGGGGATGTAAGTACTCGTAATATGGATGAGATTGTGGATATTTGCAAAAATTACTCTCGCACTAGGCAGAAAAGAAATAAAAAGAGTACAAATGGCACTGATGTGAAGGACCTAATAGAGGAACTTGCAAATTTTAAGATTGATATCCTGGTACAATTAAACATAGCTCTAGGAGAAATGTATGCTAAAGCAAAAACCATAGAACCTTTAGCAATTTATTGCCCAAGATGTAGAAATAAACATGCCTTACAGGAATGTCCTCTAAACAAAACATCCATTTCTAGCCATTTGTAGTATTTGCTCAAAAGGACATTTGACTGACAAATGTCATCTGCTACCACAACTAAAAACTATCCTAGAAACTCAAATAGAAGAACTCAATTATGTGGGACCAAGACAAGGGGAAAACTTTCAACAGTATCAAAATACCCCTCATTTTCCTACAAATTGGGGAAACAACCATGGAAACATGTCTTGGGGACAGTTAGAACCACCCCAACGTCCTTGGAATTATTCTCAATGGATAAATTCTCAAGAATGGCCACAGACAGGTTGGAATAATCCATCTTGGAATCAAAACTAGAATAACCCATCATGGAATCAAAATAACCCACCATGGACTCAAAATCAAAGTAATCCATCTTGGATGCAAAATCAACAACAGTGGGGTCAACAATACCAGTCCTATCCAAGGCAGCAAAGAAATCAAGGTCAAACTCAGAATTTGCTGCCTGCACCAAATCAAAATTTTCAAGGAAAACCAAATCAACAAATGCAACAGGTGAAACAACCTCAATTACCAGCTCAACCTGTAATAAATCCAAATAACATAAGGCAGGCAGCTCCTACCTATATGGTTGATTTTGAAGGAAATTCAGATATGCAAATTCTGGATTGTAGCAACATACAACTACGTTCAGGGAAAGTTTTACCTAAACCTGTTATAATTGAAGTGAAATAAGATGAAATTCAAGAACCTATTGAACCAAGCAAAGTCAAACCAACAATGGAAAAAGAAGAAGAAAAAATAGAACCATAGGCAGAACAGTTACCTTCATCAGGGATAATTCCATACCTTGAGAGACTTAACACTACAACAGAAAATTTTGAATCAGAGTTAGTGAAAGAACTCAAAAAATTAACCATATCACTGCCCTTATTGCAATCCATTAAGGATATACCTATGATTAAAAGAAATTGTCCAAGATTTGTGCAATAGAAGAGCAGGAAGAAAAAAGAAAGCATTTCCTAAAATTGTTCATGTTGAAGGAAAGATAGTTGATCTCTTGTCAGGAAAACTAGTACCTCCAAAGTATAGTGACCCAGGAAGTCCAGTTATCACAATGATCATAAGCTTAGTACCAATATCAAATGTCTTAGTTGATCTAGGAGCTGCAATAAATATCATGACCAAGGATACAATGGAACAATTATAGCTCAAACATCTCAACCCCACATTCACAATTTTAGAAATGGTTGATAGGTCAGTTGCAAAACCTGAAGGTATCATTGAAGATGTCCCTATAGAAGTTTCTTCTTGGGAATACCCTACAGATTTTTTGGTTTTACAACCAAGAAACTCAGCACATGGCTATCCCATTATCCTAGGAAGACCTTGGCTTGCAATTGCAGCAGCCTTTATAGACTACAGATCTGGAAAAATGACAATTTCAAATGGTATTGACCTAAAACAGATTTCTCTATATCCTCCTGCAAGACCTTTAAGCAATTTCATAGGTCAGTTATGGTTTCCTGACTCAGCTGAAGAACCAGAAGAGGTTATTTCCACACTAGCCACCTTGGTAGTAAGGGAACACACAGAAGACCTCCATGACATAGAAATTTTAGAAAATGAAACAGTCCTAATGAATGTTCTGCATGAACAAGGGTTAGAAGAGGAAGCAACCAATATCAATCAATTGCTAGTGAGAGAAGAAGGTCAAAGTTCTGAAGAAAGGCCATCTATACCATCACAGGAAACATCTGTTTCACTACCACATGGGTGGCACCATCACTTGATCTTCCCTTCTCATTGTTCCATACAGGATATGCTTCCATCATAAATCAATGAGACAGAAACTTCTTATGTCCTCCCATATCATCATTGTCCTCTTAATTCCCGAGTCAACAATTGTAAAGAAGTAAATTCAGTCCTTCCAAATACAAAACAAATAGAAGTCCAACCAGGAAAATTTTTGAACATAAATAGCCAGCTTACTAGGTAGGAGGAAGAAAACTAGACAGGATATTGGCCACCTACAAAAGAGAAAATTTTAGCAAGGATATTGGGCTTTGTTGTTTGATTCTCGCTATGTGGACTTCCCTAGAAAACTAAGGACTAGATGGCTTGGACCGTACCAGATTGAAGAAGTATTTGACAATGAAGCAACTCGCCTCTCTCCCATTGATGATTCATGAAGAAAGTTGGTAGTGAATGGACATCATCTTTGAGTGTACCATACACCTCTGACTAAGGAGGAGTTCTTGCAACAACTTGATAGCTTGGATGCACAATAGGTAGAAGAGATTCCCTCTTCCACCATAATTGCCACAGATTGAGCATAATCATGGATTTCAAGAAAACAAAAAAATAAAAAAAAATCAGAAAAATTAGAAAACAAAAAGGATGAATAAATTTTGGTTGTGAATTCCTTCATGGGCATAATCAGAATCAATAAAAAAAAAAATAAAAAAAAATGAATAACTCAGTAGTGAAAACCTTTTTCTAAGGCACTACTGAGTTGGTATGCATGAAAACCAGTTTTCTGGCATGCATAACCTTGAAAATTTTTGAGTCACCATTGTACAAATTCACCAACTACATTTGTTTTTGAAGTATTGCAGTAAGCCTCAGCAGAGCATCAACAAAAGCAATCATCTTTCAAAAAACTTGCATTAACTTGTTTTAACCAGGTATATGTTTCTTGCACTTTTCTCATTGTAAATATTTGATATATAGTATATGACAATTAACCATTAGTATAAAAGTGATTCATAAGAGTTGGCATAAGCAAAACATGTTTTAAAATAAGAATGTTGGTTTCTGTTGTATCTTCGAAATGACTGTTGCATTGTATCTATGGAATGATTGTTGCATTGTATCTTTGGAATGAAGCTTTGTCTTCGGATTAAAAATTGTCTTCGGAATGACAAGTCCAACCTTGTCTTTGGATTGAAAATTATCTTCGAAATGACAAGTCTAGCCTTGTCTTCGAATTGAAAATTGTCTTCAGAATGACAAGTCCAGCCTTGTCTTCGGATTGAAAATTGTCTTTGGAATGACAAGTCTAGCCTTGTCTTCGGATTGAACCTTTGTCTTCAGAATGACAAGTCCAGCCTTGTCTTCGGATTGAAAACTGTCTTCGGAATGACAAGTCCTGCTTTGTCTTCGGAGTGAACCTTTATCTTCGAAATGAAATTTAATCTTCGGAATGAGCACTTAATGTTATGTTTCCATGTGGCATCCAAGGAGGGAGAAAAGACACGATCAGCAAAATTTTTGACTCCATGTGATCATTGACACATGTCAGCTGGTTCGCGATGAGATTTGTCTCATCTCGAGGAAGTATGAAATCATGGGGAAAATAACTAATAACGTGCCACCACCGTTCGTTGTTGATAACCATGCATGTGGGAAAATCGTGCACAGATCAGATGAGCTAAGGAGATTTGATGGCAAGAATGTTTGTCCAATGATTGATGGATAGGTGTCCAAGTCAAAAATAGGGAAGCGTGCCACTCTTCATTTTGAAGAAGTAATCACTGATGCAACATGATTACAAGAACTTATTTTTGAAGAAGAACAAAACATTGCAAATCCAAAGAGAAAACCCTGTAATTCTACAGAAACTAGAAACCAGTGACCTAGCGGACGGTTGTAGCAGCAGAGGTGAGCAGTATTTTCAGCACAACAAGAATAGAAAAATGGGATGAAAGATAAAAATGGAACCAACAGATACTACCATCCTTCGAGAGATTCCATAAGTGTTGCAAATTTTTGAAGATGGAGGGTTTATGCCATTTTTAGAAAAATTCGATGGAAGCTCTGAAGATTTGGCTACCGAATTTACCCGCACATTCAGAAACAACAGGGTGCACATCAATGACATGAGAATTAAGGTAACCCCTGAATTTCTTAGTCAAATTACTGAACTTCCATTAGAGGGTCTTCAAATTTCTAGAACTGGCAAGAATACACTAGCAAACATAGTTAGTCAATTTCTGGAAGAAGATGATAAAGAACTAGAATACTTGATAAATAACAACATGTGTAAGGGTGTAAAGAGGACCAGCTTGCAAAAACCCTGGGATGAAGTAGCCACATGGGTAATCAAGTTTTTAACCTATGAAGGGCAGTATGTAGTTTTATCAGGGCATCATTTTAAAATTTTGAACCACCTTAGACATGGTAGGCAACAACTTGAGGTTAGGGTAAATATTCCCCTATATCTACACCAGGAGCTGCAAAACATGGTAAAACGCTATCAGGAGGGAAAAGGGAGCCCTCACCACCATGGTCTTATCAAATTGGTCTACAAGCATCATTTCAGAGGAAACCTAAGAAGATTTGATAGGTTTTAATCTGCTCTGACTGATGTAGTCTTTGAAAAAGAGGATGAGGAGGAAGAAGACACAGATGCTATTGTAGAAGAAGACATAGATTCTTCGATGTTGTTGCAGAGGAGGAAATAGATGTTGTTGTAGAGGAGGAAACAAATGCTACTACAGATATTGCTGCAAAAGCAATAGAGTACCTTTCCCTAGAACCTTCAACCTCACAAACTAAGAGAGGGTTTGGAACTGGCAACAAAAAAGGAAAACATAAGAGGGTCCATTTTTTTGAGAATATTGTTGATCTGATAGAACAAGGGAGTGAAGTTCCCAACAAAACTAGAGAAGAGATAGAAGTGGAAGTAGAGGAAATTCCACTAGAACCTGATACAATTCCTACAACCCCTGTTGACACAAGAAAATAGAGTAAGAAGAGAAAGTATACACCAAGAACCAGGAGGTCTACAAGACTCCACCTGAAAGAAATAGAAAAATAGATGATTGAAGAGGAAAACAACCAAGGTAGTCTTGATGTCACATAAATACAACCAACCACTATAAATACCACCTTGGAGGATTTTTTAGAATTTCTTGAACAGTTGGTTGAGGAAGAGTCTGGACAAGACAATTTTGAAATTGATGCAAACTTGGATGCAATCATAGATAACCTTATGGAACCTTCTGAACAGGACCGAACAGTTGAAATAGAAAGTGAGATAATGGTTGAGCAACAAACTGCAGATAATTTGTCTACATCAGATTCTAAATCAGAAGAAGAGGAGGTGGACATTGCAGAATAGTTGAGAGCAGCCAAGAGTGTGATTAAAACACAAACCAGATGGGTTGAGGAGAAAGAAAATATCATTGAAAAACATGAAAAAAGAATTACAGAGTTGCAGTAGGAAGTGGAGGAACTAAAGAGCATACTGTTATAATTTGAAAAATAGTCAACTACAGCAAATAATGAGGAATAGTTGGCTCAATTACTAGGATTATCTAGGGCAGATAATTCTTCCCCCTTGATAGAGGTATCTTTGGATGAAAACACAAGAGCTCATTTCGAAGTAGTGCCCTTCCATTCTGAAGCAACACCTTCTCAATCTGGAGATGCTCTAGAATCGATTAGGAGCCCAGAAAAGAATATATGTGGAGAGTCACAGCAGTTATGTCTACAAGAAACACCAGCACAGGAGCATTTTGAATAGCAAAATGTAAATAATCAAGTAAGTGCTCCTATGAATAATATTTCTGTAGAAGTAGGGATACAAGTAGAATTTTTGTCAGATGTCCAACCAATGGAAGTAGCAGAAAATTGGATACAAGTAGAATTGCTATCAGATGTCCAACCAGTAGAAGTGGTAGAAAAAAGGGTACAGGTGGAACTATTGCCTAAGTTTCAACCTGTAATTAGACCACCCAATATTGTATCCCTGGAGCAGTATAATATAGATATTGCTAACTGGATGATCAAATATGAAAAGCTTTCCACACAGGTTGAGAAATTGAAATTGGTAGGAAAATAGCTGGAGACAAAGGACACAGAAATTAGTGCATTGAATGAAAAAGTAACTAACCTGTGTCAAATTGCTAAATTTTTGGTTCAATTCAGAAGACCTACCAGGTTTTACAGTCTCATTCTGAAGGAGAGATATCTAAGATGGCAGGTTATGAGAATTAGCTCAGGTCTCCCCTATAAACTGGAAAAAGCTAAAGAGTTTTTGGAAGCTTACTTCAATAGTCCTACAGAGCAGAAAAACTTGTTATGTGAGTTATTTCTGCATAGCTTTTTCATTCCAGAGGATGTAGATTTCCACCCCCATATTTGCATAGGAGATGTGCAATTGAGAGCTTTTATGTCTACCTTACAAAATTAGTTTTACTAGGACCAAGAAAAAAGGTAGAATAAGGAAATTGAATTAAGAGTTGAATTGTTAGTCAGAGCAATTCAGCCAAATCATCCAATTATCACTAGACAACATTTTCTCATGATGAACAGGGACGATATCAAAAGGATGTATTTGAGAAATTTGAGGGACTGTGTAACTAAATTCTAGAATTTTTATAATGACAATTTTGTTCCAACTTAATGACATAAATTATAATGACAATTTTGTTCCAACTTAATGACATAAATTTTGCAACTGTAACTAGGGTTTTAATTCTGCAATTTAATCAGATTTCATTCTTGCAACTGTAACAAAGGTTTCATTTCTGTAATCAACAATTAGTCTTCATTCTTGCAATTATATTAAATTTCAATTTATGTAATTTAGAGGTAGAAGATACCTAAAAACCCCCACACAATCAGTTCCACCAATAAGACTTGTTGCTCCCAATTGACCTTAAATTATAGCCTTGTTCACTCCTCCTTTCGCAGATAGCCTTGTACATTGCCCTGGATTGACAGATTCATTGAGAATTAATGATGTGCTTAATGACAACCCATCATTAAGTAGGTAGCTCCCTTTTTAATATAGTCTAATGCTATCACCAATCTATTAAGGAGACTTATTACATAGGAAACTTCCTGACCCATTGGTGTGAACATTAAATAAGCATAATTAAATGCATCTACATGAAGGGTATTTTTGTTACCATGAGCTATTGATGAGCAAGTTATCATCATCATTTCCCAAAATATATCTCAATTTATATGGTTATCCTCATTGATCCACTAGTGAGAGTACTTGGTCCTGCAACCATAATTGCATCAACAGTTACATATTCCAAGAGTAGCATCAAAGCATAAATTATAATTACCCAATTATTGACATCATAAAATAAAGTTATGTATTAAACATTCACACCAATACAAAATTCATTGTCAATAATGAGTTCTCCCATTTAGGGTTATTACATACTCCCCCCTTGGGCTAAACATAGTCCTCTATATTTCTTGCTAGAGTAACATTTTTTTAATTCAAATAAGTATGGAAATTGTTGTCTTATTTCTTCAATATTTTCCTAGGTGGCACAATTCTTAGAATACTAGTCCCACTTGTGACTGGACCTTACATTGATCTAGTATTATTTCCTCAACATCTTTGAAAAAAACTCTAGAATCCTTACTGGTCTCACCTTAATGGTTGAGGGATCTTCCATCTATAATTTAGAAATATTCCACATGTGGGTAGGATCAACAACATGTTTCCTAAGTACATATATGTGGAAATTATCATGGATCTTTAACAGGTTGGGTGGTAGAGCAAGCCTATAGGCTACTAGACTAATCTTATCAATGATCTCAAGAGACCCAACATAGTGAGGATCCAACTTAGTTGACTTGATGGCACTTTTCATGGGTCTGACTCTCAAGAAGAATCTATCCCCCATATAAAATTCTCTTGATCTTTTCATGTAAACATAGCTCTTTTGGTGATCAATCACTTCCTCGAGCCTAATCCATATAGCCTTGAGCTATCCCTCCATCTCTTTGATAGTGTCTAGCCATATCATCACTCGATCCTCTAGATTATCCCATGAGAGGCGTTCTATATCTTTTGCCATATAATGCTTGAAATGGGGACATCCCCAATAATGCATGGTAACCATTATTATATGCAAATCCTACTAGATGCAAATAGCCCTTCCATTTGAAATTTTGGTCCATGTAGTACATGCATAGCATGTCCTCTAAAACTTGGTTTACCCTCTCATTTTGACAATCTATTTTTGGATTATATGTAGAAATAATATTCAGATTGGTGCCCATCGCACTATGTAGAGCCTGCTAGAATTTTGATGTGAACCTGAAATCCTTATCTGATATGATCATTTCAAGAAACCCATGTAGCCTAAAAATTTCTCTGGTAAACTTATTTTCCACCACTGGTGCATCGTCCTTGATGTTCCCTAGTATAAAATGTGCAACCTTGGTCAAATTATCAACTACTAACAAGATTGTCTCATGATGGCACCTAGTCTTATATAAACCCATAATAAAATCCATAGAAATTACCTACCATTTTTGCATAGGTACATCATGTAAATATATTTTTCCTATTGGATGTTGATGTTCTACCTTCACTTTGTGATATTCTAAACATCTCACAATAAGACTAGTGATATCCTGCTTCATTCCAGCCCAAAATAACACCTTTTTCATGTTTTCCCTCATTTTTGACCCTCCTAGATCAGTAGAATGGGAAGAATTGTGTACCTCTTGCATAATCAATCTCCTTAGATCACTAGTTTTGGGTATAACTACCCTATCCTTGAAGCATAAAAGTCCATCCTTCACATTGAAACCCTTATTCTCTTCAATATTTCTCTTAGTTTTATCTCAAATTTCTATGCAATATGGGTTCTAAAGCTACATTTCCCTAACCATATTCATCAAGTCTATATGACTCCAAGTCGATGCAACTATGTGCCTTCTCCTACTCAAGGCATCTACAACCTTATTTTCTTTCCCTTTGATATACTCAACACCAAAGTTGTATTTTTCTAAGAACTCTATCCATCTTCTCTATCTTGCATTTAACATAGGTTGCCTACTTTGTAGATCATGCATAGCATAGTTTACCTCACTAATAATATCTCTAGACCTTTAGGGCATGCACATATGCTGCCAATTCTAGATCATGCATAACATAGTTTACCTCATGCTTCTTGAGTTTTCTAGACTCATAGGTTACTATAGCCTCTTCTTGAGACAATACCCCACCCCACCCAAGAGGATCTGGTATTTTGAGAATCAATGTTGTTATTAACTTATTATTTAGAGCCTCAAATGTGGCCTCACACTTATCTATCCATTTGAACTCCTCCCCATTTTTTTGAGGATTTGTGATAGAATAGGTACCCTTAGAGTAATTTCTCACAAAAAAATATAATAGCCAATGATTCCCATGAAACTCTTGACTTCTATCACATTTGTAGGTGAATGCCAACTTAATATAGCCTAAATTTTCTTTGGGTCCACAACAATTTCCTCTATCAAGATGATGTGTCCCAAATACTACACTTATGAGGTATAAAATTCACACTTGGATAACTTCCCATATAGTTGGTTCTTCCTTAGTACTTCTAATACCAACCTGAGGTGATGGTCATGTTCTTCCTTAGTACAATAATATATCAAAATATCATCTAGGAATACCAAGACAAACTGATCTAGATATTTTCTGAACATACTATTCATCAAATTCATAAAATTTTCTAGTGCATATGATGGCAATACGGTAAACTCATAATGCCCATATTGGGTTTTAAAGGTTGTCTTGTGAGTATCCTCTTCTAAAATCCTTAATTTATGATATCCTGTTCTCAGATCTATTTTTGAAAATATGGTAACACTCTTTAGCTAATTGAAGAGGTCATCTATCCTTGGTGAAGGATACTTTTTTTTAATGGTTACCTTATTCAACATTCTATAATCTATACATAGTCTCAAAGAGCCATCCTTTTTTTCACAAATAGCACTAGAGCACCCCAAGGTGACACACTTGGTTTGATCAAACCCTTTTTAAAAAATCTTAGAGTTGTACCTTTAGCTCCTACAACTCGATTGGGATCATTCTATAAGGTGTGCTTGAAATGGGTTCAACCCTTGGCATTAACTCAATAGAGAAATCAAATTCCCACTAGATAGGTAGACCTAGAAGGTCTTCAAGGAATACATCCCAAAATTCATGCAAAATTGGATGTTTCTTGAATACTTCATCTCCCTTTTCTCCAGTCTTTCTATTGATCTTCACCACATACAACATACCACCTCTTTTGACAACTTTCTTTAATTGTATAGCCAACAATAAAAGAGGTTGAAAACAACATTACCTACTTTGTTCCCTTACTCTTCCCTTATCGTTGTCGATGTAATCCATCCACCTATCTTGAAAATTGATTAAGGCTCCATGAGCCTTCAACCAATCCATCCCTAGGATAATATCAAAATAATGGAGGGGTTCCACATATAAATTCCATATAGTGGACCTATTGGGTAGAGTTATCTTGGATGTAGGCAAACATTGATCCACTGAGTAGATTTTTCTAGAACCATACTTGACCTTACACACTTGTACCAAAAATCTAGGTCTTTTTGGCATATCCTCGATAATACTAGTGGATGTTTCTTGAATACTTCATCTCCCTTTTCTCTAGCCTTTCCATTGATCTTCACCATATAAAACATACCACATCTTTTAACAACTTTATTTAATTGCATAATCGACAATAAATGAGGTTGAAAATAACATTTCCTACTTTGTACCCTTACTCTTCTCTTATCCTTGTCAGTGTAATCCATCCACCTATCTTAAAAATTGATTAGGTTTCCATGAGACTTTAACCATTGAGAGGTGCCACATATAAATTCCATATATTGTACCTATTGGATAGAGTTATCTTAGATTTAGAAAAACATTGATCCATTGAGTAGGTTTGTCTAGAACCATACTTGACCTTCCACCCTTGTGCCAAAAATCTAGGTCTTTCTAGCATATCCTTGATAATACTATTAGAAATAAAGTTATATGTAGCTCCACTATCTATTAAAACTTTTACATATCTATCAAACAACTTACATTTTAGTAACATCAATGTAGCTTGTCCATATAGGTTCTAGCTTCTAGTAGCAACATATATTCAGTGTGATTGTTCCTCTACCTTGTGACTCAATTCTGAACTTTAGGGACACTTTTTGGCATAATGGGGACCTCCAAAAATGGGACAACCTACCCTAGGTGCATAGGTCCTCTCCTACATTTTATCCCCCATTTCTTCTTTTGGAGCTAATTCATTTTGTTTTGGAGTACGAGGATCAAAACTATCCTTCTAAATTTTCTTCTTATTTTCCCTTGATTTCCATTGTTCCTGTTCTTAAATTTTGAATTGCCTTTATTTCTATTATTTTGTTCCTTATCCCATTTCATAAGTCCTACACTCTTTATTTTCTTAAGTTCCTATTTGAGTGACTCTCTCAACCCTAAATAGTCAAAGAAAGACTTTTTAGTCTAGAGATCAGTTTCATCTTGTCTAGCCAAGTCATACGCCTCTTGCAAAGTCTTAGGTTTGAGTGGGTTAATCAATATCATTATTTTAGTGTCTATCCCTATAATGAACTTATGCACCCTCGGGTGCTCATTATTCTTGTACTATGGTACATACTTCAAAATTTTCACATAGCTTTAAAAATACACCTCTATTGATAATGATCCTTGTTGAAGCATAGAGAATTCCTCAATTTTCTCTACATAAAACTGCTCTAAAAGAAACCTTTTCTTAAAATGCCTAATGAAATCATCCCACTTATGTTCTTTGTCTGGGATATTTTTTCTTGTATTGAACATGTCCCACCATTCTAGGGTTGCATCTAGAATATGAAGGGTAGCCCATATAGTCTACATTTTAGAGGAGTAAATTTTCATGGAAAAGAATATTTCTAACTCTTTTACCCATGACTTGACCACATCTCCTTCTTTCCCATAATTTTTATTACTTTCACATTCTTAAGATATCTTTCTATCTCAACCTCTATCCATGCTCTACCCTCTTGGCTTATTTTGATAGGGTTATCTTCTTGCCTACCCTCTACATTTCTAGTACTAGCTTCTTTATTGATAAGGATTTCTATCAATTTTTATTGCTACTCTAAACACTCTTGAAGCATCTTTACTATGGAGGAGAGAACTTATACTCTTCCATCAGATATTGTTATTTTCCCAATGTCCCTATTGGGTTTCTTTGTCCTCTTAGACCTTTTACTAGGAGTCATTGCTCTCTGAGTTTTCTTGCTGGAGTCCATAGTTTGTTTGGTATTTTGCATTGTGTACAACACTCATTGAGTTCACTGTCATTGTATACAACACTCATTGAAGAGGAGTGGCCAACCTTTTATAGTATTTGGGGTTCACCTTACTAAACCTTCTTGTTTATAATGATGCCAAATTTGCCTTCCCACCTTTCATATGTCCTCCATAATATAGGATAATATGACCACATCATAGGAATTATCCTTTAAGGCCCATATCACTTAAAGGGGACACCTATTCCCTAACCTCAATCTAAGTCCATCTAGGTAGGTTAATCCAATGTAATCCTTGGTGCTTACTTACCACACCTTTGTGGGTTAACTAAGGCCATTACCTCTTTCATTAGGCAATGATCATGGTCACCTAAACCTGCACATTTGAGATACCACCATTGTTGTCTTATGAATGATTTTGCTATCTCACCTGATCCTCACCGTTCAAAGTGAATCTCTTCACAAGAAATTTAGATATTGCATTCTCACAAATCCTTCTAGATTTGTGAGTGTCTAGCTATTGCATTCTCACAAATCCTTCTAGGTCTCACTTCTACCTGGTTATATCAACTCAGGATTGGGTACATCCATTGACACATGTCCTAAAGGATGCTCTAGATTTAACCAAGAATCCCCTTTACTCTAACCCATGATCAACACACATAAATATAGATCTCACAAAACTTCAAAACTTGATTAAGCAATAATTCCATATTAAGCATAATAAAATGAACATTACATCATATAAGCTTCAATATGAAAGTACCCATTACAATGATAAGCTATAAATTTATCTTAAGCATGGAAAATAAAATCATAATATTACACCGTCTAAGCTTAAACATAAAAGTATCATGCCAATATTTATTTTTTTAAAATAATCAAAGTACATAATCATGTAAACATAGAAATATTCTCAAAACTTTCCTAAATGAATACATGAAATTCTCTTGAAAATATAGATCACCATGACATTTGATCACTATAAGTTGCACAATCCTATTACAACACTTTCTTTACCTTATTGTTTCAAAACAAACTATCTCATTACAAAAGTTGCTAATTTCTAACAACATTCAAAGTTTTTGTTTAAACTATACTAAGCAGGATCTTGTTTATGTATCCACTTTCCATTCCAAAGTACATCAAAGCCATTCTGCCTAAGTGGTCTTTGCTCCAATTCCTTTCCACTTCCTCATGTAAGGAATTTTCCATGATATTGAGAAACACTTAGGGATCAAGACAACTCATCATGAAATGCAACTAAATGCACACTATGTATTTGCAAGCATCCATGCACAATACAAAAATATAAAAACCATCAATGAGAGAATCCCATACTTATCTCTATAATGGTTTCCATACCAACTCAAGTCTCAAGAAACCATTATAATACTTTTTTTAAAACCCCTTCCCACATCAAGCAACAAGCAGAAGAATCTTCCTTACTAGTTATTCCATAGAAATTACTAACCATAGAAAACCCATCTTCTCACTAATATCAAAACATGAAGAAAACATCAACTTAAGAAAAGTAACTTAAAGAAAGGTAACTCATTAGTTACTTTCTTGATTAACTCTATCTTTAACAACATTCTTTCCTTTATTCAATAAAAGAAAATTCTCTTTTTACTAATCTAAAGTTTTCTATATCAATCCAAGTTTTCAATTCAACATATTTAAATTACTCACTTCATTTACTTCTTATATCTAAATTAATGCTTTCCATCTACTTTACACAATCATGATTTTCCAACTCATCCGCCCATGTAGAGGAGTTGGAGAGCATGTGGGTAGTTAAACCTCTCTAGTTGCTGAGAGGCCCAGGTTCAAATCTCTCACCTCACATGTTGCGGATATGTTATGTAATGGTTCCCTCGTGGTCACAGTCTGTTTACCCCTTGTGGCCACCACCAAAAAAAAAAAAAAAATCATGATTTTCCAATTCAATATTTAATGCATTTATTATTGCTAAAGAACATTTCTAGCTATATATTATTGTTGCACATAAATCCATGTTGAACATAATGCAATTTCTCATACGAAGCTTAATTCATAAGTCTTAAAGAATTCAAAACATAGAATAGACGACCATGGTTTTCCATGCGTGTCTCCCAAGAAAACCTTACTAAAAACTTATTTCAAAAAACAACTACAGGTAGGGATGAACTCGGCTTCAACTCTATATGTTGCATTACCCACATTGGCTCAAAAATAATATACGATCTCAGATGACCGAATACCAACATCCCATTGCACAGACAAAACTTGACACATTATTAAAGAAAGACAAATAAACATGAAAATAATCATACAAATAGTCCTAATATGTAAACCTCAATATTTAATAAAATTCAAGCAAATATAAACTAGAACCTAGAGCTTGAAGGTGCCTAGAACAATCTTAACAATAAGGGATGTAAAGCTAAACCAAAGGGAACATAATAACAAACTAAGAGAACATGAATCTATTCCAGCAACAACAAGAATGAATGGATGCGATATAAACCTCCATGCCAAAATAAAGCTTACAAAATATCATTACCTCTAAGGTGGTAAAGCTAATCACAATTCAACATACAATCCAAATAAACATTGGATAGGAAAAATACACTACAATAATGGAAGACTTCCACACTCATGATCTTACCTCTTTCTATGCCTATATTGGATTGCTTCTCTAATGCATGTACATCCCCTTTTCTTCTATGCTTCCTCCTTTTCATCCTTCCTCTAGCGATCCAAAACTCAACATTTTTCTTTTTTCTTTTTTAAATTACCTTGAGGTAGTTTCATCAAGAATAATCTCACGTTCTTCCCTTGAGCCTCCTTTGAGCTAGCCATTTTAGCTTATAATGTTTTATTTAGAACATTTTATTGAAATGCTTCAGATATAAATAGAGCGTAGATTGCTAATTCATTAATGCTCTTCTTCTATTTTTTTGAATCCCCATAAGGTAATTATCTCGTAGTGTTTTAACATTTTTTATTTTGTGGAAAAAACCCAAATTGGGATGCCACTTTTGGGAGGCAGTGATATTTATTCTACAAAAAACACCCAAGGCTCACACCTGGCCTTCCCCCTTTGGCACACTCAAATAGAATGCCTAAAACAATAAAAACACAAGCAAACAAACATAAAAAACACACAATACACAACAAACAACAACAAAACATAAAACACACACAAAAACCACAAAAACAACAAAACAAAACACAAACACAACAAAAACACACCAAAAAACAAAAACACAAAAAATTAAAAAAACATTAAAAACCACCAAAAACCACACAAAAAACACAAAATAAAATAGAATGAAAACAATACAAAACAATGCACACACCAAAAAACTAAAAAGAAGGAAAAAATAGAATACAACTTTGGCCTTTCTAGACCAAAATGCTATTTAGGCAAGATTCAATAGAGGAAACATAAGAATAATTTGTCTAAGCAAGAGAACTAAGATACCCTAACCAAACCAAATATAAGCAAAAACAAAGAAAAAAGAAACTAGGCACCTCTATTACTAGAGCCATCTAGAGAAATGATAGAAAGAAGAGCTTCCCTTATTTGTAAATCCCACCACCTTAGAGGTTGATCATAGTAATATTACCTTTTCCCAATGTCCAAATAGCTAAAGCATAAACACTCTTATTCTATTCTTTGACCACATGATTGTATTCAACTTTCAAAAAGTCCATCTAGATTAATTGAATCTTCTCAACAATTCTTTTTATTCTCCAATTAACCTTATGATTCTTAGGAGTCTTCAACAAATTAATCATGACTTGAGAGTTAGATTCAACCAACACCTTTTTCCATCTGACCTTAGTAGCCTCTCAAAGGCCTTTAAGGATACCATACCCCTTAGCAAGATTATTGGAAAGGATACCCAAATTCTCAGCAAAAGTGAAAAATAGGGAACCATTTGAAAGTCTATCAATTCCTTCTACACTAGCTTTTATAGGGTTTCCCCTAGAGGCCCCATTGGTATTGAATTTTCCAAAATCCTTAGGAGGATGTTACCAATTCCTTGTTCTATCTATCTTTCGATTATTCACATTCTCTTTAAGTTGGTTTCTATTAAAAGAGTTAAAATTTAATATTTTCATCACTTGATTGGGGGTGTTTAAGGATATTTTTGACTGATTCAACTAAGTTAGCAATGGTATTTTTCTAGATATAGTGAATGTCCTTCCTTTCTTAATTGAAAATCTAGTTGTTTCTTTCCTTCTAGATATTCGAAGGTAGAATGGTAGAACCCATCCAAACTAGTTGCCTAATAAAATGATCAACACCCTCCTATTAGGCCAATCCCTCCAAAGTTGTTCAAAAGTAATAAATATGGACCACTATCAATCAAGTAAGATGGTCATTCTCCTCCATAGCTTAGAGGCTAAGAGATTCCACATTTTCTCCACACATTTTTCATCTAAATGGGCCATGAAAACCACATGTTATAAGTTGCTCACCAGTAAGCACCCTGTGATGCAATACAAGCTATGTAAATAACCTCACCTTAGGCTAGATCTTTAGATCCCATAACTAAGTAAATTTAATATGATTGGTTGGGATTATTATGGCATAAGGTCAAATAACCTTGAGAAATTGAATACTCGCCCTTAGTAGTATTATTCCATCCAAAATAATATTTATCATGGGACCAAGAGATATCTCATATGAAGGATGCTTTGGATATATTTTCTTTACCTTTTTGACATTTGAATAGGCTAGTCCTCAATAGGGATCCAATATCTACCAACCTCTAAATTACCAGTATGGTACCAACAATAATTAGCAACCTTTATCTAGTTAGCTTGATGAAGCTCCTCCATCCAAGACCTCCAATCAGGAAACTGAGTTATCAAAGGCTAATGATCATCCCAATATTTTGTCCAAAAATTTACTTGTTGACCATTATGAATGATCCAAAATAACTTTTATTTAATAAAATCCTCGCCAGTCTTAAGAATTTCTAAAATGGGAGAACATTTGGTAGGCAATTGATAGAGAACAAGGTCTTCAGGACTTTTGTTCTCAACATATTTAGCACAAAGATTCTTGGCCCAAAGATAATTAGGTTTATGCAAAATTCTCCAATATATTTTAGTAGCTAAAGCCTTATTGTTATTAATAGCAGACTAAAAACCTAACCCCCCTTCATTCTTGGGAAGGCATAAAGTATCCCATTTCACCAAGACCCATTTTCTTTTCTCCTTAGTACCACTCCAAAGGAATCAATGATTGATTTGATCCAATTCTTGAAGAACTACCTTTGGGATATTCAACACAATAGAAACATAAATAGGTATAGCTTGAAGGACTAATTTTACCAAGGTAATTTTACCCCTAAATGAAATCCACCTATTGATCCACTTTTCAATTTTCTTTTTTAATCTGTCCAACAACCAATTCAAGTCTTTTTTCTATCTTTGAATACTGATAGGAATGCCTAAATAAGTGGTCAAAATGGAGGTCTTCTCATATATTAATTTATACAAGACCATGGATTCTTGTCTGGGAGAGAAGTGAAAGATTTAGATTGGTCTTCATTGATCAATTTTTTGGTAGCATTAGAAAAAAAAATAATGATTTGCTTAATTTTAGAATCTTCCTTAACTATAGCTTTACCTATTAGATTAGAGTCATCAAAAAATTGAAGATGGTAACTCCCTCAAGGGTTCTATTTTCTTTATTTTTGGTTATATTCCTACCTAAGAATTCAACAAGAATGATGAATAAATAAGGGGAGAGGGGGTCACCTTGCCTAATACCTCTGGAAGTAGGGAATATCTAAGAAGGCCTACCATTGATAAGAACAGAGTAGGACACCGAGAGATACATCCCATAATCTAGTCCATCCAATCCTAAGAGAAGCCAAATTGCCTTAAAACTTTAACAAGTGCTAATCCACTCTGTCATAAGCTTTAGATATGTCTAATAAATGAGCATAGATGGATATTTTTGCATTTCCATGGAATGGATGGCTTCCTTAGCGAGAACTATCTCATCCACTATTTAATTCCTTTCTACATAACCCCTTTGTTCAGGGAAAATAAACTTATGCAAAAGAGGCTTCAACCTTTCTGCCATGATCTTTGTAATAATTTTGAGAATATTGCATAAAGCTATAGGTCTAAAAATTTAGATAGGATCTGCCTCTTGAGCTTTTGATACAAGAGCTATATAATTTTTATTGATAACCTTAAAAATTTCTTTGGCTTTCCTAGCTTCTTCCACCACCTCTAATAAATCAACATGAAATACATCCCAAAACTCTTGATAGAACTCAATGGGAAAACCATCAAGACCTAGGTTTTTTCCTTCTTGCATTTTAAAAACCACTTGTTGAATCTCATTGGTAGTAACTGGATCAGTCAAAATAGAGTTCTCCTTAGATTTGATAAGAGTATATATCATTTGAAGAATATTCTATTGAGAAGCCAAGCCAAGAGGTGCAATAGCAAATAGATTGAAAAATTAATTGACAACAACAGATTTCATGCCATCCCAAGTATAGATGATGTCTCCAGAATCAGCTTTTAGGGAAGAAATAAAGTTATGAGAACTTCGAGCTAGAAGAGATTTGTGAAAGAAATTTGTGTTTCAATATCCTTCTTTAAGACATTGGATCCTAGCTTTTTGCTTCCATAAGATTTCTCTTTTTTTCCATTCCTCTAATTGAGTTGTGAGTCTAATTTCATTTGTACTTATACTCTTCGTGAGGCCATCTAAATAGATTTTCTTATTCAAATTTTCAAGTTGAGCAATAAATTCATATTTTTTTCCAGACATCTCCAAAATCCTTCCAATTCCAAATCTTGATTTTGGATGTAATATATTATAACCTTTTGGTAAAACAGAATATCTTAGTCCCATATCTTGGTCTACCTTCCTTCCACCATTGCTACACTTAGGGTTTGAAGGAACTATCTCTAATCCACATTAACTAAAATTGAAAATGTGAGAAACTCACATTGGTTTTCCAAATTTCCACCATGACTGGCCAATGATCCGAACCAGAAATGTTAAGAGTCCTCACATTAGGAATATGACCATGGATTAATAAATTATTAGAGAACAATAACATATCCAATATCTCCATGATATAAGGTAATATTAGAGTATATCCTAATAAGTTACTAGGAGATTTTAAAATAATTTTGTGTGGCTGAGATCAACTTAGTTTGTTATGATTTGATGGATCATATTGTACACCTTTTCTATTTAAAAAAGGTCCCTTTCATTTAATAATAATAATTTTTCATTCTCTACATGGTATTAGAGTAGGCTTTCCCTGCCCTGTGATTTTGAGTGTGATCTTGAGGGGGGATTTCCCTTATGGAAATCCCCCCTCATTTTTTCCTCCAATATTTTTCTCAATGCCTAGGGAGTATGCTCTCCAGTTTAAATGGATCAGAAACCAGACAACTTGAGAGGAACTCATGGCTACCTCTGAAGCGTCATTGCTTGGATCCATGAGATATTGAGAAGTTAAGTTTTCTTTTACACCAGTTTGAATTTGCTACCAAATTTTACTATAGTCTATTCCAAATCCATAACCAAGGTCACTTATTAATGGTGTTTTGAACTTTTTTGTTGATAGTTGTAGCAGCCCAAACCCCCATGTAGTAGCCTAGAACCTATTGTGCAGAGATCTAATCCAAAAAAGTCTTTCTATTTTTCTTGCAAGGAGAAACACAATGTACGTTGTCTAGATCCAAAAGTGCAAATTCTATTCCATTATGCTCATTAGACTTCAAAACTCAAAGATATGCTTTCGCATTTCTTCTTGAGAAGCAAAGTTTGATGACATGCTACCAGAAATTCCCTTGGATTTTGGGGGACGTACCCTGGGTGGAGAGGGTTTTCTCAATTTTTTGAAGATTTGCCCTAACATCATTAAATTTCAAAGGGGTTGACGAAGCTTTCATTTGGGCATAGTTTTTCTTCTTTGCAGGATTTGTTCCTAGGATGCTTCGAGATATCCAAGAAATTTCTCAAGTGCATTAAATATTAGGAGGGGGTCCACATCTTGTTCATGTTCATGTTCATAATACTTTGATAGTCAAATATCGAGGAGCTAGAGAATACGCCATTGGAATCTGGTGAGATCACCATTGCAAACTAGTTATGCGCTCGTGGTGGCGATGTTGGTCGAGGTGGAGTCGCGAAAGCGGATGCTAAAAGCTTGTTGTAGTTCTTGGAAAGTGACATCATGGTAGTGGCATCCAGCATGTGGATGTGGATGTCTATGGAGGTCCAGATACAAGAGAGGGAGACTAGTGTTATCACCAAAAATATGTTTGGTAGGACAAACCCCTCTTACAATTTTTTAAGGTGTTTTGATTTGGGCTTTCTTGATTTTAAGGCGAGATCGCGATGGTGCCAGCCTCTCTACATTGATCCCTTTTCTTGTTGTCACTGGTTGGATATTGTTAATACTTCTAGTGATGAGGTATGATAGTTTGTGAATAGTGATATGAGCTATGAGAGAAAATAATTCCATGCCTGTCTACATGTCAAGAGGGCAATATTATTTTTTCTTCTACACTTATGTCAGCAAATGTTTGAACTCTACGATGAAGGTAAAGATAGTGGACAAGCTAAAGGTCATTGGTGGTGATGTTGAAGAGGGAGTATGGAAATCTGACAAAATTTTTGCATGTAATGGTGGCATACCTGAGTGTTTTTTTTTCCTAGTATGATATTCTCACCGCACCATGCTGCTACGACTAAGGGTTAGGAAAGGGATACTCCAAAAATATATCTTCAACAAAATTGATCATTGTTTGTGATTGCATGCACTCAGCACCTATAGGTGGGCTTGATATTATGTCTTGCATGAGTCATCAACAGTGGACCAGATCTACGCATCTCCTAGATTTTTTTTTGGTGCTATCTTCAAGCGCCATCATGTCAGATATGCCCACAATATCCTTGTAATGATGAACAATTTTTTGTGATGGATGATACATGTGCATGAAGTAGAAGCAATTGTTGGGCACTCATATGCCCATAGGTGCGGCAATCTAGTTATAGCTTAGAGCTAGTCAATACGATGTTAATGTGAAAGAAATCTATGTAAATCTACATGATAGTGATGTGCTACGGAGATCAAGGAATATTGTGTGAGAGACAAGAAGATATTGTTTGATTCCTATTTTTTCTCCTCAATATTTGAGGATGTTTGGAGTACTTAGCAAAGCATCCAATTTTATTTACAGGTGGTAGGAAGATGGTGCATCTGAATGCAAATCAATATGACTACACTGCTTGATCTCTCTTGTGTGATCATGTCATGGCAGAATCATGGAGATTGCAGATATGTGGAGGTACTTTTGAGTAGCCAAGTCAAACTTGTTGTAGCTACCTAGGTTGGAGGACTTACACCAAGACTGATTTCTACGTTGGATGTGGGAGAGTGGAAGTTGAGCTACGAGGATGACATTTTGCTCTTGGGGTGCAATGGGTTGTTCGAGATGTAGTTCTTCTATCATAGATGTTGGAATCACTGCTAAAGGAGGAATGGTGAGTCTGAGTCTCACTACATGACCTCTTCATATAACATAATTTTGGAGCTCTACATCATCTAATAGTATGAGTTTTATGGTTGTTCCCACTAAAGCTAGGATTGTGTGGATGTATTTCTCTAGTTGTAACAGTGACTCCATGAAGTGGTCACCATGCAAATCTTTCAAAATGTTAACTGTGTGTCGAAGGAGCAAAGTCTTTGAGGATATGCGGTGAAGATGGAGATTAACGTGGAAGACTTCCAATTGGTGTGTTGATGTATGGCATGGTGCAATTGTTGGCAAACTCATTGTTGTAGTTGTCACCTGAGCTATGGTGCAGTTATGGCAAAAAAAACTAAACTATCCTTTCAAATTTGTTGACAATTTACGATGAGGATTCACCTTAAGAGCTTGGGATATGGCATCAAAAAATCAGATAAATGGAGCATCATATACATAATTTTTGCTGCTACCACTATAGATTTTGTTCTCCAAATTATTTTTGAGCATGATGATCTATAGGCGTACTTCCATAATAACTCGTCTATGATTTCTCTCCAACTGGTCATTTTTGAACCCTGTGAAGAGGAGGTTGATGTTGTTGTTTGATTTTATTGCTTCATTGTAAAGTGGAAGATTAAAAAATCTCACTATGATGCAGTCATAGTGATTTGCTTTTGATGTGATCAACCAATACTATTATTTCCTCCTACAATCAGATTGCACATGAACGAATCCAAGGCGGGTGGATCCAAGGGTTTTACACTCCTGTGGCTTCTCAATGAAGCGGAGGTAAAAATTTTTCCATGCAAATATGGTGTCAGTGGGGTTGATTGGGTTGAGTTGAACCTAAGTGAGCATTGCCATCCAAGATCAATTCCTGAGAGTTTTATTCATGATTTGCTACCTACAAATTGTTATTGTCTGGTAGTTCTAGAGCTATCATCCACCATGTATTTGGCCTTCCATCATTTACAAGAAATTTCTAAGGCTTTTTGACTTTGTCGCCTCTTCAATTTTCTATTGATGTGGATATCGCAGAGACCTTATACTAACTAGAATATGACGACATCCATAACAGTAATTTTTCTACAATGTCAGCTTAGAAATGCAAGTTAGGGACCTTCGAATCTGGAATTTGAACCACAGTGGTATTTTCATGCGTTAAGGTGGCTAGACTAGTGTGTTTTTTTAGTTTGCTTCTACCTCTGACTATTTACCTTGGATCCAGACCACTTGGCCAATTTTGACAGCCCAAGAAATTGGTGCCCACATTCAAAAATAATTTTGCTACCAAAAAATTCATTTTTTGTTTTACCATCGAGTTTGTATTTTCTCAAAGTTCCAAATTATGAAATGGTCATAGTATTTTGAAAGTAAAAATGAGGAAATTTGTGTGTAGTTCCATAGCACTTGCCTCTGCCTGAATCCTCATAATTGTGCATGACCATATTGGTACACCAACAGTAGCAAAATATTTGATTCAAAATAGTGAACTTTGGTATAGCTTGTGACCTGCAACAATGTTCCTGTCTGCGGTGGAGGTTTTTTTAAGTTTTTTTAAATCCCATATATTTTCATTATGTTAATGTGCAATGTGGAAGTATGGAGCAATGTTGCTTCACAGCCGATCCCTGAAATTCTTCATAGTTAGTTTTTGTATTATGACAAAATATGGTCTGATAAGCCATGCATTGCTGGTGTGCTATCTTGAACCTTCGCTAATGCACAATAGTTTGAGAAGCAAAGCATGCAAAGGAGGTTTAGTGTGCTCTACCATATATGAATATTGTGCCACCTTAGTGGCTAGTTTCTAATGTTGCCCATCTATTTTTGGGTCATGAAACTCCTAGTCGTGCTGCTTTTGATTGCACAATTTTTTTAGGAGCCAGTTGTTTAACTGGCTGACCATAACCTTTTTTTTTACTTTGAGAGATCATTATTGTTTTTTTCTCTCAAATCCGCATGGTCTTGTTTAAAATGAGGTAACATCTTATTTAAAAAGGGAATTTTCTTGTATCTAATTTCAAGTTGGAGGTTCTCTTTCCTGGCAGGAAAACTCTTAAAAACTCCCAAGTTAAGCATTTTGTCCCAGAGTACCACTTGGATGGGTGACCACTTGGGAAGTCCCGGAGTTGCACCCACTTAGAGGGACATCATTTTTTTTGCTTTTTTGAGCACCTCTATTTTTAGGAGTATACCTTATATATACTCATTGGAAATATTTTTTTGAGTCGGACATAATAGTAGTGTCCAATTTCCTTTTTGAGGCAGTTCAATATGCAGATTTTGGGAGGTTTTGTTGCTGCTACAAACTACATTTTAAAAGTCCATTTTTTCCCTTGTTTAGTTGTTTTTCCACATAGTTTGGATCTTGTTATGATCCCATTATGTTTGTATAGGTGGACACCATATATTTATTCCTTTGGGATCAATTTTAGCCTACCCTTGCCAATGTGGTGCTTCCTTTTCTACCCTATATTTACACTCTCCTTTTGTGAGACACTTTGGTTTCAAGGGGTTTTATTTGGTGACTTTTTCATGGTTTAAAAGCACCACATTTCATGTTGGAGTGGCAATACATTCAGTTCGATTCTTGATTGAATTTATATTGGGGGGTTGAAGAGGACATCTTCCTCTCCATCCTCCTTCCACATATTCCTTCTTCTTATTCTTTCTCTTTTGGTAGATGGTTTTTTCTTGTGGTTTTTCATCATCTCTCTAGTAGATTTTCTTATGGATATATTATACATGAGTACCTTATCAGGCCTTGTTTTCGGGACTCATATTTGTGGATATACCACTTGTTTGGTTTTGTTATTTTTTACTACCTCCTAGTACCACTTAAGGGGGGTGTTAGAGTATATCCTAAGTTGTTACTAGGATATTTAGGATAATTTTGTGTGGCTGAGATCAACTCAGTTTGTTATGATATGATGGATTAGATTGTACACCTTTTCTATTTAAGTAAGGTCCCTTTCATTGAATAATAAGAAGTTTTCATTCTCTATAGCTAAGCCTTGCCTTCTATTAGACCAATTCATAAGGCCACTATCTGGTTGGATGTCCACAAGATGAAGGTTTGTAATATATTTACTCATGAGGTCAATGCTTTTGTCCAAATTTCTATTTCTTCCCATTTTCTCATCTAAAAAGAGGATGGTATTGAAATATCCTTCGATCAAGATCCAAGATTTAGGAAAATGAGAGATAATATAAGTTATATCCTTCCACTATCTTCTCTTTCCTTCAAAGTAGTTGGAGCATAAATAGTTATGCAAAGCATAATTTGGTTAGAATGTCTACTTTGAATAGCTATAGCCAAAAGACCCTAGCTGCCATCCGTATGGTAAATAACTACCTCTTTTGGGTCCCAAAGGCAAGCAATGCCATTATAAGTCCCCTAGGAACTGAAGGAAGTAACTTTTCTAGCTGGCCAGATTTTACATGCAATTGAATCCATTTCCTCCATTGACATCTTTGTTTCCTAAAGGAAAACAAGATGTGGATGGTTTTTCTGAATCATTCTTCTAATTTTTTTTTGTTTTGAAATACTCTCTTTGAGTCCTATAATATTCCAAGTGGTGATATTTATTAATACCAGGGCTAAAAAAAAGTGGTAAGGCATTAATCTTACCTTCCTCTACAAGCTTTTCACTTTCTTTTACCATATGATGTTGATTGGTATTATGACTACCTTTTGGTTGGAATCCATATTTAGTTTTTTTCCCTATTTATTGACTTACCCCAATTGAATATGGGATGGCTTCTAACCTTTAAGAATGCATGTACAAATCCAAAGTATTACTAGAAGATTCAACATAGTCTATCTTGGGACCTATATTATTTGAAGTCTCAACATTTAAAAGATTGTTTTTCTTGTGTGTATTTCCTCCTTTTTTTCCTGTTGAAAACCTTTAATTTACTTGTTTGTCTTTGAGTCCTTACCTACACCTTTAAATTACATTTATAATATTCCTATCCCCATTATTTCCTCTTCCTCATATGGGATGTCATTTGTGGAAAGAATTTTAAACATATTAGCTGATAACTTCAATTGATCCTTCATAACTAGTTTTTTTAGTGTTCTTCTTAGGCATTTGAAAACCTGCTAAGTTTGTATTCTCTTTCTTTTGATCTAGAATTTTTTTTGGTAGACACTAACCAAATGACCATATTTATGGAAAATTATGCAATAAAAAGAAATGTTCTCATAGTTCACCACTTGCTCCCAAGTGTCCTTCCTAAATTGTAATGAGATCTTTTTAGATATGGGTTTGTCAAAATCCATTAAAACATAAATTTGAGCATAAATAATATGTTCAAATTTTGGAGTACAATCAACAGTCATCATAAAAGGTTCCCAAAGAGTTTCCAATTGAAGAAAAAATGACTAGATTCTAGAATTCAATTGGGAGGCCAAAGATTCTAACCCACACAGGACTTGTAGAAGGCACATCTTCCTCGACTTTAAATTTAGTATGCCAAGGATTCATGAAAAACCCCACCCTTCCAAAGAACCAGGGACCCCTTGAAATATTTTCTCTCTATCTTCATTATTAGCAAATAAAACAAGAAAATAACCATTTGGATAATTAGAGATTTGTAACTCACCTTTTGTTTTCCAATCTTTTTTTCCTAAACTTCAAAAGCAGATAGGCTTGGACGAAAACCTAAGAAATGATAAATTAGTCTTTTTTTTTCTATATTTTTTATGCTAGTCTGAATGATGCCATATCTAGCTTAAAAAATGGAGTTCCACTGCCCTAATACATCCCAACTCAATTTTCCTAGGATCAATCTTAGGCATTCTCAAAGGTTTACAAGAAACCCTAAGATTAATGTTAGCATTAGGTTGAGGTTGTCCACCATGGAGGGCATCCTTAAAATTTATTTTTTGAGTTGAGTCTTTGAAATGCTTTCCCTTAAAAAGGGGTTTCCATAGTGGATTTTTTTTTGGGGTGCTCCTTAGCACCATATTCACTTGAGATCTAAATCATTTTTTGATCAGCTACTTGAAACTTGTTTTGAGGTCTCTTTAATCCATGCCTTGGACGTTGAGAAAAGGTATGCTTTTCACTTTTATTTTGTGCAAAATTTTGGAAGCCATTATCAATCAAGTTCACAGCATGAATATCTATTGAAATACATATTTCTAACCCATCTTGGGTCCCCTGCAACATATCCTGCTAAAATCTTGAGCAAAAACCACAAAATACTAGTCGCTAGGGCTCGAAGGCCCCAAAAAATAACCTTTGGTGTCGCTTGCACTCAACACAGATGAAACCCTCGCACAGTAACTCGTTTTAGAAAACCCTCTTAATGTTTTAACATTAGAATTAAAACAATACAATAATTAAATTTTCCTTATGAACTAATTTTAATAATTCATTTTATTAGTTTTCAATTGCTAATATTAATTATTAGCATTGATACTAATATTCTCAAGTATTAATGTTACCACTCAAATTAATACTTTAATAATGCTTATCCATAAATCTAAGCATACCATCAACAAACATAAGTGCCATTCACATCAACAATGTTACACACCATTGTTTTATCCTTAAGTAGGTGACTATTTTTTAGGATAGTCTAATGCTATCTCCAACCTATTAAGGAGACTTATTGCATAGGAAACTTCCCAACCCAATGGTGTGAACATGAAATAAGCACAATGCAATGCATCTACATGAAGGGTATTTTGTTACCCTAAGTTGTCGATGAGCAAGTCATCATCATCATTTCCTAAAATTTCTCTCAACTTAGGTGGTTATCCTCATTGATCCATCATGAGAGTACCTAGTCCTGCAACCATAATTGCATCAATAGTACCACATTCCAATAGTAGAATCAAAGCATAAATTATGATTACCCAATTATTGACATCAATAATAAAGCTATGTATTAAACATTCACACCAATACAAAATTCATTTTCAATTATGAGTTATCCCATGGAGGGTTGTTACATTGCTTAATTGTAAGGGGCTTGGCATGTTAATTATAGCTTTGATTTTGAAATATCTACATTAATTTTTATTTTAGGAACTATATAATCTAAAAATTTTGTCTTACAATAATAAAAACACTTGTCCCTTTCATGGTGCTTTCAGTGATATAAAAGGTTTAAAATAATTGTGTCATGGTGGTTATAGGGGTGGATTGCATGAAGAATTGAGTGGCAACTTCTATGGAAAACAACACAAAAATTTGTGGTGGATATAAAAGTTGGACAACCTACCCATATTTGTGGTAGCTACTGATTCTACCATGTAAATTCAAAAAAAAACAATAAAAACACACTTAGTGGATTAAGTCTTTGGGATGATTTTCTCTTCTTCATTATTTTCATAGAAGATCATCTACGTAGGACTCCATATTTTTATGAATAACATCATGAAAGATAAAGGTCATAACATGTTAATAGGTTGACAAAATATTTTTGAAGCCAAAAGGCATGATTACATAGCAATAGAAGTCCCAATCTATGATGAAATTGGTCTTGTGTTGATCTTTAAAAGCATGCTAATTTTGTTATAGCTAGAAAATCCATCCATAAGGGAAATTCTTGTAAAGCCTATGGTAGAATAAATAATTTGTCCAATACAATCAAATGGGATGTTATCCTTAGAATGGGTTTTGTTAACATCTTTAAATTCAATGCATGCATGTAATACATTAGTCCATTTCTTATCAATAGTATAATATTAGAAACCCAATCAATATAGTCAATAAATTTATTGAAGTTGAATTTCAAAAAAATTTCACCTCCTCTTGTATTAGCTTGCTCACTATGAGAGAGATTTTCTAGTTTTTCACCTTATAGGTTTAGAAAATGAATAAGTAACAATGTTATACATGACAATTCTATGATAAAATATAGGCATATCCTCATATATCCAAGCTAGGATATGCTTAAATTTAGTAATTACCATAGTGTATTTCTCAATTTCTTATGGATTTAAGTCTTTTTATAATCTAATTATTCTAAGATATTCTTGGGTATCAATATTTATTTAAATAATATCAACTAAAATTATATTTTCATCTTGGAAGTGATAAGATGCATTGGGTAGAATATTTCATCATTTTATATTTGAAAATTCATGATATTGTAGTCATCCTTTTTGTAAGTGGATAGGGTTATAATGTTGTCTTGGAAGTCTTTCTTGTCTTACACCAAGAGATTCTAGGATAACATTCTAACATTATATTAGATAGATTGGTGATATTTTCATGGGTTTGTGTTAATAATTGATTTGTACTTTATTGGTTTTGATCTAAAGAGGAGGTGATAGGGCTAACATGATGACCATATCAACATAATTATTAATGGTAAATTTAGTGTTGGAAATAATTTCCATATTAGAAAGAGAGGGAAGCGAGAGTCCTCCCACTCTAGGTGAGAGACCATCGTTCCAATTTTCCTGCTCCCTCTCTTGCTATAGTCCTGAGGTGATCCTAGGAAGATTTCATGTTTGGCTTCTTTGAAGGTGATCCTAGGTGGATTTACTCCATTTTTATTTTTATTTTTGGTGCTAGTGGGGATGGTGTGTGTGGTCCTCTTTTATGTACATTAGCAGTACCGGTGGTCGATTCATCCTCTACTTGCCTGATGTATGAGGTGGTTCAATGGGATTTTTCTTTGTGACTCTGGTTGGTATTTGGGGTGAGGCTAGGCACTTCATGACATGGAGGAAGGCTTTTTTGGAAGACCTTCTGGTTAGGTAGTGGTGGAAAGGAGTTGTGACCCTATGTAGTCTATGTATGACGTGTTTTGATGAACCCTTTCTCTATAGTTGTTTGTGATCTTAGGAGGGATACCATGGGCTTCCATGTTGCCTGTGGAGAAGGGGTTTTGAAGATCATATTTTTGGACATTTGAGGTAATTTGAGATATTTTATGTTGTCATTTATGTCACATGGATCATTGATGTCACATGAATCACATTTGGTTTTGGTGGCCAAAATATTTCATAAATAAGCATTTATGATATTTTGGAAAGCATGGCTATTTACAAGATTTTTATGAAAACCAAGGCAGGCAAAAACAAAAGGTTTTATTTAAAACCATGGTGGGCTTATGTGGAAAGGAATTTTCATAAAAGCCAAGGTGGAATTTTGTTTCATCGAAAAAGGACCTCCAGTGATGAAGATATTAAAGTTTAAAGTTTAAGTTTAAATTAATGGAGGGCCGACCTATGTGCAATTAATGAAGGTTGGCATATATATATATATATATATATATATATATATATATATATATATATATATATATATATATAGTAAAGGTTTCAATTTATTTCGAAAAGTGGGCATATTATATATCGTCGAAAAGCTTATTTTGAGGGCTATTTGACTAACTTATTTAGAAGGAGAAATAAGGTGTGTGTAAAGAGATATTTTTTATTTTCAAAGGAGTTCCAAAAGTGAAGTTTACCTTGTTCTTTTTCAAGAGGATTAATTCTTTCATGAGGTGACAAGGTATGCAATATTGTGATTTATTTTATTTTATGGTATAAGTGGTTTTGGGAGTGAAAAGGTTATGCAATGTTTTGATTTATTTTATTTTAAAGTACAAGTGGTTTTAGGAGATATAAGGAAGTTGTGCAATTAAAGGCCTTGGTGATGATTATTGAAAAGTGAAGTAATGTTGATTATTTTGTGATCTACTAACCCTTGTGAAGATTGGCAAAAGAATTTTGTGATTGTGGTAGATTTATAAAGAGGTTTTTTCATCTTCATAAAAGGTATGGGCACATTCTTCTATTGATTGTTTATGGTGGTTGATTTCTGAAATATCATTGGAGAGAAAAGGATTGATTGTGGTTTCCTTTTTGAAAGTGATTGGTTTAATGCTTCAAGGTTTTCTAGTTTGAGAGTTGAGGTTAAACCTTGTTTTATAAGCATAGTTGTTGAAGCCCATTAGTTGTGAAAGAACTTGAGTTAGAAAAGAACATGAGTATCATTGTTATGTGAGATTTGTGGTTGAGCATTGTTGGAAACATTTGAGTTGGTTGATACATACTTGGACTAGGGTTGTGTGAGAAATAGTTGTCCATTGTGGTGATTGGTTGAGTTGAGTTGATTAAGCCTAGTCAAGTGATATGTGAAGTGATTGTTCAAGTCCCATAAAAAAAACTATACCATTATTTTGATTTGGGTTGAGAGTAATATTAGAACATATTGAGTCTCTAACAATTCTCTTTATTCTTCTATAAGATTGACTTGAGTTGATTTGAGATTGATTTGAGTTTAGTTTAGTTGAGATTGAGATTAGAACATATTGAGTCTCTAACAATTCTCTTTATGCTTCTATGAGTTTATTTGAGTTGAGTTGAGTTGAGATTGAGATTAGAACATATTGAGTCTCTAACAATTCTCTTTATGCTTCTATGAGTTGAGTTGAGTTGAGATCATTGTGGATCATTGTTGTCATCCATTGAAGAGTACATTGTCATTCATTGTTGAGTTCATATTTGAGCTTTACCTTGATATATTTGTGGATGATATTTGAGTGCTACTTGAGCATGATTGATTGAGCCTTTGAGAAGGCCTTTGGGATATATTTGAGGATAGTGTTGGGACATATTTGAGGACAGTGTTGGGATAGATTTGTGGATAGTTTTGGGAAAGTTCTTGGTGAGCTTGCTAGAGAAAATTTGGGCAAGTTCTTTGTGAGCTTACTAGAGCAGATTTGGACAAGTTCTGTGTGAGCTTGTTCTTCAATTTTGGAAAAGTTATGTGTGATCTTGTTATTTAGTTTTGGACAAGTTCTATGTGAGCTTTTTAAGCAGGTTCTGTGTGAGCCTATTGAGTAGGTTCTTAGTGAGCCTATTGACAAAGCTTTGGAGGTGACAAATTATAGAGGATAGAGTCTTAGTGGATAAAGATCCAGTAGCCAGCATAGTTGAATACAAATCTAAGTGAGGAGTCTTCAAGTGGAGAGAGGTCCACTAGTCAGTGCAGCAGAGAGATTGAGTCTTCTAGAAGATCACATAGCCAGAGTAGAAGGGGAAAGAGTTCTCCTGTGGAAGATATCCATGAACTTGAGATTAAGGGATCAACATCTCCTTTGGACAGAGATCCATAAACTTTGTAATTGGGAGTGATTCCCAAAGAGATTAATTGAGAAAGTTTTAGTAAAATATTTTCTCCGTGGAGTAGCCCACATTGGATGAACCATGTAAATTGTGGTGTCTCTATTGTGTATGGTTTCTGTGCATTACTTTGATTACTGCTATTGATACTGCTATCTTTACACAACATAATATTGAATTGGAAGAAAAATTAAAAAGTGGTCTTATACTATTTGTATCATTCTAAATTTTTTGCACCCTTACCTTCAGGCTAAAGGATCCGTGCCCGAAATGGAGATGCGAGAAGGATGGGACAATACCTCAGACTGAGATGCCTTTGGAAGGTCCCGCCTCTCGGGGGAGGTGTATTAAGGTGATTTTTCGATGGATGGTGGGTTCACCAGGAAACTTTTGAATGGAAATTTCCACGCCTAGGTTGGGAATTTTTTTGATGTGTTCAATTTTATCTTTAATCATTCAAATCCTAGGTTTGGCCAAATGAATATAAACTATTCTATATGAAATGCAGATTTTAAATGAATATAGAAAACAGATTTGAACAAAAAATACAAAGAATAAGCTAGATTAAAAAGTCATACCTGATCTAGATGTTTGATGGAGGTTCTGATTTTTGAAGCAGTCAAGATTGCCTCTGACATGACAAGATCGTCTGATATCAGACAGGATCGTCTGAGATCTGACGAATTCGTCAGACGAATTCGTTAGAGACCTGCAATCAGAAAAATAGATACAAATCAAAGAACATGCAGCTATGCTGATAAAGGAAAATGATGTAAAATGACAATAATAATATCAAACTAATAATTATAAATAGAAACATGAATGCATTACAATGATTTAATGTCAAATTATGATTTATCATGCATTTAAGCTATATGGGAGAACTCCAGGATGCAAAATAGTAATAAGTCTAACTAATGCAAAGCAAAACAGTAAATAGTAGAAAAAGAATGCAAACTTAGGGCACTGATTGCCCCCAATGTTGACTGTAGTCGAAATCATCTCGAATTGGTGCGAGATCGTCCGAGATTGTACAGGATCATCTGCGACGATCTGAGCTTGCTCCGGCTGAAGAATAACAAAGTTCCTGCAAACAAACTTGGAAAAATACGAAGGCAAATGGTAGTCTAAGACATTCTAATGCATGTAAAACTCAAAGTATAGAAAAATTCAGCCAAGGGAATGTCAAGGGGAGGGCCTAAGATTAAATAGGCATAGGAATGAGGTTGGGAGGTTGGAGATCATCCCAATTTGGGAGATCTCCAATGGGGGAAGTCTCTAACCACGCAGACACGCTTTTGCCCAGGTTAGAGATGCCGTTGAAATAGAAGCTAATTATGAAAAATCAGTTTTGGGATGAAATCGTCTAGACGTTCTAGTCCAGGCGAAATCATTCGATCTGAGGTGATATCATCTGATTAGCGACGATATCGTCCAACGGTCACAACAAATTCTAAAAATGGCATAGAAAATGAGGAAAGCGGTTTAACAGGCGGTTAACGGGCGGTTCGGGATTAAAATTTGAATTTGAATTATTACTAAGGTAATTTTAATTATTGCTAAGGTTTACTGCGCCAATTTTAGGGTGCTACATTTTGCCCCCTCTTTAGCAAATTTTTTGAAGAAAATGCGTTAAAGATGAGTTCTTCTCGATCTATGAGAAAGCAAAAATTATTTCCATTTTTAGGCGATGATTCTAGGTCAAATCGTACGACAACTTACTATGGTGCCCCCTCCGTGTTTTTACCCAAATTGAACATTTGAGGTAAAAACGTGGAAAAGCAAAATTAAAATGTTGATTTTTAAATAAAATTAAGAAAATAGGGTAAAAATCTAATTCATTTTTTTTATTATTCATTTTTATGGGACCACCTCCTCCACATCAGGGTGGGGGAGGAGATGAGGCTGAGAGCTCAAGGGCTTCTCGAGGCTAGCTGCTACAGACTAGACTACACAGATTGATATTATATTATTGATGGAGGATTGAGTATGTCGAGGTACAGATTGTGGCATACCAATCCAATTTTGAGATGATGTATATGTTGTTGATATATATATAGATGAGATATGTTTGATCATATGACTTGTCTTATGTGTTTGTATGATGCTTTAATTTTTTGGTGTGATTGATTTGATGATTCATGTAATTATGTCGTTTGGAAATATTATGGTTTGAATTTCATGCTTTTAAAATTTAAATGAAATAATCTGATGTAAACAAATTGGTTGTTGTGATGTGATTTGATAAAAATAAAAAGAGACTTCTAACAATAATTTCAAAGGACATTGTCGTTGTTATAGACCATTTCATGGAGTCGCCGCTCACTCGGTCGTCAAGCTAATCCCAATATAGAAATATTGTTAAAAAGTAAAAGAGTGCTTAAGAGACTGTCTTAAGACTTTGTTGTGATGATGCAAATGATGATGATGATGGTGATTTGTTTTTAGACTTTTCATAAAATAGTATGCATGAAATATTTTAAAATGATTTTTGCTAGGCATAAATTCCTAAGTGTGATAAAATTTTGAACAATTCCTTAGAAATTATACCATGGTTGCAATATTGAATTTGAACATAATGACATGAAATAGAATAAGTATTCGTTCTTTTAAAGCATAATTGTGTAACATAATGATTTAAGTCATATGTTTTTGATGAATTTATTTGAAATGGGAAATAAAATTAGTTCGATGGTTTGCGCTAGGCATAGAATGATAGATATAAACTTATACCATCATCGTGAAATCCAAAGAAGAAAATAATAGTTTTATTGCATGGTTGATTTTTAATTTTTGAAAATAAACAGAAAATATGAAGATGAGGACTTACGCTAGGCATAAAATTCCAATTTTGGTTTTGGAATTATACCATCATCGCGAAAGTCAAAAGTTATATATAAATGTAACTTTATTGCATGTTTTTGAAAATGAATTTGATTTTTTTGGTAATGCATGTGGTTGTCTTTATACTAAACAACTGTTCTCAGAGAGGAAAATGAAAGTATTCCAGACAATTTACAAAAATATTTCAAGGTATCTTAAAGACAAAAGTTAGATTTATAAGGAATCCCATGTGCGTATGTGAGTTCATTTCCAATCTTGATTTATCATAATGATACACAAAATCTCTCAAATACAAATGTGTGTGCGATTGTATTGTTCATTTACTAGTTTTGAGCAAGATACTTTGATACAAGTGATTTAAATTAACCAAGTGTTCATTTACCATGATTTAGATGCATATAACCGTACCAGACTACTATGTAAGTCGGGTTATCAAGAGCTAGCTAATCCATAAGCAGACATAGGTCTATACAAAAGAAGGTCGCTAATGTGACAGACATATCACCATGCTAGGGATTACCCAAGGCCAAGCGGGTTGGGCACAAACCACCTGTTATGGGGCTTACCTCACAGTTTTTGAATAATTGAGAATTCCAGGGATTCAAGCTCATCAACCCTTATTTTATTTTCAAGGGGTAGGGAAAGGGATTTTATTCATCATCTAACTCCAAGGGCAGAAGAGATGCAGCTGCGGCCATAGCGTCAGCCACGCGGTTGCTAGCTCGAGGAATAGCTTGCAAGGTAACTTGATCAAATAGAGATATTAATTGTAAAACATATGCTTTATATGGATGCAATTTATCATCTCTGGTCTGATAAACTTCATTAATTTGGTTTATAACAAGTTGAGAATCACCAAAAACTAACAGATGTTTAATTTTTAGCACCAAGGTAGCTCGTAATCCAAGGATTAGAGCTTCATATTCAACAGTATTATTGGTGCAAGCAAATGTTAATTTAAAGGACAAAGGTATAATGTGTTTTTGTGGAGATATTAAAATAATACCTATACCAGCCCCACTCATGCATCGGGCTCCATCAAAGTATAAGGACCATTGTTCAACATGGTCTGCCTCTACTTGAAGGCATTCATCAGGAAAATCAATGATGAGGGGATGGGTAGACTCTAAGGGTGCAATAGCTAATTGATCTGCTATGATTTGACCCTTAACAAAATTCTATCCTATAAATGTGAGTTCAAACTTGCTCAAAGCAAGAACCCACTTAGTTGTGTGACCCAATAAATAAGGTCAACTCATGAGATACCTCAAGGGATCATATTTAGCAATGACATAAGTTTTTTGACTGAGCATATAATGGCATAATTTTTGTGTAGAAGATACGACTGCTAGACATAGTTTTTCTAATGCTGTGTGGTGGGTTTCATATCTAATTAAAGTTTGGCTAATATAATAATTAGCACGTTCTCTTTTCTCATCATCAAGTTGAGCTAACATAGCTCCTAAAGCAAAATCTAAAGCTAAAATATATAGGATAAATGGGCGATCAGGTCTATGCGATGAAAGCACAGGTGGGATAAGGAGGTATTGTTTGAGAAGTTCAAAATCTTCCTTACATTTCTTGTCCCAATTAAAATGGACATCCTTCTTAAGGAGCTTAAGAAAGGGACCGATTTTGTCTGCCAGCTTATCGATGAAGCGACGGATAGCATGAAGCTTACCTTGTAAATTTTGTAACTCAAATATATTGGTAGGTGTGGGCATATCAGTGATAGCCGCAATCTTGAGAGGGTCAATTTTAATGTCACGTAAAGAAACTATAACCCCTAATAGTTTACCGGACTTAACTCTGAATATGCATTTAGCAGGATTTAGTCGGATAAGATATTCCCTTAACCGATCAAACACTATCCTTAAATATTTTAAGTGATCATCTTCTTTGATGGAATGAGCTATGATATCATTGACGTAATCATGTAGGATATCATGCATCATGTCATGAAAAATATGTCATAGCTCGTTGATAGGTTGCACCTGCATTCTTTAAGCCAAATGGCATCACTTTCCAACAAAAGGTACCCCAGGGGGTAATAAAGGTTATTTTAGCCTGATCTTCAGGAGCTATCCTGATCTGATTATAACCAAAAAATCCATCCATTAAGGACATCATTCCACTTCCAGTAGTAAAATCAATGATTTGATCCATGTTTGGAAGAGGAAAATCATCTTTAGGGCATGCAGCGTTAATATCTCTAAAGTCTGTGCAAACCCTAACTTTGGTAGCTTCTTTCTTGGTGACTGGAACTACATTTGAGATCCATTCAGCATAATCAATAGCTTGTATAAAAACAACATTCAGGAGTTTTTCTAACTCCCCTTTGACTAGCAAGGCCACTTTGGGATGCATTTTTCTAAGTTTTTGTTTAACAGGTTTAGCATCCAAATGGACTACTAGGTGATGCATGACTACAAAGGGTCTAAACCTGGCATATCTTCATATGTCCAAGCGAAGACATCTTCATATTCTTTAAGGAATGCAATGTATTGCTCTTGTTTTTCTTGACTTAATTTTGATCCAATATTGATTATGTGGGGATTATCCTCAGTTCCAATGTTAACTTTAATGACGTTTTCTACTTCCATGTGTAGATCTCTTTCAAAATTAGGTGGGGCGGGTGAAATGCCCAATTCTTATAATTCTTTTAAGGTCAACTTAGATAATTAATCTTGAGGATTCGTGGCCTCAAGTTGGGCTATAGTAGGTATAGAACCATCAAAATAAAAACCATTGTGTAACATCTCTTCAATGGAGACATCATGGAAAATATCTCCTTCCAACTCATCATCGGATTCAGCAATCATTTCAGGATAAGCTATGGATAGCATATTGCATGTAAATGGCTAATTTTTTAGAGGCAAATCATCACGCCCATCCAAATAATCTTGATAACATATGAGTTGATCATCATCTTCAAAAGGGAATGGTTGACCCTTACTAGGAAATAGGCCCACACCACATCGAGCGGGCCATGGTTCTACCTCAAAGGGTTCTTTCATACCATCTTGGAAAGGTCCCAAGCCTTTCCCTTTATATCCCATTTTAAGCATTATAGGTTTAGCTTTAATATACTCGTTAGTAAAATAACATCGAGCATATCCCACATGATGAGCTTTGATGTTCCTAGGTATTCTTTCCCAGTCATAACCCTTATAAATGAAGGCACAACTCTTGACTTGGTAAGTACTTCCCATAGGTTGTGGGAGGCCCAAAGTATGAGGATATGGTGGCAAATTACTTAAGATAATGGAATTTTGCATAGAAGCATTTGTTTTTTTTTTATATAAGAATTTTAGATAAATTAGGTAAGAGTTCATCAGAAAGAGCATAAGATGTAGAAGGATCATTCCCTATATCTTTAGATGTGGAAGGTATGATAGATGTAGATAATGTAGAGGTTTTAATAGATGGGTCTATAGGTTTTGAAATGATAGGGACAGAACATGAAGGATTGGTTGTGGATTTAAGATCTTTTTGAGGTTCTAGTGTGGTTTGTTTAGAAGATTGTTTAGATGAAAAATAAGAATTAGGATGTGTGGATGATAGAGCAGGGCAAAATTGGACTCCAACAGGTTCTTCCAAAGCACACATATCAAAGGGTCTAGGATCACCATGGATAGTGACCAACTGATTTTTAAATTTGAATTTAACACATTGGTGTAAAGTTGATGGGACAGCCCGCATTGCATTGATCCAAGGATGACCCAAGAGTATATTGTATGATGTGGGGCAATGTACAATAAACACGGTCATATCTAAGGTTCTCGGACCAACTTGCAATGGGATGGTGATAACTCCACACGTTTCTTGTGTTTCGTCATTGAAAGCTTTTATGATCATGTCAGTTTTCTTCATTTCATCACTTCTAAACCCAAATCTTTGGTAGAAGTCAAAAGTGCAAATATTTAGAGATGAACCATTATCAATAAAGACCCTTTTGACTGCTACATCTCCAATTAGGGCAGTAATATATAAGGGGTTATCCTTATGTAAACTATGTTGCGGGATATCTTTATCCCAAAAATCAATACAATCAACTTCTCTAGTGATGATAGTATTGGCCATGGCTTCAGGTTGAATGTTTTGTGGTACCATCATTTGGCTTAATGTAAGCATCAATTCATCTCTATGGGTAGGAGAAGATATTAATAGGTCCAAAAGGGAAATTTTGGTTGTAGTATTGGATAATTGCTCATTAATATTGTAAGGAGGTTTAGATTGAACATCAGGAGCATGATTCCCTTTATTGGGATTTTTCAAAACAAATGGGGTTGATCCATCGTTCTGATTTGGTTCTTGTTGAAAATTTTGAGCTTGTTGTCTGGTAACGGCTTCGATGGTTCCTACAATGTTATATTGAGGATGATGAATAGGTCTTGGTCTAGCATTTATGGCTTGTTCATTAGAAAGGAACTGATTAGAAGAGGGTCGAGTAGTAACTCTTCTAGGAAATGGTTCTTCTAGAACCATAGAATCTGTGATAGGTTGAATAGGATTTGATTCGTCTTCAGAACTATTCGATTGATTTGAAGTGATTTCCATGTCACTTTCAATATTCAATTCTACATCACTAAGATCCGATGTTTGAATATTATGGAGGGGCCTAGTCGTGACCATGGATAAAGTTGTGTCAAATTTTTGTAAATCATGATTAGGTAGATGTTCGCTAATAGTTCCTACATATCGGGTAGGAGGAGGGACATTATGATGCTCAATTTTATTGGCCACCTCTTCACCACATTTTGGTAAAGGATGTTGAAATATATCTAATGATTGATTAGCATTTTGATTTTGATTTTGGGGAATGTTCTTTTGAGCATTTTGTTTAGGTTGAAAGTCTTGCACCTCCATCTCATTATTATCAATCAGATATTGTATTTTATGTTTTAACATTTTACAAGATTTGGTAGAATGTCCAGGCCCTCTATGGAAATCATAGTGTAAATCAGCTTTGTATCCGAGTATGGTTGGATCAGGTTCCCGGATAGCCGGTAATTGAATCAAACCTCTTTCGAGTAAGTGGGGTAGAATAGTTGATAATGTTTGTGTAGCACCCTAAAATTGGTGCAGTAAAACCTTAAATAATTACAATTACTTTAGTAATAATTCAAATTCAAATTTTAACCCCCTAAACCGCTCCTAAACCGTCGTTTAACCCGTTTCCTCATTTCCCGTGCCATTTTTAGAGTTTGTTTTGACCGTTTGATGATATCGTCGTCGATCAGACGATATCGCCTCAGATCGGACGATTTCGTCTAGGCTAGGACGTCCAGACGATCTTGTCCCAAAACTAATTTTTCACAATTAGTCTCTGTTCCAACGACGTCTCTAATCCGGGCAGAAGCGTGTCTGCATCGTTAGAGACCCTCCCCCATTGGAGATCTCCCAAATTGGGATGATCTCCAACCTCCTAACCTCCCTCCTAAGCCTATTTAAACTTAGGACTCCCCCTTGGCATCCCCCTGGCTGAAATTTCCTGTAACTTGACTTTACACGCACTAAAACATCCTGAATTACCATCTGCACTTGTCCTATCCAAATTTTGTTGCAGGAACCTTGTTATTCTTTAGCCGAAGCAAGCTCAGATCATTGCAGACGATCCTGTTCAATTCGAGACGATTTCATACCAATCCGAGATGATTTCGACTGCAATCATCATTGGGGGCAATCAGTGCCCAGAGTTTGCATTTTTCTCTTCTCATCTGCTATTTTATTCTGTAGCTAGTCAGTTTATTTATTACTTTCTACTATTCTGCATCTTGGAGTTCACCCATATAGTTTAATTGCATAATAAGGTCATGATTAGCTATTAAAGTGTTGCAACTCACTTGCATTTCTATTCGGGATTATCTGTTAACATCCTTATTGTCATTTTACATCATTATCCTCTATTAGCATTGCTGCATTTTTTGTATTTGGTGTCTATTTCTCTGTTTGCAGGTCTCTAATGAATTCGTCAGATCTCAGACGATCCTGCAGGTCGAAGATGATCTCGTCAAATTCTAGATGATCCTGTCTGCTTCAAGAATCAGAACCTCCATCAGACATCCGGATCAGGTATGGCTCTGTAATTTAGCTTTTTCTCTCTATTTCTGTTCAAATCTGTTTGTTGTATTTCATTTAGTCTGCATTTTCATAATAGAACAACTTAGATTCATTTGGCCAAACCTAGGACTCGAATGTTTAAAGATAAAACTGAACACATTAAACACATTCCCAACCTAGGCATGGAAACTGCCATTCAAACGTTTCCTGGTGAACCCACCATCCGTCAAAAAATCACCATAATACACCTCCCCGAGAGGCGGGACCTTCGCAAGGCCTCTCAGTCCGAGGTACCGCGCCATCCTTTTCACATCCCCCTTTCGGGCACGGATCCTATAGCCTGAAGGTAAGGGTGTGAAAAATTTGGAGCGATACATTTTGGTGAACCCGACGTGAATGCATTTAAAACCTTTTGAAAACAAAAACAAAAAAAAAATAGATGCATTTCAAATCATTTAAAACTAATAAGTTGCATATCATGTTTAGATGGTAGCTCCTAAGAAAAGACTAGCAGTTACTATAAATGTTGAAAACCAATTAGCAGCCATAGAAATCAATTTTGTGCTTAGTGTGCCTGAAACAGATAGAAATCAACTTTTGTGGGACGAACTTGATAGAAGACTAGGTGTCATTTCATCTAGGTCAACAAAACTTAAACAAATCAAAAGGCTTGTCCTAGATAGAATCCTGGATCCTCATCAACTCATTTTTTATCATGAACTTCAGAGAGCCTGCCATAGATGGTTAGCTTATAGGAGAGCTCTTGTGTCTTCTAGATTGTTCACCTCCGAGGAATACCTCAAGAACGCAGCTGTGGTACGCCAATTTCTAGTTCATATAGAAGTCCAAGAAATTGATCTTATGATAAGAAAAATATGGAATAGAGTTCCTAGAGCTATGTTATATCGCGAATATTGTCATGAGAATTATTATTATCAACCAGAATCTGAAATACATGGTATTTCTATAGCACTTTTCATTAAATTCTTGAAAGAAAATTTTCAATTTGAAGAAGAACACTTCATGACTCTTGAAGAACTTGAGCCCATTAATGATATTTATAAATTGTTTATAGAAAACTAGATCATTGCTTTCATTATTATTATTTCTTGCGTTTTGTGTGTTGTTTGTTATCTTTATAATATTGTTATTAAAACCAAAAAAAAACAAGAAAAACTAAAAAACATAACAAAAACCAAAACATTTCATTTTAAATATTGTAGTAGGTATATAATTAATATATACCTCTTAAGCTTGTTGCATATATATATATATATATATTTGCTGAAATCTAAGTTAAGCACAATGCCTAAACTTAGGAATGGTAAACAAACTGAAGGAGAAGAAGAAGATTGGTTAGGAGACAAAACAAGAAACCCAAATGTCCTTCCTGAGGATCCAATCCCGGAAGAAGAAACTCTAGACCAGCAAGACGATGAGCTTGCTGTAGATGAACAAGAAGAAAATGTTAAAGAGGATGGATCCTCATCCCCTAGAATAACTCCGGATGGAACTATTGCTTTTGATAACTTAGATCATTTCTGGAAATTTTTCAATAATAACATTGGCGCTCTTAATATGGCGGTTCGTATTGATAAAGGACAAATTAGTGACACTCAAGCAGCCATGGAAGATGTGTTTAATATACACACTAATCCCTTGTCCTTTGTTGATCAAGAAAGTGATAAGGCTGGACCATCCAATAGAGATATGGTCACTATGATTCAGAACATGCAAAAACAACAGGTTACCCAACCTCCTAAAGAACCTGTTATTGAGCCTAAAATCATTCCCACACAAAAGAAACTTTCCTTCACTGCTTTACTTCGCCAAACTATTGATCAATATGCTTCAAATCAACAAAAACCTAAAATGAAGCCAAACACCAATTTCCAACAATCTGGAATACAACATAATATAACTTCAAAACTTCTTCATAACACCCTTCCTACCAACAGATTACACAATAGCAATATAGCATCTAATATTCATGTCCCTCCATCATATGCTCACAAATCCCATATTAATGCCCTACCGAACCAATATGGTGGGCAAACCAGTAATCTGGAAGCCATGGTGAAGCAGTTAGCTTCCCGCATGGACCAGATAGATCCCTACCGTCCCTCGTACAATTATCGAGAGATGTGTAGTCAACCTTTGGATCCCATAGTTGTAGCACAACCGTACCCTAAACACTTTCCCATGCCGGTCCTGCCTATATATAAAGGAACCGAAGATCCCATAGAGCATCTTCGCATGTTTAGGATAGCATGTCATGATATATCACATGATGACTTGCTATTACTAAAAATGTTCCCGAAAAGTTTAGGTGGAATGGCATTAGAGTGGTACTATCAATTGCCCACTCATTCTTTGAGAAACTTTGAAGAAACAATTGAATCTTTTGTCCATCAATTTAGTGCCTACATCGAGAGGCATGTCACCATTAAAGATTTATACAACTTAAAACAAGACAAAGATGAATGTTTTGCTGATTTCTTAGCTAGATGGAGGCAGATTGATAGGAAAACCGCACTTTGTGCTACCTTATAGGGAAATGTTGGACATTTTTATTAATAATTTGCAAGAACAAATATCTTATGAGTTATCAATTGCTACTTTAACTACCTTCGATCAGGCTATAGATTTAGCTCGAAGAGTAGAAGATGCCCTCATTAGGAGAGGCCAACTTAGGAAGAAAGATGATGAGAAAACATCCAAAAATCAATATAAAAACAAACAAGTCGTAGGTGATGGAGTCATTGATAGCAGAAATGTTGCTAATATCAATGCAACGAAGACAACAGAAAAATTTATATTGAAACCTCTCGATAAACCTCCTCGAGAATTTACTAGATTGAATCAACCATTATCAACTATTTTACCTCAATTACTCGAAAGAGGCTTGATTCAATTACCAGCTATCCGGGAACCTGATCCAACCATACCCGGATACAGAGCCGACTTACACTGTGATTTCCATAGAGGGCCTGGACACTCTACCAATGCTTGTAAAAGGTTGAAACATAAAATACAAGATCTGATTGATAATAATGAAATGGAGGTGCAAGCCTTCCAACCTAAACAAAATGCTCCTAATAATGCTCAAAAGAACATTCCCCAAAATCAAAATCAAAATGCTAATCAATCATTAGACATATTTCAACATCCTTTACCAAGACATGGTAAAGAGGTGGCCAATCAAATTGAGCATCATAATGTTCCTCCTCCTACCCGATATGTAGGAACTATTAGCGGACATTTACCTAATCATGATTTACAAAAATTTGACACAACTTTATCCATGGTCACAACCAGGCCCCTACGTAATACTCAAACTCCAGATCCTAGTGATGTCGAATCAGATACTGAAAGTGACATGGAAATCACTTCAAACCAATCGAATAGTTCTGAAAATGAATCAGATCCTATTCAACCTATTACAGATGCTATGATTCCAGAAGAACCATTTCCTAGAAGAGTTACTACTCGACCCTCTTCTGATCAATTCCTTTCTAATGAACAAGCTATAAATGCTAGACCAAGACTTATTCAACGTCCTCAATACAACATTGTAGGTACCATCGGAGTCGTTACCAGACAACAAGGCTCAAAATTCTCAACAAGAACCAAACCAGAATGATGGATCAGCTCCATTTGTTTTGAAAAATCCCAATAAAGGGAATCATGCTTCCAATGTTCAACCTAAACCCCCTTACAATATTAATGAGCAATTATCCAATACTACAGCCAGAATTTCTCTCTTGGATTTATTAAGATCTTCTCCTACCCATAGAGATGAATTAATGCTTACATTAAGCCAAATGATGGTACCACAAAACATTCAACCTGAAGCCATGGCCAATACTATCATCACTAGGGAAGTCGATTGTATTGACTTTCGGGATAAAGATATACCACAACATAGTTTACATAAGGATAACCCCTTATACATTACTGCCCTAATTGGAGATGTAGCCGTTAAAAGAGTTTTGATTGATAATGGTTCATCTCTAAATATTTGCACTTTTGATTTCTACCAACGATTTGGGTTTAGAAGTGATGAAATGAAGAAAACCGACATGATCATAAAAGCTTTCAATGACGAAACACAAGAAACGTGTGGAGTTATTACCATCCCATTGCAAGTTGGTCCTAGAACCTTAGATACGACCGTGTTTATTGTACATTGCCCCGCATCGTACAATATACTCTTGGGTCATCCTTGGATCAATGCAATGCGGGCTGTCCCATCAACTTTACACCAATGTGTTAAATTCGAATTTAAAAATCAGTTGGTCACTATCCATGGTGATCCTAGACCCTTTGATATGTGTGCCTTGGCAGAACTTGTTGGAGTTCAATTTTGCCCTGCTCTGTCATCCACACATCCTAATTCTTATTTTTCATCTAAAAATGTGAAACACACACCCATAACTTCATCTATTTCTCCTCCATTAGTTTCATCCTCATATATAGATCAACAATCTTCTAAACAAACCACTCTAGAACCTCAAAAAGACCTTCAATCCACAACCAATCCTTCATGTTCCATCCCTATAATTTCAAAACCTATAGACCCATCTATTAACACCTCCACATTATCTACATCTATCATACCTTCCACATCTAAAGATATAGAGAATGATCCTTCTACATCTTATGCTCTTTCTGATGAACTCTTACCTGATTTATCTCAAATTCTTATATCAGAAAAAACAAATGCTTCTATGCAAAATTCCATTATCTTAAATAACTTGCCACCATCTCCTCATACTTTGGGCCTCCCACAACCTATGGGAAGTACTTACCAAGTCGGGAGTTGTGCCTTCATTTATAAAGGATATGACTGGGGAAGAATACCTCGGAATATCAAAACTCATCATGATGGATATGCTCGATGTTATTTTACTAATGAGTATATTAAAGCTAAACCTATAATGCTTAAAATGGGATATAAAGGGAAAGGCTTGGGACCTTTCCAAAATGGTATGAAAGAACCTTTCGAGGTAGAACCGTGGCCTGCCCGCTGTGGTGTGGGCCTATTTCCTAGTAAGGGTCAACCCTTTCCTTTTGAAGATGATGATCAACTCATATGTTATCAAGATTATTTGGATAGGCGTGATGATTTGCCTCTAAAAAATCAGCCATTTACATGTAATATGCTATCCATAGCTTACCCTGAAATGATCGCTGAATCCGATGATGAGTTGGAAGGAGATATTTTCCATGATGTCTCCGTTGAAGAGATGTTACACAATGGGTTTTATTTTGATGGTTCTATACCTACTATAGCCCAACTTGAGGCCACGACTCCTCAAGATGAATTATCCAAGTTAACCTTAAAAGAATTACAAGAATTGGGCGTTTCACCCGCCCCACCTAATTTTGAAAGAGATCTACACATGGAAGTAGAAAACGTCATTAAAATTAACATTGGAACTGAGGATAGTCCTCACATAATCAATATTGGATCAGAATTAAGTCAAGAAAAACAAGAGCAATACATTGCATTCCTTAAAGAATATGAAGATGTCTTCGCTTGGACATATGAAGATATGCCAGGTCTAGACCCTTCTGTAGTCATGCATCACCTAGTAGTCCATCCGGATGCTAAACCTGTTAAACAGAAACTTAGAAAAATGCATCCCAAAGTGGCCTTGCTAGTCAAAGGGGAGTTAGAAAAACTCCTGAATGTTGTCTTTATACAAGCTATTGATTATGCTTGAATGGATCTCAAATGTAGTTCCAGTCACCAAGAAAGAAGCTACCAAAGTTAGGGTTTGCATAGATTTTAGAGATATTAACGTTGCATGCCCTAAAGATGATTTTCCTCTTCCAAACATGGACCAAATCATTGATTTTACTGCTGGGAGTGGGATGATGTCCTTAATGGATGGATTCTCTCGGTTATAATCAGATCAGGATAGCTCCTGAAGATCAGGCTAAAATAGCCTTTATTACCCCCTCGGGGTACCTTTTGTTGGAAAGTGATGCCATTCGGCTTAAAGAACGTAGGTGCAACCTATCAACGAGCTATGACTTATATTTTTCATGATATGATGCATGATATCCTACATGATTATGTAGATGATATTATAGCTCGCTCTATTAATGAAGATAACCATTTAGATGATTTGAGAAAAGTTTTTAATCGGTTAAGAGAATATCTTATTCGATTAAATCCAGCCAAATGCATATTCGGAGTTAAGTCCGGTAAACTATTAGGGGTTATAGTTTCTTTACGTGGTATCAAAATTGACCCTCTTAAGATTGCGGCTATCACTGATATGCCCGCACCTACCAATATATCTGAATTACGAAGTTTACAAGGTAAGCTTCAAGCTATCCGTCGCTTCATCGATAAGTTGGCGGACAAAACCGGTCCCTTTCTTAAGCTCCTTAAGAAGGATGTCCCTTTTAATTGGGACGACGAATGTAAGGAAGCTTTTGAACTTCTCAAACAATACCTCCTTAACCCACCTGTGCTTTCTCCACCTAGACCTGATCGCCCATTTCTCCTGTATATTTCAGCTTCAGATTCTGCCTTAGGAGCTATGTTAGCTCAACTTGATGATGAGAAGAGAGAACGTGCTAATTATTATATTAGCCAAACTCTAATCAGTTATGAAACCCGCTACACAACATTAGAAAAACTATGTCTAGCAGTCGTGTTTGCTATGCAAAAATTATGCCATTATATGCTTAGTCAAAAAACCTATGTCATTGCTAAATATGATCCCTTGAGGTATCTCATGAGTCGACCTTATTTATCGGGTCGTACAGCCAAGTGGGTTCTTGCTCTAAGCGAGTTTGACCTCACGTTCATAGGACAAAAGTCCGTTAAGGGTCAAATCATAGCAGATCAATTAGCTCTCTGCACCCTTAGAGTCTACCCATCCCCTCATCATTGAGTTTCCTGATGAATGCCTTCAATTAGAGGCGGACCATGTTGAACAATGGTCCTTATACTTTGATGGAGCCCGATGCATGAGTGGGGCTGGTGCGGGTATTATTTTAATATCCCCACAAAAACATCTTATTCCTCTGTCCTTCAAATTAACATTTGCTTGCACCAATAATACTGCTGAATATGAAGCTCTAATCCTTGGATTACGAGCTGCCTTGGCGCTAAAAATTAAACATCTGTTAGTTTTTGGTGATTCTCAACTTGTCATAAATCAAATTAATGAATTTTATCAGACCAGAGATGATAAATTGCGCCCATATAAAGCATATGTTTTGCAATTGTTATCCTTGTTTGATAAAGTTACTTTGGAAGCTATTCCGTGAACTAGCAACCGTGCAACTGACGCTATGGCCGCAGCTGCATCTCTTCTGCCCTTGGAGTTAGATGACGAATATGCCACCATCATTATTCGTCGGCTCCAGGAACCCACTTCAAATAAGTCATGCTTAGAACCTTTGGATGTGTTTCTAATCAATGAAACTACTCCTGAACCTTGGTATACGGATATATTTGATTTTCTTCAAAATGGGACTTTCCCTGCCAATTCTAATAGAAACCAACGTCGGTTATTACGTAGACGAGCAAGTCGATTTGTAATAATTGGCAATACTTTATATAGGAGATATTTTGAAGGTATCCTATTGAGATGTTTGAATCTAGAAGAATCCAAATCAGCCTTGAGTGAAGCCCACGATGGATCTTGTGGAGGACACTTCAGTGGTAGTGTGATTGCTAAAAAGCTCCTTAGGATAGGATACTTTTGGCCTACCATGGAGAATGATGCACATGATTATGTGCGCCATTGCGACAAGTGCCAGAAACATGCTGACCTTGTCCATGCCCCTGCACAAGAACTGCGAGGCTATTTCATCTCCTTGGCCCTTTTCCAAATGGGGCTTAGACATTATTGGCAAAATTAATCTTGTGTCATCTGATGGACACAAATTCATCATAACCGCCACCGAGTATTTCATGAAGTGGGTTGAAGCTATGCCTTTAGCTTCCTGCACTGGCACACAAGTCTCTAAATTTATTTTTAATCAAATCATTTGTAGGTTCGAAATCCTTGCAAATCTCATCTCAGACAATGGAACTTGTTTCAAAAATAAAGATGTTAAAAAATTATGCCAAAAATATAAGATTCAACATCGTTGGTCCACTCCCTATTATCCTCAGGGTAATGGTCAAGCAGAAGCATCTAACAAAACCTTAATCAAAATTCTCAAAAGATTGGTCAATAAATCTGGCCGCGACTGGCACATTCAATTATATCCAACCTTGTGGGCCTATCGAACTAGTGTTCGAACCCCCATTGGAACTTCACCTTTTGTTTTGGTTTATGGTGCTGAAGCCGTTTTTCCCTTTGAATTAGAAGTTCCTTCTTTGGCTCTACTACTTCAAGATACCGAAGTAGGAGATGAATATCGAGCTGCGCAGACTCAATCAGTTGGAACTCCTAGATGAAAAATGCATCAATGCTTTGGAGCATCTCCGTGCCTACCAAAACAAGCTTAAAAGATCATATGCTAAAAAAGTTCGTCATCGATCCTTTGAGATCGGCGACCTTGTTTTAAAAGAAAATCAAAAAAATACTAATGCAACTAAAGACCTTAAAGGTAAATTTGAGCCCAACTGGCTTGGACCATATATTATCACTGCTAAATTTGAATCGGGAGCATACAAATTATCTACCTTGGATGGTAAAGAACTTAAAGAACCTATGAATATTATGCATCTTAAACGTTACTATGCATAAATTTGGTCATTTCATCCTTGTATATATTTGTTTAAAATATTTCAAAATCACTATCTTGTATTTCTTTCAATTTATAAATTCAAAAATACCAAAAACATTCAAAATCATCAAAATATTCAAAACTATTTGTTGTATTTATTTATGGCACTTGTTAATTCTTTCAAAAAAACAAACAAAAATAATAAAAATAAAAACAGCAATATTCTTGACTCTTTCGAAACCAAAACAAAAAGAAAGAAGGAAAGAGAGAGTCAAAATTATCAAACTCCTCAAAAATATTTGTTGTATATTTCTTCTTACAAGTGTTGCAGTTATATTTTCAAATTATTTTGGATAAATTAGCATTTATTTGGAATCCCTCACTTTTGCAAACACAAAAATAAATATCTTGATTTTATCTGGCATGATTACTAATCTCTCTTATATCAAAGTCCACAAAATTCAATTAAATAAAGTTTGAGCACGAGAGAATTGATCTTGTTATTTACTTAAACCAAGCACATCCTTTCACAATAAAATGATTATATTTGTAATGTCCATGCTATGCTACATAGTAGAAGTGGTTTCTTGAGCGAAAAGTTTCCCTTGCTATCCTATCATGCACATGGTCTAGAATCTTTGAGAATTGGCAAAAGGACAAGCTCACCCCTACCCAGAATAAAAATCCCTTGCTCTACAGCTAATCCGAGCAAGTATCCCTAGCATAGGAAGAAAAGCAAAGTTCAAGAAAAAGAGAAAAAGAAAAATGTTATTTTATATCATTACAGCAATGTTCCAAGCATTATCTCCAAAATCAAGCAAAAATACAAAAGAAAAGAAAAAGAAAGCAAAAGAAAGCAAAAGCAAAAGCAATAAAATCCCTTTCCCTACCCTTTGAAAAGAAAAGAAGGGTTGATGAGCTTGAATCCCTGGAATTCTCAATTATTCGAAAACTGTGAGGTAAGCCCCATAACAGGTGGTTTGTGCCCAACCCGCTTGGCCTTGGGTAACTCCTAGCGTGGCGATATGTCTGTCACATTAGCGACCTTCTTTTGTATAGACCTATGTCTGCTTATGGATTAGCTAGCTCTTGATAATCCGACTTACATAGTAGTCTGGTATGGTTATATGCATCTAAATCATGGTTAATGAACACTTATTTGGTTAATTCAAATTACTTGTATCAAATTATCTTGCTCAAAACTGGTCAATGCACAAAGCAATTGCACACACATTTGTATTTGAGAGATTTTGTGTATCATTATGATAAATCAAGATTGGAAATGAACTCACATATGCACATGGGATTCCTTATAAATCTAACTTTTGTCTTTAAGATACTTTGAAATATTTTTGCAAATTGTCTGGAATAATTTCATTTTCTTATTTGAGAATAGTTGTTTAGTATAAAGACAACTACAGGCATTACCAAAAAAATCAAAATCATTTTTAAAAAACATGCAATAAAGTTACATTTATATATAACTTTTGACTTTCGCGACGATGGTATAGTTCCAAAACCAAAATTGGAATTTTATGCCTAGCGCAAGTCCTCATCTTCATATTTTATGTTTATTAAAAATCAACCATGCAATAAAACTATCTCTTTTTGGATTTCGCGATGATGGTATAAGTCTATACCTAAATATTCTATGCCTAGCGCAAACCATTGTATTAATTTTATTTTCCATTTATTTCAAATCAATTCATCAAAAACATATGACTTAAATCATTATGTTACACAATTATGCTTTCAAAAGAATGAACATTATTACTATTTCATGTCATTTTGTCAACATGCAAAATTGCAATGATGGTATAATTCCTAGGGAATTATTCAAAAATTTTATCACACTTAGGAATTTATGCCTAGCAAAAATCATTTCAAAATATTTTCATGCATACTATTTTTATGAAAATCTGAAAACAAACCATCATCATCATCATTTGCATCATCACAACAAAAGTCTTAAGACAGTCTCTTAAGCACTCTTTTACTTTTAACAATATTTCTATACTGGGATTAGCTTGACGACCGAGTGAGCGACGACTCCATGAAATGGTCTATAATAGCGACAATGTCCTTTGAAATTATTGTTAAAAGTCCTTTTTATTTTTATCAAATCATCACATCACAAACAACCAATTTGTTCCATCAGATTATTTCATTTAAATTTTAAAGCATCTATTAAAAACCATACATATTTCCAAATGACATAATTACATGAATCATCAATCACATCAAAAACATTAAAGCATCATAAAAACATATAAACAAGTCATATCATCATAAGACAAGTCATATGATCAAAAATATCTCATCTATATATATATCAAATATATGTACATCATATCAAAACCTGGATTGGTATGCCACAATCTATATCTTGGCATACTCAATCCTCTCAATCATATATCCTCTATGTAGTGTCTCGAGAACCCCTCGAGCTCTCAGCCTCATCTCCTCCCCTGCCCTGAGGTGGAGGAGGTGGCCCCATCGCAGTCCATGTGGTGCCATGAGTCCTGGATGCCGATCGTGATGATGTCCTAGATGACCCCACCATGATAGGCTCTGCAATATAAGCTGGTAATGGAACCTTCTCCTCTGTTGTTACCGCTTGGTAGTATAGAGCCTGATAGAATGTAATCTGGGCCGTAGCACATGCTAAATCTTGAGTGCTCGCTCCTCCGCTCCGTGCTCTGAGGCATGCAATCTCATCTCTAAGCTATGTAACCTCAGCTCGATGGCGTGCAGCCTCATCCTGCAATGTCTGCACCTATGCCTAGAGACGAACAGTCTCTGCTCGGAGAGTCGCTATCTCACTGCTCTCCCCAGTGTCAACACCCTTGCCCTTATCGAGCGATGGTGGCCTCTCTCTATGGAGAAGGGGGTCTCTCCTCCCTCCTCTCCTGCTACCATGGCCTCTGCTGCGCCTGTGGTCTCCTCTACTCTCTCCCATCGTGACCCTATGCCACCTCAATGGTCACCTGGCACCGCCTCCCCATCCGATGCATAACTATGTGAATCAGACCCTGAGCCCTCGTCATCTGAGGAGAGCGAATGCCTATGTACCAAGTATCGTAGCCATCGGCTACCCCAGACATCGTCCCCATCCACTAGCCGAATGGGGGCATCATCTGCATCCTGACTCTAGAATCACTGCATATTCGGAGCCCCGCTAGCTATAGTGTTATCCTGGACAGTCCGAGAAAACTCGTAGTCTCTAAGAGATGGGATCCCCTACTGTAGACCGAACTGCCTCAAAACTTGGTCGTACCGGTGGAGCTCCACCTCTCCCCTCTCCATCCTCAGCTAGTAGACTCACCTCGATGTGAGCCGGCTCTGTCATCCTCGGCCCACCCTGGATGATCTCTCCAAAGCCTCCAGGTGATCTGGTAAAAGACGAGGTCGTCTAGTAGTCTTCGAGATACTGGCAGATCTATCTGCCGCTGTGCCCCTCTCTGGAGCCACCAGTAGAAAACTCGGGGCCTCTCCCTGTCAATCCTTGTAAGCGAAAGCCCTATCGGCCTCCGCACCGCAATGTGCTCCCAACACCAAACCTGTAGTAGCGATGTCATAACCAGACATCGATCACCCTTGTACATGACCCATGCAGGATCCTATACAATTTGTAGAGTACAAAGCTCCCCCAAGCAAACTTGTATTCGTGGTCTCTCATGTCGTAGACCACATCTGTCAGTAGCTATGGTATCTTGCATCCGCTCTGGTGGCACAGTAGAAGTCCACCTACCACTCCGACCAAAACCCATGTGAATCATAGATGTTCTCGTAAATCAAGAAGAACTCATCTTTAACGCATTTTCTTTGGAAAATTCGCTAAAGAGGGGGCAAAATGTAGCACCCTAAAATTGGCACAGTAAAACCTTAATAATTACACTTACTCTAGTAAATATTCAAATTCAAATTTTAACCCCCTAAACTGCTCCTAAACCGTCGTTTAACCCGTTTCCTCATTTCCCATGCCATTTTTAGAGTTTGTTTTGACTGTTTGATGATATCATCGCCGATCAGATGATATCGCCTCAGATCGGACGATTTCATCTAGGCTAGGACGTCCAGACGATCTTGTCCCAAAATTGATTTTTCACAATTAGTCTCTGTTCCAACGGCGTCTCTAATCCGGGCAGAAGCGTGTCTGCATTGTTAGAGACCCTCCTCCGTTGGATATCTCCCAAATTGGGATGATCTCCAACCTCCTAACCTCCCTCCTAAGCCTATTTAAACTTAGGACCTCCCCTTGGCATCCCCCTGGCTGAAATTTCCTATAACTTGACTTTACACGCACTAAAACATCCTGAATTACCATCTGCACTTGTCCTATCCAAATTTTGTTGCAGGAACCTTGTTATTCTTCAACAGGAGCAAGCTCAGATCGTTGCAGACGATCCTATTCAATTCGAGATGATTTCGTACCAATCCGAGATGATTTCGACTGCAATCATCATTGGGGGCAATCAGTGCCCAGAGTTTGCATTTTTCTCTTTTCATCTGCTATTTTATTCTGTAGCTAGTCAGTTTATTTATTACTTTCTGCTATTCTGCATCTTGGAGTTCACCCATATAGTTTAATTGCATAATAAGGTCATGATTAGCTATTAAAGTGTTGCAACTCACTTGCATTTCTATTCGGGATTATCTGTTAACATCCTTATTGTCATTTTACATCATTATCCTCTATTAGCATTGCTTGCATTTTTTGTATTTGGTGTCTATTTCTCTGTTTGTAGGTCTCTGACGAATTCGTCTGATGAATTCGTCAGATCTCAGATGATCCTGCAGGTCGGAGATGATCCCATCAAATTCCAGACGATCCTATCTACTTCAAGAATCAGAACCTCCATCAGACATCCGGATCAGGTATGGCTCTGTAATTTAGCTTTTTCTCTCTGTTTCTGTTCAAATATGTTTGTTGTATTTCATTTAGTCTGCATTTTCATAATAGAACAACTTAGATTCATTTGGCCAAACCTAGGACTCGAATGTTTAAAGATAAAACTGAACACATTAAACACATTCCCAACCTAGGCGTGGAAACACCATTCAAACGTTTCCTGGTGAACCCACCATCCGTCGAAAAATCACCATAATACACCTCCCCGAGAGGCGGGACCTTCGCAAGGCCTCTCAGTCCGAGGTACCACGCCATCCTTTTCACATCCCCCTTCCGGGCACGGATCCTATAGCCTGAAGGTAAGGGTGTGAAAAATTTGGAGCGATACAGGTTGATTCAATCTAGTAAACTCTCGAGGAGGTTTATCAAGAGGTTTCAATATAAATTTTTCTGTTGTCTTCGTTGTATTGATATTAGCAACATTTCTACTATCAGTGAATCCGTCACCTACAACTTGTTTGTTTTTACATTGATTTCTGGATGTTTTCTCATCATCTTTCTTCCTAAGCTGGCCTCTCCTAATGAGAGCATCTTCTACTCTTCGAGCTAAGTTTATAGCCTAATCGAAGGTAGTTAAGGTAGTAGTTGATAACTCATAAGATATTTTTTCTTGCAAATTATTAATAAAAATGTCCAACATTTCCCTATAAGGTAGCACAAAGTGTAGTTTTCCTATCAACTACCTCCATCTAGCTAAGAAATCAGCAAAACATTCATCTTTGTCTTGTTTTAAGTTGTACAAATCTTTAATGGTTACATGCCTTTCGATATAGGCACTAAATTGATGCACAAAAGATTCAGTGGTCTCTTCAAATTTTCTCAAATAATGAGTGGGCAATTGATAGTACCACTCTAATTCCATTCCCCCTAAACTTTTTGAGAATATTTTTAGTAATAACAAGTCATCATGTGATATATCATGACATGTTATCCTAAACATGCGAAGATGCTCTATGGGATCTTCAGTTCCTTTATATATAGGTAGGACGGGCATGGGAAAATGTTTAGGGTACGGTTGTGCTACAACTATGGGATCTATAGGTTGACTACACTTCTCTCGATAATTGTACGATGGATGGTAGGGATCTATCTGGTCCATGCAGAAAGCTAACTGTTTCACCATGGCTTCCAGATTACTGGTTTTCCCATGATATTGATTCGGTGGAGCATGAATATGGGATTGGTGAGCGTATGATGGAGGGACATGAAGATTAGATGCTATATTACTATTGTGTAAATTGTTGGTAGGAAGGGTGTTATGAAGAAGTTTCGAAGTTGTATTATGTTGTATCCCAGATTGTTGAAAATTGGTGTTTGGCTTGTTTTTAGGTTTTTGTTGATTTGAAGCATATTGATCAATATTTTGGCAAAATAAAGCAATGAATGAAGGTCTCTTTTGTGTGGGAATGATTTTAGGCTCAATAACAGGTTCCTTAGGAGGTTGGGTAACCTGTTGTTTTTGCATGTTCTGAATTATAGCGACCATATCCATATTGGATGGTCCAGCTTTATCACTTTCTTGATCAACAAAAGACAAGGGATTAGTGTGTATGTCAAACATATGTTCCATGGCTTCTTGAGTGTCACTAATTTGTCCCCTATCAATACGAACTGCCATATTAAGAGCACCAATATTATTATTGAAGAATTTCCAGAAATGATCTATGTTATCAAAAGTAACAGTTCCATCTGGAGCCATTCTAGGGGATGAGGATCCTTCCTCTCTAACATTTTCTTGTTGTTCATTTTCTTCAGCCAGGTCATCTTCTGGCTGTTCTAGAGTTTCTCCTTCTAGAATTGGATCCTCAAAAAGGGCATTTAATTTTTTGTTTTTCTTGCCTAACCAATCTTCTTCTTCTTCTTCTTCAGTTTGTTTACCATTCCTAAGTTTAGTCATTGTGCTTAAACTTAGATTTCAGCAAATATATATATATTTATATATATATATATGCAACAAGCTTAAGAGGTATATATTTTAATTATATACCTACTATAATATTTAAAATGAAATATTTTGGTTTTTGTTATGTTTTTTTGGTTTTTCTTGTTTTTTTTTAACAATATTATAAAGATAACAAACAACACACAAAATGCAAGAAATAATAATAATGAAAGCAATGATCTAGTTTTCTATAAATAATTTATAAATATCATTAATGGGCTCGAGTTCTTCAGGAGTCATGAAATGTTCTTCTTCAAATTGAAAATTTTCTTTCAAGAATTTGACAAAAAGTGCTATAGTGATATTATCTGTTTTAGATTTTGTTTTGTAGAAGTAAAGCTCATGGCAATACTCTCGATATAACACAGCTCTAGGAACTCTCCTCCATATTTCCCTATCCGTAAGAATGACCTCTTGATCTTCTACACGACCTAGGAATTGGTGTATAACAGTTGCATTCTTGAGGTATTCCTCGAAGGTGAACAATTCTAAATACACAAGAGCTCTCCTATAAGCTAACCACCTATGGCAAGCTCTCTGAAGTTCATGATAAAAAATAAGTTGATGAGGATCCAGGATTCTATCTAGGACAAGCCTCTTGATTTGTTTAATTTTTGTTGACCTAGATGAAATGATACCTAGTCTCCTATTGAGTTCGTCCCACAAAGGCGGGACTCTGTATGTTTGAGATGTTCTAGACAAAGAATCAACCTCTATGGCTATTAATTGATTTTTAACATTTATAGTAACTGCTTGTCTTTTCTTAGGAGCTACCATCTAAACATGATATGCAACTTAGTAGTTTTCTAATGATTTTAAATGCATCTATTTTTTTGTTTTTGTTTTTGTTTTGGTTTTCAAAAGGTTTTAGTTTCACGTCGGGTTCACCAAAATGTATCGTTCCAAATTTTTCGCACCCTTACCTTCAGGCTAAAGGATCCGCGCCCGAAAGGGGGATGCGGGAAGTATGGGACAATACCTTGGACTGAGAGGCCTTTGGAAGGTCCCGCCTCTCGAGGGAGGTGTATTAAGGTGATTTTTCGACGGATGGTGGGTTCACTAGGAAACTTTTGAATGGCAGTTTCCATGCCTAGGTTGGGAATGTTTTTGATGTGTTCAATTTTATCTTTAATCATTCAACTCCTAGGTTTGGCCAAATGAATCTAAACTATTCTATTTGAAATGCAGATTTTAAATGAATACAGAAAATAGATTTGAATAGAAAACACAGAGAATAAGCTAGATTAAAAAGTCATACCTGATCTAGATGTCTGATGGAGGTTCTAATTTTTGAAGTAGTCAAGATCGCCTCTGATATGACAGGATCGTCTGCAATCAGACAGGATCATCTGAGATCTGACGAATTCGTCAAACGAATTCGTCAGAGACCTGCAATCAGAGAAATAGATACAAAACAGAGAACATGCAGCTATGCTAATAAAGGAAAATGATGTGAAATGACAATAATAATATCAAACTGATAATTATAAATAGAAACATGAATGCATTACAATGATTTAATGTCAAATTATGATTTATCATGCATTTAAGCTATATGGGTGAACTCCAGGATGCAAAATAGTAATAAATCTAACTAATGCAAAGCAAAACAGTAAATAGTAGAAAAAGAATGCAAACTCAGGGCACTGATTGCCCCCAATGTTGACTGCAGTCGAAATCATCTCGAATTGGTGCGAGATCGTCCGAGATTGTACAGGATCGTCTGCGACGATCTAAGCTTGCTCCGACTGAAGAATAACAAAGTTCCTGCAAACAAACTTGGAAAAATACAAAGGCAAATGGTAGTCTAAGACATTCTAATGCATGTAAAACTCGAAGTGCAGAAAAAATTCAGCTAGGGGAATGTCAAGGGGAGGGCCTAAGATTAAATAGGCATAGGAAGGAGGTTGGGAGGTTGGAGATCATCCCAATTTGGGAGATCTCCAATGGGGGAAGTCTCTAACCGTGCAGACACGCTTTTGCCCAGGTTAGAGACGTCGTTGAAATAGAAGCTAATTATGAAAAATTAGTTTTGGGATGAAATCGTCTAGACGTTCTAGTCCAGACGAAATCATCCGATCTGAGGCGATATCGTCTGATCGGTGACGATATCGTCCAACGGTCACAAAAAATCCTAAAAATGGCATGGAAAACGAGGAAAGCGGTTTAACAGGCGGTTAACGGGCGGTTCGGGGTTAAAATTTGAATTTGAATTATTACTAAGGTAATTTTAATTATTGCTAAGGTTTACTACGCCAATTTTAGGGTGCTACACTATTCACCCCCCTTCTCAGTATAAGCTTGTGTTCTTCACATCTTCTGGTAAGACAACCTTGGTCCTTTTCCCATGTTTAGGAAGCTTCGATGAACCTTTCTCTACTATTTTTTTGTCTCATCAAGGGAGAGACCTCATGCTTTCATGATGGCTACATTTGAGGGGTTTCAATGTTGGCTCCCTGGGCATGCCCTTCGGGTGTTGAGGGTATTTTTTTTATTTTATGAGAAGTCTACTTCTTTGAAATCTATTCTTTGTAGATTTATGTGGTCTTGAGGAGGACCAGGTGCTTCCACGATGGTTGTAGAGGAGGGGTTCTAGGTTTAGCTTCATGGTCAGGTGTTTGGAGGGATCCTGATGGGTGGTGGACGTGCTATTGGTTTACATCATTTCAAGACATCCTTTGAAACCAACCCTTTGGTTTAACTTGTTGGTAAAGTCTTTTCTAAGCGAGATATATCTTGTCAATTTCTTGAGCTACTGGCGATGTTTCTCTATTTTAGCTTACTGGTGAAGGTTTTTTTTAGGTGGGAAACCTCTTCTCAAATGTGCTAGTGATGGTTTTCCTAGTTGGGAAACCTCTTTTCAAATTTTTTGGTGAAGGTTCCCATTGGGTGGGAATATCTTTTCAAATGTGTTGGTGATTATTTCCCTAGGTGGGAAATCTTTTTTCAAAATTTGCTAATGTTGGTTTTCTTGAGCATGAAACCTCTTTTCAATTTTATTGGTAAAGGCTTCCTTGGGTAGGAAACCTCTTTTCAAATTTTGAACTGTAGGTGTTGTTTCAATTTCATATTGTTGGTTTTGGTTTCCCAAGGCAAGAAACCTCTCTTTAAATTTGCTTGTCCTATGGAGATTGTCTCCCTGCTTAGATGGTCCTATATAGATTGTCTCCCAGCATTTCATATTTCTTGTTTTTCTCCTAGAGATAGTGTCTTTTGTTGTGCTTCTATTGTAAAAGGTTCGAGGATCCTTTCAAAAATCCCTCTTTCAACCAATCAAAAAAATTACCATATTAGAGGTGAGATCTCTATGTGTTAATGATGAGAAACATTGATCTTAGAAATCTTAGAAGGTGTTCTTTAATATTATTTATCAAGAAAGGCCCTATAATCTTGGACTCTTTGATTCATGTATTCAATATTTAGTAGGTTGATTGCTATTTTTATTTGATTGCTTCTTTTAAAGGCCCATTTAGTTAAATTTCCTAGGAGTAGTGGCATCATCATATAAATTGTATTTAGTCCAAATAAATCATGTTATTGAACATTAACCTTTTGTTATTTGGCTTTGTTAATGCTGGAAACTTGAATAGGATGGTATTTATCCCATCCCTACATGATTATGATAGATTCTATTGGTAAAGTATACTTCCATGTATAAAATTTTATAATTTATGGGCGAGCATGTTCACTTGGATTAACTTGGATCATATCATCATTAGAATTGTCATGACCCTCCCAGATGGACCTTTGAACATGGAAAAAGCAATGTATTAACAAATGTGACTAATACTCGATTTTGTGCAATCAAGCAGCCTCACAATAGTAAATAGATAGTGAAGGATATGATACTGCTAATGAATTGCCAATGTGTAGGATCAGGTGCGCTCGTGAGTGGAAGGAATTGAGTCATCCACCAGATATGAGAGTACTTGAGGAAGGGGAAATGATGATAAGGCAACTCAAAGGTAACATGGATAGATACCTTCATATAGGCATGCATTCGATTAGGGATAATCATCAATATCTAACCACCTTGAGCCCCGGATTGATGGCCTAGTAGCTATCGTAAGTTCTAGAGGCTGAGATAGGTGATTAGATTGATGGAAAGACTCCCTCTTTGTTTGATGCACTTGCATGATTGTCTTTTACTTCAGCATTATTAACCTTGATAACTAGTGAGCATGGAGTAAATAGTTTGCCTTCACAACTTCATATGTGCTTGTTTAAATAAATGTTTGATTTATTTAAAAAGCAAAAAGATATTGTTTAAATAAATGTTTGATTTATTTAAAAAATAAAAAGATATTTTTTAAATAAATGTTTGATTTATTTAAAAAGCAAAAAGATATTGTTTAAATAAATGTTTGATTTATTTAAAAAGCAAAAAGATATTGTTTAAATAAATGTTTGATTTATTTAAAAAACAAAAAGATATTGTTTAAATAAATGTTTGATTTATTTAAAAGCAAGAAGATATTGTTTAAATAAATAATTATTTTAAGCAAAGATCTCATTAGAAATAAGTAGTTGATTATTTAAAATGATGTTGGTAGATGTTAATTGTAATAAAATGATTGATTCATTTAATAGCATTAGTAAGCAAAGAAGTAATCAATTTACCAAACGATTGTTAGTGGAGAACTTCCCTTGAAATATAAAAATAAGAAAATAAATACAATTCTTTTGAAGCCCCAAGGTAAGGTCTTTGCCATGGCATGTCTAGGAAGTCATCACTCACCCGACGATCGACCCATAAGGCGTAAATACGATAAGATGACATTCGATATAATGGGTCAGGTTGCCCTTTGAAGACTCGATTGGGTCAGTTGCGTGAAGCTCCCCTGACATGAAGGGAAATCTCTTAATGGTGATCACCTTGGGAAGAGGGGGAGAGGTATGTCCACCCTACCACCTATCGGAGGTGGTCAAGGAGTAATGGTGGGTAGGTAGGGATGTGGATCGAGGAGGGAAGAAGGTATGTATGGGAGAGGAGTGAAGCAATGAAGGAGGTTGGTAGAAAAGGAGAGAAGCTAAGCAGTGGAGGTTGGAAAAAAGGGAGAGGAGCAAAGCTGTGAAGGAGAGCAAAAGAGTAGTGGATGATGGGCATCCACATGAGCAGTACAGGCGGTCCAGGTTGGTTCATCTTGAACTATTGCTATTTTATTCTTTGAGTATTGTGTAGTTTGTTTTTTTTTTTTTTGTGTAGCCACTATGGAGTGGTACTTCTTAGTGTAGCCACTATGTTGGTAGTGTGGACTACGTCTCATGTGTGTTGTGTAGCCACTATGTTGGTAGTGTTGGCTACGTTCCTTTGAATGTTGTGTAGCCACTACGATGGTAGTGTTGGCTACATTCCTTTGTATGTTGTGTAGCCACTACATTGAGGTATTTTTTTGTCTTTGTAGCCATGGTAGTGTGAGCTACATCCTTGTGTTGTGTAGCCACTATGTTGGCAGTGTGAGCTATGTCCTTATGTTGTGTAGCCACTATTGGTGTCTAGTATTGTGTAGCCACTATGGTGTGGTTCTTGTAAATGTTGTGTATCTTGTACAATTGGTAGTGTGAGCTATTTTTGTGGGTTCCTTGTGGTGTTGTGTAGCCACTACATTGGTAGTATGAGCTACGTCCTTGTATGATGTGGTAGCCACTACTTGGTAGCATGGTCTACATCCTTCCCTAGGTAGGTTAGATGCAATGGCATTGGTGCCTTGTCACTATCATGGGCAGTTGACTAGGTGTTTTAGGAGGAAGCTAGTCAAGTAGCACTATAGGTAAACCTCTCATTGTAGTCATGATCTAGTTGGGAAGTCATCTCGGATGTCGTCGGCATCGAGGATGATCTGCTATGTCATGGTAACTATTGGCATCATGGGTACGTGAGTACCATCTACCCTTGGGCTATCGAGGTAGAAGCCACTTCGGTCAAACCTTAGTCCACCCTGTGTCTTTCCTTGCTGGAGGTTGGTCATCTTCTTGTTCTCTGAAGTGTTTCTCATTATTTAAAATGATTTTTTAGTTAGTGTTGCTCATTATTTAAAATGATAGATTTTAGAATAATGAAAGGGTAGAAAGCTTAAGTGTTGCTCATTATTTAAAATGATAGATTTTAGAATAATGAAAATGAAATAATGGTTATTTTGTAATTTAAGGGTATGGGACCTTAGGTTATGAAATAAAATTAAAAATGGTTATTTTGTAATTTAAGGGTATGGGACCTTAGGTTATGAAATAAAATGGAATGATTGTTATTTTGTAATTTAAGGGTATGGGACCTTATGGTTATGAAATAAAATGGAATGAATTGGTTATTTTGTAATTTAAGGGTATGGGACCTTATGTTATGAAATAAAATGGAATGATTGGTTATTTTGTAATTTAAGGGTATGGGACCTTATGTTATGAAATAAAATGGAATGATGGTTATTTTGTAATTTAAGGGTATGGGACCTTATGTTATGAAATAAAATGGAATGAATTGTTATTTTGTAATTTAAGGGTATGGGACCTTATGTTATGAAATAAAATGGAATGAATTGTTATTTTGTAATTTAAGGGTATGGGACCTTATGTTATGAAATAAAATGGAATGATGGTTATTTTGTAATTTAAGGGTATGGGACCTTATGTTATGAAATAAAATGGAATGAATGGTTATTTTGTAATTTAAGGGTATGGGACCTTATGTTATGAAATAAAATGGAATGAATGGTTATTTTGTAATTTAAGGGTATGGGACCTTATGTTATGAAATGAAGAAAATAGTTTATTGGGAATTATAGTAGTTGCTTTAAGTGATGGAATGTGTGAACCCAATTTACTTAGCAATTGAGGGTATGGGACTTTAATTGTTGAGAAGGTTAGTTCATTTATTGCAAATAGAGCTCATGAGCTAATGCATGGTTGATTGATTCTCTCAAGTTGGATGAGAGGAAAAATGGAAAGGGTAGTTTCTATGATAAGTACTATGCATTAGTAAGTTGAATTGCTTGGGTTATTTGTATAGTTGCAATTTGGCAATGAAATAAGTAAGTGCATTTAGAAGCATGTCTATCCAGATCCATGAGTGTCCTGATCCCCTACTATCCTCACTTGATCGATGGAAGAGCGGGAAGGCCAAATTCATGAGATGGACCAATTCACAAGTTTGCTCTCTACCTTACATCTTATTATTTATGCAATAGATTAGATTGTGGGGAGATTTCCTTGATGAAATGGATGTAAAGTATTGTGGAAAGTATGGGGTGTACCATACTTACTTATGTATCTAAATGAACATTGCAACTACTATATTTAGTATCTCTTTATTTAGTTTCCTGCATTTAATTCTTTTAATGTATGTTTAATTGTTGATTGTTTTTGTGCTCTTGATTATTCTTGCTTGTTGATAATTCATTTTTGTTAGATTTAGTATCTAGATCTTTTATGCTCTTGTGATGTTAAAAGGAAAGAAACATTAGTAAGTTCTAGGTGAACTTAGAGGTTACCCTAAGGGCTTGAGACCCCCTTAGGGAGATTGGTAACTAGGTTTGGAAGATTGTACCAGAGTTAAGATAGCTTGTCAGTGGACAAGATTGATAGCTTAGCTCATAGTACACGTAGCATGCCCACACATAATGACTTGTGTGGATATGGAGATGCATGTACACCTTCTAACGATTGGAGGTGGTAAGTCTAGCTCATCAAGACTGATGAGAGGGATGGACTTATGTGCATAACATAAGATAGGCTTGCATAGATGGGACTTGCGTGAAGGGAATATTGTGTGGTATAGTTCTTGAGAAACTTAGGGGATGTCAAACATTAAGTTGGTCTAAGGTTGGTTGAGGATTTATGAATCCTTCTCCTTAGTCAAAAAATATATGTAAACTTTTCTTTTTGTTTGTGTGTTTTCTGTTTTCATGTTTTTGGGGTGTTACATTTGGTATCAGAGCTCTAGGTTCGAGGGTATAGAGCTTCTTATGTGTTGTAAAAGAGATTCGGGGATCTCCAATAGAGGCTCGCTTAGGAATAAGCTAAAATCTGGAGTAACCTAGAGTCTCTGCTTATTAGGTTCTAATGGAATTGATTCCAAGGAAGGATGAATATTAAAGATACCTTAGTATGGGCTTTGGTATTGATGATATATCCTCACCTTGGAACCTCATCCTAGTTAGACCTCTAATAATTAGTGAAATAAGGACTCTGTATTATGGTCAAGTTAGTGATTCAGTTAAGGGATAACTGTAACCTAACTCTTTTTTGGTGGAAACCAGATCAAGATGCCACCCAAGGCTAGGATGAAAAGGCCTCCACCTAGATAAACTCGACAAAGTAATGTCGAAGAAGAGATCTAGAATGAGGATCTAGAAGTTCCCAATGTAGGAATAGAGGAACTTACTACTATAGTTGTCGAGTTACAAGATCAGTTAAGACAAGTGCTGGAAACTATGGCAAATCAAAATTTGTAGGCTAGAGATTTGAAAGTCAACCAAGTTGAGGGGTTGATAGTGGAACAAAAGCAAGCAAGAACCCTCTTAGAGAAAGATATGGTAAGAGACCTAAATAATGTTTGTATCTCCAAGTTTTATGGAGAAGGGGAGGGAGATGCAGTTGAAGCTTGGTTAAGAGAGTTGGAAGTCTTCTTCATAGTAAAGGGGTATTCTTCGGGTACTCGGATGGTTTGGGCTACTATTTACCTTGAAGGAGCTACCCTAGATTGGTGGGAGACTTACTATGAGGAAACCAAGATTGAACTGGTAGACATTCCATGGAAGGAATTTATAGTCATCTTCAAGAAGAGATTCCTCATGGAGCACTTCTATGCATTGAAGTTTGAAGAGTTTGCCAACCTAAGACAAGGGAGTAACTTAGTGGAGGTATACTATAGAAATTCGGTAAAGTTGTTGAAGTATGTACCTACCTATAATGAGAAGATGCAGATTCATAAGTTTACCCATGGATTGCAATCTAGGATAAAGCATGATGTAGAGATGCAGGAGCCTAAGTCCTTGCAAAAGGCTTATGATTTAGCAAAGAAAGTAGAGTCACATTTCCACTATAAGTATGAAAACCTAACCGAATAGGAACATCAGGAACTAAAGAAGAGGAATAGCAATGGGGTTATAAAATGGGAGGTAGAGCAAGAATGAAAGGCTAAGAACCCCCAGAATCTAGAGAAGAAATTCAATGGAAGCCAAAAGAAATTCAAGAAGAACTTCTTTAAGAAAGGCAACAAACCCAATAATGCTAAACCTCCCCTACAGAAGCCATCAACTCTAGTACCGATGATTAAGGATGAGGAGCAAAAAATAGAAAAGAGACAAGGGCCCAAGGATGGATGTTACCATTGCAAAGGGATGCACTATGCTAATCAATGCTCGTATCAGCTAGGGACAAGCATGCCCAACAACAAAGGAAAGGAACCAATGCATAAGATCTATGCTACAACTAGGAATCAGAAACTTGAGGGGCAAGCCACCCCGTTAATCATCAAAGGTAAGATTTTTGATAAGCAAGTAGATATCTTAATAGATAGTGGAGCCACTGATAGTTTCATTTCTTGTAAATTAGCCAAAGATATGCCATAAAGGCCAAGGTATTTGGCTCATGGATGGAAGGTTGAGTATGGATCTGGATAGACCTACTCCATAAACCAATGTTTCCCAATGATGGAAATTACTTTAGATAATGGAACCATGGAAGGTTGCTTATACATGACCCCACTTCATGCCTTTGATGTGGTCCTAGGAATGGATTGGCTATAGGCCCATCAAGCTGTAATCAATTTTTGAGATAGATGGATTGAATATTCTAAGGGAAATAAAGAGAGGCTACAAATTTATAGCAAGTAGGGGACATTCAAACCCCATATGTTGTCAGCTATGTAGTTGAAGAAAGCCCTCAGGAAAGGAGGGATTGTTTATGTTGTAAAGATGAATAAAGTTGAAAGAGATCGAAAGGAAGAGGTGATTGAGGCACACCCAATTCTACAAGAATTTTAGGATGTATTTCCAAAGGATCTACTAGGGCTCCCTCCTATGCGAGAATTTGATTTCACTATCGATCTTATACTAGGAGCGAAACCCATCCACCGATCTCCATATAGGATGTCACCTATTGAGATGCATGAGTTAAAGGTACAACTACAAGGGTTATTGGAAAAAGGGTTGATAAAACCAAGTGTGTCACCATGGGGTGCACCCATTTTATTTATGAAAAATAAGGATGGATCTCTAAGATTGTGTATTGACTATAGGATGCTGAATAAAGCTACAATCAAGAATTGGTACCCCCTACCCAGGATCAAGGATTTATTTGACCAACTAAGAGATGCCATGATATTTACCAAGATAGACCTAAGGTTAGGGTATCACCATATGAGGATTCAGGAGGAAGACACTCACAAAATGATATTTAAGACAAGGTATGGGTATTACGAGTTCATCATCCTACCTTTCGGGTTGACGAATGCTCCCGTTGCCTTCATGAATTTAATGAATAGTGTGTTTAGAAGGTATCTAGACCAGTTTGTCCTTGTATTTCTTGATGACATCCTAATATACTCATGGAATAAGGAAGAGCATGATAAACATCTCAAGATCATGTTGGAATTGCTAAGGGAAAATCAACTCTATGGGAATCTAGCCAAGAGTGATTTCTATGTTTTGGAGGTGCACTATTTGGGGTATATCATATCGATTAAGGGGATCATGGTGGATCTAGAGAAAATTGAGGCCATGATAAATTGGTCACCCCCTACAAATGTTACTGAAGTAAGAAGCTTCATGGGGCTAATGAGCTATTACTGATATCACATAAAGGATTTCTCAAAAATTACCTCGATGATAACTAATCTCCAGAAGAAGGGGAAGGAATTCAAATGGATGAAGAAGTGTGAGGTTACTTTCACCATGTTGAAGCAAAAACTTACTACTACACCAATACTAAAAATTCTAGATCCTCAAGGAGACTTTACAGTATGCACTGATGCATCATTGGAAGGGCTAGGGGGAGTGCTCATGCAAGGAGAGTCAGTAGTGGCTTATACTTCAAGGAAGCTTAAAAAGCATGAGGTTAACTATGCTACTCATGATTTAGAGTTAGCCATTGTAGTTCATGCTTTGAAGTTCTGGCACCATTATCTGGTAGGAAGACCCTTCGAGTTAAAATCAGACCATCAGAGTCTGAAGTACATATTTACTCAACCAATACTCAATGCGAGGTAGAGAAGGTGGGTCGAGTTCCTCGTTGAGTACAATTTTGAAATTGAGTACATTAAAGGAAAATAAAATAAGGTTGTGGATGCCTTGAGTAGAAGGAGACACATAGCAGCCATAACTAGGAGCCACATAAAGCTCATGGACCAAGTAAGATAAGAGCAATATCAAGATGAATATTATCAAGAAATTCTAGCCAAGTTAAGAGAAGACCCAAAGAGCAATAAGGAATTTGGGGTGATAGATGACCTCGTATGTTATAAAGGGAGAATCATCATACCAAAATTAGGGGATTTAAGGAAGATATTGATGCAAGAAGCCCATAGATCTCCTTATATGGCTCACCTTAAAGGGGTAAAAATGAGAGAAAATCTAAAAAGGACCTTTTTTGGGTAGGGATGAAGAGGGATATTATAGATTTTGTGGCCCGATGCCTTGAGTTCTAGAATGTCAAGGTAGAATGCAAGCATCCCATAGGATATTTGTATCCCCATAATATACCTACTCAAAAATGGTAGGTCATATCAATGGATTTTATTGTAGGCTTACCTAAGACTAGGTACCAACATGATGCAATCTTTGTTGTGGTCGACAAATTGACCAAGGTCACACACTTCATACCTGGGAGCACCAAGGATGATGCTCAAGTGGTGGCTAATAGGTTTGTTAAATAAGTGTTCAAACTGCATGGATTCTTAGAGGTAATTATATCAGATAGGGATTCCAAGTTTACTTTAAAATTTTGGAGAGCCCTACATCAGGCAATAGGCATAAAGTTGCATATGAGTTCAATGTACCACCCTAAAATAGATGGTCAGATAGAGTGAGTAAACCAAGTTCTGGAAGATATGCTCTACATGTATTGCATGGACCACAAGTCTCGGTGGGAAGACTATCTACCATTGGTGGAATTTGCCTATAATAATGGATATCATTCCTCTTTAGGGATGGCACCTTTTGATGCATTGTATGGGTGAAGGTGTAGAACACCACTGTCATGGGACAACCCGGAGGATAGAGTGGTAATTGGACTAGAAATGGTCAGGGAAATGGAAGAGCAAATCAAGGTAATCAGGCAAAGGCTCAAGGAGGTTGTTGATAGGTAGAAGAGCTATGCCGATTTAAAAAGAACTCCTAGAGAATACTCAGTGGGAGATAAAGTGTTCCTAAGGGTCAAACCAATGAAAAGTGTGATCAAGTCCACAAAATTGGATCCACAGTTTGTAGGACCCTTTGAGATCACTAAAAATATTAGCCCAGTTGCATACCGACTCACCTTACCTCCTAATTTGTCAAAAATCCATGACACCTTCCACATATCTTTTCTTAGAAAATATATTGCTGACCTTGAACATGTGTGGGATATCTCTAACTTGTAGATGGCAAATCCAAAGGCAATCAAAGTAATGCCAGTAAGGATCCTCGAGTTTCACTCTAAGGCTATGAGGAATCAGACCCTTGAGTAGTGTAAGGTCCAATGGGACCATTTCTCTAAAAGAAATGCCACATGGGAGAAAGTGGTGGATATGCAAAAACACTTTCCTTTCTTGTTTGATGAACTTTAAAGATATTGTAACAAATTGTTTAATTTTGTATGCCATATGAAACTAAGAAACACCAGGGATGGTGTTAGTCCTAGTGGGGGAGGATGTCATGACCCTCCCAGATGGACCTTTGAACATGGAAAATCAATGTATTAACAAATGTGACTAATACTCGATTTTGTGCAATTAAGTAGCCTCACAATAATAAATAGATAGTGAAGGATATGATATTGCTAATGAATTACCAATGTGTAGGATCAAGTGTGCACTCGTGAGTGGAAGGAATTGAGTCATCCACCAGAGATGAGAGTACTTGAGGAAGGGGAAATGATGATAAGGCAACTCAAAGGTAACACGGATAGATACCTTCATATAGGTATGCATTCGGTTAGGGATAATCATCAATATCTAACCACCTTGATCCTCGAATTGATGGCCTAGTAGCTATCGTAAGTTCTAGAGGTTGAGACAGGTGATTAGATTGATGGAAAGACTCCCTCTTTGTTTGATGCACTTGCATGATTGTCTTTTACTTCAACATTATTAACCTTGATAACTAGTGAGCATGGAGTAAATAGTTTACCTTCACAACTTCATATGTGCTTGTTTAAATAAATGTTTGATTTATTTAAAAAGCAAAAAGATATTGTTTAAATAAATGTTTGATTTATTTAAAAAGAAAAAAGATATTGTTTAAATAAATGTTTGATTTATTTAAAAAGCAAAAATATATTGTTTAAATAAATGTTTGATTTATTTAAAAAGCAAAAAGATATTGTTTAAATAAATGTTTGATTTATTTAAAAGCAAGAAGATATTGTTTAAATAAATAATTATTTTAAGCAAAGATCTCATTAGAAATGAGTAGTTGATTATTTAAAATGATGTTGGTAGATGCTATTTGTAATAAAATGATTGATTTATTTAATAGCATTAGTAAGCAAAGAAGTAATCAATTTGCCAAACGATTGTTATTGGAGAACTTTCCTTGAAATATAAAAATAAGAAAATAAATACAATTATTTTGAAACCCCAAGGTAAGGTCTTTACCATGGCATGTCTAGGAAGTCACCGCTCACCCGATGATCGACCCATAAGGCATAAATGCGACAAGATGACATTCGATAGAATGGGTCGGGTTGCCCTTTGAAGACCCGATTGGGTCAGTTGCATGAAGCTCCCCTGATGTGAAGGGAAAGCTCTTAATGGTGATCACCTTGGGAAGAGGGGGAGAGGTATGTCCACCCTACCACCTATCGGAGGTGGTCGAGGAGTAAATGTGGGTAGGCGAGGATGTGGATCGAGGAGGGAAGAAGATGCATATGGGGTAAGGAGTGAAGCAGTGAAGGAGGTTGGTAGAAAGGGAGAAGAGGGAAGCAGTGAAGGAGGTTGGTAGAAAGAGAGAGGAGCGAAGCAATGAAGGAGAGCAAAAGAGCAACATATGACGGGCATCCACATGAGCAGTAAAGGTGGTCCAGGTTGGTTCATCTTGAACTATTGTTGTTTTATTCTTTGAGTGTTGTGTGTGCTCTATCATTTTGTTGGTATGTTTGAGTAGCTATGTTGATGGTAGTGTTGGCTATGTGTTTTTTTTTTTTTTGTGTAGCCATTGGTAGTGTGGGCTACATCCTGTGTAGCCAATATGGTTTTTTTGGCAATGGTAGTGTGGCTATGTTCCTTTGTATGTTGTGTAGCCACTATGTTGTTTATGTTGTGTAGCCACTATGATGGTAGTGTGAGTGGCTACGTTCCTTTGAATGTTGTGTAGCCACTGCATTGGTAGTGTGGGCTACGTTCCTTGTGGTGTTGTGTAGCCACTACATTGGTAGTGTTGGCTATGTTCCTTTGTATGTTGTGTAGCCACTACTTGGTAGTGTGGTCTACATCCTTCCCTAGGTAGGTTAGATGCAATGGCATCGATACCTTACCACTATCATGGGTAGTCAACTAGGTGTTTTAGGAGGAAGCTAGTCAAGTAGCATCATAGGTAAACCTCTCATTGTAGTCACAGCCTAGTTGGGAAGTCACCTCGGATGTCATCGGTACCGAGGATGACCTGCTATGTCATGGCAACTATCGATATCATGGGTACATGAGTACCATCTACCCTTGGGCTGTCAAGGTGGAAGCCACTTCGACCAAACCTTAGTCCACCCTATGTCCTTCCTTGTTGGAGGTTGGTCATCTTCTTGTTCATTGAAGTGTTGCTCATTATTTAAAATGATAGATTTTAGAATAATGAAGTATAGAAGCTTTAAGTGTTGCTCATTATTTAAAATGATATATTTTAGAATAATGAAGTATAGAAGCTTGAAGTGTTGCTCATTATTTAAAATGATAGATTTTAGAATAATGAAAATGAAATATGGTTATTTTGTAATTTAAGGGTATGGGACCTTAGGTTATGAAATAAAATGGAATGATTGTTATTTTGTAATTTAAGGGTATGGGACCTTATGTTATGAAATAAAATGGAATGATTGTTATTTTGTAATTTAAGGGTATGGGACCTTAGGTTATGAAATAAAATGGAATGATTGTTATTTTGTAATTTAAGGGTATGGGACCTTATGTTATGAAATAAAATGGAATGATTGTTATTTTGTAATTTAAGGGTATGGGACCTTATGTTATGAAATAAAATGGAATGATTGTTATTTTGTAATTTAAGGGTATGGGACCTTATGTTATGAAATAAAATGGAATGATTGTTATTTTGTAATTTAAGGGTATGGGACCTTATGTTATGAAATAAAATGGAATGATTGGTTATTTTGTAATTTAAGGGTATGGGACCTTATGTTATGAAATAAAATGGAATGATGGTTATTTTTTAATTTAAGGGTATGGGACCTTAGGTTATGAAATGAAGAAAAGGGTTTATTGGGAATTATAGTAGTTGCTTTAAGTGATGGAATGTGTGAACCTAGTTTACTTAGAAATTGAGGGTATGGGACTTTAATTGCTGAGAAGGGTAGTTCATTTATTGCAAATAGAGCTCATGAGCTAATGCATGGTTGACTGATTCTCTCAAGTTGGATGAGAGGGGATTCGGCTGAAATTGATTAGACATTTTTCGTAGGACTGCCCAAACTGCCGAACTCGTTTTGGCCATATCTCACTCATCCGGACTCGGATTGAGCTGAAATTTTGAGGGTAGATGCCTGAAAAACCCTAGAACATCTCCACCAATTTTCATATCATTTGGAGCAACACAGATCCTAGCACATCCCTATGTGTGAATGATATATTTGGCAAGCGGCTATGCGAGGGTTTCATCTGGGTTGAGTGCAAGCAGCTCTCAGAGGTTGGTTTTTAGGGCCTTCGGGCCCTAGCGGCCAATATTTTTGTGGTTTATGCTCAATATTTTAGCAGGAAATGTTGTAGGGGATACAATATGGGTTAGAAATTTGTCTTTCAACAGATCATACTATGAACTTGAGTGACAACGGCTTCCAATTTGCTGCACAAAAGAAAAGTGAAAACCATACCTTTCCACGACGTCTAGGGCAAGGATTAAAGAGATCACGAAACAAGTTTCAAGTAGTTGATCAAAAAATGGCTCATATCTCAAGTGAATCTGGTGCTAAGGTGCACCCACAAAATAATTCTACTATGAAAACCCCTGTCAAGGGTAAGAATTTCGAAGACTCAGTCCCAAAAATGAATTTTAGGGATGCCCTTCATGGTGGACAGACCTCAGCCCAATGCTAATATCAATATTAGGGCTTCCCATAAACCTCTAAGAATGCCTAAGATTGATCCCAGGAAAATGGAGTCGGGATGTCTTAAAGCAGCTGATGGAACTCCTATTGTTAAGCTTGATATGGGTAACATTCAGACCGGCATTGAAGATTTGGAAAAAAGAGGACTAATTTGTCGGTTCGTGGGTTTTCGTCCGAGTCTATCTGCTTTCAAATTCTGGGCTGCAAAAATCTAGAAAACTAAAGGTGAGTTACAAATCTCTATTTATCCAAATGGTTATTTTCTTGTTTTATTTGCTAATAATGAAGATAGAGAGAAAAATTTTCAAGGGGGTCCTTGGTTTTTTGGAAGGGCAGGGCTTTTCATGAAGCCCTGGCATACTAAATTTAAAGTCGAAGAAGAGATGCCTTCTATAGCTCCCATGTGGGTTAGACTCTTTGGCCTCCCTATTGAATTTTGGAATCCTACTATTTTTTCTTCAATTGGAAACTCTTTAGGAACTTTTATGATGACTATTGATTGTACTCAAAATTTTGAACATATTATTTATGCTCGAATTTGTGTTTTAATGGATTTTGACAAACCCCTACCTAAAAATATCACATTACAATTTGGGGAAGACACTTGGGAGCAAGTAGTGGACTATGAGAACATTCCTTTTCATTGTAGAATTTGCCATGAATATGGTCATTTGGCCAGTGCTTGCCCAAATAAAATTCCTGATCAAAAGAAAGAAGATATAAACTCAAGCAGGTTTCCAAATACCTAAGAAGAAGAACACTCAGAAAAACCAGTTATGAAGGATCAATCAAAGTCATCTGCTAATATGTTTGAAATCCTTTCCACAAATGATGTCCCAAGTGAGGAAGAGGAAATAATGGAAACTAAAATCTTAGAAACACAATTTAAATATGAAGGGAAGAACTCAGAGACAAACCAACAAATCAAAGGTTTTCAACAAAAAAAAAGGAGAAAATTTACACAAGAAAAACAATATTTCAAATGTCAAAACTTCAAATAATGCAGGTCCCAATATAGACTCCATTGAACCATCTAGTAAAATTTTGGCTGTGTATGAGCATTCTTCAAGGTTAGAAGCCATCTCAGATTCAATTGGAATAAGTCAAGAAACAGGGAAAAAAAATTGAAGATGGATTCTAATCAAAAAGTAGGTCGCAAGACCAATCAATATCATATGGTAAAAGAAGGTGAAAAGCTTGTAGAGGAAGGTAAGATTAATGCCCTTCCCAACTTTTTTAGCCCTGGTATTAATGAAGATCATCACTTGGAATATTAGAGGACTCAAAGGGAGTCTTTCAAAACAAAATGAAATTAGAAGAATGATTCAGATAAATCATCCACATCTTGTTTTCCTTCAAGAAACAAAGATGTCAATGGAGGATATGGACTTAATTGCCAGTAAAATTTGGCCAGCTAGAAAAGTGGTTTCCCTCAGTTCCCAAGGGACTTCGGGTGGCATTGCTTGTCTTTGGGACCCAAAAGAGGTAGTTATTCACCATATGGTTGGAAGTTGGGGTTTGTTGGCTATAGCTATTCAAAGTAGACATTCCAACCAGATTATGCTCTGCATTACTTTTTATGCCTCGACTTCTTTGGAGGAAAAAAGAAGACAGTGGAAGGATATTACTCATATTATCTCTCATTTTCCTAAAGCTTGGATCTTGATCGGAGGAGATTTCAATACCATCCTCTCTCTGGATGAGAAAAGGGGGGGAAATAGAAATTTGGACAAAAGCACCGACCTCATGAGCGAATATATTGCAAACCTCCATCTTGTGGATATCCAACCAGATAATGGCCTTATGACTTGGTCTAACAGAAGGCAAGGCTTAGCTTGTATAATGGAGAGATTGGATAGGTTTTTGCTCTCTAAAAATTTCTTAATCCATGGTCACATTCCTAAAGTGAAGACTCTTAATAATGTTGGTTCGGATCATTGGCCAGTCATGGTGGAAATGTGGAAAACCAATGTGAGTTTCTCTCCTTTTTGTTTTCAATTAATGTGGCTTAGAGACATTTCCTTTAGACCTCGTGTGCAACAATGGTGGAAGGAAGGTAAACCTAGGCATGGGACTAAGATGTTCTGTTTTGCCAAAATATCGCAATACATTAAATCCAAAATCAAGACTTGGAACTGGAAAGAGTTTGGGGATGTTCATAAAAAAAACATGAAGTTATTGCTCATCTTGAAAATTTGAATAAGAAAATCCGTTTAGATGGCCTCACAGAGAAGAGAAGTGCAGATGAAATTAAACTCACAACTCGGTTAGAGGAATGGGAAAAAAGAGAAGAAATCTTATGGAAGCAAAAATCTAGAATTCAATGGCTCAAAGAAGGAGATCGAAACACAAATTTCTTCCACAAATCTCTTCTAGCTCGAAGATCTCACAACTTTATTTCTTCCTTAAAATCAGATTCTGGAGATGTTGTTTATACTTGGGATGGCATGAACTCTATTGTTGTTGATTACTTTTCCAATATTTTTGCTGCTACTCCTCTTGACTCAACTTCACAACAAAATGTTCTTCAAGCAATCCCTTCTCTTATCACTTCTGAGGAGAACTCTATTTTGACTGCTCCTATTACTATCAATGAGCTTCAACAAGTAGTTTTTAAAATGCAAAAAGGGAAAACCCCAGGTCCCGATGGTTTTCCTATTGAGTTCTACCAAGAGTTCTGGGATATCCTTCATGTTGATTTATTAGAGGTGGTGGAAGAAGCCAGGAAAGCCAAAGAAATTTTGAAGGTTATCAATAAAACTTATATTACTCTTGTTCCAAAAGCTCAAGAGGTTGATCATATCTCAGCTTTTAGACCTATTGCTTTATGTAATGTTCTTCTCAAAATCATTACTAAAATCATGGCAGAAAGGTTGAAGCCTCTTTTGCATAAGATTATTTCCCTAGAGCAAGGGGGATATGTGGAAGGACGTCAAATAGTAGATGAGATAGTTCTTGCTCAGGAAGCCATCCATTCCATGGATATGCAAAATTCTCCTTCCATGTTCATTCGGTTAGACTTATCCAAAGCTTATGACAGAGTGGATTGGCACTTCCTTATCAAAGTTTTGAGGCAATTTGGTTTCTCTAAGGATTGGATGGATTGGATTATGGGATGTATCTCTTCAGTTTCCTACTTAGTTCTTATCAATGGCAGGCCTTCTCAGTCTTTCCCAGCTTCCAGAGGTATTAGGCAAGGTGACCCGCTATCCCCTTATTTATTCATCATTCTTGTTGAATGCTTGGGTAGGACTATAACCAAAAAGAGGGAAAACAAAACCCTTGAGGGAGTTACCATTGCTCATGGAGCTAGACCTATCTCTCATCTTCAATTTGTGGATGACTCTACTCTTTTAGGTAAAGCTACAGTTAAGGAAGCTTCTAATATTAAGCAAATCATTAGCTATTTTTCTAAGGCTACTAGGGCAGTTGATCAATGAAGACAAATCTAAAGTTATTTTCTTTCACCGCTCTGCTAGACAAGAATCCATGGTCTTGGATAAATTAAGATATAAGAAGACCTCTCTTCCAATCACTTATTTAGGTATTCCCATAAATATTCAAAGGCAGAAAAATAAATATTGGAATTGGTTGTTGGACAAAGTCAAGAAGAAAATTGGAAAGTGGACCAACAAGTGGCTTTCTTTTTGGGGTAGAATCACCTTGGTAAAATCAGTCCTTCAAGCTATTCCTATTTATGTTTCTTCCATTTTGAATATCCCAAAGGTTGTTCTTCAAGAATTGGATCAAATCAGTCATCGTTTCCTTTGGAGTGGTACTAAGGAGAAAAGAAAATGGGCCTTGGTGAAATGGGATACTTTATGTCTTCCTAAGAGTGAAGGGGGGTTAGGATTCCGGTCTTCAATTAATAACAACAAAGCTTTAGCTGCTAAATTATATTGGAGGATGTTGCATAACCCCAATGCTCTTTGGGCCAATAATCTTCGTGCTAAATATGCTGAGAACAAAAGTCCCGAAGACCTTGTTCGCTATCAACTTCCTACCAAAGGTTCTCCCATTTTAGCAGTTCTTAAGACTGGTGAGGATTTGATAAAGAAAAAATTATTTTGGATCATTCATAATGGTCAACATGCAAATTTTTGGACAGATTCTTGGGATGGTCACAAGCCTTTGATAACTCACTTTCCCGATTGGAGGCCTTGGATGGAGGAGCTTCACCGAGCTAATTGGATAAAGGTGGCTAATTACTGTCGGTACCATACTGGTAATTCAAAGGTTGGTAGATATTGGATCCCTATTGAGGACTGGCCTATTCAAATCCCAGAAAGGCAAAGACAAGATATCCAAGGCATCCTTCATATGAGATCCCTCTCTTGGTCCCATGAAAAAGATTGTTTTGGATGGAACAACACTACTAAGGGTGAGTATTCAGTTGCTCAAGGTTATTTGACCTTATGCCATAATAATCCCAACCATTCTTCTGACATATTTTCTCGATTGTGGGCTCAAAAGCTCTGGCCTAAGGTGAGGTTCTTTAATTGGCTTTTATTGCATCGTAGGGTGCTTATCGGTGAGCAACTTATGAAGCGTGGTTTTCATGGCCCTTTTAGATGTGAAATGTGTGAAGAGAATGTAGAAAATATCAACCATATTTTTATTGAGTGTACTTTAGCCTCTGAGCTATGGAGGAGAATGGCCACTTTACTTGGCTTACAATGGTCCAATTTTTTTACTTTTGAACAGCTTTGGAGGGATTGGCCTAATCAAGAGGGTGTTGATCATTTTATTAGGCAGTTAGTTTGGATGGGTTCTACCATTCTTCTTTGGAATATTTGGAATGAAAGGAACAACCAAATTTTTAATCAAGATAGGAAGGATATTCACTATATTTGGCAAAAGACCATAGCCAACTTAGTTGAATCAGTCCATCAACTCCTTAATCACCCCCAAAACTCCCACCAAAGATGGGATCAAGTGATGCAAAGATTGAAGATTAAACCTTCTAAGGGCAACCAACTTAAAGGGAATGTGAGTATTAGTAAGATGGATAGGACTAGAAATTGGCAACCTCCTCCTAAGGATTTTGGAAAAGTCAATACCGATGGAGCCTCTAGAGGGAACCCTGGAAAAGCCAGTGTGGGAGGAATTGGTAGACTTTCGGATGGCTCCCTGGTTTTTACTTTTGTCGAGAATTTGGGTATTCTTTCCAATAACCTTTCTGAGGGGTATGGTATCCTCAGAGGCCTTCAGGAGGCTACTAAGGTTGGATGGGAAAAGGTGTTAGTTGAGTCTGACTCTCAACTTATGATTAATCTCTTGAAGACTCCTTCTAAGAATCATAAGGTGGATTGGAGAATAAAAAGAATTATTGAGAAGATTCAGTTAATCCAGATGGGATTTTTGAAAGTTGATTACAATCATGTGGTCAGAGATCAAAACAAGAGTGTTGATGCTTTAGCTAATTGGGCTTTGGACAAAGGTGATCTTACTTGTTATGGCCACCCTCCTATATGGTGGGCTTCTCAAATTAGGGAAGCTCTTCTTTCTATCATTTCTTTGGATGGCTCCACTTCTGAAGGTACCTAGTTTCTTCTTGTTTTTTTTTTTTGCTTCTCTTTGGTTCATTCAGTTTTTTTTAGTTCCCTAGCTCATTCTATTCTTTATTTTGTTTCCTCTATTGATTCTTGCCTTAATAGTCTTCTGGTCTAGATAGGTCATTGTTTTGTTCATTTTTTTTTTCTTTTTCTTTTTGTTTTTTTTGTTTAGTTTTTTAAGGTGGGTGGGTTCTTTTGTTTTGTTTTGTTTTTGTGTTCTTTGTGTTGTTTTTTGTTGTTCTTGTGTTTTTGTTGTTTTGTTTTTTTTATTTATGTTTTTTGTTATTGTTCTTGTGTTTTTTTCGTTCTTGTTCTTGGGTTTCTCTTTGTTTGTGTTATTTCATGTTTTTATGTGTGAGTGTTTTCTATGTTTTTTGTTTTTGTTTATTGTCTGTTGTTGGTTGTTTTTTATTTTTATTTTTATTTTATTTATTTTATTTTTTAGGTTTTGGTTGTGTTTATTTTTCATGTTTTTTTTGGGTTATGTCTTTGTAGTGTTCTGTTGTTTTTGTCTTGTTTGTGTTTTGTTATGTGGTTCTTGTGTTTTTCTATGTGGTTTGTGTTGTGGTTTCTTTTATCTTATTGTGCGTGTTTGGTTGTGCTTTTGTTTTTGACACACTCAAGGAGCATGTTTTTTATTTTATTTTATTATTTTTGTTGTTATTTACTTATTTTTAAATTGGTTTTGTGTGTTTGTTTGCTCCTTGAGTATGTCAAAGGTGGTAGGCCAGGTCCGAGTCCTGGGCATTTTTGGTGGAATGGATACCCCTGCCTCCTTGGGTCTTACCCGAAAGTGGCATCCCTTTTGGGATGTTTTCCACAAATAAAAAAAAAATAGTGGATGAGAGGGAAAATGGAAAGGGTAGCTTCTATGATAAGTACTATGCATTAGTAAGTTGAATTGCTTGGGTTATTTTTATAGTTGTAATTTGGCAATGAAATAAGTAAGTGCATTTAGAAGCATGTCTATCCGGATCCATGAGTGTCCTGATCCCCTACTATCCTCACTTGATCGATGGAAGAGCGGGAAGGCCAAAGTCATGAGATGGACCAATTCACAAGTTTGCTCTCTACCTTACATCTTATTATTTATGCAATAGACTAGATTGTGGGGATATTTCCCCGATGAAATGGATGTAAAGTATTGTGGAACATATGGGGTGTACCATACTTATGTATCTAAATGAACATTACAAATGCTATATTCAACATCTCTTTATTTAGTTTTTTGCATTTAATTCCTTTAATGTATGTTTAATTGGTGATTGTTTTTGTGCGCTTGATTATTATTGCTTGTTGATAGTTCATTTTTGTTAGATTTAGTATCTAGACTTCTATGCCCTTGTGATATTTAAAGTAAAGAAACATTAGTAAATTCTAGGTGAACTTAAAGGTTACCTAAGGGCTTGAGACCCCCTTAGGGAGATTGGTAACTAGGTTTGGAAGATTGTACCAGAGTTAAGATAGCTTGTCAGTGGACAAGATTGATAGCTTAACTCACAGTACATGTAGCATACCCACATATAATGGCTTTTGTGGATATGGAGATGCATGTGCACCTTCTAAAAATTGGAGGTGGTAATTCTAGCTCATCAAGACCGGTGAGAGGGATGGACTTATGTGCATAACATAATATAGGCTTACACATACGGGACTTGTGTGAAGGGAATCTTGTATGGTATAGTTCTTGAGAAACTTAGGGGATGTCAAATATTAAGTTGGTCTAAGGTTGGTTGAGGATTTATGGGTCCTTCTCCTTAGTCAAAAAAATATATGTAAACTTTTCTTTTTGTTTGTGTGTTTTTGGTATGTTACAAGAATCATACATATTGAAAATGTTCCAAGTATATTAAGATGACGATGAGTATGATATAGCTCAATAAGAGGTTTGTTAACTTATTTCTCCTCATACTTGAGAGTACTAGTCTTGAGTAAATGCATGTATCAAAAAGTGCCCTTGAATCTAGTGATAGATCCCCAAGGATTTGGATATCCTCTAATATTTGTCATGTAATATTGGTAAAGAAAATTGATCACTTGCCATGTGAAAGAAACAATAACTCTCATTCTATGTATCCAAGGATGTACTAAAATAATAAACTATGAATATTCCCATTAGAAGACTAGAATTTTGACTCAAAGACTCTTTGGTCCATATTTGATAGTTAACCATACATTACCAATAGGATAACATAGTTATGAGTTATAACCATTAAATATATCATGAGTAGGATTAATATCCTTTTGGTAATATTCAATAGTTCAAGTGAAAGATAATGGGGCAACACATGTGGCTTCCCCCTCATCAACTAAGAATATTTAACTTCATAATGATCAATTTTTAATTTAAGAATAAGTGGAGGGTACTCCATTTAGTATAAGTTATGAGTAGGTACCATATATTATATTTAAAAATAAGGAACAACTTCTTGATTGACAAAGTAATTAATCTCAATAGCATGAATGAAATATTCCTTTTCTTATGCTTGAGCAAGGTCAATAACCACTAGAACTTGCCCATCTTGCGGTGGATATGGGAAATTTATTTTATTCAAGCATGTCATCATAACTAATCTATGAAAAGGATATGATCAATAGATTTATAACCAAGGTGTATTAGTTGGATTATAATCCATTAATCAAAACTCGAACAAGAAAGCAATAAAACAACAAATCAAAACACACAAGACAATTTAGGAATCACAAAGAAATATTTAAATGAGATAATCATTTTGTATACTTTGTCTATTTCCTTTATGGTTTGCTTAATCAAGACAACATGATAAATACGCATAGTCGAGCTCAACCATGAGTTGGCAAAGCGGAAAACTTACGAAGAGGCCTTGAACACCTCCATTATAGTCCTGAGGATCTCCTCATTCCCACACGATGCCCTGATAGTCATCATGAAGCTAACTCCTCACATAGAGGATCAGACCACCAAAGTACCTCTACTAGGAGAACACCAATGGGTTATTCACATGATCAAGTGGATGATTCTATCATCAATGCCAACCTCGGACTACTACCAATCATAGTCGATCTATCGAGAGGCCTAGTAGGGAAATCCACATTCCCTCTATGTCATGGCCTTCACCACCCTGAACTCCCATCCAAAGCCCACCACCTCAATCGGTGGTCACAATCAAAAGTAGGCCGGTGCAAAGTTTGCATACACCATCAACCAACATGACCATGAGTGAGTTAATACAATAGTCCCCCAAGTATCAAGAAACTCTCATGAAGATTTTGAGTTCAATCGAGTTACAACCAAATGACCCTGATGCTTTCACTAAATTCATGGGACATATACAAATGTACAAAGATCCTGTTATCACTTTTTAGGATCACGAGATCAAACCCATGCCTATAAATATACCTGACCCTCCTTTGCACATCATCGCATGCATCAATAGGATCCCCTATAAATGGGTATTGGTTGACATGGGCTCCACGATAAACATTATTACCACAACCACATTGAAGCATCTCAACATCCCACCTTCACACATTGTAGCATCCATGTTCACCTTGCAAGCATTTAACGATGTTGTATCTCCCATGGTTGGCACGATAGTCCTCCCCATTCAGGTTGGATAGAATACTATACCTACATTGTGCTACATCTTGGAGGGTTCAAGATAGTACAACATACTGCTTGGAAGGCCATGGATGAGAGCCATGGAGTGCGTTCCATCCATAGTCCATCAACGTATCAAATACATACATGAAGGTAAGGTCCATGTGGTTCATGTCAACCCAGACCCCTTCAAGTATTACAAATAGGTGGATCATCCATAGGAACCTACTCTGTCACCCATGCACCTAGACACTAAACCCAATGATTTTATCCAGAGTCTAGATTCAACCCCATGGTTCATCATGGAACTACCTCCACCACCACCATTACCATCGGTTTCTCCTACTATTCCTCCTTCATCCTTGATTTCTCCAAGCAAGGATAAGTCGACAAATCCAACCATAGAGATTCCCATAGCCATCTCAAACATGTCAGTAGAGGACCTCCCCACTCCTACTAACAAGGAAGAACCCATGGTTGTTATGGATGAATCAGATCATATCATACCATCTTCATCCACCACATCGTAGGTCATAGTTCACTCGACCAATATTAAACTCAGAGAGTACATAGCAAAAAATATTACATTTATGCCTATCATTGAGTCAATCAAGGATTTAGGTCGACCTCTTGTCAAGTCACCACCCATCGATACCATCCTCGATTCTTCACCTAAACATGGGGGACAAGCAGATCACCCTAGACAAGTTGATGAGACATCCATGACTTGTCCAAATGCCAATACATCTTCTCATGAGTTTGTAGGAATGGTCAATGTTATGATAGGGAACCAGGTTTCTCTAAATCAATCCACACAACTGGTAGCTCCATTAAACATTGCCTCTACATCAAAAGTGCTACCACCACCAAAACTAGTCACACCTAGTTCATTTCACACAACATCTTCACAAGAGCAAGAATATGTGTATCCTTTACACCAAAATGGGGGTAATCAAGCTATCATAGTTGAGCACTCCAAAGTGGAACAAGAGCATGAATTAAGTAAAAAACAAGAGCATGTGGACACACCCACTAAATAGGATCATTATGACACATCCATATCTTCTCAGATAATGGAATACTTGTGATTCCCATCTACCTAAGGGTCTTCTAGCACCTACACACATGCTCCTACATCATCTACAATTATCATCCAAATCCATCAACAACTATTCAATCATCATCCTCATTAGTCTTACAACATATTCTAGATCGTCTAGCCAAATTTGAGACACAAATGGGTCACCAAAATGATGCTTTGTAACAAATCATGCATCATCTCACAAACATGGAGCTCCAATAACAAGTCGCATCCAAGGCTAAACTACCTCAACCATAAACACAAAATGGATCCTTACAAAATTAGGTGCAAAAGCAACAATGTCATCCACCTCACATTTACACACCATTTTCCAAATATTTGGCATCGATTTTTAATCGATTATGTGAGGTAAAGACCATTACTTTACCTAAGTTTCACCCCTTAGATCCAAACCACCCAAAATCCAAGGGATATAAAGAGGATTTATACTGTTTATATCATAGACAAAATGGTCATGATATACAAGCATGCTATGCTTTCAAGAATGTAGTACAAGACATGATTGATAAGAATCAACTTCAAATAGACAATCCTCTCACTACTGAGGATCAACAAGTAGGCATAGTTAATGAGTCATTACCTACACTAAAAAATAAGTAGAGCAACCTAAGTAGGTGACTGAGATACATACAACCCAACCACCTCATCAAACTAGTTTACCACGTCCACCTCACTTAAAATGCCAATCTCGTACCTGGACTCCATTATCTGAGCCCATGTCAACCATTTTTTAAAATCTACAAGAAGCTAAGGCAATCATCTTACCTTACATATGCCCTTTAGACCCAAATAGGACTAAGCCTAAGGGTTATAGGGAGGATCACTTCTACCTTTATCATCGAATAGAGGGCCATGACATTGATAATTGTTATGCATTTAAAAATATGGTCCAAGACCTTATTGATAAGGAGGCTTCACCCATAGATGGTTCATCCATTTCACCTCAGCCTACCACAATTCAGGCCACATCATCCCATCTACAACCCCAAGGTCAACCATAGCCTCGTAAGCCTAACAAGATACCTCACTAGTATGTCATATTTTTGATGACTACTTTAGCCCTATTTCAAAAACTATACGAGGCACATGCAATCACATTACCAAAAATCAAACTGAGAAAACCTAAACCTAGGTCAAATAATGAAAACTTCTATTGTACCTATCATCATATGAATGGGCATGACATCCATAATTGCTACTCGTTCAAGAATCTAGTCGAAGAGATGATAGAACAAAATGAGCTCCACATATATGGTTCACTCATTTTACCCCATCAGGACATTGGCATTTCATAAAATTTTGTGCCACAATAGGGGGTTAGTTTCTATCACTCCTCCTAGCCAAGCCAATCACATTGCATCAGATAAAATGCACACTAGGGGTCTTCAAGGTGTCACACCTTCCCCACCATCCACATCACAAGCGATGAAGCAAATTGGGGATTCTGAAGGTATCACACCTTCCCCACTTTCATCGATCACCACACACACTAGGGGTGCATAAGGTATCACACCTTCTCCCTAAAATCATAAAACAATCAAAAATCACAAAAACAACAAAAAATTATCAAAAATACCAAACAAATCAGAAAACATAAAAACACAAAAACAATACAAAACATCAAAATACAAAAATATTTTGCATTATGTTATCATGCATTTCATTGTATGCATTGATTAGTTGCATTAGGCATATTCATCCATTGCACTTGCATTAGGACAAGTTGTGTTTACATTCTTATGAATGACACCATGTTTGTATGCCAATCATGAATCTAAATAACTTATCAATATAAAACTTTTTTAGGTTTTTATTAAGAGGTCTATAAAATATGAGTGAATATAAATATATTTAGATGGCAGTATTTTATGCACTTTTAGTTTAAAATATGGGAAACTGAATCCACATATCATTATCATTCACATTTCCCTTGTGAGTAACTATGTTTTTCAACACAACTAATGAGTTGCTATAGGGTGTATACTAGGGTTTTTGGTCATTCAGCCATCCCTAGTTATCTTTTCAGATTTTTTAGAAAGCTATCTTGGCTTTTAGAAGGTAAGGTCTAGTTTTGATAGTACCTTGCATATGTCAAAATCCCAACACAATTTTACACATTAACAATCCGAGTCTGAACAAGGAAAGATGACACTACAAAGTGGTCCTTGTCACCTTAAGAAAAAGGTTTTCCTTGCTCATATTATTATGTGCATGGTCTAGGATGCTGAGAATTGACAAAAGGACAAGCTCCCCCTACCCAAACAATCCCTTTGCTCTTCCACAAAATGAGCAAATTCCCAAAACAATGCAAAATAAATAGTGATTTTCATCACTAAGCAAATCCCTTGCTAAAAAAAAAATAGTGGTTTTCACCACTAAGCATGAGCAAGTATCCCAAGCAATCAAAAGAAAATAAGGGGGTAATGAGCTTGAATCCTTGGAATCTTCAGTATTCAAAAGCCATGGGGTAATCTCCATTACAACAATGGGTTGAATGAAACCCACCTGGCAATGGAGTAGCCTTATGCATGGTGATATGTCTGTCACATTAGCGACCTTCTTTTGTATAGACCAATGTCAGCTTATGGTTGAGCTAGCTTTTGGTGGCTTGTATTGCCTAGTAGTCTAGTCTAACTACGTCCAAACTCAGGATTAGGATGACCATAGGGTGATCCTCATTACAACAATGGGTTGCATGAAACCCGCCTGGCAATGAGGTAGTCTTATGCCTCATCTAATACATTCACTTTGCACACATAGGGATATTGAATATCTGGGTCTTCTTAATAGGCTTGTATCTTTTAGGAGTCTTGTGTAGTCAGTATACAACTTTTGATCAATCAACTAGGGTGTTTGAGTCTCATGGAAAACCTCAAAATTCCCCTCATAGCACCAAATCATCTCATCAACAATCATAGTTTTCCTTATGAGCTTTTGTTTATTAAGGGGTCCTCATAAAATAGGATAGATACTGGATGAATATCAACAATGATATTTAGATGACCACTGACTATTTTATGCACACCTTTTAGTTTACAAAAGCTTATAGGGAAAGCCCCTACATTTCACATATTTCATCTCACATATGCATGTACAAATGTATAACTCTTATGATAAGGGTTAACATTTTAATTCATGATTTTTATACATTATGTGGTGTCTTCCATTAGTTTGTTAAACACAAATTAGATTCATTCATTATGTTTTAAATAATTAAAGCATACATGTACAATTTGCATTAGAACATCCATATAAAATTAATGCATTACATACACATTACATCTGTCATATCATGTAATAAAAATTAAATGCATAATCAATTAAATAAATTTAAAAACATGCATTTAACATTAAATATTGCATCCATATACACATACATAATAGTGCATCCATACATCTAGATTATAAAATCTAATCATACATCCATCATCTAATCATTGCATATCATTAGTACATCGCATGTATAAATCAATATAATCATCACATCCATCAATGCATCCATAACATAAAATCAAAACCATAAACACATGATGAGCCATAAATGAGATCTCATATATATGTGTGTGGAAATTTCAAGTACATAATGGTACAAAAATTGCCCATAGGCTACAACTGTGTAGGTCCTCAGACCTTACACCCAAAAATAATGAATACATAAATAATAATCCATCAAGCGGGGCCTACACCCCTAGTATCACCTCCATCCCTAGCTTCATCCCTTCGAGGCTATCTAGAACCATTTGTCACTGATCTCTCTAGATGCACAAATGAATTGTGACTAGGCTGCACTGATGACTACACAGACTCACTATACCGAATTCGTTGATATCCCCTTGCTATAGATCTCACAGGAAGACTACCATTGTGTATATTGACTTGAATCTTTAGGTCCACTATGTAGGCTACATCAGACCTATGCTAGACCACATACTCCTTTAGGAGGATTCACAATCTACCAATCTTTGCATATCCACCTGATGTTGTTGGCCCAATAGTAGATGGAGTGGAGGGTGTAGTCTGACCTATAGTCATAGCAACCAACTAAAACTTTAGAGCATCCCATTCCACTATCTTGGCATCCCTCTATACAGTCTTGGTATCTAATTGTATCTATAGAGTGTCCCTCTCTACAATAACCTTGTTAACCTTTATCTAGTTTGTGGTCACCTAGGCCTTGAGGATATCTCTCTCCTCATATAATCCCCTCCACTATTGTTGCTAATTGCTCAACTAACTCTATACTATAGCTAGATTTATCTCCCACTCTGCTAACCATCCCTATATAGTCTGCAATTATGTTTGTAGCTAAGCCATATCACATGTGGGATCATCCTCATCACCCTCAAACTCAGTTGGTGGCTCCTTTTCCTACTTTATAGCCTGACCCCACTCCCCCTCTATCCTATGATGAACTTGTTGCTCATCCTCATCTTCGCCCTCCACTACCACCTTTGTAGGCCTGCCCATCGAACCATCTCCTTGCCATAGCTGAGTGACCCATCAGGTCATACTCTGTGTTGGTCCCTAGGTTAGCTAATCTATTCTCAGCTACTATCAGGTCCTCCTCTATGAGTGCCTCTACTCAAGACCACTCTAGATGTGCCTCATCGCTTTGATAATGATAGATAACAAGCTCCTCTAGGATATCTTGGAAGATGTCAAACTACTATGTAACCTGAGAGGAGTGGAAATAATCCCACTCATTGTCATGGTGCCCAATAAGCCATAGTTCATGTCTAACATGAGCCAGATACTCTATAGTCTCTATCCAATTAGGTCAATTCAAGTAGGGCCTCCATACAACCCAATCTCACTGTAGCCTATCCAAAGATACAACATAATGTGCTAGTCTCCCTACCTTTGGCTGACTATGTCCAATATCTTGATCCTATGGCCACTAAGTTGGATAGCAAATATCAGTATCCAATAGATCAGCTTGGGGAATAGGTTGATCTACCCTAATATGCTCTCATCCCTATATCTATAGGAGCAGACTGTACCCTAATCTTGTGTGCCTTTGATGTTGTATCTCATACAACTCATCATATAAATGTGCTAGTAGGGTGCTCCCCCATGCCATAATGATCGACTCCTCTAGGTCACACTCAAGAAGATCTTGCACCATGTCCAGGAGGTTCCAAGGGAACCTCACTCCTAAAGATTCTGGTAGTAGGATGTTGGAGATGATGTACATCACCACTACCTAGCATTGAGAGAATACATGGGCATCGTACCATGCATTGATCAAGACTCCATCATGGTCCATCCATACTAAGGCCACATCCACCTCCCCTCCAAAAATCCTCTAAAGAACTCTCTCCCGATGTAGAAGGGGAGTAGAAATGATAGCGCATACCTCAATAGGGATCCTGAATATCATGTAGATATCCTCAAGCAAAACTATTATCTCGCTAGTCAGGAGATGAAAGGTGTTGGTCCTGTTATCCCATCGATAAGCCAGGGTCATCAGATGCGCCTGATTTGACATGATAGTAGGAATATGCACCACCTGTTTGAGGCCAATCACCTCAAACCATACCCAGTCATCATCTAACTAATCTTACAACTCATCTGGCAAAGTGGGTTCCCTAGCATGGGTCGTCAAAATCTGACACCCAACAATCAAATCCAAATAAATTCAAAAATCCAAAAAAATAAAAAAATAAAAATATTGCAGCTGCTCTAGGCCCCGATGGTCGGGAGGTGCGACCACTGGACCCCATGACAACATTCCCCATGATCAAAATTTTGATCGTTGGTGTTCAAACATGGTCACCATACCCCATGATGGCCCCCATCCTGCCAAAGGGGAGCCACTCCTGCCCAAGACGACCCTACAGTGGCACCTAAATGGGGTACAACCCCATGCTAAAAATGCTAAAAAAATCATTACTACCCTCTAAGCTAGCCTAATCTAGACATTCCTAATCTAGGGTGAGGTTCATTTCCAATGGTTTAGTGAGGTTAATTTTCCCCATTACTTAATGAGGTTCAATTTTAATTTGCAAATTTAACAAGAGAGGAATTGAGATTTCTACCTTCCTAGCTCTAGCTCCACTCGTAGAAGCCTCTGGTTGATCCATCATGGTAGTGTGTCGAGATTTTGGCAACATTTTACGTTAAGAAATATCTCCTTCCCCTCACTCCTTTTTCTCTCACTACCATCTATCACAATGACATTAAAAATTTGAAAATTTTATTTTTATATTTTTCAAATTTCTTGACCGCCCTAGGGTGGTGTGGTTGCATTTCGACGTGATCGTCCTACCCTGATATGGCCCCAAAATTTGTAAAATGTTGTTGCTGTACCCTAGGATGGCCCCAAATGGTAATAAATGCAAACATTTTCTGTAAGCATCATTCACATCAATTTGGGCATTTAATCACATCTAATGGTCCAAAATCTCAAAATTGCAAATCACACAAACATTTTCACACATCAACTAGGGCATTATTAGTATCATACTTCCTCCTAATCTGCAATTAAAATAATCAAGCAACATAGGATAAATCAATATAGTGTACCTTCCCACTAAAATGTCTAATTCAATCTAATCAACCAATCAATTACCTAATCAAAAGGTTGTGCCCTTTGCCTCACATTTAATCAATTCATACATCAATAGCCTGGTTTAAAAGGTTGCACCCTTTGCCTCACTATCTCAATATCAAAAGGCTCCAAAGATGCCTAGTTTCCTTTGGTTAAATTTCAAAAGGCTCCAAAGATGCCTAGTTTCCTTTGGTCAATTTCAAAAGGCTCCAAATATGCCTAGTTTCCTTTGGTCAATTTCAAAAGGCTCCAAAGATGCCTAGTTTCCTTTGGTCAATTTCAAAAGGCTCCAAAGATGCCTCATTTCCTTTGGTAAAATCTCAAAATATTCCAAATAAGCCTATACCTTTGGTCAAATTAATCAAGTCATCTTGGTCAAGCGACTCATCACTTTCATTTTTCATCTTCTCATCGATGCGTCACTTGAGGGGGTAGTCATAATCACAACATTCATAATCAAAGTCAATAATCAAGCACTCAATCATGCTAATTGCATTCATCCATGAATCATTTCCAAATATAATCATGCCCTTGCTTGGGGTAGACAACAAGCAAAAATTTTAATTAAACAAATGCTTGGCATTCTTGAAGCATGAAGGTTTCATAGGTCTCCACCTCTTCATGACTGAACAATGTACCAAGATCAAGTATGCCTCATCGAAAGGTTTACTTGAATTAAGCTCTTTAATTTTGTTAGAAGCAATGACTCAAAGATGCATGCTCTTTCATGAGTAGGGTATTTAACATTGACTAAATCAATGATAAATCAACCCAATTTTCAATTACTCCCTATTGTGTTTTCACACAACGCATCCCAAAAAAGGGCATCTGTAGACACCTAAAACACGTCATTTTGAGAAGACTACCTATATGGACACCTTTTTAGGCCATATGACCCACTTGGGGCAGCCTCAGGGCTTAACAATGATTTTTATCACTTCAACAAGAAGGATTCCTCCTTTGTAGCCTGGATCATCATACCTAGGAGCGGCCTCTAGAGGTCGTTGTACCCTATGATGGCTAGCAGTCACAGTCACTCTACCCTATGATGACCATTCCTGTAATAAATTCAAAACCAGCACCATAGGAAAAAATAGTTTCAACGTCCAAACAATCTCAATGGCATTTGTAAATAGTTACGGAAGCTTCTAGAATGGTCTGTTGCCCTTCTTGATCCTAACCGCTTCTTGGCTTCTCAAGGAAGCCAAGATTCCCATTGGAAAATCTATAAGAAGACCCCTTGGCCTTCATTAAAAATATCTTAATTCTCCATAACAAAGTGCTATCAGTTTGTGTACTAGAGAGAACATCCTCTCATAAGCGATGAAGTGCTACCCAAATCCAACCATGGAGCTTGCAATTGCATCAATGGAGTCTCTTGGAGTTTGAAGATCAAATTCAACCATTTTTCACCATCAATCATCCTAAATTTGAGTCAATTTCTATGATTAAATTTTTCTTTGAATAGCACAATCCTTGAACACCAATTTGGTAGACCAATATATGAAATTTCCGCATCGATCATGAAGAAACAGTCCTCTGTTCAATGGTCGCTTCATCCCGAAGCGACCCGTAGGCACAGTAACTCTACCCTATGATGGCTAGTAGACTTGAACTCTTTACCTCATGGCAGCCTCTCAGTGACATCTAATTTTTCTATGTTTTCTTAGTTATAGTAGCTTTAGCAGCATTTACTTTGATTTCTAACATAGTTTAGTATAATTTCCATGCATTTCTTTATCGTTTTCAATATCTTTATTTCATTTCCTTATCATGGATATGGACCTCATCATGAGAGGTTCTTCATTTTCTATTAATGTCTTGTAAGTGTTCTTGTGTGCAGGTTTTAGATCTCAATGGGAGCTATTCAACACAAAGATCCTTCAATATTTATCTCACTATGTGGAGGTCACAAAGAAACCCTCTCTATAATCAGTTTTGAGAGTGCAAGGATCCTACAAACTACACCTACCTTTGGTTCTCTATTGTAATTTGTATCAAATTGGTATCTATCCCTAAGAGGGATATCTTTGTAACCTCCTTGTAAAGGACAATTTCAAATATTAATGAGAAGGGCACCATTTTCTTTGTTCTTTTGTCTCAATATGGTTACATGATATTACTTGTAATTTGATTTCATATACTTGTTTAGGTGTTAGGTTTTTGCTACTCTACACATAACAACCAAATGTTGGTCTACTCATGAATGACCTAGTGCTCAACAAGAGAAAATTCAAAATAAATAAATATCTCTTTACCAATTATTTTGAGAATGGTAACGTCTATGAGGCATACAATAGAGTAATTAGCTTTATAAATTTATTTTTTCCTAATGATAATGAAGAATCCCAATACCTATATTTTAATGCCCTCCTATAAAAGATTATTCTAAGTATGTTAAAACTAGAAATATCAATCCAAAACCAAGGATCTTGAAAAGCCTCAAGTTAGCACTAACTAGGGTTCTCCATCCAATCAAGCTTCCCAACCTAATCAATATTTACAAGACAATAATATTGATCAACGCTAACCATATAATTTTTTACCAATTTTAGACTTCTAAGCTTACCATTTCCAACCAACATTTCCATATGAAGCCTAGGATAGTCAATTCCAAAGATCCCAAATATCTATTGCATTTCAATTCATTCCATGAAACATGTTAAAAGAAATGGCTTATACTCCAACTAATATAGCTTGGTTAGAACTGTTGAGAACACCTCCTTTTGATATATGAGTCATGATGATACTCTTGACTAAAATATATTTTCCACCTCCACTATAATTTGGAAAATTCATAATGGTTTTTGCCCTTGTTAAAGCACAAGAGGACTAGTGCATTATTTTCATTGATATTAATCACTCTATCAATCAAGAAGTTATTCTGTATTTCTAAGTTAAAAATATGATATGTGTTCATGAATTATACCAAATGGGATACCCTCCAGACATTCTTAAATTAAAAAGTGATCATCATGGAGTTCTTAGTTGATGAGGGTGCAACCACATGTGTATCCCCATTCTCTTTCATTCAACCTTAGATATTATCGAAATAATTTCAATCATATTCATGCTAGTTTCCATAGTTATAATTAATCATGCTCTTATCCTATTGGTTGTATATGATTACCTATAAAAAAATGGACCAAAAAGTCAAGTAAACATTAGTCTTCTAATGGGAATATTTATACAATATTATTTTAGGATATCCTTGGATACATAGAATAAAATTATTTGCTTCTTTTTTCTATGAAAATGTCAAGTTTCCTTACTGATATTATGTGACCACTATAAGAGGAGATACCTATCTAGGGGATCTATCACTATATTTGAGGGTGTTACCTCATACATGCCTTTACTTGAGACTACTACTCTCAAGTATTAGGAGGAAGTATACACACCTCTTGTTGAGTTATATCATACTCATATCCATCTGAATCCCACTTGGAACATTATGAATGGATATGATTTTGATGATGATATGATCCAAGTTAACCCATGTAAATTTGCTCATCCATCAATTATGTAAGTGTGTAGCTAGAAGAATACTTTACCAATAGAAGTTATCATAATCTTAAAGGGATGTGAGCAATACTATTCTAGTCAAGTTTCCAACATTAATAAATCCAAAGAATAAAATGTTAAATCTCAACAATATGATTCATTTGGACTAGACACACTTTATGTAATCAATGATACCAACCCTAGGAATTTTAGCCAAATCAAGATTTAAAAGATACAATCAAATAATGCCAATGTCTTGACCTTTAATGCATTAAATACATAGATAAAAGAGTCCTAGACTATGAGGCCTTAATTTTTAAACTAACATTAAAAATGTATTCTAAAGCTTCTAAGATCAATGTTTGTCATTCCCATTACACATGGAAATCTCACCTCTAATGTAGTAATTACTGCCAACAATGAAATTACCATTTATAGTTGTGTTGACATAATCATCGAGTTATCCATGCCCCGTCCTCTTGATAAGAACACCAGCAAAGTACAAATCAATTATTGACCTAAGCCTATGAAAATCTCACCAATCTATCTAATGAAAAGTTAAATTGTTATACCAGAATTCCTTTGTGCAATAGAAAAGTACTTCCAAGACAACATTATAACCTTGTCCACTAACAAGGACTCTATACTACCATGAATGTTCAAATACTAGACGATGAAATAAAAATGCTACCTAATGTACCTTATAATTTCCAATATGAGAACAATATATTATTTGATGATATTATTGAAATTAATATTGATACCCAAGAATATCCTAGAATCAAAGCAAGGATATGCAGGCTACTTCAAATGGAGGAGGTAAATTTACCAACAACTTATCTAGGGATGCCCTTATTTGAGGTGAGAATGAGGATAGAATTATGGAATCCAGTTATAAGTAAAGTTTAAAATAAACTAATAGCATGGAAAGGTAGATGGTTATCATTAGTAGGAAGAGTGTAGCTAATTTAATCAGTCTTACAGGCCATTTCAACTTATTATATGTCATTGTATACTATGCCAAATCAATAGAAAGAAGTTTAATCTTTATTATGCGATCATTTATGTGGTCAGGATTACATGATAAAAGAAATTTTTCTTTGGTGAAATGGCGCAAGGTGTGTGATGATAAAACTAATGGAGCTCTCAGTTTAAGAGTTCTTACAGATGTAAACTTAGTCCTAAGGGTAAAAGGAATTTGGAGATTGTACAAAGAGAGTCAAAGACAATGGAAAAAATTCTTCTAAGTATGTTGAGCCCAATAACCCAATCTTAATATTTATTGTATTCTCTCTACCGAATGGTTTTTCACTATGGAATTGTTTTAAAAAATCAATTGATTTAGTGATTAAGGGTTTAATATGGGTGGTGGGAACTGGAGAAAAAATTCTATTTTTATGGATACTTGGTATGATAAAAAACCACTTAATCTAGATCTAATTTTGAAACCATGGATGATATTACTTCAAGACACATATGATAATAGGGTTTCAAACATTTTGTATAAGGATGAGGAAGGAAGATACAAATGGAAAGAATATTTATTTACAAGTATACAAGACATAGATGTTAGGTGGCAGTTGAGTATAAATATAACAACAATGATTATTCTAAGGGGAGCCAATGATTAGTTGATTTAGGAGTTGAATATCTCATAATACACAACAAGAAGTGGATATAATATAAAACACCATCAAAATAGGAACATCGCAAGAATATGGAGAGATATTTGGGATAGCCTGAGCATTCCCAAAGTTAAAATGTTTGTTTGACTAGTATGTCATAGAAGAATTTTATCTTGAGATAACCTTATGAATGTTATATTTTGATGCTTAACACTTAAAGTAAATAACCATAGAATTGAATATAAAGTTGCAATAAAATAAATATAACTCAAAAAGTAATATCAATTGTAATAACTCTAGAAATAACTTAGAAATACTCATAGAATAATCACTTGTAAATGCTCACAAAAATACTAGAAATGATATTGAATAAAGGTCTACTAATGCATGCTATGTGCAATGCATTTTTGATAACAATTACAATGCTTTATCACAAGTATATAATAGTATGTGACTCTTCATATGAAACACTCTTGACCTTCACTCTTCTTTGAAACTCTTCACTTTCCTATTCTAAGGACACATGTGCACTCTTACATAATGGACACTTGTGCACATCCACACTCACAACACTTGCACACTTAATTACATGACACTTGTGCATTTCCTGCACATTATTACATTACATGAAATATAATCTCACACTCTAATCTAAGACATACACCTAATCTAATATTGTACCAAGATGGTACATTGTCATGTACCAAATAATGTAATATTCTCCAACAATGAAAAGGGGTTTTCATGGCCCTTTAAAATGTGTTTTTTGTAAAATGAAGGAGGATAGTATAGACCATCTCAGAGGACGTATCTCAATAGTATCGAAACTATGGCAATGGATTCTTAATATATTTGGTAAATGCATGGTAATGAATGAAAGAAATGAAGAATGGTTAGATCAATGGTAGAGCACTTTTAAAAGTGGCACTTTATAGAAAATCTAGGATATATCAAGAGATACAATACTTTGGATTGTATGGCTAGAAAAAAATAGAAGAATATTTAAAGGAAAGGAAAGCATATTAGAGGTAATGAAAAGTAAGATCTATTTAGCCATAGAGGAGTCTAAACCAACCTTATCAACTCACCCAATCCCTAATCTATAAGTAGAGAGCCTTGATAGATGTAATCAAGTCATCAAATGGAATAATGATGTTGGGGATAGGAAAAACAAAAAGAAGGTAAATAATATAAAGGGAAACCACCACATGTAGAGTTGGTCAAATTGAATTTTGATAGAGTTTCTGAAGGAAATCCATGACCAAAAACAAGAGGAGGAATAATTAGAAATAATAGGGGAGATATTTTGACTCTTATGCTTTCAATAGTGGATTTAAGACAATAAAGTTGAATCTTGGATAGCTTTGTAAGGTTTAAAAATATACAAACAAATGAAATGGAACAAAGTATGGATGGAAGGTGATTCACTCATAGTAATAAATACAATTTTAAGGAAATAAAAGGCTCTATGGAACATACAAGAGATAATTGTGGAAATTCAAGACCTTGCTATAGAGTTTGAAGAAATCAGGTTTACACATACATTAAGGGAAGAAAACAAATGTGCAAATTTTCTAACCAATAGAAGGGTTTTAATTGAGGATTGTGGAGTTAAATTTTCTTTTCCTTGGTTAGAGGAAGTAGTAAGTTTAGCTAAAACTGACAAGAAAATGTTGATTATCTGAATCAAATAATGATTAATATTTACTTAAATATTTTTCAATGGTAATATTTACTTTATTTTATAACAATAATGTGTTTTTATATAAACTATGTATTACAATTATTTTTGTGGTTGCACTTGTGTTTCAGGAAGGAAACTAGCAATTTAAATATGGTAAAGCGAGCTATGATAGTGCGATGATTTGGAAATATTACTCTACTAAGATGCAATGCATATATGGTAGAGATGAATTTTTGGTATTATGAAGGCTACTATAGGAAAATGTCAAGAAGGATGTTGAATTTTGGAATATTTGTATTCACATAGAAATTTGAAAAAGTTCCAAAAAATAAAAATCAAGAATTTAGACATTTTATGTAAAATGATGTAGGTTTTTAGCTATAGCAACTCATTAGAGATAAGAATTGAATTTATTTTTAAACTCTCATGCTTTAAAGAAGAGAGTTATGATTTTTTAAGGGTGGGGGACCCAAGTACAACCCCTTGTTCTCCAACAAAAAAAAAAAAAAGATCCTAGAATAATTAAATTAGTCAAATACTTGATTCCATAAGAAATTGAAAAATACACTAAGGTCATTACTAAGTTTAAGCATAACCTAGCTTGGAGCTATGAGGATATGCCTACATATGATCTTCAAATTGTCATGCATAGCATTGTTACTTATTCTTATTCTAAACACATAAGGCATTAAACTAGAAAATCCTTCTCATAATGAGCAGGCTGCTCCAAAAGGAGGTAAAAAAATCTTTAAAATTGGCTATATAAACTTATTGACTATACTAACTGAGTTTCTAATATTGTTCCCATGAATAAGAAAAGGACTAATACCTTAAGTGCATGCATTGAATTAAGATATGTTAATTAATCCCATTATAAGGATAACTTCCTATTGGTTTCTATTGACCAAATTATTCAATCTATTATAGCCTTTGCAAGAATTTCCCTTATGGATGGATTTTTTGACTATAAACAAATGAGGATGCTTTTGAATATCAATACAAGACCACTTTCATCATGGATTGGGGTATATATTGCTATGTAGTCATGGGTTTTAGCCTCAAAATTATTAAGGCATCCTAAGAACATGTTATGACATTTATCTTTGATGATATTATTCACCAAAATATGGAGTCCTATGTAGGCAATATTCTAGGCAAATTATAAAAAAATAAAAATAATCCAAAAGGCTTGATCCACTTAAGCATATTTTTGGCATTATAAGAGGTAAAATTTGAGGTTATCTAGTTTGTAAAAATGACATTAATATATATCCTTTAAATATCAAAGCTATAATTACCATGTCACATGTATTACAATTAAAAAAATTAGATCCTTTCTTAGGAGACTTAATGATATAAGTAGATTCGTGATTGATTTTTCTTATAAGACTTATCCTATCATTAAGATGATAAAAAATGATGCTAAAACTTAATGGCCCAAGGAATGTTAAGAAGTGTTTGATAAAATCAAGCAACTCTTTCTAAAACCTCCCACTCTCAAGCCTCCCATGCAAGATAGTTCTTTGATTATATATTTTTTCATATGGAAATTACCTTACGATCTATTTTGGTCCAAGAATATGATAAGGGGGTGCAATATGCCATTTAATATATTATTTTAACATTTTTAAACATTAAAACTATATATACCCCAATTGAGTATGATCACCTTCCTATTTACTTTATGGTCTAAAAGCTAAGATACAACATGATTTATCAAACAAATTATATGGTCATCAAGTCTAATCCATCATCTTCAAGAATATGATCTTATATTAATATGTTCTAAATTGGGTAAGGTTCAAGTCATATCTAACCATCTAGCACTGACAACTTTACTTAAATCTACCCATCTCCTCAAAGGTTCTAGATTTAGAAGATGCGATCTAAAATCCTAAGACTACAAAGACTAAATTCAAAGATCCAAAGGATCTTAATGAGAAGAGAGAGAATTGGAGAAAATTACCTTAAATCTCAACTTAGGGATTCTCGATTTTGATAAGGCTAAAAATCAAATTGAATAGGGAGATAGGGTAGAATTATAATTCTTTTGTATAAATTTTATCCCCTTTTTAACCCAAATTTAATCATACAAATAATCATGTTGAATATGATGGTCGTATCTTGTTGGAATTCATAATATTTTCTAGAAATAAATATAAGCATTTCATCCACTCAAATTGTATATAAAAAGCATAAAAGGACAAAAGAAACAAATAAGAGACAAAAAAATTAATGGGGTGCTTGTGGGAACCATAAATAATCATTATACTATCCATGGATAGGAATCACTACAATCCAATGTAAAGGATGGAGTGGTTGGGGGTATTTATACCAATACTAAATCCTTGAATTACATCCATACATTTAACCCCATAACAAGGGTAATTTAAGGTTATTACAAGTTATAAGACAGATTTATCCATGACAAGGTTAACTAAGGCCCATATGGATAACATAACAAATTAAATATATTATACAATGACTACCCTTAGGCCTATCCAAGATTACATTATACAATATTAACCTTGGCCAAGAATCATATTACACTTCAACACCCCCTTATAATTTGAATGAAGGGGCCAAAGAGAGAAGACATTAGTGATAAGAATATATCCCCCTATAATGGATCCTCTAGTGGTCCTTAGTAGTTGAGGTAGATCCTTATTATTCCCCTAATTATATAGAAGACATCCACTGATCTTCACAAACTTGACTTAAATCCTTTACAATTTTATAAAACAATTATTTGTTTGATGTCCTTCTCTCTTGTAGTATCTATAAGTGGCCTTTGAAATATTTGAATACTTAGTTTGGACCTTGAATCCCTGGGTCTTGGCCTCCTTAGGTTTGAATTCTTTTGTATGAACTTGCATTTGTGAGGGCCATAATTTCTCATTTGCATTTTAAAAAATCTAGAAGAGAGAAAACCTAATTACAAGTAAGAGTTTTTGGAGATTCCAAGAACATATAAATCATATAAACCATGAGGTTTAACATCTAAAAATAAGGAGAGTTTAGTAAGGATAATTTTCACACAATTGGCATCATCTTTCTTTTTGCTTCTAGAAGATGTAATATCTTCTCTTGATGCCTTAAATCTCACAATATAATCCTCAACATTATCAAACTCAATCAATTTAAGAGAAAAAAACTTAAATTCCAAGTGACTTATTTTATTTGTATTTTTTTTTCCCAAATAACTCGTGCAATATTGACCATACCTTGATAGGTTCACTTTCATATTTGATATGGAATAGAAACTTTGGTTAAATCAACAAGGAGAATAGGCCAAGAGTTTTTTTCCTTATTCTAACAAGTTTCTTCATCAAGGGCTATTACTTTACCTTCTTGAAATATGCACCAAGGTTCTTACTATATAATAGGATAATCATTTGGATTGACCAAATGTTGTAATTTTACGTATTGAGGTGAGTAACTAGAGATTGATGATCCATATTACACTATCTGACTCCTAATAATATAACAGGTCCTTAAGTTAATGCTACCAATATGTAGAGCTTGAAAAATCATGCAATCTAAAAAAAAAAGGCTCAAAATGTTTCTATATGTAAAAGTTATGATTTGTGGTTTTTACCTTAATGTACCTCAAAAATAAAAAAATTAAATGCCTAAATTTTATAGAATCAGAAACCAATCACCACTTGGTGTCTCTTGATTTGTTGGCATCCATTGATATTTTACCACTCCAATGTATTTGAGTTATTGCAACTATGACAAGTGTTTTCAATTGGTTGACTAGGTCTATATAGATAAAAAGTTCTTTGATATGGAATAGAGAAGTGCCACATTGACTAATATTTCATTGCATTAATCACATTTCAAAGGTACCAAAATTAGGACTTAGATCTAGGTCTCCCTTGTGTTTGGTGTTTTGGGATAACCAAGGCATCCAATGTGCCTTTGTGAATAAAATAACCTACCCATATGCACGAATGCTTCACTTTGACATTAAGACAAAAGGCAATATGCAAAAAAGTTTTCCTTGCTATATTCAACCTCAAATGTCTTAGGTCATGACTACTCTTGACTAGGGAGGAAAAACCAATTGGGTTATGTACCTCATTAGACCAAATTTGGGGCATCCCCATTAAAATTATATCCTATGTCAACTAAGAAACTTTCTACATAAAATTGAGGTTCAAACCTATCCACCCACTCAATTGTCCAACTAGACACTTTGCCTAGTCACACCATGTTAAGACACCATCAATAAGGAACCTTCAACTATTCCTTGTCTAATCAAAATTATTATATGGAGTTTTAACCCCATAACCTTCAACTTTATTGCCTTTGTGCTAGCTGGATTGGTGTCCATACAATATTATCAAACTTAGGCCTACTCTCCATAAATAAAGGCATGTGTGTTATTGAACCTACCAAGGATGGCTACAGTGAGGGTATGCATGTAAAAAACAATGCATGACAAATTTTTGGTATTCAAATTCAAATGGATTCTTTCTTTAACCCTTTGTCTTGGAGATGATGTACCAAATCTATAGATGTCTTGTAGGAAGCTTAAAAAGTGAATTTATTTTTTTTCGAAGATTGAGAATGCCTTAATAATGACAAAAAACTCCAAATAATTTGAAGGATGAATTAATAAATTTGTAAAGTGTTTATGAATCTTCGAAGAGTAATTCATCCAAGAAATTGAAAGAAGTATCCAAGGCTCTAAATGTACTTTCTTCATGACCAAGAAATTCCACTACATACCTACTCTAATATCAAATTGGAATTCTAAAATAATTCTAGAAACAAATAGGAGCAATCCATTCACTAAAACCTTATACAAAATTCTAGAACTCAATGCTTCGATGCTTTACATTATTACATGGTAGATATTTAAATACATATAATACCTATTATGATCATAAAAAACCTCTAACTAAACCTACAACTACCTTTTCCTATAGTGCATGCATAGTCCTTGTGATGGGTGGTTATACCACATGCCATTTCACATGGACTATGATGTAATAACTCCTAACATACCTCCCTTATTACATCATAGTCATAGCTCTATCTCTAGCTTATGACCAAACTAATTTCTAGGGTGATGCTAGAATTTATAGATTCTAAAGAAACATCCCCCTTAATGTAGACTTTCTACTATGATACTTAGGAGTATTGAGTTCCATCAATTATGCACTTCAAAAATACACTTATTACAAATACTTATTCAATACTTTCTAATACTTATAGAATTCAATGTATGAATTATGTGCCTCCTTCAATGTCTTCATGGAGAGGATCTTTGTTTAGTAATTTGAATATATCAGTTGTTGATGAGATCAAATAATCTCCTACCATGTAGACTTGTTGCCAAACCTTTTCTTAAGTAATGTCTTCCACTATGGTGAGGTCAATCGCCTCTTGTCATTTATTTTTCACCATGGCTTCATTAATCGAAATTTGCCTTTGCTTGTGATATGTGTTGTACTCATATTTCCTTTGGTTTTTGACATGATTTTCTACCATGCATCCTATGTTAATTATTGAATTGCTTGGTCACCAATATTTGTTGTGTTGACATAACTTTTGTGTTGACTTATCTTCATTTTGTATTTTGATCATCGCTTGCTGTAGTAAGATCAGTTACCTTCTACTTCTTCTTTATCCTGATATTATTCATTTAAATATGTTTTCTATGGAAAGATATGTATTCATGCTTTCTTTGGTGTGCTATTTATGGTTGAATCTTAAATGCTTGATGCATGGATTCTTTATTTTCTTTACTGGCTTCTACTTCAATTTCTTCTATAGATGGAAAAGAATCACATTCAAAATGCACATATTCAATTTTGGGTGCTTGAATCTACTTTATTGGATGTAAAATTTGACTACTCATCTTGTTATCTTGTTGCTTGGAGTGATCAACTGATGCATTATAATTTGCATGAATTGAATGGACCCAATTTCTTGACCTGCCATTTTTTTGTCATAGATTCACATTGTTGCATAACTTTTATTATTAAACATGAACCATTCACCAATATGCAGAAATATCAAATCATTCATCCACAATAACAATCCACACATGAGAGAGAGATAGATAATACCCTTAAGGTAGGGCAACACCAATAATAATCCTTAAGGAAAGAATAACTCCATAAGATCTCCCAAGATGAGACCACTTCGTGGGCACGACGATTACATAAGATTCTTCTTCAATGATATGAATCCTTACAATGACAAATATCTCTTCTTTATATATCCATATTCTTATTCTACTTTGGAGATCCTACTACTAATATTATATTATATTATAATATAATATAATATAATATTATAATACAATCAACCTTGGGTTATGTGTGGCCCATGCCAACCCTTATACAATATAATAATATATCCTCAAATATCTATTCCTAGGTACCCTACCATGCCACCCTCCTTACAAATGTTTCATCCTCGAAACATATGAAGAAACCTGATAGTATTATTTGCTAAGCAATGTTAGCAATTGGTACCAATCTCGATCATTCATCCATCCAAGTGAAACCCGATGATGCTGGTATGCCATTTTGTTACTTGAGTATCCAAATCTGCTTCGTTGGCTCCACGCTTTTGCTGTTGTATTTTGATAACTTGAATTATGGGTCCACTTGTTCCTTAATGCTAATGAACCATGCTGAAAACCATGATCACTATGCTTTCTTTGCCAAACACTGCCATAGTTGGTGCCCTTCTGATTACATGTAGAACCATAATATTGTGGCCTTGAACCATGCCTCCAATATTTTTTCCGCTCATGGTGGTGTGGATGGCGATATGGTTCAACCTTTACTTGATGTTCTACCTTCTTTGAATTTTCAACATTTGGCTCCATTATTTTAAATTCCTCTACACATTGTTCTTTCATGTTCTCTTTATTTGGTGTGTCCTTGTGCTCTTCTATCAAAGCTTCCTTGGACTCTGTTACTATTATTTCCACTGAATCGGTTACTGCTACTTCTTCCATGGACTCTTTTGCTACTGCTACCTTCTTGAATTTTGTTTTCGGTTCTTCAATTTGTTTCTCTACAACTCGCTTCTTGATTTTCCTTGGATCCCTGCTCCTTAGTTGAGACATATCCTGTGATGTTATCTTCTTTTTCCGTACCATAACTTCATAAACTTCTTTTGCACATTAATGTTAATAGTACCCAAAGAATCAAACCAAGGATAACCAAGAACAATATCCTTATCATCCATCTCAATAGCATAGAAATCTGAATGTAAAACATATTTATCCATGGTGATCTTTAAATCTTCAAAAATCTGAACATTCCCACCCTCTAGTTGTATGTCCTTGATTTTTGTTGCTTGAACTTGCAACTTCTTAGCCAAAGCAATATTAATAAAATTATATCTACTACCAGGGTCAATGGAAATAATAACTTGTTCCTTTTGAATGCTTCCATGAACCTGCATAATAGACTTTTTAGATTCAAACAAATTCCTTTGTCCATTTTCTAATTTATCTTCTACCAAATATATGGTTTCCTCTGTCTACATGCTGACATCTTTTTTATCTTCCTTGACCTTTTCCTCTTTCTTCTTGAGTAATTTTATTTCTTTTTCATAGTCTTCATTCCGTTTCTTTAAAACTTCACATTCTCCTTTTATTGCATTCCGCTCATTTTGAGTTTCTCGTAGTTTCTTTTCATCATCTTCGATGATATCCATTAGGTAATCTATATAATATGGATCCCATATGCTCAAGAATTCATGCTCTATTTCATCCCAAGTATATTCATTATTCCTTTCTTTACAAAATTTTATCCACCAAGACAAAGCTTTCCCTTTAAAACATATATCCAAGAAGGATTTCTCAAAATACATATTATGATATGGAGACCGAAACGTTTTCCACCATTCCCTAACATCAATATCATCTTCTCCAAAAAATATTTCTAGCTCCATAAGTTCACCTCCAGATAATGCAAATCTAGGGTTTCATGAAAATATATATCATGCCCTAATGTAAACTAGGGTTTTATGGAAATAAATATCTTTCCATTGATTTGAAGCTAAAATTCCACATAGACAACTAGATCTGCCATTTTTCTTCCAAACAAAATAAAGTGCAACTGCTTTGCTTACCCGAAATAAACAAAGTTCATCTTTTGAAAAATTCGTGACTTGAAAATTCATTTCTACCCTTATTCCAGATGACTAACTTCAGAAGGTCGTATCTCTCTCAATACTACTCGAATTCCTTCATATGACCACTCATTTTAAAGCTCTTCAAATTCTGCACCAACGGATCCAAGAATTGCCTGAATCGGATACAATCTCGCAGAGATATGGCTTCTAAAAGATGAGACGTTTTTCCACAAAAAATCTGCGAAATTCGTCACTATCCTTGTTCTGGATACTAACTTCAAAAGGTCGTATCTCCCTCAATACTGCTCAGATTCCATCATATGACCACTCATTTTAAAGCTCTTCAAATTTTTCACAATCCTTAAGGTAGGGCAACACCAATAATAATCCTTAAGGAAGGAATAACTCCACAAGATCTCCCAAGATGAGAGGCCACTTCGTGGGCACGACGATTACATAATATTCTTCTTCAATGATATGAATCCTTACAATGACAAATATCTCTTCTTTATATATCCATATTCTTATTCTACTTTGGAGAGCCTACTACTAATATTATATTATATTATAATATAATATAATATAATATTATAATACAATCAACCTTGGGTTATGTGTGGCCCATGCCAACCCTTATACAATATAATAATATATCGTACCCTACCACACACCAAACTTTTTTATGTTGACTTGGTTGAACTTGTGCAACGAACACATGTTCTTCGTGTTCTTCTTTTTCTTTTTCAACTTGGTTCTCTTCAACTATATTATTTTGTTGTACTCTTCCAAATCTGATTTTGCTTGTATAATTATGACCTAACTTGCTATTGGTTCATCTCTCATGAAGGAGATCCATTTGTAAATAGATTATGCCAATAATTCTTCACTGTGTTGCTATTTCTACCATAAATTTCACACAATCTTTGTGTGTGCAAACTATTTATTTTAGAGTAATTTATTTGATTCTGATATCCTTGAGAATTATTTATCTATTGGAAGGTTTTAGAGGTCTTATGCCTCTTCTGAATGGCTACTTTCCTTTTTAATTTATAAGAATCACCTATTCTTCTTCTTGTCTTGGATGTGAGGCCTCTACTTTTTGAATTAGGTTCACCAACTTTTCAAATCTTGGTGTTTGATTACTGATATTTAATGTAGTCATAAATACATTATATTGAGAAGGGAGATATCTTAAAATGATAGGAACAATATTTTCATCAAATATTGTTTTTCCTAAAGCTTGTAGTGATGCTCTTAGTTCAAATATTCTCCTCATGAATGATTCAATTTTTTCTTCACTCTTCATCTTCAATCAATGGAGTTGGCTCTAGAGAAATGAAATATGATTTTGATTATTTGCTTCAAAGACTAATGGTAACTTCTCCTATGCATCTTTGGTTATGGTTGAATCTTGAATTAATACTTGTACTTCATCTACTACTTCAAACATGATGATTAATCTTGACTTTCTATTTGCCTTATCAAACTTTATCTGATCTTCATTTTCTTCTTCAAGATAGGTAATGGTCTCATCTACAATTTACCATAATTCTTCAAACTTGAGTTGTGTTACGAGTTTGGTTTTCTAAGAAACATAATTATTGCCCCTTAATGGTTGGGAATTAGGTAATAAGAACTTTGGTGCTCCACTAGCCCTACAAAATTTGAATATTTTTCTTAATTGGATCAGCCTTAAAAAATGTTTTTCAATGAGTATATATAAGGCTATACTCGTATTTCAAATGATACCTTAAATTGCAAGAAAATTAATGTCTCTTTGAGCACAAATAAAAGTAGAGGGAATACTTCTTTCTCTATGGAATATTTCTCTTGTTTAAAATAGTATATCCATTTTTCCCTTTTAACCTATAATCACATACATGAAAAACAAATAATATATTTATGTTAATGATATTTATGCTTTTAATGTGGGATTTAAGAAGTACTTTTGAAAACATTTAAGGTTGATATTTACCTTGTTTTAAAAATGCATCCACATGTACTATTTTTCCTTTGTCCAAGTGTTGATGTCTGATTAGATCTTTGGACAATAACTTTAATCTTTTTGGAAAATTTATTTTGTCATTGTGAAAATTTAATCAAACACTCTTTAATATTTTGTCTTGTTGATTCAATATTTTCCTCTTCAATATTTTCGCTGAGACGTCCTTAATTGCCATGTAGAAGAATTATTCTAGGTGCATAGCCTTTTTTTGCCTTAACATCCTACTTCCTTATGCTTTGGCTAGTTGGGTTGTCTTTATGAGTAGCACCTTATGAATTGTCTAAGCTTAGGTGTCCAAGGTAGCATTTGAGTTGATGTTCAAGCTTCAGCTTCCAACTGTAGACATAGAAAATTGACCCATCAAAATGAGTCAATCTTTCCTTAAATCCTTAGAAAGCCACCCAAACTTACCAAGTGCAAAATTGAGGCATGTTTGCCCTCTTCCTTTTTCTTTTTACCTAGATTTATCAAATTCATGCCCAGTCCATATGGGGTATGAATTTGGATTTTCATATTCATGCCCTTTAATTACTTGGTATATATTTAGTATTCTAGGGAGTTTTCTCTCAAAAACCGCACCCCTCATCGACCCATTTTGGTGTTAGCCCTTACCTACAGTGAACTTTCATTTTCCTACACTGTTAGCCCTCCAAACCTCTTATAAAGAGAGGTTTGGACTCCCTCTTTCCCCTAGTAAATATTTTGGAAAATATTAACTCACTCATTGTTCACTAACAAGTGCTCTTCTATTGTGATTTGTTGTTTTTGTTGTTTTGTTGCTTTGGTGTTGGTTGCCCTTAGGGATCAAGTGGAGGAGTCTTTATGGTTGGATAAGTCCACCATTCTAGAGTTATTCCTTCATCTTCTCATTGCTCCTTAATTCCTCTATCAGTTAAACATGTTCTTTACTTGCATTATTAGTTGTTAGCTATATTTTTCATTGTTTTGCATTGTATTTTTTGGTATTTTGAGACCCAAAAAGTGCACCTGAACCAAATTCATGCCCTGCCCGTATAGGGTGTAAATTTAGCAATCCGGATTCACACCCCCTTATTATAGGGTATAGTTTTGGTCAATTAGGGCTTAGGGGTAAATTTTTTCTTTCCAAAACCCTAATTTAGTGCCTGCATTTTAGCTTTTTGTCACCTGCATTCTATTTTATTCCAATTTAGTGTTGCATATCCATTCCATATTGCTTTTGCTTGTTCCAAAGGTTGAAGATCATTTTACTTTCAAATGATAATCTAAAATGAACAAGAGGGCTTGACTGTTGCACCTCCAAGCTCAATCATATAACAACCAAAGCAAGCCCCCAAACGCTGATCAAATTTTCTAGGGTTTTGTAAGTTATTTCATAGGTTGAAGTTGTTTGGATATTTTGGATGCAATTTAATGTTAAGATCAACCATCAAATCAGGTAAGTGCCCTAGTAGATCTTTAGGTTGTTTATTGTGTGTCTTTGTTCTTTTCTAATTTAGATTTTGATCATAGAAGAAAAAGAAAATATTGACTTTTATTTCTAGGCATTTGAAAGAATAAAAGCATATATTTTGCATTATAGGGTTAAATTTGTTTATGCATTCTATAAAACCCTTGCTCATAAGAAAAATATATGTTTTATTACAAGTTAGGGTTTAGTCATCATTGAAATTCAAGAATCATCCTAGGGTTAGCTTCTTGTCTTCTTGCATCTTTGTTTGTCTTGCATTATTCTTTCATTTCCATAGCTTAGATTTTAGGAAGGTCAAAAATAGGTGTTTGCTTAATATATACATCAAAAAAATTGCATCCCAAACTTGGAGTGAGTCCTTAAACCATTTTTGGTGAATCCCTCAATCCCCAATCCCTCGAGTGTAGATAATATAATACACCCTCACGTTCACCTCAGCTCCTAGTAGATCCAACTAATAATCGTATGTGGTAGGGTAGTTTTCTCCCTCTACATATTTGGTGAACACAATGTGAACACATGTCTTAGTGGCTTGTTGGGTTTTGAATTGACATCAAGGGAACCTTGAACTACAACTATGAATCTATGACTTATGGGACGTGCATACTCGCTAATCATAGCTCAAACCCCAATATTGGATGGATCAGAGATATACTTCAATCTATGATTTCTGGTAGGTTGGTACCTTGTCAACTTTTTAGGTGTTGACTCAATTAAGCTTCAATTAAAAATTATAAGTTTAGGAATAGAAATAGGGTAAGGGTTAGAAAACAATTGGGAAATTAGATGGTCGGATAGAGGTAACAACATTGATAAATAGTAAGAATTCGTTGATCAATCACATTTCCAGTATGCCACACTTGAGACTAATAGTAATCAAAACTCAACATCTTCACCATTAAAATAAGGAAATGCTCATAAAACTATTTCAAACATCTAAATGCTAATAATCCAAATAGCATAATTATATCAACACTTAGACTAACAGAAATAGAAGTCTTCTATAGCATTTATTCAGACATGAACCATTCCAAGGTACTCTAAATTAGCAATCCAATATCATCAGAATTGACTAACCATAAAGCAGTAACAAAAATGCATTCACATAACGAATTTACAACTGGTAAAGACGAAAAGCTAGAGGTAAACATCCAAGTAATGCTCCTTCTATTGATATCATAGTAGTTACAGTAATAAATCAGACAAATACTCTAGAGTTGATCCTTAATCATGGGGGTTCGATCTTCTTATATAAATTTTACAATGATTAACACACTGGAATATTGCAAGGACTTTCCCTTTTAAAACAACAAAGTGTTGAGGTGGTGGCCTCTCATGAATCTTCAAGAAGAGAACTAAGTTATACTCTACTAATGTTGTATATCTACACTCTACAAATGCTTGGCTCCTCAATTGACTTCCACGACTAGAGAGGTTACATATCAATATGAACCGCTCTTCATTCTTGCAGGAACCTTCCACGATTGATTTGCAACTGAAAATATTGTTGGATCTTGATTTCGATGACGTTTGGTCTTCCCAAATATTTTTTTTTACCTTTGTCAGGTTTTGCTATCTTTTTATTTTTTGGAATCCGTCGGTTCATTTTTCGCTAGTTCTAGTTTGACCATATTGACTACAGAGTATGGGTTTTTATATATCTCGCAATCTTTCATAAAAATTTGTAACTTTGAATTATGTCGAGTAAGGTTTGACTGCATTGACTACATAATTGGCTTCTGTGGTTGCCAATGACTTCTTGCAAACTCTGCTACTTTTATTTCTACTATATCGGGTTTGATCAGTCTGACTGCAGAACTCTTATTCTTCTTTGGTCTTTTGAAATATGTTAACACTACTTTCCAGGATCCGCAACTTCGTATTTCACCTTGTGACTTTTGACCCTGTTGATTACGGAATTTATTTTTTAGTAGATTTTTTAAACTCTCACTCCTTCTTGCCAAAACTTATATGTTCATGGACCTCTATCGTGAAAACTTCCCATGTACCAACGTTGCTCCTCTTGTATCCTGTAACTCTAAATTTTGCTCAGCCAAATTTGACTGCGTTGACCGTGAACATTTCCTTGCATTATCGATTAGCAAAAAATAACACATAGCTTATCTTGGTTGGCCACTATAGCATCTTCTCTTTCCCAAACTATACTACCTCATATTTTTTTAGCATTATTTAGGCATAAGAACCTGTAGATTCTATAGCCAGGAACTGGTTCACCCTGAAATCATCTTTTTAGCTCTTTTAGCTTTCGCTAGACAACAAATGTGAAATTTATAATTTCTGCAAAACTCTGCTCTGTCTTGAACACTCCTTTCTTTTCTAGCCATAACTTCATAATTTTGCTAATTATGTGGTCCCTTCTGGGTCTACATGGCCAAGATAGGAAACCTCTTCCTTTTTGTTTTTATTTTGAAAACTTTATGAAAAACCAATAAATTTGTTTTCTTGGAATTAGAAAATATTAATAAGATCTTAAAATCTTCTTGTGTGTCTTTTGTTAGTGTTCTCATCTATCCTTTATCTTCCTCCATGATGCAGGAGCATCCAGTGGTGTAAGAGTGATCTTGCATCACCCAAAATTTATATTTGATTTAATTATTTTCTAAGTGTATTTAGTTGTCTAGGGGATAGAAAATTAGAGCCATTGGTGAAAGAATCACCCCAATACCCTGAACGGTTTGGGAGATATGTACGTTTTATGGCAAAACCCTACCAAAAATAGTGAAAATCTAGATACCCGAACTTGCAGGTGAATTTTGAGGGTCTTAGAGGATGAATTTGAGGATTTTAAAATAGATATAGGACTTAGCTAAGTCTTGCCCATTTAGTTCGTCTCGTGCCCTTTCCGAAAATGTGCTATAATAGTCAATCGGAGCAACGAGCGCGAAGTTATGACCCTGGGAAGTTTGCCTCCGAAATTCAAATTTCAAATGCATTGTTTTAGGCGGGAAAAGGGGAAAACAGGGTATTAGAGGGAAATTTCGAAATTGTAAAAGGGGCTCTTTTCTTTTGTATCCTCTTTTTGGGATGAAAGTAATGAAAATGCTTGGTTCATCTGACATGATCAAAGGAAAAACACCTGTGTATTGTTTGTTTCGTGTTGCTTGATCTTCTTCAAGTGGTATCAGAGTAGGAGTTCTTGAGTGTGTAAACAGATCACCGAACGTGAGGTAGTTTGCACCAGGATTTGTGGTTAGGGTCTATGAGAAATGAGAGCAAAAATGCCTCCACGAAGAAATCGTGGTGGTGGGAGAAATGCTATGGTGCCAGAAGAGGATTTTAGAGCCTTGTAGAGGCAAGTTCAAGCTCTGCAAGAGGAGCTACGTAGAGGGTTTGAGCCAAGGAGAGAAGATGGGAGTGAAGATGAAGCTGAGGAAGAAGAGGCCCAATTCGAGGAAGAAGAAGAGGCAGTAGATCCTACACAAGCTAGATTGTATAAAGCCATATCCCAGATTGGGAAGAGGCCAAAGTTTGATGTTTCTTCATATTCTGGAAATCTTAACCCAGAAGAGTTGATCGACTGGATCAATGATATGGAGGAATATTTTGAGTATGAGGAGGTAGAAGATCCCGAGAGGGTTAGATTTTCTAAGACCAAGCTGAAGGGTCATGCTAGCATATGGTGGAAGGGAGTGCAGCTAGACAAAAATAAAAGAGGAAAATAAAGGATAACAAGGTGGGAGCGGATGGTGGAGAAGTTGAAGAGACAGTTCATTCCAGCCGATTATGAGTTGGATTTACTAAAGAAAATGTAGGGTTTGAGACAGTCGAGTAAGTCTATCAAAGAATACATAGAGGAGTTCTACAAAATTTTAATCATAATAGGCCATTCTGAGGCCAACAAGGAGAAGGTAGCCCATTATATTAATGGGTTAAGAGCAAGTATTCAAGAGGAGTTAAGTCTGGTCAGGATGACCACCATAGAGGATGCTTACCAGTTTGCCTTGAGGGTTGAAGAGAAGCTGAACAAAAGGTTTGAGAGCAAGCAAAGAGGAAGAGGTCATGGTGGAAGAACTGGTGGGAGAACAAATGGAGGAAAAAATGAAGATCAAAAGAAGAATGGAGAAGCCAACAGTAGTCAGGACCAAAAGGGGGATAATGCTTACCGCCCCCATGATCAGAACAATGGTTACTAGAGAGGAAGAGGAAGGTCTGGATGAGGACCTGGAAGAGGAGGATTTCGTGGAACCTATTTCAACTGTGGGGAAGAAGGACATCGAGCATACGAGTGTCCACAACACCAAGAGAGGACAAATAAGAGGCCCGAAGGTAATGCTCGAGCTACTATTGTAGATGAAGGTGCTGAATCTGAGCACTCTGAAGAAGTAGAAAGAGGAGAAGTTCTGATCACAAGGAGAGCCTTGTTGAATGAGGAGAGAGATCTAGATCAGAGGAAGAGCTTATTTTGCACAAGGTGTAAATGTGCAGGTAAGGTCTATAATGTTATCATAGATAATGGTAGCATAGATAACCTAGTTTCAGAAGGAATGGTTACCAAACTATAGTTAGAGAGGAAGAGACACCCGCATCCATATCAGATTGCATGGTTGCAGAAGGACCATAGGGCTTTGGTTAGTGAGCAATGCTTGGTAAAATTTAATATTGGGAATTACCGTGATGAGGTCCTGTGTGACATCCTACCTATGGATGCTTGCCATTTGCTATTGGGAAGGCCATGGCAGTTTGATCGATATGCAATACATGATGGACATGCCAACACTTACTCCCTAACAAAGGATGGAGTGCACCATAAGTTGAAGCCCCTGAAGGAGGTGGATGAAAAGGTATGTAGCAGTGCTAGAATCTATTTAGTTGATGGTAGGAAGTTTTTGGATGGTCTAAAGCATGAGCATATGTGCTATGCATTAATTCCTAGAGTTAAAGAAGAGCAATGCAAGGATGTCCTAGTAGAAGTATCAGGTCTATTAGAAGAATTTCTAGATATTATATCAGATAATGTGCCTGAGGGTTTGCCACTAGTGAGGAAGATCAGTCACCAAATAGATTTGGTACCAGGAGCTAGTTTGCCTAATAAGGTAGCCCATAGAATGACTCCTATAGAAAGTGAGGAGCTAAATAGGCAAGTCCAAGAACTGCTAAAGAAGGGACTAATTCAGGAGAGCTTGAGCCCATGTGCAGTACCTACAGTACTAGCACCAAAGAAATATGGAGAGTGGAGAATGTGTACAGACTCTCGAGCTATTAACAAGATCACCATCAAATACCGATTTCCACTACCAAGGATGGATGATATGATGGACTGTTTGAGTGGAGCCCAGTACTTCACTAAGATTGATCTAAAGAGTGGGTATCATCAGATCCATATCAGAGAAGGAGATGAGTGGAAGACAACCTTCAAAACCAGAGAGGGTCTGTACGAGTGGTTGGTCATGCCATTTGGGCTAACCAATGCACCCAACACATTCATGCGGCTTATGAATGAGGTATTGAAGGAGTTTTTAGGAAAATTTGTCATTGTCTATTTGGATGACATTTTAATATTTAGCAAGACCCTGGAAGAGCACCTGATGCATATCAGAAGAGTTTTTGAGAAGTTGAGGGAGGAGTAGTTGCTAATTAATTTGAAGAAGTGCAGTTTTGTGAAGGAGTTGGTGTATCTGGGATTCGTCATCTCAGATGAAGGTCTAAAAATGGACCCAAAAAAGGTGAGGGCTATCATTGAATGGCCTACCCCAAGGAGCATAACTGAGGTAAGATCATTTCATGGTCTAGCAAGTTTTTACAGAAAATTTATTAGAAATTTTAGCAGTATTTGTGCACCCCTAACAGAAACAATGAGAGGGGATAAGAAAGAATTTAAGTGGACCTTAGGAGTAGATAAGAGCTTTGATATGTTGAAGAAGAAGGTCATAGAGCAACCTATTTTAGCACTTCCAGATTTCAATAAGGTATTTCAGGTAGATTGTGATGCTAGTGGTAGTGCCATAGGAGTTGTGTTGAGTCAAGAAGGTAAACCTGTTGCCTATTTTAGTGAGAAGCTTAATGATGCTAGGAAGAAGTATTTTGTATATGATCAGGAGTTTTATGCTATAGTTCAGGCTCTAAAGAAATGGAGGCACTATTTGTTGCCAAAAGAGTTTGTTTTGTATACTGATCATCAGGCCTTGCAGTATATTAATAGTCAAGGGAAATTGAATCAGAGGCATTTAAAATGGGTTGAGTTTCTACAGAGTTATACCTTTGTGTTGAAGCATAGGAGTGGAAAGTCAAATAGAGTTGCAGATGCCTTAAGTAGAAGGTAGTGTTTGTTGATAGAAATGAAGGTGGAAGTTGTAGGGTTTGACGAACTTAAGAGTTTGTACCCTGAAGACCCAAATTTTGTAGAGGCTTGGAGAGCTTGTTTAGCACCAGTTACTTTGGATAGAACTAAGTGGTTGGATTTCTTAATCCAAGATGGAATGTTGTTTAGAAGAAACCAGTTGTGCATTCCAAGGAGTTCGATGAGGGAGAATCTGGTCAAGGAGAAGCATAGTGGAGGGTTGGTTGGACACTTTGGTCGAGATAAGACCATTGCCCTCGTTAGTGAGAACTACTATTGGCCATAGTTGTAGCAAGATGTGAAGATATTTGTACAAAGTTGTAGAGTATGCCAGATGGCCAAGGGTGTGAGACAGAACACTAGATTATATCAGCCATTACCTGTACCAGAGAGACCATGGGAGGACATCAACATGGATTTTGTTCTTGGCCTACCAAGGACACAGAGGGGGAATGACTCCATATTTGTGGTGGTTGACAGGTTTTCAAAGATGGCACATTTCATTCCCTACCAAAAAACTAATGATGCAGTTCATGTTGCAGGGTTGTTTTTCAAAGAGGTGGTACGACTTCATGGTCTACCAAAGAGTATAGTTTTTGATAGAGATACCAAGTTTATTGGGTATTTTTGGAGAACCTTGTGGAAGAAGTTGAAGATATATTTGAAATTCAGTTTTGCATACCACCCGTAGACTGATGGGCAAACAGAGGTGGTGAATAGGAGTTTGGGTAATCTACTGAGATGCTTGGTAGGAGATAAGCCCAAGGGATGGGATTTGGTTTTGCCATAGGCATAATTTGCATACAATAATTCTATCAATAGGAGTACTAATAAGTCCCCATTCTAGATTATATATGGGAGTAGCCCAAGAAATGCTTCTGAGTTGAGAAATATGGATAGAGGGGAAAAGAGTAGTGTTGAGGCTGAGGACTTTGCAGAGCACCTGAAGAGTTTGCATGAGGAAGTAAAGAAGCATATTCATAAAATGAACACTCAGTACAAGACAAAGGTAGACCAAAAGCGGTGATTTAAGGAATTCCAAGTGGGAGATGAAGTTATGGTTCACCTGAGAAAAGAAAGGTTTCCTGCTAAAACTTATAACAAGCTAAAAATGAAGAAGTTTGGACCATGCAAAATCACAAAGAGACAGGATTCAGGAAATGCATATGAGGTAGAATTGCCAAGTGGGCTGAACATATCACCTGTGTTCAACATTTTTGATTTGGTAGAGTATCATGAAGGTGACAATAATGATGGACCAGTCATAGAATTGTGGAGTATTCCAACATCTACTCCAGAGACAGAAGAGATAGAAGAGATCCTAGATACCCGCATCGGCAAAAGCACAAGACACAGGCAGTATGAAGAATATTTGGTTAAGTGGAAGGGTAGGCCTATGGAAGATTCAACTTGGTTGTCCAAGATAGAGGTTGACCACCTTGGTTTTCCTCCAACATCAGAGAAGTGAAGGTCACTTCTCAATTTACCCTGGGTGTCTGATGCAGGAGCATCCAGTGGTGTAAGAGTGATCTTGCATCACCCAAAATTTATATTTGATGTAATTATTTGCTAAGTGTATTTAGTTGTCTAGGGGATAGAAAATTAGAGCCATTGGCGAAAGAATCACCCCAATACCCTGAACGGTTTGGGAGATATGTACGTTTTATGGCAAAACCCTACCAAAAATAGTGAAAATCTAGATACCTGAACTTGCAGGTGAATTTTGAAGGTCTTAGAGGACGAATTTGAGGATTTTAAAATAGATGTAGGACTTAGCTAAGTCTTGCCCTATTTAGTTCATCTCGTGCCCTTTTCGAAAATGTGCTCTAATAGTCAATCGAAGCAACGAGCGCGAAGTTATGACCCTGGGAAGTTTGCCTCCGAAATTCAAATTTCAAATGCATTGTTTTAGGCGGGAAAAGGGGAAAACAGGGTATTAGAGGGAAATTTCGAAATTGTAAAAGGGCTCTTTTCTTTTGTATCCTCTTTTTGGGATGAAAGTAATGAAATGCTTGGTTCAGCTGACATGATCAAAGGAAAAACACTTGTGTATTGTTTGTTTCGTGTTGCTTGATATGCTTCAGTCCATATGGCTCCCAATACTAACAGTAAGTGAAAGCTTTTAGAATATGATCAAATTATTCAAGAAGATGATCATATTGATAGGGAGAATCATAATCTAGATGCGAAAGAGGAATAACATGAAGAAATTGGTACTAAATTTGATCCTTTTGAGGGGCCCAATGGAGGCTTCACTTTCACATCATTTGATCATATATTGAGTTTTATAAAACATCATAGGGAGTCTTTGGTTAAGGCTAAGGAAGAGGAAGCTCGACTCAAAAGAGGTGGGATGTCTCATCCTCTAATAATTTCTCCTAATCATGTTCATAAAAATCCCTTGTTTGAATATTCACATCATGTTAATCCTTTTCATAAATCAACATATGCTACTACCATGACCACCAACGTTGTGAGAATTCCACAAGTTCCTCCAATTGGTAGTGCATCCCAAAATTATGCTCAATTTCCTCATCGTTCTGCTCATCTCAACATTCATGCTTCTGCTCCACCAAATTTATATTATCCTTCACAACAAGATACCACAATCATAACCCATACCATAACAATATCAATGCCTCCAACATTGACCAAGTTCCCTTTCAACAACCTACCTATACTCAGAGCTCTGGAAGAGAAATTCTAGGGCATCAGTTGGATAGCCAAAGATATTCCTGGTTGTTGTGGAATTGAAGACAATATTATTGCCCCAAGAGGGCCCAATGGGGACACCTCCAAATCCTCTTTTAGAGAGACAGTTATTTTTCATATTTTTTAAAGGATAAATCTCTAGCAAAGATTGGAGAAGCATTAAAAAATGCATTAAAAATACTCTTTATGACTATTGGAGATAGATCAACATATCAACGAGTTAATGGATGCTTGCCACAGTTAAAATCAAGGCCAAATATTATCATTGATTAGAGACTGTTAGAAGAAATAGTTTTGTATAGATCCAATCATGATTTGATCTGTAAATTCATAGGTATTCACCCTACACTAAATTTCTTGCATTCCTAGGTCCGACAAAAATGGCAGCCTCTTGGTGAGTATTCTTTGTGGTTTATAAGCAATGGATATTTTATTGTTATTTTTTCTTCACTTGCTGATATAAATAGGGCTTTCGAATCAAAAAAGAAGATACATGGTCTGGCAAAATTATTTGTTTAACCCTAGAGAGTGGGATTTGATCCTCGAATTGAACCCACTATTGTTTCGATTTGGATCCATTTGTATGCACTTCCAATGAAGTTTTAGAGTGAGAGTGTATTGGAAATTATCATTATTGGAAGACATTTGGGTGTTTCCAAAGACACGATAGAAGGAAACATAGTCATGTATGCTATATTATGCATGGAAATAGATCTTAGCTAGCCTTTTCCAGCAGAGATTGAACTCAAACTTGTAGGACTATCTTGGATTCAACAACTGAATTATGAGGCATTACCCTTTAGGTGCAGAGTTTGCCACAAATATGGGTATTTGGCCCTATCCTGCCCAAATAATATGAACATAAAAAGAAGGCTCCTCTAAAGAATGTTAAATATTCCTAAGGAGGGTAAGCCAACAATCACTAAAGAAACAACCATAATTTATCAGGGTAAAGAAGCATAGGGAAATAGTTTTGAATAGCCCAAAATAAGGAGAAGGCAAAAGAAAAAAAATGGTAAAGAGTAAACCCAACTCAAGTCCTCCAATAGGTATGAGATCTTCAAGGCACTAGTGGATCAGGAAGTGTATCGCTCCAAATTTTTTGCATCCCTACCTTTAGGCTACAGGATCCATGCCCGAAAGGAGGATGGGAAAAGGATGGCGCGGTACCTCGGACTAAGAGGCCTTGCGAAGGTCCCACCTCTCGGGGGAGGTGTATTATGGTGATTTTTCGACGGATGGTGGGTTCACCAGGAAATGTTTGAATGGCAGTTTCCACGCCTAGGTTGGGAATGTGTTTTATGTGTTCAATTTTATCTTTAAACATTCGAGTCCTAGGTTTGGCCAAATGAATCTAAGTTATACTATTATGAAAATGCAGACTAGATGAAATACAGCAGACAAATATGAATAGAAATAGAGAGAAAGAGCTAAATTATAGAACCATACCTGATCCGGATGTCTGGTGGAGATTCTGATTCTTGAAGCAGTCAGGATCGCCTTTGATTTGACAGGATCGTCTGCTATCAGACAAGATCGTCTGAGATTTGACGAATTCGTCAGATGAATTCGTCAAAGACCTACAAACAGAAAAACAGATGCAAAATACAGAGAATGCAACTATGATAATAGAGGGTAATGAAGTAAAATGGCAGTAAGAACGTTAAAATGATGATAATAAACAAAAACATGAATGCATTATACTGATCTAAGGACAATTTATGCTTTTATTATGCATTAAAGCTACATGGGTGAACTCCAAGATGTAGAATAATAAAGAATAACCATGGAATTAACTAAATGCAGAATAATACAGTAGAAAAAGGATGAAGAAATGCAAACTCTGGGCATTGATTTCCCCCAATGTGGACTGCAGTCGAAATCACCTCAGATTGGTATGAAATCGTCTCTAATTGGACAGGATCGTCCATGACGAACTAAGCTTGCTCCGGTTGAAAAACAATGAAGTTTTTGCAAACAAACTTGAAAAAATGCGAATGCAAATAGTGTTTTAAGATGGTCTAGTGCATGTAGAATTCGAGTTACATGGAATTTCAGCTAGGGGGATGCTAAGGCGAGGGCCTAGGATTAAATAGGCTTAGGATAGAGGTTGGGATGTTGGAGATCATCCCAATTTGGTAGATCTCCAACAAGGGAGGTCTATAACGGTGTAGACACGCTTCTGCCCAGATTAGAGATGTCGTTGAAACAGAAGCTAATTATGAAAAATCAGTTTTGGGACAAGATCGTTTGGACGTCCTAGTCCAGAAGAAATCGTTCGATTTGAGGTGATATCGTCTGATAGGCGACGATATCATCAAACAATCAAAACAAACTCTAAAAATGGCATGGGAAATGAGGAAACGAATTAAGCGACGGTTTGGGAGCAGTTTTGGAGGTTAAAATTTGAATTTCAATTATTTACTAGAGTAATTGTAATTATTAAGGTTTTATTGTGCCAATTTTAGGGTGCTACATTTTGCCCCCTCTTTAGCAAATTTTTTGAAGAAAATGCGTTAAAGATGAGTTCTTCTCGATCTACGAGAAAGAAAAATTATTCCCATTTTTAGGCGACGATTCTTGGTCGAATCGTACGACAGCTTACTATGGTGCCCCCTCCGTGTTTTTACCCAAATCGAACGTTTGAGGTAAAAACATGAAAAAGCAAAAAATTTAAAATGTTTTTAATTGTGTTTTGAATAAAATTAAGAAAAATAGGGTAAAACCCTAATTCATTGTTACTGTTCATTTTTTTGGTTTTTTAGAGCTCTGGAGACAAAATGGTCGAGACAGCGCACAGATCGACAAAGGTCCGGCGCGGGCTACGGGTAAGAGTCTAAACTTAGTTTAGAATGCTTTAAGTTGAATTTACATGCTTTTTAGATTGATTTTAAATAAATTTTGAGCATCACGACCATTTTTGGGTCGTCGACGTCGTCGGGATGAAATCGTCTCGATTTCGATGAAATCATCTCAAGTTCATCGATTTCGTCTAAGGGTGAAATCGACGAAGGGGGACGATGTTGTCAAATAAGGGACGATTTCGGCTTGCGAAATCGGAGACAATTTTGCTCAAATTTGGGATGATATAGTCCAATAGTGGACGATATCATCATTTGTATAAAATAGAACTGATTTTACTCGCATTATTAATCACTTGAGTTTTTATTAATTATTTTTTATTGTGTTGTTGTTTATGTTGCAGAGAGGTTTACTAAAGAGCAGAGAATGGAAATACGGTGGGTTGAGAGATGACTTGGCCGCTCTATCACAGGCAGAGTGGGATCAACTGGCTCAGGTCGGCTTACAGCATGTGGTAGATATGCCACAGGTGTCTACAGATATGGGGCTACTGACAGCCCTGGCAGAGAGGTGGTATCCGGGTTCTTCTTGTTTTTGATTACCCACAAGGGAGATGACTTCCACATTGGAGAATGTATGGAGGATTTTGAAGATCCCCATACAAGGACGGTTGATCACTCCTATGGCCAACTAGGACCATGCTATGATGTGGTTGTGTGGCGATCCGAGCTTCACCTTGGAGAAGGGTGGAGTGAACATCGAGTCACTGTGTCAGATGCCTGGGGCATCGAGACACACGAGTTTTGGCCAGAGTGGTAGGTGGACTTCTGCTGTGCCACCAGAGCGGATGCAGGGTACCATGGGTACTAGCAGATGTGGTATGTGACATGAGAGACCACAGTTACAGGTTTTCTTGGGGAGCTTTGTACTTTATCGCTTGTATAGGATCCTGTATGGGGTCGTATACAAGGAAGGTCGATGTCTGGTCTTGACATCATTGCTACAGGTTTGGTGCTGGGAGCACATTGCAGTGCGAATACCGGTAGGGCTTCCTTTGATAGGGGTTGATGGGGAGAGGCCCCGAGTTTTCTACTGGTGGCTCCAGAGAGGGGCACAGCGACAGATAGATCTACCGATGTCCCGGAGACTACTTGATGATCTTGTCTCTAACTAGATCACCTGGAGGCCTTGGAGGGATCATCCAAGGTGGGCCGAGGACAAACAAGAGCTGGCTCGCATCAGGCGAGTCTATTGGCTGAGGATGGAGAGGGGAGAGGTGGAGCTCCACCGCTACGATCAATTTTTGTGACAGTTCGGTCTATAGTAGGGGATCCCATCTCTCAAGGATTACGAGTTTTCCCAGACTGTCCGAGATAACACTATAGTTAGCGGGGCTCCAGATATGTAGCGATTTTGGATTCAGGACACAGATGATGCCCCCATTCAGCCAGTGGATGGGGATGACGCTGGGGTAGCTGACGGCTACGATGCCTGGTACACAGGCATCTGCCCTTCTCGGATGACGATTGCTCAGGGTCCGATTCATGCAGTTGTGCATTGGATTGGGAGGCGGCACCAGGCGACCATTGAGGCGGCCCAGGGTCACAGCGAGAGAGAGCAGAGGAGACCACAAGTGCAACAGAGGCCGCGACAACGGGAGAGGAGGGAGGAGAGACCCCCTTCTCCATAGAGAGAGAGGCCACCATCGCCCGATAAGGGCAAGGGTGTTGACACTAGGGAGAGCAATGAGACAGTGACTCTTTGAGCAGAGACAGTTCGTCTCCAGGCACAGGTGCAGACATTGTAGGATGAGGCTGCACGCCATCGAGTTGAGGTTACACAGCTCAGAGATGAGATTGCATGCCTCAGAGCACGGGGCGGAGGGGCGAGCACTCGAGAGCTAGCACAGGCTATTACCCAGATCACATTTTATCAGACACTATACCACCAGATGGTGCCAGAGGAGGAGAGATTACCACTATCGGCTACCATCGCGGATTCGATCAGGATTGGGTCATCAAGGACTTCGTCCCAATTCACGACTAGGCCTCGCAGTACCACACATACTACGATGGGTCCACCTCGTCCACCTCAGGGCAGGGGAGGAGATGAGGCTAAGAGCTCGAGGGGTTCTCGAGGCTAGCTACTATAGATTGCACTGTACAGATTGATATATAGTATTTATTATTTTTGAGAGAGGATTGAGTATGCCGAGGTATAGATTGTGGCATACCGATTCGGTTTTGATATGATGTACATATACTGTTGAGATATATATAGATGAGATATTTTTTATCATATGACTTGTCTCTTATGTATTTTTATGATGCTTTTAATGTTTTGATTGATTGATTTGATGATTCATGTAATTACGTCGTTGGAAATATTATGGTTGAAATGTCATGCTTAAAAAATTTAAATGAAATAATCTGATAGAACAAATTGGTTGTTTGTGATGTGATGATTTGATAAAAAAAAAAAAGGGACTTTTAACAATAATTTCAAAGGACATTGCTGCTATTATAGACCATTTCATGGAGTCGCCGCTCACTCGATCGTCAAGCTAATCCCAGTATAGAAATATTGTTAAAAGTAAAAGAGTGCTTAAGAGACTGTCTTAAGACTTTGGTGCAATGGTGCAAATGATGATGATGATGGTTTGTTTTCAGAGTTTCATAAAAATAGTATGCATGAAATAATGTTAAAATGATTTTTTCTAGGCATAAATTCCTAAGTGTGATAAAATTTTTGGATAATTCCCTAGGAATTATACCATCATTGCAAAATTGAAGGTTGACATAATGACATGAAATAGTGATAATGTGAATGCTTTTGAAAGCATAATTGTGTAACATAATGATTTAAGTCATATGTTTTTTATGATTTGATTTGAAATAAATGGGGAATAAAAATTGGTACAATGGTTTGCGCTAGGCATAGAATATGTAGGTATAGACTTATACCATCATCGCGAAAATCAAAGAAGAAAATAGATTGTTTTATTGCATGGTTGATTTTTAATTTTTGAAAATATGAAGATGAGGACTTGCGCTAGGCATAAAATTCCAATTTTGGTTTTGGAACTATACCATCGTCGCGAAAGTCGACAATATATATATATATATATATATATATATATATATATATATATGTGTGTGTGTGTTTAGATTGTATGGTTTTGAAAGAAATTTTGATTTTTTCTATTATGTATGTAGTTGTCTTTATACTAAACAACTATACTTTAAAGAGGAAAATGAATTATTCTAGACAATTTGCAAAAAAATATTTCAAAGTATCTTAAAGACAAAAGTTAGATTTATAAGGAATCCCATGTGCATATGTGAGTTCATTTCCAATCTTGATTTATCATAATGATACACAAAATCTCTCAAATACAAATGTGTGTGCAATTGCTATGTTCATTTACCAGTTTTGAGCAAGATAATATGATACAAGTGATTTGAATGAACCAAATAAGTGTTCATTAACCATGATGTAGATGCATATAACCATACTAGACTACTATGTAAGTCGGATTATCAAGAGCTAGCTAATCCATAAGCAGACATAGGTCCGTACAAAAGAAGGTCGCTAATGTGACGGACATATCGCCATGCTAGGAGTTACCCAAGACGAAGTGGGTTGGGCACAAACCACCTGTTATGGGGCTTACCTCACAGTTTTCGAATAATTGAGAATTCCGGGGATTCAAGCTCATCAACCCTTCTTTTCTTTTCAAAGGGTAGGGAAAGGGATTTTATTGCTTTTTGCTTTTGCTTTCTTTTGCTTTCTTTTGTATTTTTGCTTGATAATGTTGTAATGATAAATATAACATTTTTCTTTCTCTCTTTTTCTTGAAATTTGCTTTTTCTTTTTCTTTTTTTTTATGCTAGGGATACTTGCTCGGATTAGTTGTAGAGTAAGGGATTTTTATTCTGGGTAGGGGTGAGCTTGTCCTTTTGCCAATTCTCAAAAGATTCTAGACCATGTGCATGATAGGATAGCAGGGGAAACTTTTCGCTCAAGAAACCACTTCTACTATGTAGCATAGCAAGGATATTACAAATATAATCATTTTATTGTGAAAGGATGTGCTTGGTTTAAGTAAATAACAAGATCAATTCTTTGTGCTCAAACTTTATTTAATTGAATTTTGTGAACTTTGATATAAGAGAGATTAGTAATCATGCCAGATAAAATCAAGATATTTATTTTTGTGAGTGTGAAAGTGAGAGATTCCAAATAAATGCTAATTTATCCAAAATAATTTGAAACACATAACTGCAACATTTGTAAGAAGTTTTGAGAATGTTGACTCTCTCTTTCTTCTTTATGTTGTTTTGGTTTCGAAAGAGTCAAGAATATTGCTGTTTTTTTATTTTTATTATTATTTTTTTGTTTTTGAAAGAATTAACAAGTGCCATAAAAAAAGACAAGTAGTTTTGAATATTTTGATGATTATGAATGTTTTTGGTGTTTTTGAATTTATAAATTGAAATAAATACAAAATAGTGATTTGTGAAATATTTTAAACAAATATATACAAGGATGAAATGACCAAATTTATACATAGTAACGTTTAAGATGCAAAATGTTCATGGGTTCTTTAAGTTCTTTACCATCTAAGGTAGATAATTTGTATGCTCTCGATTCAAATTTAGCAGTGATAATGTATGGTCCAAGCCAGTTGGGCTCAAATTTACCTTTAAGGTCCTTAGTTGCATTAGTATTTTTTTTATTTTCTTTTAAAACAAGGTTGTCGATCTCAAAGGATTGATGACGAAATTTTTTAGCATATGATCTTTTAAGCTTGTTTTGGTAGGCACGGAGATGCTCCAAAGCATTGATGCATTTTTCATCTAGGAGTTCCAGCGGTCGAGTCTGCCAGCTCGATATTCATCTCCTACTCCGGTATCTTGAAGTAGTAGAGCCAAAGAAGGAACTTCTAATTCAAAGGGAAAAATGGCTTCAGCACCATAAACCAAAACAAAAGGTGAAGTTCCAGTGGGAGTTCGAACACTAGTTCGATAGGCCCACAAGGTTGGATATAACTGAATGTGCCAATCGCAGCCAGATTTATTTACCAATATTTTAAGGATTTTTATTAAGGTTTTGTTAGATGCTTCTGCTTGACCATTACCCTGAGGATAATAAGGAGTGGACCAGCGATGTTGAATCTTATATTTTTGGCATAATTTTTTAACATCTTTATTTTTTAAACAAGTTCCATTATCAGAGATGAGATTTACAGGAATTCTGAACCTACACATGATTTGATTAAAAATAAATTTAGAAACTTGTGTGCCAGTGCAGGAAGCTAAAGGCATAGCTTCCACCCACTTCGTGAAATACTCAATGGCGGTTATGATAAATTTGTGTCCATCAAATGACACAGGATTGATTTTTCCAATAATATCTAAACCCCATTTTGAAAAGGGCCAAGGAGATGAAATAGCCTGCAGTTCTTTTGTAGGCACATGGACAAGATCAACATGTTTTTGGCACTTGTCGCAATGGTGCACATAATCATGTGCATCATTCTCCATGGTAGGCCAAAAGTAGCCTATCCTAAGGAGCTTTTTAGCAATGACACTACCACTGAAGTGTCCTCCACAAGACCCATCGTGGGCTTCACTCAAGGCTAATTTAGATTCTTCTAAATTCAAACATCTTAATAGGATACCTTCAAAAGATCTCCTATATAAAGTATTGCCAATTATTACAAATCGACTTGCTCGTCTACATAATAACCGACGCTGGTTTCTATTAGAATTGGCAGGGAAAGTCTCGTTTTGGAGAAAATCAAATATATTCGTATACCAAGGTTCAGGAGTAGTTTCATTGATTAGAAACACATCCAAAGGTTCTAAGCATGACTTATTTGAAGTGGGTTCCTGAAGTCGATGAATAATGATGGTGGCATATTCGTCATCTAACTCCAAGGGCAGGAGAGATGCAGCTGCGGCGATATCATCAGTTGCATGGTTGCAAGTTCGAGGAATATCTTCCAAGGTCTTGATCAAATAGAGACATTAATTGTAAAACATAGGCTTTATATGGGCATAGTTTATCATCTCTGGTTTGATAAACTTCATTAATTTGGTTTATAACAAGTTGAGAATCACCAAAAACTAACAGATGTTTAATTTTTAGCGCCAAGACAGCTCGTAATCCAAGGATTAGAGCTTCATATTCAGTAGTATTTTTGGTGCAAGCAAATGTCAATTTGAAGGACAGAGGAATAAGATGTTTTTGCGAGGATATTAAAATAATACCCACGCTGACCCCACTCATGCATTGGGCTCCATCAAAGTATAAGGACCATTGCTCAATATGGTCTGCCTCTAATTGAAGGCATTCATCAAGAAACTCAATGATGAGGGGATGGGTAGACTCTAAGGGTGCAGTAGCTAATTGATCTGCTATGATTTGACCCTTAATAGACTTTTGTCCTATGAACGTGAGGTCAAACTCGCTTAGAGCAAGAACCCACTTGGCTGTACAACCCGATAAATAAGGTCGACTCATGAGATACCTCAAGGGATCATATTTAGCAATGACATAGGTTTTCTTACTAAGCATATAATGGCATAATTTTTGCATAGCAAACACGACTGCTAGACATAGTTTTTCTAATGTTGTGTAGCGGGTTTCATAAGCGATGAAGGTTCAGCTAATATAATAATTAGCACGTTCTCTCTTCGCATCATCAAGCTGAGTTAACATAGCTCCTAAGGCAGAATCCGAAGCTGAAATATACAAGAGAAATGGGCGATCAGGTCTAGGTGGTGAAAGCACAGGTGGGTTAAGGAGGTATTGTTTAAGAAGTTCAAAAGCTTCCTTACATTCGTTGTCCCAATTAAAAGGGACATCCTTATTAAGGAGCTTAAGAAAGGGATCGGTTTTGTCCGCCAACTTATCGATGAAGCGACGGATAGCTTGAAGTTTACCTTGTAAACTTCATAATTCAGATATATTGGTAGGTGCGGGCATATCAGTGATAGCCGCAATCTTAAGAGGGTCAATTTCAATGCCACGTAAAGAAACTATAACCCCTAATAGTTTACCGGACTTAACTCCAAATATGCATTTGGCTAGATTTAATCGAATAAGATATTCTCTTAACCGATTAAAAACTTTTCTCAAATCATCTAAATGATCATATTCATTAATAGAGAGAGCTATAATATCATCTACATAATCATGTAGGATATCATGCATCATATCATGAAAAATATAAGTCATAGCTCGTTGATATGTTGCACTTGCATTCTTTAAGCTAAATGGCATCACTTTCCAACAAAAAGTACCCCAGGGGTAATAAAGGTTGTTTTAGCCTGATCTTCAGGAGCTATCCTGATCTGATTATAATCGAAGAATCCATCCATTAAGGACATCATCCCACTCCCGGAAGTAAAGTCAATGATTTGATCCATGTTTGGAAGAGGAAAAACATCTTTAGGGCATGCAGCATTAATATCTCTAAAATCTGTGCAAACCCTAACTTTGGTGGCTTCTTTCTTGGTAACTTGGAACTACATTTGAGATCCATTCAGCATAATCAATAGCTTGTATAAAAACAACATTCAAGAGTTTTTCTAACTCCCCTTTGACTAGCAAAGCCACTTTGGGATGCATTTTTCTAAGTTTTTGTTTAACCGGTTTAGCATCCGGATGGACCACTAGGTGATGCATGACTACGAAGGGTCTAGACCTGGCATATCTTCATATGTCCAAGCGAAGACATCTTCATATTCTTTAAGGAATGCAATATATTGCTCTTGTTTTTCTTGACTTAAATCAGATCCAATATTGATTATGTGAGGACTATCCTCAGTTCCAATATTAATTTTAATGACGTTTTCTACCTCCATGTGTAGATCTCTTTCAAAATTAGATGGGGCAAGTGAAACGCCCAATTCTTGTAATTCTTGTAAGGTTAAGTTGGATAATTCATCTTGAGGATTAGTGGTCTCAAGTTGGGCTATAGTTGGTATAGAACTATCAAAATAAAATCCATTGTGTAACATCTCTTCAACGGAGACATCGTGGAAGATATCTCCCTCCAACTCCTCATCGGATTCAGCAATCATTTCAGGGTAAGCTATGGATAGCATGTTACATGTAAATGGCTGATTTTTTAGAGGCAAATCATCACGCCTATCCAAATAATCTTGATAACATATGAGTTGATCATCATCTTCAAAATGAAATGGTTGACCCTTACTAGGAAATAGGCCCACACCACAGTAGGCAGGCCACGGTTCTACCTTGAAAGGTTCTTTCATGCCATTTTGGAAAGGTCCCAGAGCCTTTCCCTTTATATCCCATTTTAAGCATTATGGGTTTAGCTTTAATATATTCATTGGTAAAATAACACCGAGCATATCCCTCATGATGAGTTTTGATATTCCGAGGGATTCTTCCCCAGTCATATCCTTTATAAATGAAGGCACAACTCTCGACTTGGTAAGTACTTCCCATAGGTTGTGGGAGGCCCAAAGTACGAGGAGATGGTGGCAAGTTATTTAAAAGAATTGAATCTTGCATGAAAGCATTTATTTTTTCTAATATTAAGATTGTGGATAAATCCGGTAAAAGTTCATCAAAAAGAGCATAAGATGTAGAAGGATCATTCACTATATCTTTAGATGTGGAAGGTATGATAGATGTTGATAATATGGAAGTGTTAATAGATGGGTCTATAGGTTTTGAAATTATGGGGATGGAACATGAAGGATTGGTCGTGGATTGAAGATCTTTTTGAGGTTCTAGAGTGGGTTGTTTAGAAGATTGTTGATCTATATATGAGGGTGAAATTAATGGAGGGGAAATAGGTGAATCTATGGGTGTGTGTTTCACAGTTTTAGATGAAAAATAAGAATTAGGATGTGTGGATGATAGAGCAGGGCAAAATTGCACTCCAATAGGTTCTGCCAAAGCACACATATCAAGGGGTCTAGGATCACCGTGGATAGTGACCAATTGATTTTTAAATTCGAATTTAACACATTGGTGTAAAGTTGATGGGACAGCCCGCATTGCATTGATCTAAGGATGACCCAAGAGTATATTGTACGATGCATGGCAATGTACAATAAACACGGTCGTATCTAGAGTTCGAGGACCAACTTGCAATGGGATGGTAATAACTCCACACGTTTCTTGTGTTTCGTCATTGAAAGCTTTGATAATCATGTCGATTTTCTTCATTTCATCACTTCTAAAGCCAAATCGTTGGTAGAAGTCAAAAGTACAAATGTTTAGAGATGAACCATTATCAATCGGGACTCGTTTAACAACTACATCTCCAATTAGAGCAGTAATATATAAGGGATTATCCTTATGTAAACTGTGTTGTGGGATGTCTTTATCCCGAAAATCAATACAATCAATCTCTCGAGTGATGATAGTATTGGACATGGCTTCATGTTGAATGTTTTGAGGTACCGTCATTTGGCTTAATGTAAGCATCAACTCATCCCTATGGGTAGGAGAAGATCTTAATAAATCCAAAAGGGAAATTCTGGTTGTAGTATTAGATAATTGCTCATTAATATTGTATGGGGGTTTAAGTTGAACATTGGAAGCACGATTCCCTTTATTGGGATTTTTCAAAATGAATGGAGTTGATCCATCATTCTGGTTTGGTTCTTGTTGAGAATTTTGAGCCTATTTTCGGGTAACAACTCTAATGGTACCTACAATGTTATATTGAAGAAGCTAAAATGGTATCGGTTGAGCGTTTATGGCTTGTTCATTTGGGAGGAATTGATTAGAAGAGGGTCGAGTAGTAACTCTTCTAGGAAATGGTTCTTCTGGAACCATAGCATCTGTGATGGGTTGAATAGGATCTGATTCATTTTTAGAACTATTCGATTAGTTTGAAGTGATGTCTATTTCACTTTCAGTATCCGATTCTATATCACTAGGATCTGGAGTTTGAATATTATGTAGGGGCCTGGTTGTGACCATGGATAAAGTTGTGTCAAATATTTGAGGATCATGATTAAGTAAATGTCCACTAATAGTTCCTACATATCGGGTAGGAGGAGGAAAATTATGATGTTCGATTTGATTGGCCACCTCTTTACCATGTCTTGGTAAAGGGTGTTGAAATATGTCTAATGATTGATTAGCATTTTGATTTTGATTTTGGGGAATGTTCTTTTGAGGATTATTAGGAGCATTTTGTTTAGGTTGGAAGGCTTGCACCTCCATTTCATTATTATCAATCAGATCTTGTATTTTATGTTTCAACCTTTTACAAGCGTTGGTAGAGTGTCCAGGTCCTCTATGAAAATCACAGTGTAAGTCAACTCTGTATCCGGGTATAGTTGGATCAGGTTCCCGGATAGCTGGTAATTGGATCAAACCTCTTTTGAGTAATTGAGGTAAAATAGTTGATAACGGTTGATTCAATCTAGTAAATTCTCGAGGAGGCTTATCAGGCGGTTTCAATATAAATTTTTCTATTGTTTTCGTTGCATTGATATTAGCAACATTTACTTGCATCAGTGACTCCGTCACCTATGACTTGTTTGTTTTTATACTGATTTTTGGATGTTTTCTCATCATCCTTCTTTTTAAGTTGGCCTCTCCTAATGAGGGCATCTTCTACTCTTCGAGCTAAATCTATAGCTTGATCGAAGGTAGTTAAAGTAGCAATTGATAGCTCATAAGATATTTGTTCTTGTAAATTATTAATAAAAATGTCCAACATTTCCCTATAAGGTAGCACAAAGTGCAGTTTTCCTGTCAACTACCTCCATCTAGCTAAGAAATCGGAAAAACATTCATCCTTGTCTTGTTTTAAGTTGTATAAATCTTTAATGGTTACATGCCTCTCGATGTAGGCACTAAATTGATGGACAAAAGATTCAACTATTTCTTCAAAGTTTCTCAAAGAATGAGTGGGCAATTGATAGTACCACTCTAATGCCATTCCACCTAAACTTTTTAGGAACATTTTTAGTAATAGCAAGTCATCATGTGATATATCATGGCATGCTATCCTAAACATGCGAAGATGCTCTATGGGATCTTCGGTTCCTTTATAAATAGGCAGGATGGGCATGGGAAAATGCTTAGGGTACGGTTGTGCTACAACTATGGGATCCAAAGGTTGACTACATATCTCTTGATAATTGTACGAGGGATGGTAAGGATCTATCTGGTCCATACGCGAAGCTAACTGTTTCACCATGGCTTCCAGATTACTAGTTTGCCCATTGTTGGTCCGACTTTCATACACACCCTGTGAAGAATGAGCAAGAAACTCTGATAACACTTATATGGGATAAATCCCACTCGCTTTAGGATCTAGCTGGTTATCCAAGGTGTGAGTTACCGAGTCGGGTCGAATGTCAATTCACTCTTTTTCGCTTACGGAATAGTTTTCAATATGGACTATCCGTACCTTACAACGGGCTCAATGAACTTGCTCTGTAATGCTCGGAAGTTGTCACTTGTTGGCAATCAGATTTTGAAATTGATTCTTTGATCTAGCTCTCATGGGTCGGAGATTTAAATAAAAGACAAATAAAGAAAATAAAAATGGATCATTTCTCGAAAAACAAAGAGAAGGTAGGGTAAGGCAGAAAGAGAAGTTTACCAAACTTTAACTGTAAAACCTAAACTATCAATTTCATTTATACTATCAGCTTCATATCAGAACAAATCAAAGAAGAAAGTGTCCAGTTTTCTAAGATCACTTTCAACTAAGAGCACAAGGCAAAGATGGAACAGATCTAACGAGAAAATTATAAACCGAAGGGAAGTCGGTTAAAATTGATATCTTTCACCGGTAGCCTAGCTCGCACAGTGAGGACGAGCAATCGGAACAAACTTGAACCTCAAATCTGTAATTTCCCCTAACATACAATAGAACAAATGAAGCCCAACAACATATTTAATCTTGATATGGCAGATTTACAACATATATCTAATAAACTTTAATGGAGCGGATAACAAAAGAAGATGAACTTATCAGAGTCTACAAAAGATTAGGCTCCTGGCCATGCTATCACAGAAAAACAACAGCACATCAACTCCAAGTCCAGAAATAAAAATATTTAACAATCTTTGCTAGAAATTGCTTCAATAGCCTTTTATCTCTAAGTTTTCGCCTCCCGCGATTACATTGAGAAGAAGTATTTATAGACTCAGGACAGACCCTGATCTTTTCAGAAATATCTTCTTCTCTAACCACAAATCTTATCACATTAAACCCTAGGACCCGGGTTTTACAATAAAAAGCCATTTAAAAACAAAGTCTGGATAAAACTTAACCATCCTGCAAATCAGCGCAGTCAGCTGCCATAAATGGAGAAGATAGGATTCGAATGCCACTTGCATTCACCCGCAACTATGAATAAATGCCCTCATTAATTCCTTCGGGTAAGCTGGATGAGTCACTACTCCTCCGACAGTTCATCTCCGCAAAGCCATCCCTGAGTTGAAATATCTGCACTCCATTAATTCTGCCATAAATCTTCATTAAATGCATTCACCGGCAAAATCCGGCAACTGTGTGCATATATTTCATTTCTCGGCCAAATCTCGACATATTCCATTATGGGCGACTGCTTAGTCACCACAAAGTCTCCTTGCAGCCGGATCTGGAAAAATTGGATGACAGCAATTTTCGGCATCTTTCCTTTCAACATGGTTGTCCTTGATTAATTTGCATTCGACTTTGTCTTTATGGTTCCTTCTCCGTTATCCTACAAGTGACAGATGGCTTCCTGCATGAAAGACAAAAAATGGATTAGCATTTAAAATTTATTAAATCAAAAGCTTTAAACTACTAAATCAGATTAAAAACCCTAATGTTTACTTGCATGTCGGCCTCATTTATCTGATACGTGCTTTGACACGTGTCACAAAATTACGACACGTGTCCATTTCCAGTTGTTACGCATTGTTTGCTGCTTTTCTGGCAGGGTCGCGAAAATGCGACATGTCACGATTTCGCGACATCCCAGCGCTACGCAACTTTCACCCACGATGGCCGCGAAAACGTGACATGTCACGATTTCGTGACATGTCACGAAATCGCGCCTCTTGCTGGCCATCGTACTACTTTCTCTCCTCATGTCGCGATTTCGCGACATGCTCTCCTTGGCCTCTTCCTGCGTTTCTTGTCGTGATTTCGCGACCTTTACGCACTTGTATTTTCTTCCTCCTTCATGACTTCATCCTTCCACCATGTCGCGATTTCGCGACATGGTGGCTTCTCTTGCCTCATCTTCCCACCATGTCGCGAAATCGCGACATGGTGGCTCGCTTGCGTTGCAACTTCCCACCATGTCGCGATTTCATGACATGGTGGTCCCTTCCCTTTCACCCCCCCTGATTTCCCACGATTCTATGCCTTAAACTTTTCTTCAACACGATTCCTCTTGCTCCCTTGCTGCTTTGACTCGGACCTGTCGCGATTTCGCGACAGTCCGTACACCTCGGGCTCACTCTGCCAGTTTTGTCACGATTTCGCGACGTCTTCTTCGGGCCTCTTACGCCTATTTGGTCGTCGATTTGTGACGATCTTTCCCACTTGGCACTTTCATCCGAATTTTGTCACGATTTCGTGACATCTTTCACTGGCCTCTTTTCAAAACTCGGATGTGCGACATTTTCACAGTCGATTTTCACTCTTGCGCATTTCTTCTCTCTCTAGCGAAAATGCGACATGTCGCGATTTCGCGCCTCTCCGTACGATCTGGCTTTCTCTCTTTTTTGGTAGCGATTTCGTGACATTTCCAAAAATGGAAATGTCGTGATATCGTGACATTTTCAAAAATGGAAAGTGTCACGATTTCGCTACGCTTCTGGGACTTGGCGGATTTTCTGAAAACCTGTCGCGATTTCGTGACATTTCCATAAATGGAAGTGTCGCGATATCGCGACATTACCAAAAAAGGAAAGTTTTGATTTTCATGTATTTTTCTATCTATTTTCTGCATTCTTTTCGTACCGGTGTAAGATTTTCTTTAAGCATGAATGATTCTAGCATGTAAGAAGTGAAGTCTGAGATAACAAAGCTAGAATGCAAGAAAAAGCACAACTTTAAAAAGGAGGCAAGCAAATTTGGATTTAAAACCTGAAAATATCAAGAGGGTCCCTACTGCAAAAATGGAAGTTCAAAGTTTTCAAAGGATGGAAATTGATTTTTCAGTGGGGGTGTGTTGCTTCTCAACAAATGGCGATATCTACGGGTAAAATAGTAGCATTATTTTAGAACCCAGGACTCTAGTTTCAAAACAAAAAGACCATGCATCATGCCTTGCCACAGACATTCCTCACAATAAATTGACTACTAACTGATAGCTGTTAAAATTTCCCAAGGACATACTAGGCTGAATTACTTAAGGAAGATTTCTGATGAGCAATTACAAGGGCATAAAACTTTCTTGAAGGAATACTGGATCGAATGTTGAACTCTGGACTGATCAACTTTTCTAGATTGTAAAAAGGGAAACCGAATAGAGCTCTGTTTACTAGTTTAGCCTTTTATAGCCCCGACAGAGTTACCCTTTAGATTTACACGACCCAAGTTTACAACTGTAAGGTAGAATCTACAACTTGGTAGAAGAAGAACATCTTTTGATATCTTGGTTGTCTCTTTCATTATACAACTCTTTTCTTTTTCCTTTTTTTTTTTTATATATATATTGGAAATAACAGGGTGCTAATCCAACTTTCATCTCTTTCTTTTGAAGTACATCAACATCTGAAACTGCTTGACTCAGGCTGATAGCCTTTGTGGATACTCAAATAATTACATGAATCATAGTCCCCTCTTATAACCAACTTTTCTTGGATTCCCCGGGAGTTTCTCCAACCAAACAGCATAGCAGTTTTTCTATAATTAAAACAACTGTGGCAAGCAAGACACAAAATCCAGTCATCTTTCTACCATTGTTCGAATAACAAAATAGTTCCACTATTCGGTTTAAGCGAGACTATCTCATAATTATGATAATGAATCTTTGGATTGTGGATTGATCAGCTCAAAATAAAGCAATTTTTAGAGGGCTGAATTTTCATTGATGTTCAGGCAAGGCTAAAAAAATAGGATCTCAAAAGCTGAAGAACTTTGCACAGACTTCCAAGAGCGAGACACGAGGCCTCAAAACAAAACAAAAATAAAAGCTGTACGGACTTAAATAAAAAAAAAGGATAATAAAAGAAGCTTAAAACAAAGCAACTAAAATGAAAACTGTACAGGCAACAAATAAAACTGAAACAAAATAAAACTGCAGAGCTCCTTAAGGAAACAAAGCCGGCAAGGAAAAGAAATAAAACAACTAGTAGGCTAGAATTAAACTAAAGAAATAAAACTGAGTTTAGAAAAAAAAATACAAGACTAAAAGCGTACGAGGCAATTAAAACTAAAACTAAAATAGAAAAACTGCAAAGTTATTTACAATGCATACACATGTTACAACTTCTTTATGACTCATTCAAATGATACATTGGATGGAACAGCCGAGAAATAATGTTTCAAGTATTGACCATTAACAGGGAGGTCCAAAAAATTACCATCCAGGTCTTGTAAACGGAAAGCATTGTTACCCAGAATCTCAGCAATTTGGTAGGGGCCTATCCACAGTGGCTGCAACTTCGTGTGCTTACCCTTCTTCTCATGGGCCTTGTCCCATAAAAGCACCAGGTCTGCCAGTCTGAAAGCTTTCACTTTGGCCCTCTTGTCAAACCAGCGCTTGACAGTTTCTTGGTGCCTACTGAAGTGCTCCAGGGCTTGGAGTCTTTCATCCTGCAAGTTAGTTAGATCTAAAACACGGGCTTCTGCATCATCTTGATCCTCAAAATAATCTAAGGCAAACTGGTAAGTAGGTAACTTTAGAGAGATGGGAACAATTGGCTGGGTACCATACAGCAAAGCAAAAGGAGAAGTCTTAAGAGCAACCTTATATTTTATCCGGTCAGCCCAGAGTGCATATTTCAACAATGTATGCCATTGCCTGGGTTTGTCTGTTGCAGATTTCTTAATGGCATTCATTAAATTCTTGTTTGTGGACTCAGCCAGTCCATTGCCTTGGGGATAATAGTTGGATGAGAATCTGATAACTATCCCCATCTGGTATGCCCAGTCTGCAAACTCCAATGATTGGAAGGCTGGTCCATTGTCACACACCAAATTCGGAGGAACCCCAAACCTAGTTATGACATTTGATTCAAGAAAATCAATCACTTCATGAGTTGTACTTCTTGTGGTGGCTGCTGCTTCAACCCATCTTGTGCAATAGTCAGTAGCTGTTAGAACATATTTATGCCCTGCTGAAGAATTTGGATTAATCACTCCCACAAAATCAAGTCCCCATTGCATGAAAGGTTTGTTTATCACAACAGGTTGCAATGGGAGAGCCCGGTTGGCCTCTTTGGCTGCAAAAGTTGGCACTGATGGCAGGTTCTTACATCTTGATGTGCATCCTTAAATAGTGTAGGCCAGTAATAGCTTTGCTCTCAATATTTTATGTGCGATGGCAGATCCTGATGAATGCCCTACCCCTAACTTTTCATGAAAACTGGACATGACTTCACTGACTTCACTGGGAGAAATGCATCTCAAGAAAATGCCAGCATAATTCTCTCTGTACAGAGTACCTGCCTTGAGGAGATAATGAGCAGCTTTCAATTTTAATGCTCTCCTTTGGGTTCTGTTCAAATGGGATGGGCAAACTCCGAATTGCGACGAGATGAATAATATCCCCATACCAGTTATCAGACTCAGAATTTAACTGATTAACTTCTTCCCGTAGAGGCACTTCGGCAATATGTCGGGACAAACCAAGTCCCCTGATCAATTTAGCAGGCCGAATCTCCAAGTCATACTCTTGCAGCCTAGTAACCCAATTGCCTCTTAGTTCACCCAACTCATTCTGACTTAGAAGGTACTTCACAGCTAGATATGGAACTATGGCATGAATTTTGCTTCTCAGTATATAGTGCATGAACTGCTTCACTGCTCTTACCAAGGCATAAGCTTGTTTGTCTAAACGGGAATATTTCAGTTCAGCTCCTTTTAAATTGGTACTCTTGAAAGCAATTGGATGTTCTCCGGTTTCCCTCCGTTGGGTCGAAACTGCAGCAAGTGTATGTTACGAAGAAAAAGTGTACTGAGATAAAAATCTGCACTTGAAGTCCGGGCTTACGGAGCTGGTGCTTGTTTAATGGTTGTCTTAATTTCTTGGAAGGCTGCCTTAGCTTTTGTGGTCCAGACAATCTGAGCAGTTTGCTTTAGCATGTCATTCATTGGCTTGACTATCTCAGCAAATCCGGAGATGAACTTCCTGACAAAGTTTATTTTTCCAAAGAAGGACCTCAACTCTTTCTTGGAGTTGGGAAATGGTATGCCAGATATGGCTTCAACTCTGCCTGGATCCATTGAAATGCCATCTTTTGTGACCAAGTGCCCAAGGAGCTTTCCTTCTGTTACACCGAAAATGCACTTCTTTGGATTCAAGGAAATGCCAAACTCCCTGCACTTGTTAAACACTGACTCCAAGTGGTTTACATGGTCAAACCGAGATTTGGAGAAGACTGTTAAATCATCCATGTAAACAACTATACATTTTCCCATAAGCCCCTTGAAGGCATGATCCATTGCTCTTTGAAATGTAGCTCCGACGTTTATTAAACCAAATGGCATCCTCTTGTAAGCAAAAGTTCCCCACTTAGTTGTGAAAGCAGTCTTCATTACTGTCTTCTTTCTCAACCAATATCTGATTGTAGCATGAGAAGCCATCCAGGAAAGACATCATCTCTGAACCATTGACAATCTGCAGGACTTCATCCATAGAAGGCGAGAGGATAGTTATCCTTTTCGGATGCCTTGTTTAAATTCCTAAAGTCCACACACAGGCGGATCTCTCCATTTTTCTTCTTGGCGGCACCAAATTGGCCACCCAAGTAGAATGCACGATGGGAAAAATAATTGCTTGCACTCAAGAGCTTTTCCACTTCTTTCTGGATGAGGGGTTCTAACAGAGCATTGACATGCCTCTGTTTTTGTCCGAAAGGCTTGCAAAATTCTTTTAAAGGTATTATGTGAGTGTAAACTTTAGGATCAAATACCTTCAAGTCTTTGTATGACCAGGCCATTACATCCTTGGACTGTGCGAGAAAATCAATCATACTTCTCTTTATTTTTGGATCACGAGTCCTTTGCCAACTTGATGTGCACGGGATCTTCTTCGGTCCCTATGTTCGGGTCTTCGGTCCCACATGTCGTGGCAGCCACATAATCCTCAGAATTCACCTTTTGTTTGATCTTGTCAACATCAAATAGCCGCTCCAGCTCCACCATTCCTTTTGGAATTCTGTTGTCCTTCAACCTCATTATTCCCCTGTCATCATCTAACTGTTCCAGCAGGGTGTCTCTTTGGCCCTCATCAATTATAGCATTCTCAAAGGTGTTAGTACTCTGTAAAAAGTTTACAATCTGTTGATCATCGAGAGAAAACTTGAAAGCTATCTATATTGTTTGGAACCGAAGGACAAGGGACTAACTCAATTGAAAACTTATCCCATTTAAATTCTTCCAATGGTTTTAAACTTGCGCTGAAGAAGCCAAGATATCTGCATGTGAATTTTGTTCTCTGGGTATGTGTGTCAGATTAAATGCATCAAAACCTTCTACAAGATCCCAAGCCCGGTGTTTGTATCCTTTCAAATAAGAAGCTTTACACTGGAATTTACCCTTGACTTGACTTGCCACCAATTATGAGTCAGTGAAAACTTGAATATTCCTCACACTTCTATCCAAAGCAAATTTTAAACCTAAAATCAGAGCTTCATACTCTGCTAAATTGTTTGTACATGGGAACTGTAGGCGGTAAGACATAAAAAATGTCTGACTTTCAGGCCCTTTGAGGACTGCCCCTGTTCCAGAACCCTGCTTACATCTAGCCCCATCCACATGAAGTGTCCAGACTTCATTAGTATGTACAGGATGAGCTTTATTAAACTTGTTACTACTGCCGAGTTGTTAAATTGTAGACACCAATATCTACCTCTGCAATATTTACAGTTTCATTTGTTGCATTGTACTCTGTAATTGTATGCTTGTACCTGGGTTCTCTATCAACCCGCAATTGATTTGCCACTCCTTTCCACGGCAACCACATGTGTGAAAAATTTGTTGCCAAATATCCGTTCAAAGACCTAGACCAATCCCTACTCAACAGCATCCCGTACCCCACTGGGATATCCACAACCTGGATTTCAATTTTATGTTGAGCCCTTGGCTCAGATGCCAATTGGATATGAATATTTTGAAGCTCTCCAACAACTTTGACCTCTGATTTGTCCAACTGGACAACTCTCCTTTCAGACTTCATTGGGGTCGGTCCCAAGCTGTCGACAAATGGCCAGAGGCATAACATTAGCGAGATGCACTGAATCTACCAAACAATTGTGCAAGTTCTTCCCAAAAATACGGACGGTCGGTAAAAGGGGGAACTTCGGTTTTTCTTTGTACATGGCTAGATTGGCATTTGCTATTTTCTTTCCTTTGTCCACGGGTTTAGTAGCGGGACCGGAGTATGTCTTTATCGGATTGTCCCTATGCTCTGAAATCTGTGCTAACTCATGCAGAGTAATGTTGGCTTTAATCTTTTTCATATCCTCCACTATGTTATATCCTTTGTTAAGTGGAGGGACAGAAGCATCTGGTCCCCTTTGACCTCCTCCCTTTGGTGGGGATGGATTGTTGCTTGGAGAGGGATCCGGAGGAACATTGTGAGAGTTGTCCGGAGGAGTTGATGTAGTATTAGGCTCCGGATTCCTGTTTCTCAGATTGTAGTTATCTCTTACATGTACTGCTGGAAAGCTTGTACCTCATCCATAGGCATTTCAGCTACATTCTCAGATTCATCCGGGAAAGTGAAAGAATCTAGGACCATGGCTGCACTTGTGGTTGGATGAACTTGGGCCATCGGCGGTTCTTTGATTTTAGGGGAGATCAAATCTCCCGGACAAGGCTTCAAATGCATTACAAAATTCCAGACAGGTCCAACTCTCCATGCTTGAGAAGTGGCATGTATTACGCACCAGTTGGGCGAGAGCCAAATCACAAATGTTCACATCATGAGCTTTACCCTTGTAATATTTATTAGGCTCATATGGGGGCTTGTTGAATCTGTTCGGTTGATATGAATATCTGTTGGGGTTGTCCCCAGTAGAAACTTGCATTTTAAAACTCAAGAAATCATTTGCTAGCTTATGAACAATCTTTGAGACTTCTTCAACTCTTGCATTGTCGGCCTCTTTGGTTGGGTTCTGTACATTCTCAACAGGTGCCACGACTAATGGTGTTGCTTGATGGTAGAGTCGACAAACTGGCAGCATCATCTGATGTGGAATAGGATTGAACACAAGGGCAGCTTGTGCAATCAGAGGAATTTGTTGAACATTTAGAGGCTGGGGTCCCAACTGTCTTTCCAGAACCAAAGCTTCTTTATAAGCTTCTGTCAAATTAGTAACAGCGGGATCTCTCTTCAAGAAGACAGAGGTCATGGGATCCAGGGAATTTCTAAAGATCTCTAATGCTAGGTCAGCATTCGGTACATAATACCCAGTAAGTCTACCATAAGCTTTCTGGAATCTAACATTATAGGATCTGATGGATTCACTTAATTCTCTCTTGATGCCAGAAAACTGCTGATATAAAATACTAGGGTCTATCACTTCACCGAACTGTGACACAAAGACTTTTTCTAAGTCATTCCAACTGGTGATAGAATCATTGGTGAGGTTTAGAAACCAGTCATAAGCTCCCTCCTGGAGAGTGAACGGGAAGAGTCTGCAGGCAACATCTTCATGCTTGTACATTTAATAATTTCAATGCATTCTTGAATGCAACCAAATGTTCTTCTGCAGTTCTTGTCCCATCATGTTTATATACGGGGAGATATCTTTCCGGATTTACGGGCAGGTCATGGGCTATACCCGAAATATTCAAAGCAGTGGAGCCTAACCAATTTGCCATTACTACCGGTTGACAGTGATATTTTGAGCTATGGTTGGAGTAACTATCAACGGTGATAAAACTATTTCGACAAAGACTTGGCCCTTACGAGGCTACTTCTTTTCGGGGTTTCTAATTCGGGGACAAGGAGCTCTCCGGCTCCGGGGTGGGACCTTGTTACCCTGTATGTAGAATCCGACTTTTCACAAGCACTTACAAGCTGACAATCCTTAATGAGTCCTGAACTTGAGGTCTTCTCTTCGACAATTTTAAAAGCTATCTTGACAATTTATAATACTGATCGGAGTTCACTGGGCCACTTTTAAATGTTGGTGTTAAGTCCCTGTTTAGGGCAAAAACTCAAACAACAAAATTTAATAGCATTTGTCAAGTACCACATACAATCAGATTTCTCAACTCAAGTGCACTAAGAACATAAGTTCGGCCCTCCTTCTAGCGCCATTTTTAAATGTTGGTCCGACTTTCATACACACCCTGTGAAGAATGAGCAAGAAACTACGATAACACTTATACGGGATAAATCCCACTCACTTTAGGATCTAGTTGGTTATCCAAGGTGTGAGTTACAGAGTCGGGTCGAATGTCAATTCACTCTTTTCCGCTTTCGGAATAGTTTTCAATATGGACTATCTGTACCTTACAACGGGCTCAATGAACTTGCTCTATAATGCTCAGAAGTTGTCACTTGTTGGCAATCAGATTTTGAAATTGATTCTTTGATCTAGCTCTCATGGGTCGGTGATTTAAATAAAAGACAAATAAAGAAAATAAAAATGGATCATTTCTCGAAAAACAAAGAGAAGGTAGGGTAAGGCGAGAAGAGAAGTTTACCAAACTTTAAGCTGTAAAACCTAAACTATCAATTTCATTTATACTATCAGCTTCATAACAGAACAAATCAAAGAAGAAAGTGTCCAGATTTCTAAGATCACTTTCAACTAAGAGCACAAGGCAAAGATGGAGCAGGTCTAACAGAAAATTATAAACCGAAGGGAAGTTGGTTAAAATTGATATCTTTCACCGGCAGCCTAGCTCGCACAGTGAGGACAGAGCAATCGGAACAAACTTGAACCTCAAATCTGTAATTTCCCCTAACATACAATAGAACAAATGAAGCCCAACAGCATATTTAATCTTGATATGGCAGATTTACAACATATATCTAATAAACTTTAATGGAACGGATAACAAAAGAAGATGAACTTATCACGGTCTGCAAAAGATTAGGCTCCTGGCCATGCTATCACAGAAAAACAACGGCACATCAACTCCAAGTCCAGAAATAAAAATATTTAACAATCTTTGCTAGAAATTGCTTCAATAGCCTTTTATCTCTAAGTTTCTGCCTCCCGCGATTACATTGAGAAGAAGTATTTATAGACTCAGGACAGACCCTGATCTTTTCAGAAATATCTTCTTCTCTAACCGCAAATCTTATCACATTAAACCCTAGGACCCGGGTTTTACAATAAAAAGCCATTTAAAAACAAAGTCTGGATAAAACTTAACCATTCTACAAATCAGTGCAGTCAGCTGCCATAAATGGAGAAGATAGAATTCGAATGCCACTTGCATTCACCCACAACTACGAATAAATGCCCTCATTAATTCCTTCAGGTAAGCTGGATGAGTCACTACTCCTCCGATAGTTCATCTCCGCAAAGCCATCCCTGAGTTGAAATATCTGCACTCCATTAATTCTGCCATAAATCTTCATTAAATGCATTCATCGGAAAAATCCGGCAACTGTGTGCATATATTTCATTTCCCGGCCAAATCCCGACATATTCCATTATGGGCGGCTGCTTAGTCACCACAAAGTCTCCTTGCAGCCGGATCTGGAAAAATTGGATGACACAGCAATTTTCGGCATCTTTCCTTTCAACATGGTTGTCCTTGATTAATTTGCATTCGACTTTGTCTTTATGGTTCCTTCTCCGTTATCCCGCAAGTGACAGATGGCCTCCTGCATGAAAGACAAAAAATGGATTAGTATTTTATTAAATCAAAGCTTAAACTACTAAATCAGATTAAAAACCCTAATGTTTACTTGCATGTCGGCCTCATTTATCTGATACGTGCTTTGACACGTGTCACAAAATTACGACACGTGTCTGTTTCCAGCTATTACGCATTGTTTGCTGCTTTTTTGGCAGGGTCGCGAAAATGCGACATGTCGCGATTTCGCGACATGTCGCGAAATCACGACATCCCAGTGCTGCGCAACTTTCGCCCACGACGGCCGCGAAAACGCGACATGTCGCGATTTCGTGACATGTCATGAAATCGCGCCTCCTGCTGGCCATCGTACTACTTTCTCTCCTCATGTCGCGATTTCGCGACATGCTCCTGCCTTGGCCTCTTCCTGCGTTTCTTGTCGCGATTTCGCGACCTTTCTGGCACTTGCATTTTTCTTCCTCCTTCATGACTTCATCCTTCCACCATGTCGCGATTTCGCGACATGGTGGCTTCTCTTGCCTCATCTTCCCACCATGTCATGAAATCGCGACATGGTGGCTCGCTTGCGTTGCAACTTCCCACCATGTCGTGATTTCGCGACATGGTGGCTCCCTTCGGCTTAAACTTCCCACCATGTCGCAAAATCGCGACATGGTGGGTCTTCTTGACTTCAACTTCCCTTGTGTTGCACAACTTTTCTGTTTTGGGAGCATCGCGACGTCGCTTCGGAACCTTAGTTTGGGCACTTCATGAGTTTCTTTGTCACGATTTCATGAATTCTATGCCTTAAACTTTTCTTCAACATGATTCCTCTTGCTCCCTTGCTGGCTTTGACTCGGACCTGTCGCGATTTCGCGACATGTCACGAAATCACGACAGTCCGTACACCTCGGGCTCACTCTGCCAGTTTTGTCACGATTTCGCGACGTCTTCCTGCTTCGGGCCTCTTCTGCCTATTTGGTCACGATTTCGCGACAGCTTTCCCACTTGGCACTTTCATCCGAATTTTGTCACGATTTCGCGACATCTTTTTGCACTTGGCTCTTTCTTTCCAAAACGTCGCGATGTCGCGACATCTTTCACACTTAGTCGATTTTCACTCTTGCAGCCTTTCTTCTCTCTCCAGCCGTGAAAATGCGACATGTCACGATTTCGCGCCTCTCCGTACGATCTGGCTTTTTCTCTCTTTTTTGGTAGCGATTTCGCGACATTTCCAAAAATGGAAATGTCGCGATATCGCGACATTTCCAAAAATGGAAAGTGTCGCGATTTCGCTACGCTTCTGGGACTTGGCGGATTTTCTGAAAACCTGTCGCGATTTCGCGACATTTCCATAAATGGAAGTGTCGCGATATCGCGACATTACCAAAAAAGGAAAGTTTTGATTTTCATGTATTTTTCTATCTGTTTTCTGCATTCTTTTCGTACCGGTGTAAGATTTTCTTTAAGCATGAATGATTCTAGCATGTAAGAAGTGAAGTCTGAGATAACAAAGCTAGAATGCAAGAAAAAGCACAACTTTAAAAAGGAGGCAAGCAAATTTGGATTTAAAACCTGAAAATATCAAGAGGGTCCCTACTGCAAAAATGGAAGTTCAAAGTTTTCAAAGGATGGAAATTGATTTTTTTTCAGTGGGGGTGTGTTGCTTCTCAACACCCACCATATTGGTTTGGTAGGGCATTGATATGGGATTTGTGAGCATATGATGGAGGGACATGAAGATTAGATGCTATGTTGCTATTGTGTAAATTGTTGATAGGAAAGGTGTTATGAATGAATTTTGAAGTTGTATTATGTTGTATTCCATATTGTTGAAAATTGGTGTTTGGATTCATTTTAGGTTTTTGTTTACTTGAAGCATATTGATCAATAGTTTGGCGAAGTAAAACAGTGAAGAAAGTTTTCTTTTGTGTGGAAATGATTTTAGGCTCAATAACAGGTTCCTTAGGAGGTTGGGTAACCTGTTGTTTTGGCATGTTTTGAATCATAGTGACCATATCTCTATTGGATGGTCCAGCCTTATCACTTTCTTGATCAATGAAAGATAATGAATTAGTGTGCACATCAAATATATGTTCCATGGCTGCTTGAGTGTCACTAATTTGCCCTTTATCAATACGAACTGCCATATTAAGAGCGCCAATGTTATTATTGAAAAATTTCCAGAAATGATCTAAGTTGTCAAAAACAATAGTTCCATCTGGAGCTACTCTAGGGGATGAGGATCCATCCAATTTAACATTTTCTTCTTGTTCATTGTCTTCACCTAGGTCATCTTCTGGTTGATCTAGAGTTTCTCTTTCCGGAATTGGATCCTCAGGAAGGAGATTTGGGTTTCTAGTTTTATCTTCTAACCAATCTTCTTCTTCTCCTTCAGTTTGTTTACCATTCCTAAGTTTAGGCATTGTGCTTAATTTAGATTTCAGCAAATATATATATATATATGCAACAAGCTTAAGAGGTATATATTAATTATATACCTACTACAATATTTAAAATGAAATGCTTTGGTTTTTGTTATGTTTTTTTTTTTAGTTTTTCTTGTTTTTGTAATAATATTGTAAAGATAACAAACAACACAATAAATGCAAGAACTAATACTAAAAGTAATGATCTATTTTTCTATAAACAATTTATAAATATCATTAATGGGCTCGAGTTCTTCAGGAGTCATGAAGTGTTCTTCAAACTAAAAATTTTCTTTCAAAAATTTAATGAAAAGAGCTATAGTGATATTATCTGTCTCAGATTCTGGTTGATAGAAGTAAAGCTCGTGGCAATACTCTCGATATAACACAGCTCGAGGAACTCTATTCCATCTTTCCCTATCCGTAAGAACAACCTCTTGGTCTTCTACACGACCTAGGAACTGGTGTATAATGGCTATGTTCTCAAGGTATTCCTCGAAGGTGAACAATTCTGAAGACACAAGAGCTCTCCTATAAGCTAACCATCTATGGCGAGCTCTCTGAAGTTCATGATAAAAGACGAGTTGATGAGGATCCAGGATTCTATCTAGGGCAAGCCTCTTGATTTGTTTAAGTTTTGTTGACCTAGATGAAATGACACTTAGTCTTCTATCAAGTTCGTCCCACAAAAGTTGATTTCTATCTATTTCAGGCACACTAAGCATAGAATTGGTTTCTATGGCTGCTAATTGGTTTTCAACATTTATAGTAACTGCTAATCTTTTCTTAGGAGCTACCATCTAAACATGATATGCAACTTATTAATTTTAATGATTTGAAATGCATCTATGTTTTGGTTGTTTTATTTTTTTTTTTTTTTTTTTTCTTGTTTTCAAAAGGTTTTGAATGCATTCATGTCGGGTTCACCAAAATGTATCGCTCCAAATTTTTCTCATCCCTACCTTCAGGCTATAGGATCCGTGCTCGGAAGGAGGATGGGAAAAGGATGGCGCGGTACCTCGAACTGAGACGCCTTGCGAAGGTCCCGCCTCTCGGGGGAGGTGTATTATGGTGATTTTTCGACGGATGGTGGGTTCACCAGGAAATGTTTGAATGGCAGTTTCCACGCCTAGGTTGGGAATGTGTTTTATGTGTTCAATTTTATCTTTAAACATTCGAGTCCTAGGTTTGGCCAAATGAATCTAAGTTATACTATTATGAAAATGTAGACTAGATGAAATACAACAGACAAATATGAACAGAAACAGAGAGAAAGAGCTAAATTACGAGAACCATACCCGATCCGGATGTCCGATGGAGATTCTGATTCTTGAAGCAGTCAGGATCGCCTCTGACTTGACAGGATCATCTGCTATCAGACAAGATCATCTGAGATTTAATGAATTCGTCAGACAAATTCGTTAGAGACCTGCAAACAGAAAAACAGATGCAAAATACAGAGAATGCAACTATGATAACAAAGGGTAATGAAGTAAAATGGTAGTAAGAACATTAAAATGATGATAATAAACAAAAACACGAATGCATTATACCGATCAGTTAATTGAGTGCAATGAGTTACCACAATCAAATATTGCAGGGGTATTGATAGTGCATAACCAAGAGCAACCAATAATTAAGGATGTCATCGTGGGTATAGTATAAAAGAATAGATAAATGTCAACTCTAGAGATAACTCAAGTGGAAAAGAGATCAAAAAATATTAGCTCTCAAGGAAAGGGTAGAGAATAAAATAAGGAATTGATAGTAGTTCAAGGAGACAAACTGATCACTGGAGGATCGATGAGACCAATAGATTTTTACTGCTCTCAAGGTAACCAATGATTATACAATCATGGAATTTTAGGGGTTTAAATAGTAGAACCCATCAATCTATTGTTTGAAGACTCTTAGAAAATGTAAAAAAAAAAATTCTTATCCAAGAGACAAAATTTTTGTTGGATCTTATGTGTAAAACAATAAATAGACTTTGGAGGGGTGTTGGTCATATGGAAGTGGTTGCCCAAGGGGCCTTAGGGGGGATAGTTACTTTTTGGAACTCTCTTGAATGGATGACAATAGAACATATAGCTTGGAGGGGTGTCCTCACATCGTATTTTAGGAACAATGTAATAGCTGAGTAGGTTTTAATAATAAATTTTTATGGGGCTCAAAACCTAGATGGTCAGATGCATCAATGGAAAGCAGTGCAAAATATGAGAGTCTCTAGGGAGGAGTTAGACTGGATTGTTGTTGTGGATTTTAATGTTAAATTATCCTCTAAATATCAGGAAGGGGGAATCTCAATTTTGGACCCAGGGGATCAACTTATGATTGCCCAAGTCCATGCATTACACTTGGTGGATATTAAATGCCTTGGAACCAACTATACTTGGACTAATAAGAGGAGGGAGCCACATAGCAAGAAGGTGAAGTTAGATCATTTTTTAGTTTTAGAGGAGGCATTTGTGAAATGGAATATAAAATTTCAAATTTTGGAGGGTCCAATTTCATATCACTTTCCTATTTTTTTGGAAGGAGGGATCAAGATAGTGCAACATCACAAACCATCTGAATTTGAATACTTTCGGTTACAAAAAGAGGAACTTCAAAAGAAAATTCCATAGTGATGGGAAGAGGGCCACCCAACATATGGATAACAATATTTAGATTCCACAAACAGCTTGATTATGTCAAGGATCAACTAAAACAATTGAGACGAGCTAACAAGACAGACTTCCAGGTCCAAAGAGCTCCATTGGTGGCCAAATGGGATGAGGTTCAAAAATATTTCAGGGAAGGAACAATTACAGAGCAGCTCAAAGAAGAGGATGATGCATTGCATAAAGTGGTTGAGGACATTAACAACCAAGAGGAGATCTACTGGAAACAGAGAGCAAGAACCACTTGGTTATTAGAAGGTGATAAAAATACCAAATTTTTTCATCGGGTTGCTTGTGCTAGGAGACATGAATAATGTGGAAGCTCTTCAAGATGAGAATGAACACTTCTTTGATAACAATTCTAGGTATGCGTTTTCATTCAATGGATTATTTTTATAAATTATTTAAGGAAAGTATGGTGTAAGATGAAGAGGCTCAAAAAGAAGTTCTTGTTGTCATACCGTCTGTTATCTCTGAATAATAAAATCAGACCCTACTTAAACCCATTGATAGAGAGGAAATGAAGAAAATAGTCTTTGGAATGAGCACCGAAAAAACACCGGGTCCAGATGGCTTTCCAAATGAGTTTTTTCAGGCCTTCTAAGACAACTTGGAGGAGGATGTAATGGTTGTTATAGAGGAGTTCAAAGGTAGTAAAATAACACTTAAAGTATTAAATCAAACTTTCATTGCCTTAATTCCAAAATGAGGGGGAAGGGGTGCATATTTCAAATTATAGACCTATTACCTTATGCAATATTATATATAAAATAATCACAAAGGTAATGGTTGAGTAACTAAAACCTCTTCTACATAGCATTATCTCCTCGGATCAAGGGGGTTTTGTAGAGGGTGGCTTGGATGGTGTGGTTCTAGCTCATGAGGCAATCCATTCAATGCAAAATCTAGTAATAGGAAAATGTTCATAAATTTGAATATGTCAAAGGCTTATGATAGGGTGGAGTGGAGCTTCTTGTCAAAAATGATGGTAGCCTTTGGTTTTTCTTAGGATTGGATAGAATGGGTCATGAGCTATGTTTCTACTCTGACATACTCAATGTTAATCAAGGGCCTTCCCTCACAACCATTTGGAGCTACTCGAGGACTTCATCAAGGAGATCCTTGTTTCTCCTATATTTTTCTCATATTGGCTAAACGTTTGGGTAGACTCATCTTGAGGAGAAGACAAGAAGTTTTACTAACATGTATCAAGGTGGGTGAGGAAGTTTTGACTCACCTATAGTTTATGGATGGCACAGGACTGGTGGGAGTGGCCAACTTCAATAAAGCAAGAATGATTAGAAATACACTAAATATCTACCTTAGGGCCACAAACCAAGTCATCAATAATAAAAAATCCAAAGTGGTATTTTTTAATATTTTTTTATAAGTTAAAAAATTATATTGAAGAGGGCATTTGAAAGGCACCCTAACACCTTAGTACATTAGTTGGAGAAAAGGATGCACTATCCTCAAAAAACAACAATGCATCCTTGAAGACCTAAAAACGTAAAGAAAAACATTAAAAAAAAAGGAAACTAGAAAAATCCCAGATATGACAGAAATGTAAGACCACATAAGAGCAGTCAATTAGGCAATTACAAAGTCATTGATGTCATCCTTCTTGACATCCTTAGTAGCATCCTTAGGAATGTCCTTGAATGCATCCTTTTCCATTTCCATGACATCATCATCCTTGACCTTCGGTTTGGCTTCAGCGGCAGTCTTAGCAGGAGTATCTTCTACGAAGCTATCACAGAAGAACAAGAGATTTAGAGCATTCCTATGCTCTTTCTTTTGGGTAATTGCCCCTATAATTGCATCCATGGTGTTATCCAGATGACCAATCATAATAGTGGTGGTCTTTATTACATATTCTTGGAGAATATTCTCCATAGGATCGTTTGATTCGTCTTCGGCCGCACCCTACGTCTTTCCTTGGTTCTGGACTTCCTTGTTCTTAAGGCATTGTGAACTTCTTGTTGGAGTAACCTCAGCCTTGCCCTTATTTTTTTTCAATCTTAGATATCTTGATCAAAGACTTCAAGATAGAATTTTAGAGATATTGGGATTCACAAGGACTTCTCTCCCAATGGTATACTTAGGGTTCCCTTTACATTTTAAAAAACTAAAAATAGATATATGGAGGAATATTTTGGATTGTATCAAGGAAAGAATTAATCATTGGTCTCACAAATGGTTAAGCTATGAGGGTAGATTAATTTTTTTGCAATTAGTCATTCAAACCATGCCAATTTATAAATTTTCTATCCTTGTTGCCCCACATACCATATGGAAAGAGTTGGACAAGATGACTAGAAAATTTTTATGGGGAGAAGCAAAAGGAGAGAGGAAATGAGTCTTAGTAGATTGGAAGAAAGTAAGCCAACCCAAGGTAAAAGGATATTTGGGACTGAGGAGATAAAATTTAAATCATAAAGCTTTGGCTGGAAAGATTTACTAGAGGTGGATTTCCCAACCAACTTCTTTATTCAGTAGAGTTTTAACTAGTAAATATTTGGGACAAGTAAATCCAAATGAGATGGGTCATTTCCCTTTGGATGGTAATGGGTCCTTAGTGTGGTAGGCTCTAAAGTTAGGATCTTACGTAGTGAAATATGGATTATTTTGTGAAGTAGGAAGAGGGGACGATTTTGGATAAATTCATGGGGTCAAAACCCACCTATTATTGTTGAATTCCATAACTACAACCAATAAAAATAGCCATGGAAACCAGTGGTTGGATCTAAATTAAAATTTATTTTAACACTAGTCAGCTAGGGGATTATAAGTTTAAGCAGTTTAAGAATTTGGATGAGTGGCCAAATTCAATCCCTCTGGAATTGACATCCATCATGACTAAAATCTTGGCAACAAATATTTCTCACAAGTAGAGATGAGGAGGATGAATTAGCTTGGGGCTATGAGAGCCTTGGTGTCTATACAATGAAGGATGGATATGATAAGATCCTTCCAAAGCATCCTTCTCATGCATATCAGGTTAAGGATTGAAGAAATATTTGGCATTCTAAGGGTTGGTCGAAAGTAAACTTTTTTTCCTGGAAGTTCATGCATAATGGAATTATTATTTTTGATAATCGCAGATGCAGGGGAATCATTGGTCCATCTCAATGTATTTTATGCTATAAGAGTGAGGAAAAATTTGGCCACTTGATGTTTTAGTGCCTATTCACGCACCGGATCTGGGAGAGATGGGTTTTATCTTATAAAATATATGTTAATGGTGATTTAAATTGAAATAATATTTGGGAAATATGGAAGAGGGGTAGATTTAAATATAAATTTCTTTGTATAGGTTGGGAGCTTGGATTAAACTTCATTTGGTGGTAAGTGTGGTTGGAGAGAAATGGCAAAAGTTTTAGAGAAAAATTTTCATCTTTAGATGGAGTTTGGCAAGTCATTTGGAACAAAGTCATAGAAATTGTGGTAGTGTATGCTAAAGAGGAAACTCGGGATGTTATAGGGACAATGGAGAAGGAAGTTGAAGTGCAAGAGTGGTAGTACAGAGCTAGTTGGACACCACTCCTAGAAGTTTGAATTAAAATTAATACTGATAGAGCTACAAAGGCAATCCGGATAGAGTTGGAATTGGCATGGTTTGCAAGAATCATGTTGGGATAGTGCTCTATTGGGAATTGCAAGGCCTGGGAAGGACCACGAACAATGAAGCAGAAGCCTTAGCTATCAAAGTTGCTCCTATTTGGGCAGTAAAACAATATTACAAGAGGATAATCCTAGAATTAGATTCTCAAATAATGGTAGGAGCTCTGGGTTGCATGAGGAACTTTGTTTTGAAGACATGGAGGTTGAGGATTCTTTTCACTAAAATTAAGGAATTATGGAGGGAATTATATGATGTGATTCCAGTTTATGTGAGTAGAGATCTAAATAAAGTGGTGGACTTTCTGGCTAAGATGGGTACTGAGAAGGAGGTGGGGGTTTAGTGGCACAGTGACATAGTTATTGAGGATGAGATGATTAGGTAGGTTGGTGAGCATATTCAGTGTTTAGCTAATTTAGACAACCATTGTAGAAATATGGTTTAGGAGATTTGGCTCCAATGAAAATATTCTTTTACTGTTGTAAACATGTGTTCTCTTTGGCTAAGGTTGTCTCATCCCAACTTGTAAATGATCTTTTTTTAATATAAGTTTTTAAATTATTTTTCAAAAAAAACAGCCTACCTATACCCCTCCCCTAGGGAATCTAGGGGCATTGCATAACAACAATCCCAATATGTAGATTTTAACAAGTATGGTAAAGAAATTGATTTAAAGAGTGGATGTGATACAACCTCCAAGTTTCACCTACAACTACAAGAAAATGTGCAATCAGCCCCTAGACCCTATCGTCGATTCTAGGCCCTACCCTCAACATTTTCCAATGTTGGTTTTACCTATTTATAAGGGAACAAAAGACCCAATTGAACGTTGAAGGATGTTTAGGACAACATGCCATGATATTATATATGATGACATGTTGTTGCTACAAGCATTTCCTCAGAGCCTTGGTGGTATGTCATTGGAATGGTATTATCAGCTACCTCATCATTCTTTGAGAAATTTTGAAGAGATGACAAAATTGTTTATTTAGCGATTCGAAGCTTATGTTGAGAAGAATGTGACTATGAAAATTATTTATATATTGAAACAAGGTAAAGAGAAAAAAAATTTATATTTCTTTTCTGATTAGAGGATTTTAGTTGGATGGTTGAGATATACTTTACCTCCTTGAGACATGTTAGAGGTCTTCATTGGAAATTTATAAGAGCAAATATATTATGAAGTGGAAACAACAACCATCACCTCTTTTAACCATGTGATAGATTTGGTAAGAAGGGTAGATCAAGCCCTCATTCAAAGCAGTCAAATTAAGCCAAAGAAATAAGAAGATAAGACCATGAAAAATCAGTATAAGAAAAAGCATGTAGTTGTTGGTGATGGGGTAACGGATAGTAGGCCTATTAACAGTGTTGTCAATGCCTTATAAAATATGGTGCTTTTCCAACCTCAAAAACCTCCACCAAGGAATTTCACAAGACTCAACATGCCTATGAACGTGGTCCTAAAGCAGCTTTTGTAAGTAAATATGATTGAGTTACCTCCCATAAGGCAACATAATACCATGACTACTTGGTATAATCCTGGTCAACATTGTGAGTATCATAGAGTGGAGGGGCATATGACAAATTCATGTAAGAGGTTGAAACATGTGGTTCATGACTTAATTAATGAAGGTCACATTGTTATAGAGGGTCCTTAACCTAATCCTCTAACAAACAATCAGCCTCCTACTCAACAAGCACCCACAATTAATCAAGACATGGGGATCTTACAAGACCCCCTACCTAAGCATGGGCAAAAAGCAACTAATCAAGTGTCATATCGTAATGTGTCACCTTCCTATAATAATATGGTTGGTATGATAGCAATCACTACAAGGCAACAAGCTCAAAAACAACCGACTCAATGATATAAACAAGATATGAGTTCTACATTCAATCAACCTTCAAAACCACCCTTAGTTTTGAATAATACCTTAAAAAGGATCACAAGACTAGAAAACCCACCTTTAGTGTTGAAGCCACAACCTAAAGTCTCCTTTGGTATTCAACAATAGTTAGATAGTACCCCAGCTAAGATATCCCTCTTAGAACTTTTACAAACTTCTCCTATTCATAGGGAAGCCTTGTTGAAGCTTCTAAAACAACAATATGTTCCTCAAGATATTTCTCCTAGTGCTATAGCTAATGTTGTAAGCTCTCTTGGAATACATCATATTACCTTATCATATGATGAAATTCCTTCCTCAAACTTACGAGGGGATTCTTCCATTTATATTACTACATTTATTAGGGAAACATTTATCAAACGAATATTGATAGACAATGGGTCTTCCCTCAATTTATGCACTTAACAATTTTTCCAAAATTTTGTATTAAAAGAGGAAGATTTAACTAAATCCAATATCATCATTAGAGCTTTCAACAACGAGTCCCAAGAGACCTATGACATTATATATCTCCCCCTTAGGGTTGGATCTAAGATCTTAGATACCTTGTTCTATGTGGTATCTTGCCCTGCATATTTTAACTTGCTTCTTGGACACCCTTGGGTTCATGCGATGAGGGTTGTCCCTTCTAGTTTTCATCAATGTTTGAAGTTCAAATTCAAAGATCAACTTTTCACCATTTTAGGTGATCCTCATCCATTTCAATATTGTTCAATGGTTGAGTAATCTCAATTTGATCTCAATTTATATCCATCAGTCTCTTCATCTCACATCACCAAGCAACTTGAAAATCTAAAGGTGAGTGAGGAACCGCTAATCAATGTTTTATCATAGGATCAAATCAATCATTTTCTTCAAAAACCTCTTCTAGATCTTGCCAATCTACCACCTTCACCGAGGACTATGTGTTTACCATATAAGAAGGGTGAAGTTGTACACATTAACACGTGTACATTTATCTTCATAGGAATTTCCCTTGAAAACATATCCATGGTAGTAGCCCTCTTCCTATAGAGTATTCTTTTGCCCATTGTTAACTATATAATGATTACCCACTTCGCAAGAAAATCCTATCTAGCATGGGATATATAGGTAAAGGTTTGGGGCCACAACAAAAAGGTATTTAAGAGCCTTTGGAAGTTGAGCTTTAACCTAGGAGATGTGGTGTAGGCTACATCCCTAATAAAAACCAAACTTTACACTTTGATAATGATGATAATCTTGTTACTTATGCTGAATATTTAGATCATCAAGGCTTGGAGTGGAGTGATGAGGATGAGGGACCATCTTATCCCACTAACATTTTATTTTACAATATGGTAACTTTGGTTCATCCTGAGTTAGTTGTGACCCTAGGGGAGTATGTTGAAGGGGATACCCTTTGTGATTTGAATCATGAGGATATCCTTCAGAAATTTTTCTTTGATGGGTCAGTCCCTTGTGTCACGCATGTCGAGTCTTCTAGTTCTTAAGGGGACCTTGTTTATCTATCTCATAAATACCTTGAGAAATTAGGAGTCTCTCCTCCTTTAGTTAAGAAGGATGGCACAGTTAAAGTTTACAATGAATTTCATGCATTGACTCCTTGATAATATGTTAAAGGGGATACTCTTTGTGATATGCATCATGAAGATATCCTCTATAATAGATTTTTCTTTGATGGTCCAGTCCCGTGCATCGTCATCCTTATTGTTAAGGTAGGAGGCACAATTAAAATATGTGTAAACTATTGCTTAGATCGTTTGCACCAATTGGAGTTGTTGGATAGAAAGCACATTCAAGCCTTAGAGCATTTGTGAGCCTATCAGAATAGGCTCAAGAAATCTTATTCCAACAGATTTTGCAACCGTTCTTTTGAGGTTGGGGATCTTGTCCTCAAGGGTTCACTAAAAGAACACCAATGTTCATTTCAATATTAAAGGTAAGTTCTAGCCCAATTGGTTAGGTCTCTTTGTCATAACAACCAATTTTGACTCAAGGGCCTATCATTTAGCTTATTTAGATGATAAAGAACTTAAAGAACCAATAAACATAATACATTTAAAAATATACTATGCATAACTTGGCACTCTATTTTTTTTTAATATTACATTTAGATTAGTTTTCATACTACATTTGGTTTGCTTATTCATATTGCATGATTTCCTATCATATTTTGTATGGTTTACTTGAAATTATATTCCATTTACATTTTGCTTATCATATAATTGCATTGTTGCTTGCTCATATTTGCATGACTGCTTGATCATATAGATTTTTGGGAATTTCATGAGGATGGCAAGTGATGAAACCTAGTTAGGTCTTAGCTCACATGCATTGCACTCATACTAGGGCTTTGATGCCTAGAAAATCACCAACCTTGGGCCCATCTCCATGCATTGTCCTATTTGTATTTCATCCATCTCTTCTTCTTTTCTTTTCTTCTCCTATATTCCTTGACCTTGAAAGTATAAAATGATCATCAAATTTCTCTCCAAGTCAAAGGATATAGTTCTTCTTCTCTTGTATGCCCTTTGTCCTTAAAATTTTTAATCATTTATTATCCTCCCCAACACAAAGGATATGTGTTCCTTCTGTTTTCACACCTATTGGAATTTTGAGTGTTAAGTGATTCTCATGAGATAGGGTAGATACTGCATGGATATCATTTATGGTATTCATACGACCATCGACTATCTCACGTGCACCTCTTAGCCCTCAATATTTCCACTAGGGATGCACATACACACTGTCTTTTGATTCTTGCTTTCTTCTATCTTCTTATAACACACACATACACACACTACTTTTTATTATACTTTGCTTCGCTCATACATCTTTTGCACACACCACACCCCTATTGGGTAGTACTCATTCTGGCAACATCAATCACATATTAACACCCCATACGGGATAAGCTTCATGGCCACTCATGAGGGGCAACTTCCATATCAATCATTTGCGATCATACATCCTAGCAGGTATCTCTTCATCTCTAGCCATCAGTGAGCACTATACCTATAGCGGGTATCTCTCCACACCTATGCATCTTTGTGAGCATAACACCCTTATAGGATAGCTTCATGGCTACATGTGAGGGGCAACCTCCATCTTGGTCATTTACAAGCACACATCCTTACAAGGGTCATGCTTTTATTTTTCTTTTTCTTTCATTTTGACCTTTTGGAGCTTTGCTTTCTTCTTCTTCTACCTTTCTTTCTTCTATCATCATTTGTTTCCTTCTTCCCTTCTCGTTTCTTTTCTTTCTTCTTTTCACCCGCTCACTCGTGCATTTCATTTTGCATTCATTTTAGATTGCATGTTAGATTACATTTCATTTAGTTAGATTCATTCATGCATTTCATTTAGTTAGGATCATCATGCATTGCATTCATCATGTTTGTGCTCATCATGCATCAATAAAAATACAAAAATTAAATAAATCATCACACACATTTAACACAATAAAATTAAAGCAACTTGCATTACTTGAAAGCATTTAGTGTGTCCCAACCAGTTGGTGTGCCACAGTAGAGATCTTGGCACACTCGACCATCCCCAAGGGTGCATACCATTATCAAAATTGGTATGTCATCCCAATCCCAATCCTAGCTATGTGAACTTGTCCCCTCTACTCCACCTATTGGAGGTGGTAGAGGAGACAATTTCACAGATCATGACCACAACTGCGAATGACTTTGTGATCGTATAAATGGTGATAGAGGAACCCTTTGATATAGTAGGATGACATGGAAGTATACCATCTAGTAGTAGGCTTCCCTCTGCACTGTCATTTCCTATGACTCTCTCATCCTCTAAAGTTTTACCAATAGTAGGTGGTCTCCCTTGCTTTGTTGGCTACCTACAACAACAACCATCCCTTCCACTTGGGCCCATTTTCACTCTCACTCCAATTGGCCAATCTCCCCTTTGAGGCACTCTACCTTAGCCCTCATCATGTCCAACTCCACTTGGTTCTATTCTAACACTATGTGGATGGTATCCATCTTCACCTGCATAGTTTCCACCGTGTCTCATAACACCTTTGTCTCCCTTGGACCTCTAGCCTCTTTGGGTCCTACCTGTGTCATTGTGGGGGAAAACTCCTATAGTTCCCCCTCCCTCTAAGATGGAGATGGTGATTATCCTCGTTGTGGCTATTATTATATCCTCCCAAACCTATGCTCAAACCAATCTTGGTGGGATTATACCCCTTTATTGTCACTTTTTGGTGCATCAAGTGGCCTCTCAAAGCACTAGTTGCACTCATCGACTCATTACCAAACATCTCTACACTAGCATTGATGGGGAGATCCTTGGGGGTGCAATGCTTCCATACCATCTCCTATATCTAAAGGTCGTGTTGACATCATCCACCTCTAGATCCACATAGAGTGGGTCATCCAGGTCCTCCTCTACCCATTTTCCCACATCAAGAATATTTTTGAATCTTGGTGGATCCCTCCTCACCCTCCTAAATTGGTAGTTCCTAAGGTTTGGTATCTCATGTAGAATACTGAATTGGCATTATACTCAATCAAATCAATATAGATCTCACTCGCCCTTCTTAGTGATGACCCACCAAATCCTCCTCACCCGAGCTAGCTCCTTTATGTCCTCCATCCAACCAGGGTGTAGATGTCATATTTACCATATAATTTGGTGCTCTTGTAGCTCATCTATCACCCATATCCCTAGTGGTAAGACACTAGCGTATACCTTGTACCCATGCTCATAGCGTTGGTTCCACCTATATGTTTTTGGTTGCTCCGCATTAGGCAATGATATTGGTAGTGCATTCGGTCTTCAAACCACTATGTGATCCCAACACCACACCTGGAGCAATGTCATATAGATCAACCCAAATCAATCCTATCTACCACTTATACACAATATCATGTAGCATCCTATACAAGCAAGCTAGGATATATGGTCCCCATGTAAATATAACCCCCTAATCTTGCATGTATACCACTACTCCCACCAGTACCCATGGTAGGTGTCACTTACTTATGTGGCACACCAACATCCCCACCACCACCCCACATAGTACAGATATTGATGTCCCAACTCCATATCAATGTGGCGTCTCATTGATATGGAATCCACTCTGATGGATCACATGTGTTGGGTCCCTTGATATCATCTTTGATGCCACCATCAACACTTGTACCATGCAAATAGTTTTCCCTTGATGGGGATTCTCAAGATATGCCACACATCCTCTAGTGTGATGGTCATCTCCCCCATCAATAATTGAAATGTGGATGATTCTAGATACCACCTATTTTCTAGAGCCATCAGTAGTGCCCTATCAACCTCAACATAGGGTATATGTGTCAGATGTAGAAGCTTCACGTTCTCTAGTGTCTCCCTCTCTACCATTGTGAGCTTTCTCATAGCATCCTTGAGTGTCTTCGACTACCACTCTCTGCTCTTAAGTACATCTAGTTGCATAATCAACATAATAACATTCACACAATTCATTAGATTAATTTTATTCAAAATAAAATAGTGCATTTTTTACAAAATTTGCCAAATTCACGCTCTGATATGATCGAGTCAAATTTGGAAAGGGTACTTGACCAAATTCACATTTCACGATCAAATTTGTGCTCCACGATGAATTTTGCACAAAATTGCTTAAAATTATCAAAATTTTGCTAAAATTTTTTATGTTTGCAAATGAAACAACTAATTCTAGCAAGTGGGTTTCGATCCATACCTTTGCCCAATCAAAAAAAGTACTAGCATCATCTCTCACCATGGCAACACGATGAGTTGGAATTACCATTCTTCCTTTTCTTCCTCAAGACTCTTTTATCCTCCTTGCATAATGAAAATGAACTCCTTTTCCCTCATTTTTTTCTCTTTTCTTCCCTCCTTTTCCCTCTTTTTATTCTCTCTTCTTTTTCTTTTTACCTCCCTTTCTTTTCTCCTCCTTATTACTTTTGTCCTTTTCTCTTTCTTTCCTTCACTTTTCTTTACTTTTCTTATTTTTGCTTCCTTTTTGTGCCTTTTTCGAGTTTTTTTAGGAATCTCACATTCCTTCAAAAACTCGAGGGGGCATCCTAGTCTTAGAGGTATTAATGGCAATAATGCCTTGATTTGCACAATTATGGTGTTCAGGATAACACCCCTTTTTGCACTGCCCCTCTGTCTAAACTCGACCACCATGTTTTGTGTGTATTCATCGTTTTTTCCCATAAGAGTCTACATCTTTCTTTGATGCATTTACTTGGCCATAAATGCATCAAAGAGGGGCTAAAATGTAAACATGGAAAATTGACCCATCAAAATGAGTCAATATTTCCTTAGATCCTTAGGAAGCCACCCAAACTTGCTAAGTGCAAAATTGGGATCTGTTTCCCCTCTTCCTTTGTCCTTTTTGACTAGCTTTACCAAATTTGTGCTCGATCCATATGGGGCATGAATTTGGCTTGCCAAATTTATACCCTATAATTACTAGGTATGAATTTGGCATTCTAGGGTTTTTTCTCTCAAAAGTCCCACCTCTCATCAGTCTGTTTTGGTGTCAGCCCTTGCCCATGGTGAACTTTTGTTTTCTTACCCTATTAGCCCTCCAAACCTCTTATAAATAGAGGATTGGACTCCCTATTTTATCCTGGTAAATATTTTGGAGAATCTTAGATATTAACTCACTCATTGTTCACTAACAAGTGCTCTTCTGCTCTGATTTGTTGGTTTTGTTGTTTTGTTGCTTTGGTGTTAGCTACCCTTGGGGACAAGTGGAGGAGTCTTGGTGGCTGGATAATTCCACTATTCTAGAGTTATTCCTTCATATTATCATTTTTCCTTGCTTTATCTATCATCTAAATAGGTTCTTTACTTGTATTATTAGTTGTTAGCTCTATTTTTTGCTATTTTGCATCGTATTTTTTTATGTTTTGGGACCCAAAAAGTGCATCTGAACCAAATTTATGTCCTGCCCATACAAGGTGCAAATTTGGAAAGCCATATTCATGCCCCCTAATTACAGGGCATGAATTTGATCAATTAGGATTTGGGGGTAAATTTTTGCTTTCCAAAACCCTAATTTATTCTCTATATTTTAGCTTTTTGTCATCTACATTCTATTTCATTTTATTTCATTGTTGCATGTCCATTCCATATTGATTTTGCTTGTTTCAAAGGTCAAATATTATTTTACTTTCGAATGGTCAGATAAAAAGACCAAGGGGGCTTGACTGTTGCACCTCCAAGCTCAATCATATAGCAGCATAAGCAGGCCCCCAAACATTGATCAAATTTTCTAGTATTTTGTAAGTTGTTTCATAGGTTGAAGTTGTTTGGATATTTTGGATGTAAGTTAAAGCTAGGATCAACCATAAAATCAGGTAAGTTCCCTAGTAGTTCTTTAGGTTGTTTTTTGTGTGTATTTGTTCCTTTTTGTTTTATATTTTGATCATAGAAGAAAAATAAAATATTTGACTTTTATTTCTAAGCATTTGAAAAAATGAAAGCATATAGTTTGTATTCTAGGGTTAAATTTTTTTGTGCATTCTCTAAAATCCTTGCTCAAAATAAAAATATCTATTTTATTGCAAGTTAGGGTTTACTCATCATTGGAAATCAAAAAACATCCTAGGGTTAGCTTCTTATCTTATTACATCTTTATTTGCCTTGCATTGTTCTTTCATTTCCATAACTTAGATTTTAGGAAGGCCAAATATAGGTATTTGCTCAATATATACATCAAAATATTTTCATCCCAGACTTGGAGCAAGTCTTTAAACCATTCTTGGTGAACCCCTCGATCCCAAGCCATCGAGTGTAAATAATATAACATACCCCCGCAATCACTTCAGCTCCCAGTGAATCCAGCCAAGAATCGTACGCGACAGGGTAGTTTTCTCCTTCTACACCAACATAGCAATTTCTTGTGCTTGTGATGCTTGAGCATTCAAGATCCTCTATTTATTCCTTGGTCAAGTGCAAATATTTTACCTCCTATTTGTTTTTATTTCATGAAGTACTCGAGAAAGAGTGTTTTTTGCTTTAGGTGTATCATTTTCACTTATGCATGGAACTTGTGGTGTGGTTATGCATCTTCTTCCAAACTTGGTTGATCAATAATGACCTAAGGGATGTTTTTTTGTCTTGTATAAATAGCATTGAAGCTAATGATCTCAAATTTATCAACACGGGCTCATCATTCTCCTCAACATAGATTCACATGGGTTGGTTGCTTTCTTGGTTGTTCCTATATTTCATTAGATACACATTGGTTCATTTTGACCAAACCTAGTTTCTTTCACCTTGTGGTTTCTTATGAATGTTCTAAAATGGATATGGTAATCCTTGTTATATCTCAAGAATAGTTCCAATATTGGATTGCTTATCTTGCAATATTTGAGAAAATTTAATGGCTTCTTAGTGTCTTTAGATGATTCTGCAAGGGAAACTGATGGTCTCATTTCTTCTCAGCTATGTAGCACTTTGGTGCTTCTCTTTTTGCTTTTTTAATGCCTAGTGTTGCTAATGCTTAGATGTTACCTTCAATCTTGTATTTGTAGATTTATATGGCATAAATTTTTGCTTTAAGTTATTCTTTTTTAGGATTTCTTATCCTAAGATTGCTTCTTTTGCTATGGTCTATCTTGAGACTCTTCTTAGTAGGAATTATTTTTTTAACTAAACCTTTATGCAACTTGCTTCGTGAAGAAGATAACTACCTCTTCTTTAGAGGATAATCTAATAAATCTTTTGCCATGGTTGTTTACCCTTGAAAACTTCTTTTCAAAGTAGAATGCTTCCTATGATTCTCTGGATTTAAGGGAGAGGATGATTAGGAGAGATGGATATTCCTTTTACCTACTCTAACACCACATGTTAGAACTCAATGTTTTGATGCTTTGCATTATCAAATGGTAGATATTTAAATACATAGAATACCTATTTTAGGCATAAAAAACCTCTAACTAAACTTACAACTACCACTATCCTATAGTGCATGCATAGTCCTTATGATGGGTGGTTATATCACATGCCATTTCACATGGACTATGATGTAATAACTCTTGATACAAAAATCATAAAAGGATGAAAGAAAAAAATAAGAGATAAAAATTATAGGATACCTGTAGACACCATAAAAAATCATTATACTATTTATGGATAGAAATCACGACACTCTAATGTAATGGATGGAGTGGTTGGGGGTATTTATACCAATATCTAATCCCAAAAATACATCAATAAGTTTAACTTGAGATGATGTAACAAGAGGGTTCTAAGGTTAATTACAAGTTATAAGATGGTTTTGATAGTGACAAGGTTAATTGTGACCTAGAGGGCTTACATAATAAAATATTACAATAAATTAAATACAATGTTCAATGATTTCCTTTAGGTCTATCCAAGATTACATCATACAATGTCATCCTTGTCAATTAATCAAATTTCACTTTCAACATATCTTAGGACTCTTGGTAGACAAAAAGCTTGGTGCAATACATATCCATGCTATTAGAGGTTCACAACTAATTGTTAGACAAGTAAAAGGCAATTACCAAGTCAAAAGTGAGCATATTAAAAAATAACATGATATTTTATATGATATCTACCAATCCTTTCAGGTCTTTTTTATAGAATATGTGCTCCATATAGAATATATGCCTCATTTAACCCTCATCACAAACTTGATGATATTAAGATTTTACCATCAATGTCATTCATGGGTCTATAACTCATATCTCCTAATTTGAAGGAGATATAATTTGTATGTTAATATCAATTCCATTGAGTCCCATAAGTCTTCTCTATGGTACAAAGCCATCATTCAATACCTTGAGTCTCAAACCTACACTAAAGGAAAAAATACCAAAAAATAACTTGCATATGCAAGAAAGTTGTTAAGCATACCATCTTAGGAGATATCAATACTATACAAATCATGATGGTAAGTTTCTTAGATACCTAATTGAAGATAAAGTACCTACTAATTTGCAAGAATCCCATTTTGGAACTTAGGGGGAGATTTTAGTTGTCATTTCACTTCTTGTAAGCTTCTTAGGATGGGGTATTATTGACCTACTATGGAAATTAATTCCCATAACTTTGTTCCTACATGTGATCCATGCCAACAAAATGCATATCTAGTTTATTATATAGCACATAATTTAATCCTATAGATGCAACTTAGCCTTTTTCTCTATTGGGACTTAACCTTGTAGGAAAAATTATACCATTACCATCTAATGGTCACAAATTCATCATTATCATCATCGAGTACCTCACTGAATGAGTTGACGCCATACCTCTAGTTTTAACTATAATAAATACTCTTTTGAGATTCATCCATCATCACATTATACGTAGTTTGGTATTCCTTCTACTATCATTATGAATAATGACATATGTTTCAAAAATAGACATGTCAAATTTTTATTTGAGAAGTATCATATTCAACATAGATTCTCTTAACACAAAACTCTACTACCACAATGATCTAAGTAGGGTTTGAAATTGCTCTCTATATATCCATCACTACATGTGAGGGTCCTTCTAGGCCACTCCCTTTAACCCTTCTTCCAAGCGGTCCTTTGTAGACATAATGAGAGAGATATAAGAAGCCAAGGATGAATCTTTGAGAAGTGAAGCTTTAAAATCCATCTTCTCTATTTATGCCATAAAATAACCAATAGAAAAAGGTTTTTAGTCCAGAGTTAATGGTTGTCTTCCCCAGGTTGACTACTATCCCAAGCTTGTTATTGAACAAAGTCTAGTGGCTGAAAATATTTTGCACAAGAGTAACCATGATCTAGTCTACAAATTTATTGGCATAAGATCATTTATAGGGTTTATGGCCTCCTAGGTTTGAAATAATTGGAAGCCTTTAAGGGATATTTCTATATTCCTTATCAGTTTTGGATACTATATAGTGATTTTTTCTTCAAGAGAAAACAAGGACAAAGCTTTTGAATGGGGAAGAGAAGCTATGGAGCAACAAGTCTTTTTGTGCAGCCTTGGAAGCTAGGATATGATCCACCAATGGAACCCATTGTAGTGATTTTTTGGGTTATTGATTATATGCTCTACTAATTGAATATTGGTGTGAACCAATTTTTAAGAGATTGGGTAATTTCTTAGGATGCTAGCTAGGAGTATCCTGATGTGGATCAATTGAAGTTGAGAACTTGCATTAACATGATGTGCTTAAATAGGTAGAATTTACAATCATATGTCTTTCCAAATTGTAACAGGATTTCATATTTGGAAGATATGCTCATCAAATTGCTTATTTAAGGGATTTCCTACCAACAACCCGCTAACAATATTCATTCTAGAAGATTTTCTAACTATGTCCTATCTAGAATATTTACTAAGTCCAACATGAGCCACAAAAGCTCACTTTTTACAAAAGACATAAAAATTATTTTGAGTAAAAATAAGACTAAGTCCTCCTCTAATGTTTCTAAAGTTATTACTTATCATGCCTCCCAATAATAGAATCATTGGACTCAAATGCTTTTAACAAAGAAGGAAATTAATAAGATATTTGATGAGTAGATATCCAATGAGCCTGATGTGGAAGATGACCTCAATGGGCTGCAAGGTATGAAGTAGAAGATCCTTATCGATTTTGTCAAATTTTTGTATCAAAAACTTGGTCAACGTCAAGAGAAAATTGAACAGTACCACATCGATAGGATGATTGATGGTAGAAGTTAACTCTAAAGTTGAATCATGATATGGTTTGAGAAGATCCACATTGGTTACATCATGAATGCCAAGATGAGTTGAAATATCAATGTGAAAGGGGTATTCTCAGAAACCTATAGGATGATGGTATAAGGTCCATAGCGATGCAGTTTAATCTTACTATGTGTCTTTTTTTTTTCTTTTTTTTAAGTGAAAATCCTCTTGCGAGGCTGCCTTGGTCTAAGAGACCATGAATAGGGGGTTCTACACCGTCAAAGTCACCCGGGGTCGCACCCAGCCCTGCTCGTACTAACATTATCAATTGGATTTTGGGTACCCAATTCAGCTTTTTGGTAGGGTGGAGATTTGAACCTGGGACCTCCCTTGGAGGATTGCCCTCTCCTCTCCAACTCACCTACAACACATGGGTATCTTACTATGTGCCTTCTATGAAAACATCATTTATCCAAATAGATCCAAACTTGGTCTCCAACCTAAAAATGATGAGGAATACGATGTTTATCCATTGCTCGCTTTTGCTATTGTTGACTTTTTTGTAAGATAGGAACCACTTTTGATTGAAGACTTTGCAAATGTTGAATGAATGAGTTAGCCTTATCTTGCTCTTTTTTAATGTGCATGGTAGTTGAATAAGGAAACATAAAATGAACTCATATGGATCCAAGGGTTGAAATCCAAGACAAACTTTAAAAGGAGAGTGTCCTGTGGAGGTGTGGGTTGCTCTATTCTAGGCATGCTCTATTATGAGTGAGGCTCAAATCCCACTTAGCTAGAGAAGTATGGTGGTAGATCCACAAACTTTGTATAAGTGTGTGATTAACTACTTTAGTCTACCTATCTAACTGAGAGTGGAAAGCAGTGGAGAAATTAAGAGAGACTCCTAAACTTTTCATAAAGAGTGCCAAAAGTGACCCACAAAATGTAAGTCTCTATTAGATACAATGTAGTTGGGAAGACTAAAGGAGCGTCATACTATGTCAATTAAGACTTGAGCTAAGTCAAGTGCAAAAATAGTCTTATGATAAGGAATGAACTTAGCCATCTTGTTGAATCTATCCACAACTACAAACAAAATTATGTTATTGAACTATCACCAGGAAACCACTCAACAAGTCCATGGAAATGCTTTCCTAAGCATAAGAAGGAATGGGCAATGGAACACTGAGGCCCTATTTCATATTAGTTTTATTTGACCAGCAATAAACTACACATTGCCTCAAGAATCACATAACGTCACATTGCATATGATGCCAATAGAAAAACCACTACAAATGATGAACAGTCTTATGTTTCCCAAAATGTGCACCATAGAGTGTAGAATGTGCCTCTTTCATAAGATACAACCACTGCTCTTGAGGTACATAAATTTTATCTAACCTTTATATTGAAATATTGAAAAGGACCTAGATTGGAAGTGGAAGGATGCAAAAGGTGTTTGTAAACTCTCCCAAAAATTGGATGAAGAGTATATTGTGTTGGCCAAGTGTGGAAACCAATGTGGGAAGTAGTCACAATTGTCAAGGCTTGAGTTGATGGAGGACAACTCAAATAATCTGTAATTATGTTGCTTTGTCCTTTATTGCACTTGATCACCAAGTGAAACTACTACAAGTAAGAAGCCCACTTCATGTGATGAGCTTCTCCAATTTTATTTTGATATTGAAGAAACTTAAGGGGCATGTGATCAGTGTGTACAATATTTTCTTTACCCAAAATATAATGTCTTCAATACTTAATAACTTGCACCAGAGCATACAAATATTTATCATAAGTGGAATAGTTCTTCCTGGCAGCTAAAAATATCTCAAAATGGTAGGTCATTGGATGACCATTTTGCTTCAATACGACTCCAAGGGCAAATTGTGAAGAATCTATCTCTATCTCAAAATATTGGGTAATATTTGGAAGGACTAGGATAGGTGTTGTACACAATTTATGTTTCAAGGTATCAAAGGCATGAGCATGATCCTTTATCCATTGAAACACAACTTTGGCTTTGGTTAAATGATGCAAGGGAGTTGCAATAGTGGAATATATTGCAATGAACTTGTGATAGAAATTTGCAAGTCCAAGAAAACTCCTTAACTCTATGATGGTGGAAGGAGTAGGCCAATTGAGGAGGACTTCAACTTTGGAAGGTCCACTTGTATACCTTTATCATTTACTACAAATCCAAGATAGGAAATGGAATATTGAGCAAAATAACATTTAGGAAGGTTGGCATACAATTGGTTCTTTTGAAGAGTTTTAAGAACCTATTCTAGATGCTCTAGATGAATCTTCCAAGTAGGATAATATACAAGGATATCATCCAAGTAAATGATCACAAACTTGTCCAAACTATCTCTGAATACTTTTTTAATCAACCTCATGAATTTTTTAGGAACATTTGTAAGACCAAAAGGTATAACAAGCCACTCAAAAAGCCCCATATTGGTCTTACATGTTGTTTTCCATGTGTCTTTATCCTAAATTCTGACTTAGTGATATCCAATTTTAAGATCAATCTTGAAAAAGAATTTACCTCCTTGAATTTGATCAAAAAGATCATCTATTCTTGAAAGTGGATAGCTATTCTTGATTGTGATCTTATTCAATGCCTTAAAATCAATACATAGCCTCCAAGTACCATCCTTCTTTAGCACAAGCAAAATTGGTGATGCATAAGGAGTACTTGGTTTAGTGAATATTTTGGACAACTCTTGAATTTACCTTTTAATTTCTTCCATCTGAATTATTGATTGATATATTGGTGCATTTGGAAGGGGTGAAATAGGTACAATTTCTATACTGTGATTGATGTGGTGATCAAAAGGAAGTATTTTAGACTCCTCAAACACATTGGACTATGATTGCAATATTTTATCAGGTAAAGTATACCTTTTATGCTAAGGAATCGATGTTGTGTCCCTTATTTGGTTGGCATTATGAAAATGAGTGTCAATTCCTTTGCTTGATTTACTACTTTGTGTGCTTGTCTAAAACTTAGTACCAAATTAGTTGGGTGTTGAGTATATTTTTTCAATGAGTTTTACACAAGTTTTTATGAGGGGTCCTGATCCCCTCATACTAAGTGGGGTTTGAACCTTGGACCTCTCAAAGATAGGCCAAAGACCTTACCACTATAGTAATTTTATAGCTAAAAAGTTGATTTTACATTGGTTTTTATGAGGGGTCTCACTCCCCTCATATCGGGGTTTGCACTTGGGTCTCATAGATGAAAATCCAAGGACTTACCACTATGGTATCCCTCACAGGTCATGTGCCAAGTACATTTGATTACATATTCCTTTTATGTAATTGCAAAGTGTAATTATTTTTAAAAGCATCATAGGTATCCCTCCTATTATATTGATAGGGCTTAACAAGCAACAATCCACAACAACCCATAGGAGTAACATCACACACAACTTTATCCATAAATTTAGGACCAAAGGCAAATGATATCATGTAGGTGTGTGTGATGTTGTAATTGATCCCACTATGTTCCTATTTAAGAGAATAAGAACAAGGATGAGGGCTAGTAGGCAACTTCAATTTTTGACAATGGACATCACAACTAGATTTTTATGTGAGCCATTGTAGATTATACAATCAATGCAATAATCATGAGTTAGGAGAGCCCTTATGATAAATAATTTATCATGGTCACCTAGAGAAGAGTTGTGATTCATGAGGGTAACATTATTCAATTTACCCTTTAGTTCATTATATGTTCTTTCCTTGTAGTCTTATTGGGACCATCTATTGGGTCCTCATTTGGAGATTTTACAACCAATGATTTTTCTTCATCTCTTTCAGCTTGTAAAATTGAAACCAAAGATGTCATTTCTTATTACAAAAAGTACAAACATTTTTGAAATTAGAAGAGGAAATATTTTTGGATGAAGAAGAAGAAGAGGAAGTAGATGAAGAGGGAGAACGAGAAGAAAAAGAAGAAAAATAAGGCTTTTTCACCTTTTATTATTGTTGATGTGTCACCTTGGGAGTTCCTCCACAAAATAAAGATTGAGACCCTCTCAATTGAGCAACTAGCTTCTCCTTCGCAAGTTGTGATTTATTGAACATTGTATCCAAGGTGGTGATGGGCGTATATTTCAACTCCCTAAATATTGATTCATGTAAACCACTCTTGAATTTGATAATGAGTCCATTAGCTAAATCCTCCATGCTAGTTAAGATTCTCAACTTATTAAACTAAAAAATGTAGTCTTGAACACTCATGTTGTATCCTTGCTTTAAGTGAAGCCATTTTTAGATGAGGTCTTTGCCATAATTTAAAGGATAAGAGATATCCTTAAATGCTTTTACTAAATCATCCCAATTTTTGATGGGATTTTGATTGCATTGGCGATTAATTATCAAAACCTTGGCTACACTAGAAAGTTTCAATTTGGCAAATGGAACTCTTTCATCTTCAAGGATTTGGTTGTAAGCAAACCAAGTATCCATGTCAAGGATCCAATTGTTTAATACCTCAAGATCATGTGGACCATCATAAATCTTGACCTTGCATTTTGTTCTTGCATGAAGGTCGTTGATCTTGACTTCACTAAGACCACTTAGGAGTGCTATATTAGTAACTTTATCGGCCAATATCCTAACTATAGTAGCTAAAGTGGCCATTTACTCCATTAGATCAAAAGCCATTTGTGATTGGGTGTAAGCCAATAAAACTATTACAAAAATTTCTAATTGGTCCCGAAAAGGGTTACAAAATTTTGTGTTTTTGTCCAAGTAATTGCAAAAACAAAAAATATATATTTTATGCAATTTTACAAATGCTCGAAAGATAAAATTAAAAGCACAAATTATTCAATCAATTAAGAAAAAGGTAATTAATTAAATTAAAAAATAGTAATTTACCCCCTTTATAGGCATCAAATTATAATTTGGATAAAAATTTGGTGAAGCGCATCCAAGTAATTGTGGTCAATCAACTGGTGGTCAATCATGTTAGTGAAACATGCATTTGGAAATCAATAAGACCCCAGGTGGTGCGTAGGCATAAGCAACAAAAATTAGCTTGAGATGCGTTAACTGCCAGCCATGCATGAACCAACGTGCACTGGCTATTTTCTTAGATAGAAGACATCACTTTTAAAAGGCTAAAATACCTTTCTCCCCATGAATGTGGGATAAAGGTAAATGAAACTAGTGCCAAAATCCCTTAATTTATATAAGTTTCAATATGAAACTGGTGTATATCACTTGGCATGTCTACACATGTTAGATTTAACTAAAATAATTATTTCCATGTGGAAGGGTTGTATTCATTGAGACTTTTGTGCATTTGATTGGTTGGTCAAGGTTGAGATTATTCAACCAAGCACCAATCAATTTTCAATTCAAAAAATAAGGTATTGGGACCAAGAGAAATTTTGTGACCTATGATTAGGATCATGAGCTTTGATGTTTTGTTGATTCTTCATCAAAAAAAGGGGAGGAGAGGCCCCCTTCGATACGATTGGCCCTGCATCACTATAGAGAGGCCTTTTATGTGGTTTGCCCTACATTGGACCCTATGTAGCTACAGAGAGGTGGGTTGGTCCAATCGAACAACTTTGACCAAGATAGGTAAGCTGACAATCTCCTATCATCAGCTAATGTCAGTTTAGTAATAGTCGATGACCTCCTATCATCAAGGATCATTGGCTATGATGCCTAAAACTTTGAGCTCAGGCCACCAAAAGTCAATTAATTTTATCACCTTTTTGGGCAACACAAAGTCGTAGAAACACGATAAATCAAACTGATTTTTTTTTAATAAAGCAACAAGCTTTAATTTTTTTAAATAATAAAAGAACAAGCTGTAAAATAAAGTGATGGGCCTAATAACAAAAAAAGAACAAATCACCCTAAGATAAAAATGACTAGTAAGAAGTAGCAAGAAGAGCCAATCGACACATGACCAATAATTTGATTTTGATTTGCAAGAGAACGAACTAGTACTAGCCAAATTTTCAATTGAATTCATTCTTCCACTTAGGAAATTGGCCTTCAATCTGCAATTTCTAAAAGATAATCATAAATATTATCGCCTTCCAATAGATTTGACCAAAAGATAATGTGGGGTGCATGTTTCCTTTACTGTTAAAGAAATCGTTGGAAAATTGCACACGAGTTTTGTCATTGAAGAACCTTTCTTCTACGAATGGTTCTTAAGTGGTAAAGGGTTCTCTAGATATATGGTCTAACCCTTATTAGAACTTTCTTTCCTAAGTCCAGTTTAATGGAACTTAGACTCACTGGTGTAGACAACTATCTACAACATTGAGCTTTAGATATGTTTAATGCATAAAAAGCAAATGCACAAATAGGATCATGAATACATGAGTACCAATATTGGTCGGAAGTCACCCAAGACCAATACAAGTAGCAAAATATTGGAAAAATACCCAAAACCTCTACATACCATGCTTTTATACCACTAATATGGATCAATTGAAACTAATAACTTATATTAATATGTTGTGCTTAAATAGGCACACTTTACAACCTCATATCTTTCCAAATTGTAACAGGATTCTATATTTGGAGGATATGCTTATCAACTTGTTTATTTAAGGGATTGCCTACTAATAACCTACTAACAATATTCATACTATAATATTTTCCAACTATCTCCTATCTTGAATATTTACTAAGTTCAACATGAGCCACTAAATCTCACATTTTACAAAAGATAATTTTTTTTAAGCAAAAATAATACTAAGTCCTAGTCTAATGTTTCTAAAGTTATTCCTCATCGTAGCCAAATATACGATGATGGGAGCTTCAACCATTTATGCTCGAATATATGTTGAGATGGATCTTAATCACCCATTACCAAATAAAATAGAAATATATATGGGGGATTTAACTTGGATCTAACAAGTAGACTATGAAGTGATCTCCTTTTGATGTAGGATTTATCATAAGCATGGCATCTTGCCCATTTTTACCTTGAGACTATCCAAAAGGAGCCCATCCCATCAGATTCTAATGGTAATGATATCAATATGCCTGAGAAGAAGGCAAAATCTCAACCCACAACCTCAAGCCTAAATACACTAGAATAAGGTTTTGAAGAACCTAAGAGAAATAAGAAATAAAATAAGAAGAAAGTACGATCAAACCAAATGGAAGAGAGAAACCTAAATAGGTACGAATTTCTTAACACCCTAATAAATATGGAGAATGAGATACTTGTAATGGGGGAACCCCAAGGGGAAAATCTACCCTACAAAAATGTAGTAGTCTAGAAGAGGATAATTCAACCAACGTTGGAAACCAATATCCAACCAACCTCAAACCATATTGCCATAATAGCTCCAAAGAACCTCAACCTTGCTACGGTCTTTATTGACAGGGATGACTCAATGAAAGACAAAGATAAAAGTAGAAGTAAGACTACTCTTGGAATTCAACAAGTGGGGAAAATATTAAAAAACACCCAAGCCAAGATTGTGGGAAGAAAATAAAACTAGGAGCAGTTGGTAATGGAGGGTGACCAACTAGTAAACTAGAGGAGCATAAAGCAAATTGATGCTTAGTAGGTTTCGGGTTCACAATGATTGTACAATCATGGAATGTTAGAGGCTTAAATAACATGTCTCATTAAATTATTGTTCAAAATTTAATTGAAAGTCATCATTCAGATCTCATTATCCTTCAAAAGATAAAATTTTCAATACAAGTGATGGATAGAATAGCCAAGAAAATATGGAGATAAACAGAGCATATTGTCATTGCGTCCTAGGGTGCTTTAGGGGTATAGTGACTTTGTAGAACCCTCTAAACTGGATAACAATTGATCATGTTGTAAGAATGGGGTTCTAACATCAGTATTCAAGAGTAAGAGTTCAAAATAACTTTTGTTAATTTTAAATTTCTATGATTCAAAAAAATTGGGGGAGCAACGCCTCTAATGGGTAATTTTACAAACAAGTAGGATATGAAAGGAAGAGGTGAATTGGATAGTGGATGGTGACTTCAATGTTAAGATTTTAGCTATGGATTAGGAAGGGGTAATCCCATATGTGGATCAAGGGGACATAATTATTAACCCTAAAGTAAAACAACTTAATTTTATTGATGTCTAGTATGCAGGGTCTTCTCATACTTAGACAAAAAACAAGCAAGGTTGGCAAATAAGAAGGTAAAGCTGGATAGATTCTCAGTGTCCAAAGAGTTTTTTTTATGATGGTCACTTAGGCTAGAAATCCCCAATCATATGAAATCATACTACTTTCCAATTCTCTTGGAATGGGATATGGGCCATAAATATTTCTCTAGACCATTTTGGTTTGAGAATTTTTAGTTGGAAAAGGAGGAGATTAGGGATAAAATCCTAGTTTGGTGGGAGGATGGGTGCCCTACCCATGGTACAAGTTTGTTTATAGTCCTTAAACAACTCCAACATGTCAAATTCCAATTCAAAATCTATAAAAGAAACAATAAACCAGAATTTCAACTTTAGAGGATTCTACCGATTGCTAGGATGGAGGAGCTGGCCACACTCTTTTAGACTAAAATAAGCACAAATGAGATGAGATGGTCAAAAAAGAGTCAAAGAGTATAAAAACAATAGGAGATCTATTGGAAACAAATATCTAAAAATTCTTGGTTGTTAAAGGGGGACAAAAACACTAAGTTCTTCCACTGCTCGACCTTGACAAGAAGATACTTCAACACACTGCACAACCTAAAATACCTTCATGGTAATATGATGGAAATTATCCTAGGTATGCAAAAAGATGCAAATATTTATTTTGGAAATATTTCCTCTGCTTTTGACCATCCTAATCTTGCAACACAATAAGAGATACGTGATTATATACCACAAATTATAAAAGTTGAACAAGCCAAACCCTATTTAGAACTATGGATTTAGAGGAGGTGAGAGACATAGTTTTCAACATAAGAACCAAAAAGTCCCTAGGCCTTGATGGGTTCCCAATTGATTTTTTCTAGGCTTTTTGGGATGACATAGGGGAGGATGTAACAAGGGTAGTGGAGGAATCTTGTGTAAATAAAAGCATGTTATGGGCTATGAACCACACTTTCCTTGCTTTGATTCCTAAAGTGGGAGAGGCTTCCAACCTTGGAGACTTTTGTCCGATTGCACTTTGTAATGTAGCCTACAAGATCATTACCAAACTAATGTCTATAAGGCTCAAGAAGGTACTGGATAGTATTATATCTCTAGGGTAAGGAGCATTTGTGGAGGGTTGAAAATTTATGGATGGAGTACTCTTGCCATAAAAATTAGTTCACACATTGCATCAAAAAGGTCGAAGAGGTATGCTTATCAAACTAGACATGTATAAGGCCTATGATAGAGTCCCTTGGTAGTTTCTAGATTGAATGTTAGAGAAGTTTGGTTTTTCTCAAGGTTGGAGAGAGTGGATTATGAGTTGTGTCTCTTCGACCTTTTCCCAATCCTCATCAATGATATTATCTCAACTTCCATTCAAAACTCTAAAGGAATGTAACAAGGAGATATGATATCCCTATACCTCTTTATTATTCTTGTTGAAGGATTGGGCATAATTTTTTGAAGGAACGAGCAACAAGGAGTTATATCAAGAGTGCTAGAGTGAGCAATGAATCTAGCCCATTTACAATTTGAGGATGACACAGGGTTTCTTGGGGTGACCATTGTCAGGGAGGCAAGAGCACTCAAAGTTACCTTAAGTACATATATGGAAACCATAGGATAAGAAGTGAATGCAACCAAGTCCAAGGTAGCATTCTTTAATACTAAAAGAGGGATCCAAGATCATATTCTAAACATCTTATGCTTCTCTTAGGGCTACCTTCCACTCAACTACCAGGGGTTTCCACTCCACTATAAGAAGTTGAAGGTGATGGAATAGAAAATATTAATGGATAAAATTGGAGCAAAGATAAATCATTTGATGCACCAATAACTTTATTCTGGAGGAAGAGTGACTCTTCTTCAATCAATGGTTCACGAAATTCCAATTTACAAGTTCTCTATCCTTGTTGGAATTTGAAAGGAGTTGGACTCACTCATGCAAAAAGTCCTTTGGTATGGCCCAAGGATGGGTAAGTGATGGGCTCTGGTAAGTTGGGACAAAATCTACCAACCTAAAATAAGTGAAGGATTAGAAATTCAAAAAGTAACATTGAATAACCAAGCTTTGTTAAGCAAGTTTTATTGGAGATGCATCTCCAATCAAAAAGTGTTGTTTAGCAAAGTCATTACTAGTAAGTATTTGGGTCATATTCCCCATGACGAAGCAAGTCACATCCCTATGGGTGGATAAGGTTTTGTTGTTTAGAAGGTGTTGAAATTAGGAGAGAGTGGTAAAACCAAAACTATTTTGGAAAGTGGGTAGAGAGGATAAAGCAATTTTTTGGACCAATTCTTGGGATCAATACCCCCCTTAATTTTAGAATTTCCATAGTTGCAACCCCTTTAATTAAGCCTTGAGACTAGAGGTTGGATCAAGATAGCATGCTATCTACGTATAAGGAAAATTGAGACCTTCTCTCTTATGCAACTAAAGTAGTGAGAGAGTGATCAGTCCCAATCTCTAAATCTGATGTCGCTATTAGAGAGGATATTAAAGCAACTCAACCTTACTAGAGAGGAGGAAAATGACAAGATAGGTTGGGGTAATGGGAATTTAGGCATCTATACAGTTTGAGAATTCTATAATGAATTACTCCCTCCCTTGTTGGTGCTATTGGATGTTCCATGGGATAGAGTATGGTTGGTTAAGGGCTGGCCAACAATTAATTGCTTTGGCTAGCAAGTTATGCATTACAACTTCCTCACCTATGATAACTTAAAGAAGAAATGTTTTCATGGCCTCTCTAAAAGTATCATGTGCAATACCCAAGAGGATATAATAGACCATTTTTTCTTCCAATGTGACTTTACCCTCGAGTTGTGGAGTTAATGAATTGATCTCTTTAATGCCCATATCAACTAGCAGTTAATACTTACTAATATATGGAAGGTTTGGAAATGAAGAAGGTTAAAAAATAAATCAATTCAATTGGGTTGGTCTCTAGGTTTGAGATTTATCTAGTGGCACATATGGCTAGAAAGAAATACCAAAATTTTTAGAGGAATACACTCTGATAGAGCTAGTTTGGCAAAAACTATTAAACAAGGTTATAGAAATAATAAAATATCATGTGGGGGAGCGTAAAAATCATGAGGGAGAGAATGTTTTCAAGAGGTGGCCTCATGGGTCCTGAAAACCCCCACCCCTAGGCTGAGAAAAAATCAACATGGATGGAGCAACCAAAGATAACCAAGGGGTAGTAGACATTGATTTCCTTGAAAAAGACTATAAAGGGAAGGTCTTTCATTGGGAATTGGAAGGCCTATGTGTAGCAACAAAAAATGAAGTAAATTCTTTGGCAATCAGATAAGGCTCTCTTAATTCTTATGAGAATTGAGTTTAAAAGATCATACTAAGGTCCGACTCACAAATGTTGGTGGGATCACTAGATGAAATTAGGAAATTCAGAACAAGTGTATGGCGGATCAAGAACATGGTGAATCAAATCAAATCCATTTGGCAATAGTTTGCGGATGCCATTCTAGTTCATGTAGGCAAAGGGAAGAATGTTGCAACTAAATTTTTGTCTAAAAGGTAAGTGAGCATCTTATTGGTTACTGTAGACACCAAAACAACACCAATCCGATTATGTGACAACAAGCGTTGATCGCATTGACACACACAACCCCTAGGGCAGCCCCCAGAGGTTAAACAGTGGTCCTAACCACTTCCAAAAGTAGTTTTAGAGGTCAGAGGTCAATTTGGCACCTTTTTGGCACCTTGCTCTCTACTCGTCCCACCCAGGGATGAATACAAACTGGCATTCGTCCCACCCAGGGACGAATAGCGACATTCGCCCTAGGGTGAGGCGAATAGCAAGTTTGATCGGCAAAAAGTCAAACCTCGGTAACTCCGCCAGTTAACTGAGGCTTCAGGCCATGCAATTGTGAGGAATAGCTTTTATTCAAGAAGAGAGACTTCAGTCATGAATGTATTTATTTTAGAAACCTCATGCAAGGAGATTTTAAATCAGGGAGTTAGCTTTTCTCTGAAAATAGGACAGTTAACTCAAGTGGCACCCTCGCATGCGCAATTCAAACAAGGAGACCCTAAGGTCTATAAATTGGTGAGTTTTCTCACCCAAAATATATACAGAGAAGGAGCATTTGAGCAACGAAGTGCTGCCAATTTACATACCTACTTGCGATTTGTGCTTTTACATCCTTAATCTCTCATTCGAAAGGGAGGTTATTGGGTGACTATTGGAAGCACGAATCCGGACCCAAAACCCAATTTTTGGCCACAAATATCCACAAAATTTGTCGACAACACCCCATAATCAGTTTTGGACCCATCCCAAGTGGATTGGTGCCAAAATAGTGTCCCAAACGGTGGGCGTCCTGCCCCCGGGCGCTCCCCAAACTATCACAGTCCTATTCGCCCCACCCCGGGATGATTAGAAATATGTGATAGATTTCTCTGGTTTTTATTTTGCATTTTATTCTAGATAGGTTAAATAGGTTACAGTTCAAATTTCATTTCATTCTGAGCAATTTTGACCAGGTTTTTGTCATTTCCCGCCTTCACTAACTTGCAGATGCCATCCTAAAAATCTGGGTCCTAGAGGCAAAATTGGAGAAATATGACCATCTGGGTCTTCCCAAAACACCCCCAATTAGCTAACCCCAACTTTTCAGGTCATTTGGAGCTTCCTAAGCAGGACATTGAAGAGGGTGCTTTCTGACAAATTATTGCAGGCTTATTCGTCCCACCCTGGAGCGAATACAAATATGTGAGGAATTTCTAGACTGTTCTTTTTGAAGTGGTCTTATGATAATATATTTATGCTTCTATCAAAATTTTAGGTCAATCCGAGGTCATTTGATAGTCATTTTAATATTTTCATGCATACACTAACAGTAGGCCTTGGGAAATACATGCTTTATTTTATCTGCAGGTGCTACTAATATTTTCTGTTTCTTTGAATGCAGGTTTCCGACATCAGAGGAGCAAGAAGGAGCAAAGAATCACATACACAAGTGGTGGTGACGTTTTGGTCCGCCCATCTTACATGTGGGCACGCGGAAGAAGGATTGTTATCCATGGATGTTGTGACGAGAAACATATTTGACGCTCCTATCCCCTAAAAAGGAAGGAGACGTATTGTAACACAATTTAAAAAGCATATCAATAAAGAGATTACCATATTTCATATTGCTTTTATCTTGTGTCAATTCGTATATGTTCTTTCTTGTTCCTTTCTTGTGGCATATTCCTTTTTGTTTCCGTATCCTCGTGCTTTCAGTGGCGATCACGGTGGGACCTCTGTCCCTTGATTTTTAAGATTAAATTTCTGATTTGATTAAAGTTGCTTGTTCTTTTGCTTACAGGTACCAAGTTTTCCAACATTGGACTATTTCAGAGCAAAAATTCGGAGACATCCGACTTGGGCAGAGAAGAGGTAGAGGTCTTAAACACCTTTTGTCAATTCTTTGCTTTATGTTCTCTGGTTATTTGCTTGCATAGGAGAGTTTGAATGCTTGCGTGCTTCATTTATGCAACTTAAAAGGAACCCCACACACCACGTGGTAACTGAAACAACAAGGAGTTGGTCGTAAAACCCCAACCCTTGAGCAAGACCAAAGGTGGATTCCATCATCACTTTGGCTTGAGATATTGCATACATTACCCCGATCGCGATTGTTGCTAGACGTAAATCCTGATGAAAGCTGACCAAGTGTAGCGGGGGTGATTCCCAGTGCATGAGGATAAGTCTTCTATGGTAGGTGTCATAAATAGAGTGATCCCCCTTCAGTACCGCCTATGTTCCACGTACCATCTGCTCTCACGTACCAATAGTTTCCCTCACGTAAGGGCGGGTATATAGAGAGGTTGGTATATCGGTCTAGCAATGGTATATCGAAGGGGCGACCATTTTTTGGGAGTCATAAGAGCCCTCATTTTGCATTTAAATGTTCTTTCAAAAAGCTTTCAAAACAACATCAAAACACACTAAAACCAGATTTTAGGGCACACTTTTAAATCTTTAAACGAGATAACCACTGCATTGATTGTGTGTTTCCTTTCTGTTTAAGTGTAGCATAAAAAATCCTAAAAGAGATAAAAATCTACTCGTCTTTAGGAGCACATCACCATGGTGTTCACTCGTAGCCGAGCCCAATCACGGGCAAGCACTGCAAAAAGTGCACCAAGGGGGACAAGTCACCTCCGATATAGTCTTGAGGACCTGGTCATCCCGCCTTGGCGGCCTGACACACAAGAGAGTCCACATCATGCCATAACAGAACAAGACTATAGAGGCACCTCTTTGAGGGGCACCCCCACTCAGCATAGGTCCTTCCAAGAAGAGAACCTACACGTAGCACTTAATGTAGACAGGAGACCTCCCTTAGAAGCCCGTTATGGGTGGCCTAGTGATGAAGTGCTAGAGCAACAGAGGGTCCAAATGGAGGGGCCACAGGATTTCGTCATCCCTCCTCTACCCCGCATTACTGTTAGAAACACTAGACAGTGTCCAGAGTATCAAGCTTTCCAAACAGGGCAAGACAATTCTGCCCGCACCTTTTATGCATATGAAAGAGAGGACGAGGATGATTACCACGTTCCTCAAGAGTAGTACATAGCACGGGAGCGATGTACCTCCACGCCTGCCATGTATCAAGATCACCCATTGAGGCTACAGCCTCGGGTTAATGCAGCTAACCTCGACAGAGGAAAGCAGCCCATAGAGGTCTCGGATCACCACGACCGAGGTAGACATATAGGAGAGGCATCTAGGCTTCCTAAACAAGAGACGATGGAACAAAGTGACTTGGCATTTGCCAAACATGCCGCCCGCCAAGCGCAAATCATGCAGCTTAGGCAAGATCAAGAATAGTTAGAGCATCTTTGTCGGCTTAACAAAGAGCGCATCCAACATCGGATAGCCGAATTGCTTCATAACAAGGTTCCAAACCCTCGTGCGCACAAAGTAGAAGTGTATGAGAGGCATAACCCTTTGGTACGAGAGAGGTCCATGCGACCTTATCAAGTATTGCCTCCGAGACCTCCTAGACCTGAGCGGGAGGCCACTCCCCGAAACAATGATGGGCACCCTCCGTGGGCACCTACCCATGTGCATAGGTCTCGGCCAGCCACTCCTCAGGAAGCTTATGAGGAATATGAACAAGAAGAAGAGAGGGCTGAAATGCTCTATCAAGGCGAGAGGGGGTGCTACCCAGCTACCTCTCAATAGGCCTCAAGTTCCCCGCAACCCACAATGGGAGCAAACTAAGGAGGAAGAAATTAAATCCTCCGATGCATATAAAGCATTGCTAGAGCGCTTAGAGTCTATGGAGATCAAGACTTCTGGGCCCCAAAAGCCCACTTTATGCCAACTCCGTAGTCATCCTGTGCATCCGTCAGTGTCGGCACCTCCATACCCGAAACACTTTAAGCTGCCCCAGTTGGCACTCTTTAGAGGGGAGGAGGATGCCCAAGAGCATGTGACTAGATTCTTGAGCCAGTGCTTTGGTATTCAGGACAACGATGCTTTGTTGTTAAGAACATTTATAACCACATTCGTAGGCCCTGCCTCGGATTGGTTCACCCAATTACCAAAACATAGCATCAGTAACTTGGATCAGCTAGTGGACGCGTTCCTCGAATGCTTCACCTTCAACACTAAGAAAAAGGCATCATTGAGTGACCTAGCTAGCCTCAAGCAGTATGAGGAAGAGACCATGGTGGCATATGGGAACCGGTGGAGGACGTTGCTTTCGAAGCTGCCTTACCTCCCTCCCATGTCAGATCTGACCCAAATGTTCTCGAAAAGTTGTTTGAGATCAATCTCCATGCTATTGCAGCTGCAGCAATATGCCAGTTTAGAGGAAGCTCTGGCGCAAGCCAGAGTCATTGAGGAGATTAAGATACAGGATGGCGAGATCGCCAAACCTAAGAAGAAAGAATGGACAAAGAACACTAAACCAGGGACCACGCAACCAAAACCTGCTGTGGTTAATCAGGTTGCCATCAATGTCCCTAAGCCTGCACAAGCAACACAACCTCAAAAGGCTAATTATCAAGCGGTGCCTCCCAACAACTATGAGAGAGAAAACCAAATGCAGGAGCAAAATCAGCAGCGTCGCCCTAGGCGACAATTTACTCCTTACACAGAGTCCAGGGACTCTTTGTTTGACCGCTTGTCAGCGGCGAATTTGATCAACCTTCCAGAGATTCAAACTATAGATCCCAATGCACCGAAGCCTAAAGGGTATAGAGAAGACTTGTACTGTAGGTTCCACAGGCGTAAAGGACATGATCTTAACGCATGCTGGAAGTTCAAAGGTTTGGTACAAGATCTCATTGACAACAAGACATTGGCGGTGGACAACCCCGTAGCGCCAAACAACCAACATATGGGAGTATTCAGAGACCCCTTGCCTACCCATGAGGCACCGACAAAACCCCTTCAAGTTAATGAGGTGCAACAAAATTGCCCTATGCAGGGATATGTGGGGATGATAAGCATAGTGACTAGGAACAAGAAGTACCCAGGAGCTGCTCCTGCGGTAGCCACAAGAGAGGTTCCATCAACGTCACAAGCTCAACAACACCCTACGCAACTTCCCCCGCCTAGACCAGTGGCCACGATTCGAACTAGACTTACCCAAAGTCTAAGGACCACATCGGCTAGGCTCTCCATATACGAGCTAATTCAACAATCGATGCCCCATCGGGAGGCTCTAATGGAGATTTTAAAAGCAATCGAGCTGCAGCCCCACGAAGCGAACTCTTTCAACAATTTTGTGGGGCATGTAAAACAATGTATAGAACCAGTCATCACCTTTAGAGAAGATGAATTGAAAATAGTGACTGGTGATGTGGCGGATCCACCCCTGCACGTTATCGCACGGGTCAACGGGATTCCGTATAAGAGAGTGTTGGTGGACACTGGCTCATCCAGTAATATCATCACTACAGCAGCTCTGAAGCATTTGAAGTTGCCAACATCTCATATCGTGGCTTCCACTTACACACTGCGAGCATTCAACGATGCAATCTGCTCGATAGTTGGCACAATTGTCCTACCTATCCAAGTGGGACAAAAGACCATTCATACATTGTGCCACATCTTGGAAGGCGAGATGGCTTATAATATCTTGTTGGGCCGGCCTTGGATTAGGGACATGAAGTGTGTCCCTTCAATAGCTCATCAGTTCCTAAAGTATACATTTGAAGGATAGGTGCATGTAGTCCCAGTGGACTTGGAGCCTTTCAAATACTGCAATATAGTGCAATTCATGCCGCAATCGACCCTTCCATCAACACATTTGGATTTTCAGTTGAATCCATCTCAACAGGGTCCGATTCCGTAGGCATCTCCAGTGATTAATCCATCGAGTCCTCAGTCGGGTCCATCTTCTTCCGCCAGTCCTTCCACAACGATGCCACCTACGGTGGCCACATCCAAGGACAAGGGAAAGAAACCCTTAGAAGAAGAACCACCTCTAGTCTCAACCATATCGACAGAAGAGATGCCTAGCAGAATGGAAGTCGAGATGCCTAGTTCACCCCACATGGAGTGGACTCAGGAAGGACTCCCATTCGCTTCCCCTCAACCGCCAACGGTCACCGTTGAAATGGCCAACATGGGCCTGGGGGAGTATCTAGTGAGGAACATTATAGCAACGCCCACACTTGAGTCCATGCAAGACATGGGGAGGCCTCGACTCCCCATCGGCTCAGTGGTTCCTTTAGGCTACCCACCCAATCAGACAAACTTTGTTTATGGGGGCCTGGATAATGGCGTTGAGATTTGTATGCAAGAAGATGAAGATGAAGAGCCCTTTGTTGAGGATGTCAACTATCTATCCAACCCTGATTTTGCTTTAAGATATCTAGGCCAATGCAATTGGCATGGATATGGGTTGGGTAGGTATGAGCAAGGAGTGTGTGTTCTTTGCCAACCGAGATATCAAATGTCGTATGACAAGTCAGGAGTAGGGTTCAACCACCCCTTGCCCCTAGACATCTTGGTGGAAAACATGCAAGGCCTAGGGATAGGCAACAAGGATGGGTTGGCATCAGGTCCATATGCCAATCCTAACACAAACTATACATTGGGAGATTATCTCCCATTGCTAACAACCAACCTTGTTGACCATAACAACCCTTTCCCTTCGGCCGAACAAGGAGAAAATTCAAGGACTCACCCACAAGAGGGATATGGACAAGACCAAGAAGGGTCTTCAGAGGATGAGTCGAAGTACGAGGTAGCCCCTTGGGATCCTTTCGAGTCTGATAGCAATCATTCACAAGTATATCCCATGAATGATGATCAGGAAAGCTTCCTGACAATGTTCCCATTGGCTGCTCCATTTGAGCACATGCCACCTCAAGAGAATCAGGTCCCCCCGTAGAGAGTGGAACAACCTCGATGGGACCACATCAATTTGCTCGAACAAGATGAGCCTCATATGTCGCAAACCGTTGTTGGAGCCAACGAAGGCTTTTGGATCTCTGACAGTGATTCCGAAGATGAAACTAAGATGGCCTATCTCAACCACATGCGACAGATGCAACAACGATACCCTTTGGACATAGATGACATGTTTGAACACCTGCACATAGGGCCAAGGCATAGGTGGCACCTCAACCCGATGCAGTTATAGCAATTACTGCACCCGCCACTCTAGGTACACAGAGAGCATCTTTCGCCTGGAGACCCTATCAAACCATCAGTGCCTAGGGCGGACCCTGTCTTCATCTCCATGCATAGGGCTGATCCATTTGTGCCAGTGCCCACAGAGCCAGATCCGAAGCACACAGATTGTCTAGGATGTCCGAGTTATAACACCCATGGTAATGGAGACCACAATCATTTCATCAACATGATCTCCATTGACCTAACCGCCCCCATCCATGATCCAGTCGACCCGACACGGTCATTGTATCTAGATCTAGATGCTATCGACTGGGATCACGTTGACACACCACCATCCCCATCAGAGTATTGGCCTTGCGGAGGAATGTTCCATTTCACCCCAAGACAGACTCAGGATGTCTTCCATGCTGAAGAGGAACTTGATGTTCCGAACGATGATCTAAATTCAGCAAATGATATCCATTTGATCCCAACTCCACACCAGTTGGAGGACGGGTCCCACATGTCGATCGAGGAGATGACTGACGTAGACATCGGCTCAGATCTAGTGAATTTGCAAATCATCAAGTTGGGGGTAAGTCTATCCCCCAAAGAGCAAGCCGACTACATTGCCCTTCTCAAAGAGAAGAAGGAGGTTTTTGCATGGTCCTACAAAGACATGTCGGGGCTAGACCAAAATCGCTTGGTCAAACCCCAAAATGCCCCAAAGGGGTCCATGAACCCTTTGGTCAAACCAAAAGCTCCAAGGATTTCTGTAATCTCTTGGTCAAACCAAAAGCTCCAAGGATTTTCGTAATCTCTTGGTCAACCTAAAAAGCTCCAAGGATTTTTGTAATCTCTTGGTCAAACCTAAAAAGCTCCAAGGATTTTCGTAATCTCTTGGTCAACCTAAAAAGCTCCAAGGATTTGTAATCTCTTGGTCAACCAAAATCTCCAGAAGTATCTATAACCTTGGTCAACCTAAAAAGCTCCAAGGATTTTCATAATCTCTTGGTCAACCTAAAATGCTCAAAGGTATCTATAAATCCTTTGGTCAACCCAAATGCTCCAAGGATTCCCATAATCGCTTGGTCAACCCAAAAATGCCCCAAAGGTATCTATAAACCCTTTGGTCAACCCAAATGCTCCAAGGATTCCCACAATCGCTTGGTCAACCCAAAAATGCTCCAAAGGTATCTATAAACCCTTTGGTCAACCCAAAAGCTCCAAGCGTTACCATAACCGCTTGGTCAAAATAAATATTCAAAAACAAACAAAAACAATAAAATCATCAAAAATAACAAAAAAAATTGCATTTCAATTCCATGCATACTCATAAAAATCAAAAATACAAAAATATAGGTTGCATTAGGCATCGCATCCATACATTGCATATTTGCTAGGTCATACAAGTCAAAAGCACCATAGACTGTCATTACTTGGCAATTCCATCATTTTCCACATCAAATCCATTTTCATAAATGCATACATCCAGAATAACACCATCACCATTTTTAGCATAGTCAGTTGTCTCCTAATGTATATAGGGTTTTCGTCATTCAGATGTCTTTAAATTTCTAGCCAAAAACTGTACATAGTTAAACAGATTTTACACGGGAAAGTTTTACTTGGATCACGCCTTGTTACGTAGCATCCCAACACAAATTAAAACACATAAAATAATTCCTAAGTTGTGTGAATGCAAGAGAAACCTACAAAGCAGTCTAGGGTACCATAGGTGAAAGATTAGCCTGTTCATCCCCCTGTGCGAATGGTTCCAGAATGCTGAGAATTGACAAAAGGATGAGCTCTTCCCTATCCATTCCCCATAATAAACAATGGTTTTCACCACTCCCACAAATCCCAATCATAGTTGGTCCCCAAAGTTGTAAGGATTCGTACTACACGTCCCTGCCAAGGATGGGTAGTCATCCCCAAGACCTAAAAGGATCAATGCCATTCAAAAACAAAATTCCAACAAACCATCATCACAACCATCTCCATCCCCCCTTTGTTCCCAAAGTCGTAAGGATTCGTACTACACGTCCCTAAATAGGATGGGTAGTCATCCCCAAGGCCAACAGGATCAAGGCCATTCACAAGCTCAACCTTACAAAGCTCAAAATACAAAATCAAATAATAGTGGTTATCACCACTATTCAAAATCCTTGCTCAAAAAGAAAAACAAAGAGAAAAATAAACAGTGATTTTCATCACTATATAGACGAGCAAGTATCCCAAACCATTGAGCAAACACATAGCCTGAACTTGAATCCTTGGAATTCTCAGCATTCGAAAAACCATCTAGGTGATCCTCATTACGGGTTTGGTGGACAGCCTACCTGGCAATGGTGGTATCCTAACCGCATGACGATATGTCTGTCACATTAGCTTTGCGTGTGCGTAGACCAATGTTTGCATGTGGATGAGCTAGCTTATGGTACCTTAGATTGTCTCGTGGATTAATCTTACTAAATACAACAACGGAGTTAGTGGAGCTAATTAGGTGATCCCAAGTACAGGTTTGGTTGATAGCCTATCTGGCACTCGGCGGTATCCTGACAAATACCACATAAACGAACTCAATTGCACACACAGGGATGTGAAATAACTTGGTTAAATTCAAGTCGGATTTATACCTTGTTCAAAAGTCTTGCGAGATAAATGTAGAGTCTTGGCTAGTTAGTTAAAATATCTGAATCTCAAAAAAGCTTAACTACATTTTAAAACAACTGGTACATTTCATTCCGTACATCACCATCAGAAAATATGCAAAATACAAAAACAAAGTTTTCACATGCAAAGTCATTCCACAAAGTCATCCCATTAGTACAACAAGTCAGTCAAATCTTGCACGGTCTATGGTGCATCGACAAGTTATCAACAACTCATGTCATTCATTCCATATGCATACATCATACAAATTAGAAACATCGCATTCATAATAGCATATGCATACATCAATGTAAAAACATGTACATAAAAACAAACCATGAAAAGTGCATAAACACCAAAAAAGAGTCATCTGTATATATATCATAACAAAAATGCCCACAGGCTACAATGAACCGGTCCTCTGACCCCACAACAAAAATCCAAAAACTCAAAAACCCCCAAGCCTAGGGCGTCGGCCACCATGATCACGCAGGATCGGTGCGACGAGAACTACCCCCCGTGGTGTGGGTCCTATGGGACCTCTCAGGGTGACTATTGCTCACCCCTACATCATGCCCACTAGCGCCTCCCTCATCTAGCCGCCTACGATGGGACGATGCTGACTGCTCAGTATCACTGTCTCTCATCCGACGTGAAGAGCCACCTCCATGGGGCTCAGGTATCCACCCACCAAGGCGGATAATCTCTCCCTCCATATCCAACCGATGTCGATGCCACTCTAACTCCCATCGACCCCATTCTACCTCTCGTCGACCCCACTCTGCCTCCCACCGATGGTAGTAAGCTACTACATCATCACACTGTGCTAGCTGCACCCGTAGGAGATCATTCTCCCGCTCTGCCAATTGAGTCCATAGGAGATCTCTCTCCCACAAAGCCTCTCCCAGCTCCCCATCTCGTCTCCATAGTAGGTCCTCCAATCATGCTATCTCAGTGCTATGTCTTGCCTCCACATCCTCCGAACCTGCCTGAGGCATAGGCGAATCTGGGACAGCAGCCTACTCTGGCTCCCACTACTCCGGGACGTCCTACATCTCTCGACTGATCCGGTACCCCAAACTCCCCTCCAACATCCTCAACCTCTACCATGTCTGCATCATCCTGTGGAGCACCCCAACCCTCATCTGGTGCCTCTGTACCCTCATCCCCTACTGCACCCCCTAGAGGCCCCTCACCTCACCATCATCGTAGAGTCCACCACTGCTCATACTCGGTAGTAACCTCGATGTCATCCACATCTGGGATGTCAATAACCGTATCTGAATCCTCGCCAAGTGGTGCAATGACTGGCCGGTCCAGAGTCCTCTCATCCCCTCGATGTCGATAGACCACGGGCTCACCAGGCATCCCCTGGTGCACCCCAAACTATCGGGTCACCCGACCATATGGGAAGAACTCCTACTCCGTCCCATGCCTCCCAATCAGCCATCGCCCCCTTCGTACCCATCGAAGCCACTCTCTAGCCTCAGGCCAGGTTGGACAGTCCCGGTAGGGGCGCCAGAACACCTCTCTAGGAGTAAGCCGAGCGAAGGCATCGGCATAGTGCCCTACGACACCTGCCCATCATCGACTCTGTCCCTGCTCCTCCGACCTCCACCATAGTACCCCGTATCCAATCTCTCGATCTGCCATCTCTGCTCGCATCATCCAGGGCAGCCCTACCGACCTCTCCACTGCTATGTGCTGCCAAGCCCAACACTGCAACAAGTAGCTGCAACTGATCCCCTTCCACTTCTAGCAACGGACCTCGTACAACTCATCATAGAGCTATGCCAGTAGAGTCTGTCCCCATCTCATAATCATCGGAGCATCTGTCGGACACTCCACCAACTTGAACACCACCTCTAGCAGGTTCCACGGGAACCTCACGCCCGAAGAGTCGGGGAGCAACATGTTGGAAATGAGGCCCATGAGTAATGCGTGCCTCATTCCCAACACACCCCTCTCTAGCCACCATCGCACCAGTATGCCACCAATCTGGCAATCACTCTCCGCCCTCTCCATGGGGCTCTCCACACCCAACTCCTCTCCATGCCCAAAATAGCGTATCAGTATCGTTGTCCTCCGATCCCGTGGCGTCGTCCGGATCGGCAATCCATCTATTGGAATCCGAAGAATCTGATAGACATCCTCCAAGGTCACCGTTATCTCCCTTGTTGGGAGATGGAAGGTATTGGTCTGGGGATCCCATAGATTGATCAAGGCCATCAGATAGGCCCGATCCCCGACCACCGGCTCTAGTCGAGTCACCTGCTTGAGCCCAAGGGCATCAAGCCAATCCCAATCAGCCAAAGTCAATGTCGCATGCGCTTCAGTAAAAATAGTAGGCACCCGATATCGGCTCTTCACAACCTGCAAAATAAAACAACATAAAAACATTAAAAACAATGAAAAAAAATTGTACAACACTAACATGAATATACAATGAATGCATCAAAATGTACAACACAAAAACAAACATAAACAAAATTCAAAAAAATTAATTTTTCAGATCTAGGGTTTTTAACTCTAACTGATTAATTAACAACAAAAACAATTACAAAAAAAAAAAATCATTTGTCAGTCCTAGGGTTTCTAATTCTAACTGATAAATTCAAAAACAAAACAAAAATTCAAAATTAATTTGTCAGACCTAGGGTTTTTAACTCTAACTGATTAATTAACAACAAAAAAATAAAAAACAAAATCATTTGTCAGATCTAGGGTTTTTAACTCTAACTGATATAAAAAAAAACAACAGTTAACTAGGGTTCACGCTACGCTTTCCGCTTAGTTTTACCCTACGTTTTTTAACCTACAGTTTAGATTTTGGTTTCATTCAGGTTCAACGTAGTTTTTAAGTTATGTTCTAAACTAAGTTGCTAAGCTCAGTTTTCAACTAAACTTTTGATCTGTGTTTAACTAGGGTTAAATTAAGTTTTCAGTTAAGTGTTCATAGACTAGGGTTTCAATTTTTACCATAAACAACAACAAAAACAAAAAAACATAAGAAATAAGCAAAATGCGATTTTCCAATTGCAACACAAAGTAATAAAGAGGAAGAGCACTCACTGGTATCGCTTCGGCTCCGCCGCTCGATCCGGTATGAGAACTCATGGTCGCAGGAAATTTTGGCAGGTGCTTCGCTTCGCTGAATTGACCTCCTCCTCCTCAGAGCTCCAAATCGCCAAGAAAAACAAATGCAAATGAGCCCAAAACTCGCTTTGGCCTTTAAATAGGCTTTTTGAGTCTGTACTCGTTCCCCCTGGGACGAGCGCTCTGGTTAGCGCTCGTCCCACCCTAGGACGAATACTAAATAGGAATTCGTCCCACCCAGGGACGAATACAGAGCAAAAATTTCAAAAACAACAAAAAAATGCACAAAAATGCACCAAAACAAGCCCTAAAAGTGTCCGATCAGAGTGCTTTTGCACTTGACATTTCGGGCATGCAAAATAGATGTCGGGGTCACAAATCCTCACTATCCTACTCCCTAAGAAGGCTACCATAGCCGGACCACTCCACGAGAAGACGGATTTTTGAGAATTTCATCCCCAAACGGCGTCACCAAAACGGGTCAAAACCCATCCAAAAATAGCAATAACATTGTCGAACGAAGGCGCTTTTGCTCCTGACATTCTTGGCATTCTTGGCTTTTGTCTAAAAGGTAAGTGAGCATCTTGTTGGTTATTTATTGAAATCTTATTAGAATAGGGATGTTGTAGATTGGATGGAGGTTAATCAACAAGTTTTATTACTAACCAACAAATATTTAGGCAATAAAGTGGGTTGGACCTAGGTAGATGATTATGATGATTAGCTTATGGTTTGACATAACATTTTTGCGTGTAGCACTCCTAGTCCCAATTTGGGGTAGCCCTCAAAGTCATGGTAAGAGGTACAAGCTAATCTAGGCTCTTTGAAATAGTATTAACCAAAATTGTAATCAAGATAAGAGTTTTTGCTCTTTGGATCACACTAAGAAATTTGTGGTCCAAGAAGATGTTAGAGTTAGTTTTATTAGGATCTTGGGGCTGGTCAAAAGTGGCAGGTCAATTAATATAACTTTAAACCTATCTTCTTAATAAGATTTTCACCTTTAAAAAAATGTAGATTCTCTTAACCATATTATCCATAATGCAATGGACAAGTGGAATCCTCTAACAAAATATTGGTTAAAATATTTAAAAAATAGTCTAAAAATAAGAAAAATTAGCACATCAAGTTATATCTAACTTTGTGGGCTTATCACGATAGGTATCAAATTGTCAAGGAAACCTCCATTTCTCTTGTAAATAATGATGAATGGTCTCACCATTAGAAGTTGAAATTTCATGTTATCATGTGTTTTTGTGTGATATCATAAGTGAAGAAGACTATAGAGAAATGAGATTGAATTGATTATAATTGTTTATGATATAATATTACATGCATTTGAGCATAAAAGAGCTTACAAACAAAAGATCTCAAAAGCATACAATTCTAAAGTCTACACAAGAAATTATTATTTTTAATAAATTGCATAGTCCATATATTATATCAGAATCTTATGGATCTAAATCTTTTAAGATCCAAAAAAGATTAGTTACTAGAGGATCACATCAACACCATGTTCCTCAAGCACTTTTTTACTTAGTTTCACCCATGGGGCCATCCCACACCTTTCTTGTGTAAATGAACAACATATTTCCGTGTATCACTTCATCATTACAATTTTTTTCTTTCTCATCCATATGTCTTTCTAAGACCAAGCGTGAAAGCATTCATAAGTACAAATAAGTCACAAAGTGATCCTTGCCCATCATTCTACGATGCAAAAATTCTCCCTTCATGCCTAGTTTCCTTGATTCGTAATTTAGGCAATATTAAGAAGTGGTTTTAAGGTGCAAGAAAAACTTATATTGCCTCTCCTTTTTCTTTCAAAAATTAATGATCTCTACTTTAAAAAAAAAGTTAAAAAAAATCAAAACCTAATGTTACCAAAATTAAAAGCTTATCATATTATGTCGTAGATACTTTACATCAAAATATTGTCTTAGCATGTGTTGTTTTTCTATGGGTTGTATCTTCTTATAAAACTGTGTAAAAATATCTTACTTGTTACATTTGAAATGGCCACACCACTCCTATAGTGGCTATAAAACTATTGATATGGGTCAATAGTGCAACTCCATTAAGGATTATTACTATAACTAGGTTAAGCTTTCAAAATTACTATATCACTCCCAAAGCAATTATGGAACTAGTCTTGGGGGTCATAAATGTAGCTTTGTTAATACTTAGACCTATAAAATAACAAAAAAATTATGCTAATTGCTATTGAAATAAAAATAGAAAATCATTATGAAAATGAACTTTGAGGTGCATCAAAAGAAAAATTAAAAGATGTAAAAGAAAAAAACAATAAAACTCATGTGGGAAGAAAACATATGACTACTTGCATCTTTTAGACATAATATATAAAGGGCAATGCATCCCTTTACATCATCTTGTACATGTGGCCATCAATCTAATAGGTCACCATCACCCTACTTCTTTATGTGGCTTCCAGTCTAAGGTTTTGCCACCATTCTATGTGTAAATCATGCACTTTTTGACCTTTATGGAGCTACTTGAACATATTTCTCTATGTGAGCATCCTACTTAGATCAGGAGAGCGTTTACATTGAGGCATTCTTTGCATATGTAATTATAACAAACATCTTATATGGCTTAGCAAAACAAAAATTTAAAGCAAGAAAGGAAGGATGAGTAAGGAATTCCTAAACTAAAGTACTCTTTTATTAGATACCTCTATTCATCCATGCAACTAACTCCCCTTTATGGACATATATCCATGTAATTATGAGTGAGTTTTCTTGGATTCCTAACAAGTAAGTCTTATTGATTTATGATAATTAGGTTTTCACCCATCTCCATATTTCTTTTGCCTTCATCATATATATGGATCCAAAGCTATATAGTTCACTTGAAGGGCATATTGTCTTTTTCACTTATGAACTTGACTTTTCACATGGTTGAGTCTACTTCTTGATGTAATCAAATGAGCCACAATTTAAAAGTGTCAATCATATTTTATATCTATCATTTGAAGAAATTCAAAATAATAGATAATTTACTCACGTAACTAGGACTTGGGACATGTGCCAAAAATATCTATCTCTCCCACCTTCCTCTTTTTTTAGTCTTCCATCATGTTTATATCTAAAGTATGCCTTCTATATATTGGTGTCACCTTAGCATTTTCTTATTATCTTGCTAGTCTTAGCTTATTGTGACATACAAGCTTCTTCTCCAAGATACATGTTTCTTCTTTAGTTCAAAAATCTTTCTTTTTTGACAAATGGTATCAATATCCATGAAATGAAGTTCTCTTCCTCTATTTATCTCCACTTTATGTTTTTCTTGTTGTTCATAAGTAGTTGTCTTAACAACTTTTGAACATCTCTCTAGATTTTGGCTCCTATTAGGGATCTTAAAATGTATACAAAACCCAATAAGCTCCAAAAACAAAAATATGAATTGCAATTGTTTAAGAGGAAGGTATGGCCTAAAACCACAACCTAATGCCTAGCTTTTAAAATTGCCCCATAGATTTACCAATAAGAATGATTTGTTTAGTGATAATTTTTCTTTTCTCAAAGCTAGTATTTTATGCAATATAAAGCATTAATTATAACAAAAGGAACAATAATAAAGGGACTTCTATATTCCAAGTTGAGCGTTGTATGTGCTATAGGTAAAGAGCATGGTTCAAGTTCGATTAAAGTTCTAAAATATTGTCTTGTGAGAGATACTATAGTGGTATGTCTTTAGGTTTTTATCTAGGAGACCCTAGTTCAAACCCCAATACAAGGGGACCGATACCCTTTCAAAACTCGTGCTTTACCCTAAAATTTTAGTCTCGTGAGGGATATTGTAGTGGTATGTCTTTATGTTTTCATCCAAGAGACCCAAGTTCAAACCCTGATACAAGGGGACCTGGATCCTTTCAAATCCCATGCTTTACCCCAATTTTTTTAGTCCCATGGATCATATCGTACTGGTATGTCTTGGGTTTTCATTCAAGATACCCAAGTTCAAACCCCAATACAAGGGGACCGCGACCCTTTTAAACCTATGCTTTACCCTAATTTTTTTAGTCCCATGGGTCATATCGTATTGGTATATCTTTGGGTTTTCATTTAGGAGACCCAAGTTTAAACCTTGATACAACAGAACCATGACCCTTTCAAAATCCATGCTTTACCCTAAATTTTTAGTCCATGAGGCATATTGTACTAGTATGTCTTTGGATTTTTATTCAAATACCCAAGTTCAAACCCAATGCAAGGGGCTTGAGACATTTCATGTTTTAAACTCAAAATATTATCCTCAAAGAGATATCGTAGTGGTATATCTTTGTGTTTTAATCTAGGAGACCTAAATTCAAACCTTGGTAAAGGGGGCCAAAACCCCTTTCAAAAACCCATGCTTTACCCTAAAATTTTTATTTGGTTGAGATACTGAGTTGTACGTGTTTAGGTTTTCATCCAAAATACCTAGGTTCAAACCAGAACCACAACCCTTTCATAAACCCATGCTTTAATCTAAAAAAATCATTTTGATTCCTTAAACAATCAGGATCTCATCGATGTTGTCTTTGCCCAACAAGTTAACGTTTATAGAGATTCCCATGCACCACCGTTTTTTTCTAAAACATTGCTTTAACATGTTAATTGCCAAAAATTTGTGAAAAGAATATGACTTAAGGAAAATAATAAATATAATGATGCGTTGGATACATATAGGTTCAAATCGTGGTGCGAGTGGGTGTGTGTTAAATTCCTTATTAATAAGCATAGATCTCGCCCTTATGGGGGGTCATGGTTGGGAGGAGACTGCTCAACCCTGTGCGTTGGTTGCAGGGTTTTTTCACACTAACCAAATAAAAATATATATATACACATGATATATATCAAGGTTCCACGAGCTTGGGGGATGGGGGGATAGGAGGACGGGTTTTGAGGGATGACGAGGGACGGCAAGATGATTTTAGGGGACGACTGGGGGATGGATGGTATAATACTATGAAAATTAAATTTTTTTGAAAATTTAGAATAATCTACACATCTAGAATTCTACACAACAAAAATGATATTAGGATATTCATATTGATATTAGTTACTAAGTGCAACCATTTAATTGTTTCAACAAATATAACTTGCAGGTTCAACCAAAGAATATCAAGTGCATTCTGCCAATCTCTAATTATTAACCAAATTAGTTGCTATTGCTCAAGTAATGAATACCACATTATTCAGCTTTTACAAGTCATCATTTTCAACAATGTACTAAAGAACATAAAGAATAGATTAAAGCAAAAGTTATAGCATTCTATGAAGATTAAATCAAAAGTTATAATATTCTAAAATTACAGTATTCTAAAATAAACAGATTTTTCATTGAAGTCAATGTCCTAAACTCAATGGGATTTGTCTCCTTGTAAGAATAATACAAGTTGATGCCAAACATTCCTCATCTATATTTTTTCAATGGAAGTGCATGCAAAGCAAACAATTTAGGCCACTTTGCAACAAATCAATAACCATTTACAACATCAAATGAACACATGTAAAAGCACAACAATGAACATGAATCTAATTGGATGCTAACTGTTTTACAAAATCTTCATTCTTGAACATTAGATAAATAAGCAATAGAAGCATTTTGGACCAGGGTTTTTTCCCCACCAAATAAATTGCCATTCCAATAAGAGTTATCATGCCACTTTTACTAGCCAACAATTTCATCATGTTTTTACCTTACACGATTTTCTGAATTATGAACCTGAATTAAGACATGCAAAGCCATGACCTAAAAATATTTTCAAAGATGTAGTCAAGAGGCACGTTGTTCTGAGTCCTGTAAAACTTGCTTGTTTCACTTTTTAACATCCTACAATTTAACTATTTTATTTCTTGTCAGATTCCTTCTCAAAAGATTTTGATTAACCTTGTTTAAAGGGATTTTGTAAATTTATGCTTACTAATTTTGTATTCATGGTTTTTCTTTGAAACACTATTTCCAGCTTTCTCCAAACTATTGTTACATAATGTAGTATTTGAGTCCAAAAACCTGCTTTGATCATCTCGGACATTAAGAAACTTCCTTTCTTTCTAAGTAATTTTCACTAGTAGCAGTAGGGTCTCTCTTTGTTACTCTTTATGTTATTCAGTGATCTACACTTACTATATCAACAATCTTTATCCCTCACTTGTAATTTTAGAACACTGTAACTTTTGATTTAATCTTCATAGAACAGATTGGCTGAGGACTTGCTTTAGAATACTGTAATTTTAGATTACTGTAATTAATTTTCATTTGTGGAAAGTCATAATTTTCAACAATGTACTAAAGACCAAATTGAAGAACACAAATGTCTTGCAATGTACTAAAGAACAAATTATATTTTCATTTTTTTTTTTTAGTTTTTCTTTTGGCTGAGGACGCTCAATTACGGGGGACGACTAGGTCCCTTTGGGGACTCCCAACCGTCCCTAGGGACGGCCCGAGCATCCCCAAAGGGACCCAATCGTCCCCGGGGACAACTGGCCGTCCCCAACGATGCCCTAAATTAGGGGGCATCTCGGGGACGCGAGGTTGTAGGTCTCAGGCATCCCCGAGGATGTTTCCCAATCGTCCCCCAAAAAGGGGATGGGGGAAAACATCCCCAATGTCGTCCCCTCGTGTTGGGGGACGCGTCCCCGTGGAACACTGATATATATATATATATATATATATATATATAGTATCAGTAACACCTTTTGTCAAATACTTAATTAGGCTTAAATGTTGTCACTATAATCCTAGCCTATTGGATAAAATGAAGTCAATGGAACCCTTGATCCCTAGAGCATCAAACTAGGATAGCCAACCAACAAACACTCGATTGCTACCATTTAACCTATCCCCTTTTAGATACACCATGGTTTGAACCTTGAACTTCTCTTAAGAGAGATCAAAGCCTTAACCACTATGCTGTCCTTGCCTCTCACAAAAAATGTTTAAATAAAACATGGGTTTTTATAAGAGGTCCTGGTCCCCTTGAACTTGGGTCTCTTGTATGAAAAGCAAAAAACTTACCACTACATATCCCTCTTAGGACTATACATGGTTAAAATATTATCCTCCATATATTTAAGAGTATATAAATCAATAATGATGCCACATGGGATAATGCAAAGGTTGAGGGTTTGACTCTTCTTCGAGAGATTCAAGGTTCAAAATGTGGCATGTGTGTGATTGTATGTTAATCCTCTATATATAGGTTTAGCTCTTGGCCTTGCCAGGGGGTCATGGATGAAATGAGAATACTTAGCTCTAAACGTTGATGGTAAGGGTTTCTTACATTAATAAAAAAAATTCAAAAATAACAAAATATATATATATATATATATATATATATATATACTAACAAGGACAATGAATAAATTCAATAATAATAATCAAAACATATAAAACATTTAATTTATATATTTTTATTTAAAAAAAATCTACAACTATCTAAAGAGATTATTTTTTGAAATTTATAAATTTATTTCCAATTTTATTAATTATCTCCGTAGTTAAGTTAAGAGGTTGGAGAAGCTGATATCCTTCTTGTATGATGATGTATGGGTTATTTGATGGTGCATTCTTTAATTTTCACAAAGTAGAATGTTATTATAAATTTTTTGATTTGGTTTGTATAGAATTTTTATCCGATCAAAGTACCTTTTAACCCTGATTTTTTTATAAAATAAAAAACTTATCAATAAAAAATTTAACATACACCCACTCTTATTATTAATTTTTTAAATTAATTATATAAAATTAAAAATGGTTGAAAATATAAACCTAAATGTGTTCTAATTTTTTTTTTCAGTCAACGCAAGAATTAAACATTATTGGACCATAACGTATTTTCGAGTAGCAGATCTCAATGTACATGTTCTTACGATCTGATTGTTAATATCTATTTTTATCTTTTGAGGCGCGAGGGCAGAGTGTGGCGTCGTGGAAGAATGGAGGCTTCCAAGTTTTTGTTCGCGGTGTTTCTGATCGCTGTGGCGTGCGGGGCGACAGTCTCATTCTCAGCGGAGATACCCTTCTTGCTGGTGCACAAGAAGGCCTCTCTCGCCAAAGGCAAATCCGACATAGAGCGAGTTACTGTCACCATTGATATCTACAATCAAGGATCAACGTAATGCCTCTTTTCACCTCTATACTTCATTATATTTGTTTCGGTATTCTGTTACGTTTGTGTATCCTTGCTTACATGGATGGATCGTAGGTAAAATTATTATTATTATTATTGAACTTGAACCAGGGTTAGAGTTTAGATGTTGGTTTTGAATGCCTATTTTTTTCGAAGGTCATTAGATCAGACCCGTGTTTCTGCAACCCTTTTGTTGGATCAAGGCGCTTACGGGCCAGTCTGAGCGATTGGCATGTTATTTATTTGTTTGACCGTCATGAGAATCGAACCCCTGACCACTGTATGGTACTACCCCTTGCAGAGTCTTGCAGATCTAACAGACTTTGTGTGTTGGAGATTGTGTTTGATCCAGGTGCTTAGAGTTCATATCCAAGCTAAGTGATTTAGAGTCGATTTATTAATTAATATTATTATTCCTGTTATTTTTAATTGTAATTAAAATTTTCGTAAAGCCTTCGACAAATAACGGTAGGAAGTTTAAGGATAGGTCTTTTACTTGTTTCGTGGGTGAGTATATATTTATTTAGCAATCATGTGGTACTGTTTCAGTGGTTAACACTGTCGTATTTGCTGTCTGATATGGGCTCTCCATATTTGGGGGTTAAATCTAGGGGTCTGGACATCTGACTCAGTTGAGTTTGCTTTTTCTTTTATTGCATAGCAGAAAAATGCAGTTATTTTGGGGATTCTTGAACCAGAGGGTTTTAATTGAATGTGACCTGCATACTTATGTGGACAACCTTTCATCATTAGTATGACATATCTAGTATTTGAACTTGCAATGTTCTGTGTGCAAAACAAACGCTTTACCAAGCTGCACTGCACCCTTACAATGCCTACACTCTTTCTTTTTTTAATTTACATGTGGAATCCGTAGCTGCCACAAATCCGGATAGGTTGAGGTTTTTCGGCTTTTATAGCCGCCACAATATTTTGCATCACAATATGTTGCACTATCCTTTTCGGAAGCCGCCACACAGTTATTTAATTCTTTGTGCAGTCCGCCCTTATAACCACCATGCCACAATCATTTTAAACCTTTTAAGCAGCTAAAAGCACCAGGAAAGGGACAAGCGTTCAGTTAGACGAGGCCCGAGATTTAAACCTTAAACCTCCGCCCCTTACAGGGTTTGGTTGAACCAATTGATCTACACCTTGAACCTAATGCCTACGAAACCCGAGATTTAAACCTTAGACCTCCCCTTACGGGGTTTGGTTGAACAAATTGATCTACACCTTAGACCTAATGCCTACGCACTGTTATCGGTTATAAAATAAGTTTACGGGGCTTAACTGGTCTCTTTTAACGAAAATAATAAGAGAAACACTTCCATGTTATAAATTACCGGGGTCTCAAAAATCTATTTAAACTAATTTCCAAGTTTCCTTACAGTTTGTCTCCTACGGTGTCCAGCTTTCCTAATGGCCGTATATCATTATACTTGCCTAATATACTATCAGAATGTGGGCTAGATTTTGCCCTATCGACAGCCAAAAGAGAAAGCAACTAACTTTAAGTGCAGTTCATATACATTAAGTGAAAACCTTGTAAAACACCTATCTCATTCATTAACCGGAAGTCCAGCAAACAACTTAGGAAGAGTCAAGAGCATCCTTAATGAGGACATTGTTAATGCTTTTGCCTTCCAACCATTTGCTATTGTTGGTGTAAGACTTGCCTAGCAGAAACACACCTGAAAATCCCATTGGGAGGTATAAAATCCTTCATGGGAAGTGGGAATTGGTTCATCTATGGCCGAACCATTGATTAATATTTATCTCACATGTCAATGATCGGAAAATCCCATTGGGAGGTATAAATTCGTTCATGGGAAGTGGGAATTGGTTCATCTATGGCCGAACCATTGATTAATATTTATCTCACATGTCAATGATCGGATCTCTGTCAAGCGTGATGAAGTGCTTATGGGTGTTAATATATTACTCTCAACAATCTGTCGAAACTCTACCCCAAGGCTTCAATGACATCTTGTTCGTTGAAGCCTCTACTGGAGTTGTGTGGATTTACTCTTTTAATTTGAGAAGGCATCAACAACTTCATAATTGCACCCATGTTTACTTTCTATGTTAGACTACAGAATTTTTTTATATTAACTATAATTTTTTCCAAAACAATCATCAAATTGAATCATAGTTAACAGGTTTGGTTGAACTTGACCTAGGTCTGGTCCTGATCCAAAGTTCTCAAAAATGTTAAATCAGTGTAGTCCAGTCTCGACCATTATTTTATTTATAGATATATGTTAAAAAGTAAATACAAAATTTGTCATGAAATAAAAAATGATTAAAGAATGGAAATCAAATCGAAGTGGAATAGTTCAGCTTGAAAAGTTTGATTGGGTCTATGCTAGCAAGTGAACATCATATACTCAAATATAACATGCTTTTAATTAGAGGGTTAAGCTATAATGAAATATATTGGTATTTTTATTTAAAATTTTAAAATACTAAAAATATTTTTAGTGACTAGTTACTTGTTATAAATTTTATAAATCTATTGGAATATTACCTTTGTCGAATTTGAACAAGGAAAATCACCTACACTAGCCATCATAGACCACACTTGGCTTATTGCTTATCTTTGTATTTTTTAATTGGTTATATGGGATTGAAACGGTCTCACCTGTATTACATCATCATCACATAGTGGTATTACAATAACTTGACTATTATGCATGTATCGCTTGACAAGATTCAAACATAGATTTCCTCAAAAGATGAGAATATAAATTAGTTAAATTAATACCATTTAATGACTTCATTGCATGTCTTTATTGTAAATTTTCCAGCCCTAGATAACTGTTGTCCTATGTTCTTTTAAAATAAATCAGATCTGAGAATAATTTATTCAAACATGCAACAGTCACACAGATGGCTGGAAAACATAAACAACGTGAACAGCGGAAGTTAAATATATTTCTGAACCTGAAATATTACAAATAAAAGAGGCTACAGCTACAACAGAACACTTCTGCTCTCTTGCTGCTTTTCTAGCCAGCAAGCACTGTTCTTCTCCTCCTAAGCTTGTATTTTTCCTTCAACAATCTGTTCTCCTCCCATTCTTTTCTGTGTCTTTGTCTGTGTATCTAAAACACTCTTGATCTTCTCCTTTTATCCTTCAAAAAGGTAACCCTAATCTCTCTAACCCTAAGATTAGATCTCATCTCATCTTGAGATGTAAGGTTAAAAATAGAAAATTACTTAAATGAATATCAAAATAGAATCACTTAAATGTAGTACAAAATAGATTCACTTAAGTGAACTTAAAAATAGAAAATCACTTAAGTGAATTTCAAAATAGAATCACTTAAGTGAACTTAAAAATAGAAAATCACTTAAGTGAAATTCAAAATAGAATTATAAATGTCTCAAACCACTTCTAGCACGTTCATACTGAAGCTTGTGCAAGAAGTTCCTATCCGAGCTACATTTCTCAACACTCCCTCTTAGCGAGGAAGGAATTCTGCACCAATCCAAGTTTATCTCTGAATGCTTCAAACTTCCCTTTCACTAAGGGCTTGGTCAGAATATCAGCTACCTGCTGATCTGTGGGAATATACTGGAGCTTTACGGCTCCCTTCTGAATCTGCCATCCCATAGATGAAGCTAAAGACATAACTGCTCTAATGGAAGTGTATCTGGCGACTGGAGCAAAAGTCTCCTCATAGTCCACTCCCTCTTTCTGGGAGAACCCTCTCACCACAAACCTTGCTTTGAACTTCTCGATGCTGCCATCTACAGCATGCTTAATTTTGTAAAGCCACTTGGAACTCACAACTGACTTCCCCTCCGATCTTGGCACTATGTCCCAAACATCATTCTTCATGATGGAGGTGTACTCCTCCACCATGACATCCCACCAAACCTGTTGGTCTGTTGCCTCTTGAAAACTGGTAGGCTCTGAATTTATGATGTTACTCATCAATGCCATGTAGCTTGAAAACTTCCTTGGAGGTTTGCTCTCCCTAATCATGCTGCTAGGAGCCTCAACATACTCCTCAACATCCCTCAATGTCTGTGTAAGCCATTGAGGTCTCGTGATAGAACTGGAAGGGGCTAATGTCTCCACCTCCTCACCTGAAGGTTGTTCAAAACTGGAAACCACTGGTGTCTTTGGTGACCCTGGCTCAACCTTCGGAGCTTCTTGCTCCTCATTCTCTATCACTGGAATAGGCTCATGGGACTTCCTGGATGCAACGTCCTCCTCAAAATTTACATCCCTGCTCACTATTGTCTTCCTCTTCTCTGGAATATAAACCTTGTAAGCTTTTGAAGTCTCACTGTATCCTACAAATAAACCCTTCCTACTGGAGGGCTCCAACTTGGTCCTCTTCTCTACTGGAACATGGATATAAACTGGACATCCAAAGATGCGGAAATGACTCACCTCTGGTTTCACACCAGTGAATGCCTCCTCTGGTGTCTTGTCCTCCAAGATCTTGTGAGGACACCTGTTTTGGATGTAGACTGCTGTGTTGCATGCTTCTGCCCAAAGAAACATTGGCAAGCCTTGGTCATGAATCATGGCCCTAGCAGCCCCTATGATGGATTGATTCTTTCGCTTTGCAACCCCGTTCTTCTGTGGGTTGTATGGAACAATCAGCTCCCTCTTGATTCCTGCCTGCTGGCAGAAACCATCGAACTCCTTGGAGGTATATTCACCCCCATTGTCTGATCTCAAGACCTTGATCTTCTTCTCTGTCTGGTTCTCAACTAGAGCTTTGAATTCCTGAAACCTGCTAAAGACGTCATCTTTGGTCTTTAAAAAATAGATCTATGTCTTGCGAGAGAAATCATCAATAAAGGAAACATGGTCCATGCTACTTGAAGTTGATGCTACTGACATCGGTCCAACATCCGAATGTACTAGATCTAGTATTTTCTTAGACCTATGCTCGCTGTTTGGAAAAACAACCTTGGCATGCTTGCCAAGCATGCCCCCTCTGCATACTCCCTGTTGCTCAATGCTGAAATCTGGAAGACCTATGACTATCTCCCTCAGAATAGGCAACGCTCTACGATGTAGGTGCCCCATCCTCTTGTGCCACAAATCACACAAGTTGTTATTGTTATGAACTAGGGCTCGAACAGGTTCACCCTGCAACCTGTATAGACTGCCTTCTCTAACCCCTATTACTTGCGCTGTTTTTGGGCTAGATTCTTTTGGTCTAATAAGGACATGCTGGTTCTTGAACTCCACTGCATATCCCTTATCCTCCATAATCGAAACTGAAAGCAAGTTCTTCCTTAGACCTGGAACAAACAAAACATCATCAAAGTCTAAAGATTTCCCTGACTGGAGTCGAAAAGGAATGGTACCAATTCCTACAACTCGGATATTTGGTATCATCGCCAAGCTCAACCCGTACCCCGAGTCCTGCTCTTGTAGACTCGGTAAAACATTGTCGGGCAGATGTCATGTGCCGAGATGCCCCACTATCCACATACCAAGCATTCCTTGGAACGGTGCTGGTAGAAAGGCAAGAGACCAATGAGAAATACTTCTCGAATTTGGCAGCAAACTCACTCATATGAGTTTCTGCAGAGGTTGCTACTTGCATTTTCTGCTGCTTCCCTTTGCCCTTCTTGTTTGGACACTGTGATGCATAATGGCCGTGCTTATGACAATGAAGCACTTGATCTTGCTCAAGTCCTTCTTCCCTGATTGTGAGGTTGACTCCTTATTCTTTACCTTACCCTTGTTGGGTCCTTTACCTTTGCCCTTCTTAGTTTGCCCAAAAAGAGCTAGGTTATCGTCACCACCTTTCTTGCTGGCCTTTGACTCCATCCGAGTCTCCTCCTGGATGAAATCATCCCACAGTTTCTCAAATTTGGGAAGGTTCTCACGAGCACAAATGCCTTTGACAAATTGTTCCCATGAAGCTGAGAAACCATTAAGTGCCACGTTCACCATCTCCGTGTCTTCAACCGTTTCCCCAACTGCTGCTAGTTGATCACGAATCTGCGTGATCTTCATCAACTGGTAATTGTGTCAGATCTGGTCATCTCCATAGATCTGACTTTGTTCCTCAATATCATCTTCCTGTTTATGTTCTCACTCTGGTAGAGGCTAACCAGGGCATCGAACATCTCCTTTTGCCTTAGTCTTCTCGGATATGTGAGGAATCAGGTGATCCTTCACTGCATCCAAGATCATCCGCTTGGCTTTCACTTCCTTCTTTTTGTGAGCTGTCAATTCCTGCAGATCTGTAGGCAAAGTCACATCAGCCTTGACAATATCCCAGAGATCATTCTCTTCCAATAAGAACATTACCCTAACTTTCCAGGGCAAAAAATTGGAGGCACCTTCCAATCTATCCTCAAATTTGAGGCTAGCTGCTGCCATTTCTGAGATCTGAAATATTAATGACTGAAATAAAACAGTCCTGCAAATAAGCTTAGTCCTTCAAGCCAAAAAAATATGAAACCCTAACTGCTGTTTTTTTTTTAATTTGCTTGAAACCCTAACTGCTGAAATATTAATGACTAAAAAAAAACAGTCCTGCAAATAAGCTTAGTCCTTCAAGCCAAAAAAAAAAAAAAATGAAACCCTAACTGCTGTTTTTTTTTTCGCTTGAAACCCTAACTGCTGTTTTTTTTTTTTTTTCTTAATATCCAACAGTGATCTACTGCTGTAAACCCTTGAGGATCTCAATCACAGAACCTAGCTCTGATACCATGTAAATTTTCCAGCCCTAGATAACTGTTGTCCTATGTTCTTTTAAAATAAATCAGATATGAGAATAATTTATTCAAACATGCAACAGTCACAGATGGCTGGAAAACATAAACAACGTGAACAGCGGAAGTTAAATATGTTTCTGAACGTGAAATATTACAAATAAAAGAGGCTACAGCTACAACAGAACACTTCTGCTCTCTTGCTGCGTTTCTAGCCAGCAAGCACTGTTATTCTCCTCCTAGGCTTGTATTTTTCCTTCAACAATCTGTTCTCCTCCCATTCTTTTCTGTGTCTTTGTCTGTGTATCTAAAACACTCTTGATCTTCTCTTTTTATCCTTGAAAAAGGTAACCCTAATCTCTCTAACCCTAAGATTAGATCTCATCTCATCTTGAGATGTAAGGTTAAAAATATAAAATCACTTAAGTGAAGTACAAAATAGAATCACTTAAGTGAACTTAAAAATAGAAAATCACTTGAGTGAATTTCAAAATAGAATCACTATTACAAAATAGAATCACTTAAGTGAACTTAAAAATAGAAAATCACTTAAGTGAAATTCAAAATAGAATTAGAAATGTCTCGAACCACTTCTAGCACGTTCATACTGAAGCCTGTGCAAGAAGTTCCTGTCCGAGCTACATTTCTCAACATTTATATATAATTATTTATATTTTTCTGAACCGAACGAAACCTCTTTCAAAATTCAAGCTCCCCTCCCCTCCCCACGTTGGAACTTGACATCTTGTATCAAGTAACAATGAATTGAATAGGATACTTAGGTTACTTATAAAAATATATATACATTTGTCTTTTGAAATATAAACAAAAGCAATATATAGATTAATATTTTTTATTTTATTTATTTTTTAAATTCTATGTTTGGAATAGTATTCCTAATATTCTAATATCCTTAGTGTCATATGTGGATCATGAGGGTACATGTATATAAGGATATGTTTTTTACTTTTTTATTCTTTTCTTCTTCTTATGATTTACATTCTACATGTCCTGATTAGTCTATGTGCTTATCATAGTGTTGTAAGTCATTCTGACACGTCACAGATTCTTTATAGTGGGTCATAATTCAACATGACTTGTGATATGTTCTTCTTTAGTATATCATAGAATCTTTGTTGTAGTGTTTTGTAGGAATGATCTGATTTTAGATTATTATTTTCTCTGTTTTGTAACTTGCACATTCACATGAGTGCATATGATTTCTTCAAGTCTTACAAGTAGATGGGCCTTTATCCATCTACACCATGTTTAGGAGTCTTTCGAATTGTATCTTGGAGTCATCTTTGTTTTCATGAAAGAGTAGTATATTAGACATGTATTCTCATTAAATTAAGATAAGCTTTTAGGTGTGAGATACCTTTTCTAAGTGGAATATTTTGTCGTACTTAACGAGACTTAGATTCCAAACATGGTTTCAAAGTCTTACTATTTGTGTGGCATTTTATTTGTGTTCTCATGGAGAAAATACACGAGAAGCAGGGGAGAATAGAAGAATGTTCATTGGAATTCGTCCTCTTGAATTTATTGTTGTTCTCCATTTTTCATTCCTGATTTAATAATCCATTGCTGGAATATATAACGAATTTTTAATATCAGGTCTTTCTTTTGTTGAAGATTTTGTACAAATTCAAATTTGGGTTGCAAATATTTTATGAAACTTAAGCAGTATTTTGAGCAGTTTGCTTAAATAGTTTGTAATATCTTTGTTATTTTAACATTTTTAATTGGTTATATGGATTGGAACAAGTTGATCTATATTTATTTTTTTCAATTGGTTATACTGGATTGAAACTAGTCCCATCCATATCACATCATGACCACATAGTGGTATTACAACAGCTTGGCAATTATGCATGTATTGCTTGTCAAGATTCGAACCTGGGTCTCCTCCTTGAAAGTTGAGGAATCTAACCAGTTGAGCTAATGCCATTTGATTTCAAATGTTAAGTTTCACCCATGAGATTTGAACCTTGGCTTAAGTTGTGAAAATTTTCACTCCCAACCAATTGCTCTAAACCCCATGGGATGATAAAATATTAAGTTTCAACCATGAGATTTGAACTTTGGTTTAAATTGTATCCATATTACATCATGGCTACGTTTCAGTGGTATTTCAACAAATCACATGGTGTTATTATAAGAAACCACATTATAATGGTACCCATGGGATTGGACCTTGGTGGGATCTTGTAGTGTGCCTGCAACCAGAGGGAGACACGACTACACAATGCAATAAGGATGGGATGCAGTGCAATCCTAAAACATGGAGGAAGAATATTTTCTTATACTTAACCCCACATTCAAAACTAAGAGCTAAAATACTAACTAACAACAAATACAAAACTATGGGCTTTGATACAAAATATCCCTTGAATAAAAATATTAAATAGTTGTGTTTACGTAACATGCCCTACCCCTTTAAGGAGTTTTATCCTCGAAGCATGTGAGGAAGTAATCGGTATGACCTTTGCACAGCTCCAAAGAAACAAATGTACTACGTCAGGATCAATCCATTCTAGGCATATCTTGAGTGGTATTGAATCTCCTTTGATGCTTTGTTTGGGGCCCAGTTGTGCTTTTGATTTGGTAAACACTTGAAGCAAGACTTTCTTGATAATGTAGACGTCGATAAGGTTCCACCTTTAGAGGCTCTTCATCCTGCTTCACATCAATTCTTGATGGCTTTAGATGCAATACTACCTCCTCTAATTGTTTCTGCTTGCATTCCAATGGATTTTTTTCAAATTCGTGGTGATCTTGAATTTGCACCTCTTTAACCTTGCATATAATTTGTTGAACCTTCTTTTCCTTTTTCAATTGTTTGACTTTTGGGTAATAATATTTGATTATGATTTAGCAGTTGCTGGATTTCCTGATTCTGTTCCTTTAGCTTATCCTTCAGTTCTTGGAGCTTCCACCTTTAAAATTCCATTGCTTCCCCTTTTGGACCATTCTAGCCAAGAATACCCATTCTGCTTTCCCTAGGAAAACCTAAATCTAGCCTTTCCAAGTCCGTTCCAGCTTTTCACTGCTTCACCTTAAGGTAAAATATTATTCTAGAGTGAGAAATGGTTGAATCAGAGAACATTTGTCTAACTCTTATCAACCATTTTCTCACATCTTCCTTTCTTGAAAATCTTTTCACGTTTCCTGTGATCCCTTTTGATTATCCATCACTGTGTTTTTTTTGTTTATGAGGGTTTTGAGGCTTAAAATAGTAAACAAATACAGACCAACAATGATAGGGTACCTAGGAATAGATTTTGCACATTATGCCTTACATATGAGGAAAAGCTCTGAAACGTCTGTCACCTCTTCCCTATGCACAATGATGGATTGGCTACTAGACTGGTTTCCATGTGTCCTAGGAATCGTTTTTGTTGCTGCAGAGAGAGCAAAGATCAACTTGGTTTTAGAACCAATTGTAGCATGCTTGTAACCACAGGGAGACATGACTATGGAATGCGACAAGGATGTGATGCACTGCAATTCCAAAACATGGAGGAAGAACCTCTTCATATACTCAATTATGATACAACTTACTACAATGGGCTTAGACAAAATAGCCCCACATACAAAACTAAGGGTACAATACAAACTTTCCCTGCATACAAAACTGTGGGCTTTGATTCATAATAGGCCATAAATATAAAATATTAAATTGTTGCATTTCGATATGCAACAGCTCTTTGTCAGCCACATTCTCACTAGTTGGACTTCAATTCCATAAATAGTTTGTAATATTTTATTTCATCTGATTTCCTTTCCTCCAAATCTGAGTTGTGAAGTTTATTTTTTTAGAAGGAAGTGAAAATCTCTTTTTCTAAGCTAGTGCACTTCTGAAAATGTCAAGTGTCAATTTTGCTGCTTATAATATTTTTGATGCTGACAAATTGGATGACAAAAATGATGCCATTTGGACTTTTACAAGTTTTAGCAATTTGGCAATACTCGAGAAATTTATCGGAGATGGTAAAAAACCCAGAAGCCATTTAACATGAAGTTATTGCTGATGCGGAAGAAAAGGACCAAGAAGCCTTGACTATTATTGGTCTTTGGTTTGCAGATGATTTTATTTTGCATCTGAAAGGAAAAAATGTTTCATATGAAGCATGGATGGGAATGCATGCTTCAGAGATGAGACAAGAGTCTTGTTCTTGCATAATCGATTGTATTAACTTACAAATGTGTGTAGATAACTTTTATTGCTTTATCTTCAAAAGTTGAAAGAGATTAGAGATTGATAAATTGTATTTGGAGCAAAAACAGAAGACAAAGATCTTGTTAGTATCATACTCAATAGCCTTCATGAGGATATTACATTTTTGCAATCAACATTTGCCTCATGGAGAGAAAACAATCCTCTCACTTGTGAGAAGTTTGCAGGGTTGTGTTTGCATGAAGAGTTGTGTTGCTTGATTTGAACAAATTTGATGCAAGGAAAAATGTAAAGTTAAGCTGGGCATAAAGTTTGAGATATATAAAAAATGCAACTATATTTATAATTTCATAAACTACAATTTCATTTTTGAAATTAAGCTAATTTTGAATTCAACAATGAAGTTCGCTGAATCCTGTGATATAGATGAAGAGCAAAGAATACGGAGCTATAGGACTAAGGAAAGCGATAGTTTGGCATCGACATCAGAAACTAAGAAGAACATTAATCCACTAGGCAAACCACACAATCACCTGGTTGTGCAACTTATCAGTCTGATTCCTTTATTCTGCAGATTATCTCTCACTTTTAGAAGTATAAATACTTCCTTTGTTGGCTTTCTCAGTTCTGTTATCTGTGTGTTTGGCACATCCAGTTCTACACATGTAGCTGTTGCCTTCAATATTCATCCTTGTACTAGAGTTCACTTATATAGCTCTTTTTACAAATGCATTTATGCTGCAACTTTTCATTCTGTGACCAATTTTCAAGAATGCAATGAATATCTTCATGCAGCCATGCTGAACTGTGTTCCTTGCTTTCTTACCACAAGTATAGTTTGTGTAATTGTTTGAATAAGTATGGTTTCTGGTACCATAAGCTTTCTCCAACTTCAGTGTACAGTTACCCTTGCTTTCAACAGTCATTGTTCATTCCATCTGTAAGATAGTTTCTGTATGTGAGACTGCTCAACTATGGTACATCTTTGGTTTCCTTTATTTTTTGGTGCTATCGTTGTTGTAATGATTGTCAATGTTTCTTTGTTAGGAAGTTCTACTTCTTTCTATATGAAAACTGGGTAGTGCCACTATTGCCTTTTCCTCTGGTTCCTCATTTGTGTTCTTATTTTGTTCTTCGGAGATTGGGTTTATTTTTATATGTAGTTGAGGTGTGTCTAGTTATTTATATCATGCTTGTATAAAAAAGGTTTTGCTTAGACTCATATTAGAAAATTTCCCTAATCTTTTAATATGAAAATCTTAGATTTGCTATGTTCATAAGCGAAACCGTCACTACAATGTCCCTGTTTTGGTCTCTTACTTATGAATGTAGATAGGAAACTATTTACTATAAATTCTCCATGGTTGTCTAAAATGGGGCTTAAGTACAAATTTCTCATTGATGTGCCAGACTAACAAAGGATACAATATTCTCTTATTTTGTTGCTTTGACACAAGTTTGGGACTACAAATTATTTCAGTTAAGATTCCACCGATTAAAGATGAGCAGCAGAATTGCTTTCAAAATAGGGAAATTTGTGTATACATTGATTTAAACAATGAACTAATGTGACAGAAATTGAGCAGAATGTAGGCGGGTAAGCCTTAATTGTTAGAATACATCTTCTCTTGAAGCTGACAATAAAGTTGTTTGCAAGTGGGTGAAAGAAAAGACCATTACATGATTAGTAATTTAGTACGACCTAATGAAAATTTTTCCACCTCTCCCCAGCTTTAACAATTTAGATGCAGGTGCTTCTTTCTACAGCTTGGAAATTAGAAACATAAGGTTCTACTTATTGTTTTTCCAATTACCTCTATCAACTTGGTTACATGTGATCTACTAAATCCTTCTCCTGTTACCTCTAGATATCTAGCTATATAGTTTCCCCTTGGAGTGAAAATGGGTTTCAACTTCCACATTATACTTTGAAAGAATTGCATACCCAATAATGAAAGATTGTGGGCTTTGGGTATCTCAATGAAGGCTTCTACTGTAGAATTAAGAGGGTTTTTCAGACCCATCTATACTACCAGTTTTATCTGTTCTCTTGTTTTGTCAAGTGGCTACATGGAGGCCTATGCTACAAGTAATTGCATGTGCTGATATGCTTAAAGAAGTAAACATAAATAGTATTTTTCATTGCAGTGATGCTGCTTGCAAAGATAATGTTCACTATGGGCACAGGATAACTTTCCCTTTAGTCTTTTATTTGTTTATATGGGATTGAAATGGGTCCCACCCGATCATGGCCATGTTAATGTGGTATTTTGATGAACCATATAGTAGTATTACAACAAATCGTATTATTGCGACATCGACAAGAATTGAACCGTTGGTGGGCTCTATGTAAACTAAAATGTTAAGGTCCGCCCATGGGATTGTAATGTTAGCTAATAAAATGTTGAGGTTCACAAATAGGATGATAACCTTGATTTAGGGTGTTGTGCAGTTTCTCTTATTCCACCACTTGCCCCAAATACCTTGGGCCTCTTTTTATTATTATTGTTAATATTGTTGGAGTTTTGATATTTCTTTGGGTTGGGTTTCAAGAACATTGTTTTCATTTGTTGGAGATTTTAAGAGCATTGCTATTTACCCAATAACGATATATATTTTTTGTTGATTCAAATTGGTTATATGGGATTGAAATGGCCCCACCTTTAGTATGTCATGACTGTGGTACCACAATATTTCTGTAAACCACATGGGTGTATTACAACACATTTTGGCAAATTGCAATTATGCATTTATTCATTGTTTAAAATGAAGCTGAAGATTGTACTGCAAAAAGACAAGGTTACTAAGGCACTTCTAGGTCAACTTGTTGTGTTTCTTGGTATATATGGTCTCAAACAGAGACCAGTAGTGGTCACCCCCAAAAGAGTTACAAGGCTAACTCAATGTGGATTGCAACATTTTGAAGGTTTGGTGTTCTTGCACCATAAACTTCCCATCACAAATCTGCAAAAGAGATTTTTTTTTAATAAGTTATATACGATTTCTATTTGGGGGCCACTCCCATCAAAATACCAAAATATTACATTTGTTGTGAGGTTAATTAAACCATATCCAACATGCATTTTTATCATAGATATTTTTCATTTATTTTTCTATCAAATATATTTTTCAACTTCCTCAAAGTGCTATGTTTCCACAATCAGTTCCTTGACATCATTTTGATTAAGAGATAAAATCCCACTTGACCAGTTATCTTCTAAAATTTGAATTTCGTAAAGACGAAAATCTGCGGATGTCTCCCCCATAGCCTCCCCCATATTTTTTGTCTGAAACAGATCTGCTAATGTCTTGGCAAATCTCGGTCTGCATCAAGAAGGACATACAACAACTTGGAGGAAAGGTTTCCCCCAAGGTCTATCTCAGATGGAGTAATGGTCTCTGTGTTCTCTTTTTGTCTAGAATTTCTCTTTGTGATGATGTATTTTAAGAATATGTTAACCTTCAAAGTGGTGGAGATTGTTATTGTTTTAGATCCATGGTCTTGCCTTTCTAGTATCTTGTGGAGAATTATTTGGTGCCATATGTTCTTTTTCAAATTTGAATTTTTTCCTGATGTTGGCAAAAATTCTGAGACTTAGATTCCTAATCCTCGTTGGTAGCTTCTTCACTTTCTTTTCGACGTCCAGGTGGCTTTTTGTCAGGATTTGTTGAATTATAGGAGAGATGTCTCCCTTTTTGTCCGCTCAAGTTTTAGGATTGGTTATCCTTTGTTTACGTGGCATTTTGAAGGTCAATGTCGGGAGTGGAATTTCTCTCTGTGGGATGGAGTAATGTGGTACATCCTTAAGGATCTGCAGCATGCCAAGGTCTTTTATGGAGCCTACCGTCTCACGGTCAACCTCACGTTAGCTAGGCTGGTGAATTCCATTTGGGACAGTTATAAATTGGAATAGGATCAAAGTAAGCTGAAGTGGCAATTAGAGATTTGTGGCAACACTTCACTTTCCAATTCAAATCACGTTAGTGCAGAAAAGAGCCATCACAGGTTAAAGTGGTAGACTGAGATTCAATGTAGCATGTTTTTTTTCTATTTCAGGCTATGTGACTGGGATACGGAAGGCCTCCATTATGTCCTCAAGGAGGCACCTTATTTCCCGTATTAATGGGAGCCATGCAAATCCGCATTCCTTAATTCTAAGTTTGACATTTTAGCATCTCTTCTAGATCATTCCCTTATTATCGGGTGCGGTTTTCATGATTCAAGGTGGCGGATTATGATTTCGCACGAGACTTTCCTTACTATTGAGGCTTTTGCCAACTTTATGACTTCCAAAACCTTTCTGTTTAGAAGGCATGATAATCTTGATTTGAACCTTACCACTGCTTTCTCTACTGTCCAGAGCTATTCCGATTGGCTGAATTATTGGCGGAGCTCCTTGCAAGCGAGATCTGGGTCTTTCTCGAGACGGTTGCGAACCTTGTTTAGAGGCCCCTCCCATTCTCGGGATGTGCTTCACCTTTTGCACTTTGTTTCTTCTGGTAGGAGATTGTTTAATTCTGTTGAGTTTAATTTCACTTTCCTTCGAGGATTTGTGGTCTTTGTGAGGTTGGATATAGTCTTTTAGAATTTCTTAAGGAGCGTCCATGGTGTTAAGACCCTGGATATGGCTGTGGTGAAAGTGGAACCCTCTGTCCTCAACTTGGATGAGGAGGTTAAAAGGATTATGAAGAAGGGTGGTCTCCTTGTTGCCTCATGAGGTTTAAAGGGTTCGATAGGGGGTTTTTCCTCCAAGTGGCTCATTCTTGGAAGGATGACATGGTGAAAGCTTGTGGTTTGGAATTTTAAATTTACATTCCACTCATATCGGAAGTTACAGGCCTTCCAATGGAAGGTGCTCTCTTGAATAGGGAGAAACACTTCCTAGCCAAGGAGCTCAAGACCTTCTTGGAGAAAGATGAAGAGTTGGAGAAGTACCAAAATGGGTACCTGCGGAGCTCCCTTAAGGCTCCTTAGAATAGGGTTATACGCTGGTCATCATGTAGTATTTCACCCTTGGCAGCAACTAGGTTATTGTCAGGAGCTATCACTTCGCCTTCTTGAATTAGCTCCGTCGCAAGAAAAGATTGAATGTCCCATCCTTTTTGTTCAAGTCTCTGGAGAAGACAATGATGCAAGTCAAGAAAGGGGATTTAACAGTCCCGCTCCATCAAGGTCTTATTAATATGATTTTTGACTACGTGGTTAAAAAAGGTGGTAGATTGGTGGATGCTAAGAAAACATTGGTTGATAGTCTTGTTGAAACTCCTAAGAATGGATATTCTCCTATTTCTTTGCAAAACAATTCTCTCAACACTCAGTCTCCTAAGATTGATCCAGCCCCACCTGAATACAATATTCAAAGTCTCCACTAGTGGAAAGGTGTCGGAGATGCAGAAGGGGCAAGGTGATGCTTCTGTGCATCCAAGAGGATTCAAAGAAAGTGAGGACAGGACCAGACGCTCTAAGTGTCTAATTTCCAAAACGGTGAGAGCGGAAAAGCCCACCCTTTTTATTTCGGATTTTGAGGATTCAAAAGGCTCTGTTTTAGTCAGGAAGAAAGCCAAGCCCTCCAAGGGGTCCTTGGTGGTCAAGAAGAAAAAGCTCATTAGTTCTCAAGACCCCCCCCCAAAACCCCCAAATTGGCAAGAAAAATGATGAAAGAACTCATAAGATCCTTATCGAGTACTCTTAAAGTGGCTATCTCGTGCGTGGAGGAGGTCAAATCAATGATGGAATGGTACCAATGGGATCCGAAACACCTTGAGGCGGGTAAGGAACCCGATGTGGATGAGGAATTTGAGGATTGATGCTCTCTACGTTCTCTTAGTTCCTTTCCTGCGTTTCTTGCTTCTCATGTTTTTCTGGGTGGAGTTTTGGTTTGTTGTGAGTCCCATAGGTTGGGACAACTCTTTGTTTGTTGTTGTTTTTTGGCCTTGTGTTTGGAAGCTATAGCTTCTTCCTTGTAATAGGTTCAGGGACCCTTTCAAAACCCATTCTATTACCTAATCAAAAAAAAGAAAAAAGAAAAGAAAAAAATCATATTTAACCCTTATCATAGGCTTTATTCATATCAAGTTTTAAGACCATTGCTCTCTCTTTTATAGAAGTTGTTGAATGCATTACTTCATTAGCTATTATGATCCCGTCTAGAATCTATTTCCCTTTCCCAAATCCCCTCCTTGTTGCTAAAATAATTTTGTCTAAAAATGGTCTTAACCGATTTGACATCACTTTGGAGATTAATCTTATATGCAATATTACATAGGCTTATGGTCCTAAATGACTCAAACAATTCTGCATCCGTTTTTGGAATCAGGGTAAGATATGTTGCATTTATTTTATAAGGTATGCATTGTTTTACCCTAGATTGTTCCACTGCCACCAAGAAAGAATCCTTCACTATTTCCCACTTATTCTGATAGAATGCTGTTGAGAGCTCATCTGAACTTGGCGATTTATCCTTATCAAAAGAGAAAAGAGATGAATGAACGTTTTCTAGAGTAATATGGCTCCATCAGTTTGTTATTATCTTCATCTGTTATAATTGGAGGTACGCAGTAGTTTATCATTAAGAACTTCAACCTCCTATGATGCTAGAATATTTTGGTAAAAAAACCTTGCCTTTCTAATTTCACTATGGTCTTCAATCCAAATCCCTTCTACTAATTTAATTCTACTAATTTTGGATGTTGATCTTTGTACTATTGCCATCCTATGAAAAAACTATATTTTTTATCTACTTTTATCCAAGTTTGTCAAGATTTCAATCTCCAAAATTTCTCTTCCTTACTCAAAATATTATGATATTCACTAAGCAACTCCCTTTCCTCCGAGCTTTGGATTATTGTGGAAAAATTTGCCCTTCCTCCAAGCTTTGGATTATTGTGGAAAAATTTGCCCTAACGCTGCCTTCGTTCCATATGGCTGTTTTCACATGGTCGTATTTCCCTCAATACTGCTTGGATTCTTTCGTATGGCCATTCATTTCAAAGCTCTTCAAATTCTGCACAAAATGGCACAAGAATTGTTTGAATCAAACAACTCTATGCAAAGATATGGCTTCTGAAAGATGAGTCATTTTTCGAAAAAATTTGTCCTAGCTCTGTCGGCTCTGCCCTACTTCTTGTTAACACATGTAATATTTTTATTTGGCTTCCCAAATCAATATCCCTTTGAGTTTCTTTTTCTCTTTGTTCATGCTTTGATGACCTTCCTCTCCTTTTTCCATTCCCTCCAACACTCACCAATCTCTTCTATTTTTTCCATACTGTTCATAATGCGAATTATCTTCTAAAGATTTATGTTGCCCTCAAAAATCTGAAATTCAGAGAAAAGCCTCATAAACACTTTCTTCTTTATGTTGCTGTGAAAACTCTATAGTGCATGGATGATCCTACACAGTTATCACTCTCTTATGCTGCCTTGGAAACCCTAAATTTCCGTGGATATCCTCCATATATGCTTTTCTTTATTGTGCTGCTCTTGAAACCCTAAAGTACAACGAATACACTCTGTACTGCTTTCATTTTTATTGCAAGGATAAGATTTTATGCTAATTGGGGAAAATAAAGATGATTTACCTGGATTAACCTTTTGGCCTCCTTCACCTCATCCACTTTAAAATTCGCCTTCCCATCTTTCTTTGCTTTAAAATTTGCCTCCTCATCTTCCTTCGTATGTTTTGCTCCTGTATTTGAACTTGTGCATTGTACTTCCTCATCCCTTTTATCTTTCTTTTCTTCTAATGGTTGATTTGAAAGAACTACGAAGCTCTTTTCCATTTGATGATGTAGAGGGGTTTTTCTTGCCACTTTCGTAGGAGTGGGAAAACCTTGATTTGATCTAGCTTCTCCTATGATATGATCTCCTTGTTTCATATCAAGGTTTGACTCATGCCCAAAATTTTCCGTCTCTGTCTCCACCATTTTCATTTTGCAATCTCTTGCTATGTGGCTTGTTTCATGACATTTGCGACATTGAAATGGAATGTTTTCATAATCTGCTTGTTGATCCCGTTCTCTTGATTTATATTTAATCCTAATCAACTGTAGTAAAGGTTTTGAAATATCCATGGCAACATGCCTTCTCTCCTTAGTAGTGGGTCCCTCCTGGATGAACTTGCCTAGATGTTACATTCCATTAATATAGCCGACGACTATATTACCACAGGATTTGATTATTAATACTTCCAAGTATTTTCATTTTTATATATCTATCATTCATTAATTTTCATCTGCGCTATTCGCATCGAGCCTTTACGGCGAGGGAGTGCCCACCTTAAGTGGCCTAAACATTAATTTGAAATTCCAATTGGTTTATTTGTGCATCTGCGTGTTTGTTTGAATATAGGTCAGATTGGTTATTGATTTATTAAATTAAAAAGGAGAACTCGTAGGAGTCTCCCTTCAAGTGGTATCACGAGGCAGGAAATCGATTCACGGTAACATAATTTTGCCGTCCAGCGCAACCCGCAGCAGCAGAAAAGTACACACCACAAACGTAGGGAGATATCAGCGCACAGTAGCCATCAACAACCACGCGCCGGGTTGAAAGGAAGTCGCCCATTCCGTTCGGAGTGCCGCACTCCCAGTCACAGGCCCTCAAACCAAACAACGACGACAAGCGGTTTTTAATGGAAAACTATTTGGTTCCACAGAAGTTTCGATTGCCCTCCTTACGGTGATTCACGAGCCAACGAAACGAGCCAAGCAAACACGAAAACAACACGCATAGTTGTCCTGTTAATCACGTCATTCGTCGACCAATCGGGAGCAAGCAAAATATAAAAATTTAAGCGCCAAATTAAGGTTCGTAACATTATCTTATTTTTTTTTTATTTTTGTCGCTGGGATATATATCCCACATTGAGCATACAACAGTCATCGTGGTGTTTATAAGGCGGTGGGGGCTAATAATACAATGTGACTTCGGTAACACAACCCTTCGTCCTTGCATGTGTAAGTTGCCTTGTCCGTAGTCTAGCTCGTTGTTTAGTTCCACGTGTTGTATGAGCATTGGTCCAGTCCTCCGTGTCGTCTTCTGTTGGGTCTGTCTCGCATGTTGTGTTGGGTCCTTTGTTTCGTCTCACCTAGCTTGTTGTTTAGTATCTCGTGTCAGGCTAGCATCTTGTGTCCGTGTCGTGTATTCGTTCGTATTCCGCTGGGTTTGACATCTCGTGTCCTATTCCTCGATCGATAGGTCGCCCTGTGGGTCGTTTCGTGTTGCGTCGGTGGCATCTCGTGTCCTATTCCTCGATCGTGTCCTTTCGTGTCGCTTCGTTGGTCGCGTCGTGTCGTGTCCTTTCGTGTTGCGTCGATGGTCGCGTCGTGTCGTGTCGTGTCCTTTCGTGTTGCGTCGGTGGTCGTGTCGTGTCGCGTCGTTCGCTTCGGTGGTCGCGTTGCGTCGTGCCGTGTCGTGTCCTTTCGCTGCTAGGTTAGTGTTAGGTTGGTCGAGTTGGATCTTCTCCGCAGTCCAACGGTCGTCTTCGCAGTCCGTAGTCCAGTTGTTGTCTTCGCAGTCTAGCTAGTCCTTCATAGTTGCGTTGTGTCTAGTATTGATCGTGTGGTTCTACATAGTCCACGGTGGTCCCAAATTAGCGTGTCGTATAAGTTAAGGAAATTGTCAAAAGTTGTCAAAGGAGGTGAGCCAAACTTCAAATCCGCGTCACAGTTGGAGTGACAATTCGGCGGAATATAAACCACATTTTTGGACAATTTAACAAATTTTTTCAAAAATTTGAAGCTTAAAGGCTCCTAAGCAGGGGACTTTGAAAAGTGCATGAGCAGAAGTTGGATCAAAGGATCTGACGGACGATTAACAAGCTCGGAAACTCCCAACAATAACGCCAAAAGAGCTCGTCGAAGCCCAGGTACAAAAAATTCTCCTTCTCCGTCCGGAATTGGTAGTTTTAATCCGAGTCATCCAGTGGTCAGCCCAATGGCATCCAATTCTTCTCCAGATTCAGCACAAGAAAACGTCACCCAAGTAGACAGTAATCATCCAGTGCTCAATGATCAGTTGTTAAAATATTTAATAGTAAATCTTCAGATGATGACTGCAAGTTTCAACGCATCTCAGAAACCGCCCCAACCAAATCCTTCTAGCTCCAATCACTGGAGTACGAATGTCTACAATGACGACTACACACACCATAGAGGTCAAAATAGTCAATCCCTGACTCACAATGGTCACCAAAATATTGAGGATAGGGGTAATGAAGAAAATATGGAGCAACAAAGAGGGTTTAATAGACCCTATCAAAATAACAACCAAAGACAGAGAAGTAACGAGGAACAAGATAGAAATAATTTTCACTCCCAACCAAGAGGTCCAATGGGAGTCAATCATCCACGCATTGATATGCCTACCTTTGAAGGCCAGGATCCACGCGGGTGGATTGCAAAAATGGATGGCATCTTAGAATTTTATAAATTTTTGGAAAAGGACAGTCCCTTATAAATTTTTGGCATCTTAGAATTTTATAAATTTGGCACTGAAGCTTATCAATGGTTTACATGGTATAAACGTGAGGAGCCCCAATATGCATTATATTGGGATACTTTCAAAACAACCTTTCTTCATAGATTCGACAAAGGTCCCACAGGTTCATACATAGTACGATTGTTGTCACTTAGGCAAACAGGATCAGTAGGGGCCTATATTTCTGAATTCACCAGTATGCTTTCCTATGCACAAGACCTACCATAGGACGTGGTAGTAGCGGCTTTTCGAAATGGATTAAAAGCACATATTAAAGTTGAGGTAGACCTACAAAATCCATCCAAGTTGGATGAGTGTATACGAATTGCTGACTTGGCGGAAACAAAGGCGCACATAGGCTCATCCACACGACGTGATTCATATGGTCGACCTCCATTCCGCAACAACTCTTTCCGCAGAAATGATCAACCGTCACGGTACTTCTGCTACAAATGTCGCACTCAACATCAAAAAGATCAAGCATGTACACCACGACAAAATTTTCAAATTGAATATGCCGACCAGGAAGAAGAAATAGAGGAGTACGATGCACCTGAGGATCTCCCAGTTGAGGACCAAAATGCACAAGACGAAGTTGTCGCTGAGGAGGATACCATGACTATTTCAGTACATGCTCTCATGGGGTTGTCATCCCACCATACAATCAAGGTGGCAGGTTTCATTCGGAAACAAAGGGTGATAGTATTAATTGATTCCGGAAGTACTCACAACTTCATTGATGCAAAACTTGCAAGGACATTGGGGTTGCACATCTTCTCTTCTAATCAAGATCGGTTTCAAGTCCAAGCAGGGAAATTTCTCAATGTCTAGGTAAGACATCTTCAGTTTCATTACAAATGGGTACGTATACTTGGCAAGGTCCTCTTTTTGTTATGGAACTAGGAAATTCAGAAGTTATTTTAGGCGTTGCATGGATGGAACAATTAGAAACCACAGTGGGTTTTAACCACAAACATCGCTTTGTCGAATGGCAAGCCAATGGGAGGACTATTCGTCTTCAATGACTACCCACACCTCCATCCAAAGTTGTAAGTTCACATAGCATGGAAAAGATATTAAGAAAATATGGTGGGGGATTCATAGCCCGAATCAATTGCATAGAGAAATTACACCAATATAGTTCTGAAATCAAAGAAAATGATCTCCAAATCATTGTGGCTAACTATGAGGAGGTTTTTCAAGAACCAAAAGGATTACCTCCCAAAAGATCTCATGACCATGCCATACATCTAGTGCCTGGTAGTCTTCCACCCAATGGTCGTCCGTATCGATATCCCCAACCCTAGAAAACAGAAATTGAAAAGATTGTCCAAGAGCTATTAGACCATGGCATCATCCGTCATAGTACGAGCCCTTACTCCTCACCAATAGTCTTAGCTCGTCGAAAGGACAATTCTTGGCGTATGTGTCCTGATTTTTGTCCTCTCAACAAAATCACGATCAAAGATAAATTTCCTATCCCTGTCATTGATGATTTACTAGATGAATTACATGGTGCCAAATTCTTTACCAAATTAGACTTACGTTCAGGATTTCACCAAATCCGAGTTAGGGAAGAAGATATCCCCAAAACAACTTTTCGAACTCATGAAGGTCATTATGAATTCTTGGTCATGCCCTTTGGTCTCACTAATGCACCATCTACATTCCAAAGTCTCATGAACCAGGTGTTTCGTCCATTCCTACGAAAATTTGTTCTAGTCTTCTTTGATGACATACTCATCTATAGTAAATCATGGAAAGATCATTTAGTACATGTAGACAAAGTTCTCCATATCCTACGCAAAGAAAAGTTGTTTGTCAAACGATCTAAATGCTCCTTTGGTGTTCAAGAAGTTGAGTACCTCGGTCATATAGTATCTCACGAAGGTGTTAAGGTAGATCCCAATAATATTAAGGCAATACAAGATTGGCCCTTGCCTAAAACCATCAAGAAACTTCGTGGTTTTTTGGGTCTCACGGGTTATTACCGCAAATTTGTGCGTGACTATGGTAAAATTGCGGGTCCTCTCACGACTCTCACCAAGAAGGATGCTTTTCAATGGTCAATAGTAGCTACTAAAGCCTTCGAGGCTCTCAAGGAAGCAATGTGTACTACTCCAGTTTTGGCCACTCCAGACTTTCAAAAACCATTTGTCATTGAATGCGATGCATCAGGAACAGGTATTGGTGCAATACTCATGCAAGAGGGTCATCCCTTGGCATTTGAAAGTAAACAACTTTCAGGAAAAAATTTGGGTAGATCCACCTATGAAAAAGAAATGTTGGCTATTTTACATGCAAGTGGAAAAATGGAGGCATTACTTAATCAATAGTCGTTTTATTATTAAAACCGATCATAACAGTCTCAAACATTTTCTAGAACAGAGGTTCTCGTATCCCGAACAAAATAAGTGGTTGACTAAATTATTGGGATATGATTTTGTGATTGAATATAAGAAAGGAAAAGAAAATGTGGCAGCGGATGCATTATCTAGAAAATACGAAGATGAAGTAGTTATTAATGCCATTTCAGGACCATGTTCACAGTGGGTGTCTCAGTTGCAAGCAGAATGGTTGTCCAACAATGAAACAACTCAGATAATTCAAGAATTATCTATGGGCTCCTCTAAATACCCTCTTTTCACATATGATGACCAAATATTACGTAAGAAGAATCGCATTTACATCCCTCACAATTCACCAATAAAAGTACAGATTCTAGAGGAGTCACATGCTTCTCCTTCAACAAGACATTCGGGGTTTTTGAAAACTTACATGCGGGTTAAACAATCCTTTTGTTGGAAAGGATTAAAAGCAGAGGTTAAGCAATGGGTAGCTGAATGTGAAGTGTGTCAACGCAATAAGGGAGAAACAGTCAAATCACCAGGATTGCTTCAACCATTACCTATTCCGGATCGCCAGTGGGAACATATTTCCATGGATTTTATTGAAGGTCTTCCTAAGTCGGAAGGTAAAACCGTCATTTTCGTGGTAGTTGATCGCCTTTCCAAATATGCTCATTTTCAGGCTTTACAACATCCATTTTCAGCAAGCAAAGTGGCCAAGGTATTTATGGATTCAATTTTTAAATTACATGGAATGCCCAAAAATATTGTAAGTGATCGTGATCCCATCTTTACTAGCAATTTTTGGAGAGAATTGTTTCGACTTAGTGGTACCAAATTAAATATGTCTTCTGCATACCATCCACAAACATATGGTCAAACGGAGGTAGTTAACAAATGTTTGGGTACCTACTTAAGATGTTTTGTCCAGGATAAACAATATCAATGGAGTCAATGGTTGTCATTGGCGGAATGGTGGTACAATACTTCTTACCATTCTTCCACTAAGATGTCTCCTTTTGAAGCATTATATGGAACAAAGCCACCCACAATAGCCGATTATGTACCAGGATCTTCCAAAGTGGCCCAAGTCGACGATTGGTTACAGAAGCGACAAGCAATGCTCACTATCTTGAAAGATAATTTGGTCCAAGCTCAAAATCGTATGAAGCAACAACAGGACAAGCAACGTTCAGAAAGGACATTCAATATTGGTGATATGGTATTCCTACGTCTTCAACCCTACAAACAACTATCATTGAAGCTCAAATCCAGTCAGAAGTTGTCACCACGATTCTATGGTCCTTATAAAATTGTGCGCCGCATTGGCGAGGTAGCATATCAACTGGAGTTACCCCAATCTTCTCGCATACATCCAGTGTTTCATGTCTCCTGTCTCAAACAGGTGATTGGCCAGAAAATACACTCTCAGTCGGAATTACCAGTGCTGGATGAAGAAGGGCGTATCTATCTACAACCAGAAGATGTACTACAAACTAGAACACGCAGACTCAGATTTCGTCACATCCAGGAATTTCTCATCAAGTGGCAGGATTTACCTGAAGAAGATGCAACCTGGGAATCTGAAAGTATCTTCCAGTCATTTCCAGCTTTGAGGACAAAGCTTTCCGAGGAGGGGAGTCATGTTACATTCCATTAATATAGCCGACAACTATATTACCACAGGATTTGATTATTAATACTTCCAAGTATTTTCATTTTTAGATATCTATCTTTTCATTAATTTTCATCTGCGCTATTCGCATCGAGCCTTTACGGTGAGGGAGTGCCCACCTTAAGTGGCCTAAACATTAATCTGAAATTCCAATTGGTTTATCTATGCATCTGCGTGTTGTTTGAATATAGGTTGGATTGGTTATTGATTTATCAAAAAAAAAAAAAAGAACTCGTAGGAGTCTCCCTTCAAGTGGTATCATGAGGCAGGAAATTGATTCACGTTAACATAATTTAGCCATCTAGCGCAACCCGCAGCAGCAGAAAAGTACACACCACAAACACAGGGAGATATCAGCGCACAGTAGCCATCAGCAACCACGCGTAGGGTTGAAAGGAAGTCGCCCATTTCGTTCGGAGTGCCGCACTCCCAGTCACAGGCCCTCAAACCAAACAACGACGACAAGCGGTTTTTAAATAAAAAGGAGAACTTGTAGGAGTCCCCCTTCACTAGAGTATTGTTAATATTCTTCAAAACCTCTTTTTTGTTGAGTTGATAGGGAAGTCTAAAAAGCCTAATTTTTACAGGAAGGCTTTAAATAGTCTTCGTCTCTTCAAATAAATTCTCTCTTCATGGTCTTGAATATAATGCATTGTTGCCCCTAAACCAAGGGCCTCTATTTATTATTTATCCCTTATTTCTGAACTGGAGAAGATAATGATGAAAAATCTTTTTGGAAGAAAAGTCATGGTGTAATTTGAATTCAATCTTCATTTCCACTTGGTCCAATTTTGAATCTCAAAAAAACTTGGCCAGTATTTATGGAACTTACATATTAATCCTTTGGTTTTAAGAACCATTATATCATGCTCAATTATCTCATCCTTGATAATCACTTTTGGTGTAGTATCTATTATTTGGATAGGGTTTGCCATAGATTCGCTCTTCCTCTTATCGCTAATTGGGGCATTACTTCCAACTAGGGCATCCTTCTTTCCAGTAAGGACTTTCAAAAATGACTTTCTTGCCATGTTACCTATATTTTCTTTACGTCAATCCTTTAGTTTTTGAGTTTCTCCTAAAGATCTGGAACAAGAAGCGGTGCTCACTCCTTGATCGCACTTTGCTTCCTACTTCCAACTCAATCTTCTTGCTTCTTGCTTATGCTTCCTACCTGCTCTTGCAAAAGAGATTTTTTATAAATTATAACGTTATATATTTTGTAAATCAACTAAAAAGTTTAGAAGTTTAAAACTTTTTCTTGGCTGCAAGGTTGTCCTTTATTGAATGCAAAAATCGGATGAAAACGACCTCCCATTAGCTTGTTTGTAGGCTTGCAACTTGCTGGGAATTAGGCGTCTTTACTCTGGGTTAATTATTGTCTTCCTATGTGTAGAATCCCTCCATGACCTCTTCGTCACGATTAGAATTGGGGTTGAAATGGAATTTGGGGTTTAAGTAGTACCCCGCTGCATGTAAACTAAAGGTTGATAGAATTGCCTCATCCATCTCTTACCAATATTTCTTCAGATCGGATTAAATTTGTGCATATCTCTTCCATAATAGCTTTTGATGGCGTCTTTTGCCCTATATATGACCTTATCTAAATATCCCATTGGCAATTGATCTCCATCTACAAGGCAAAGAACCTTGATCAAAGGCTCTGCCACCTAAAGTTGAATACCAAAAAGTTAATCATAAAAAAATTTAATAAAAAATTACAAATTCAGATTTATAATTTCTAATTAAATTCAGAAAATAAAAAGTAAAGCTAGAAGTTTAATATTTAGAAATCCAAATAATTACCTTTAATATTTCTTGCACGATCTTCAAAAATTCTTTGTCAATGGCTTTCTTGATGACCGTGTTGTCCTCCTTTGCATGATATGACGAGCCAAACAATTGCTTACTCAAAAACATTCTTTTATGAGGAGTGAATGCAGCTAGAAGGTTCTACAGGGCGATGAAGTTGGAGGCAAATTGGGTGTGACTTGGACGAACAATGTCCTTCCCTTTAGTGTGCTCTCTCATCAAACTGAGCACCCATGTGTGGTTGTAAATCTAATGATGTTCTTTGCCTTTTCAATCACACTCTTCACCAATGACAGTTTGCCAAGGTCCTCAAGAATGAGGTCTCAATGCAATGGATGGCACATGGGTTCCAAAAAATAGTGAGGTACTTCTCCTTGAGAAGTTTGCCTGCAGCTACATAAGTTATTGTATTGTCTGTCACTCCATGGACAACATTTTTCACTCCCACTTTGATCACCACCTACAACAAACCGACCGACAACTGTGTGCTATTCACCTGTCAAGAGGCATCGATTGACTTTAGGAAGACCATCGATCAATCTGAAGCCACTAAGAAGTTGATGAGGGTGTGGTTCCTCACATTTTTCCATCCATCAGATAAAATGTTGCACCCTCTTTTGGTCCACAATTTTCTTTGCTTTTGTACAAGAGCATGCATGTTTCTGACATACTCCTCCAATAAGGGCCCACTGAAAGCTTTTGCAGTAGGTGGCATCATCTCTTTACCAACTGTGCCTAGTGCCCTCACTGAAGCATCCCAATAAGGGCTGCTCGTGGCATTACATGGGACGTTGGAGTAATACCAAAAATTTGCTGCAGCCGTTTGGCTTCCTTTTTCTTCTCCTTTTGCCAAGTGGAATTCTCAAGGGTAGTCTGCTGTGTATCTGTGTGAGAAAACAGAAACCCTTCTTTGCTGGTTGTGCCCTCAATCTTTCCAGAAAAGTGTTGGATACAAGGGCCAAGGATTGAATCTAATGCAGTGGTAGGGCTATCATCAACATCAACCTAATAACTAGAGCTCCTTTGCCCTACTCCCACTCCATTTGTAACCCTAGTTCTTTTGTTTTTGGTCTTCCTCTGTTATTTGGTGGCAAGCCAAGCTTGTACTTGTCGTCTGATGCCATCATCCACTTTTTTGCACACCTCTACATCCACCTTCAGCCTTGACAAGATGAAATTTGAGGCAATGGATGCCTCTAATATTGCCACAGTTTTTACAGAAAACCTGATTTGGCAAAGAACCCTTTATGCCATGTATCCAACACGGGTTCGTCCCTGGACTTCGGATTATTTCTGCCAGTTCCCTGACCCTCAGCCGAAGAGGCCATCTATTTGAAAAATTAAAAAAGAAAAGCAATGTAAGTGTTAAGATATTAGAAAACCTATCAAGAGGTATTAGGAATAATAAGGTATGAAGGAGACAAGAAGAAACCCAAACCTAAACATTGCTTCAAAAAATAAAAAACTCTCCTTTGCCATCTTGTCCCAACTTGTGAAAACTTCAAAAACTGCTGTCAGATTTGTTGAATGATTGTTTGTGAAACACCTTGGAGAGTGTCTGATTATCCTTCACTTTCAGCCAAGAGTCATAATGAAAAGAATGAAAAAATGAGACATTTTCTTTTATGCTGTTTTTGGCGATTTCCTGTACGCGACCAAGTTCTCTTTTTCTTGTGATTTTTGCATCATTTTCTTGCCGAATCTTGACTTTTTTTGGCGATTTTCTTCCCGGTACAAAAAACTTGCGAAATCTGTGGTTTCTGCATTTAAGCTGCAATTTTTCCAATTACGATTGTTACAATTATTGTTTTGGAGAAGTATTTCCCTTATCCTATCCAGCATTTGCTATAGGGCTCCTATACATTTCACTGTTATCTTTACTCTGATCTTTTATGTAGGTGTGCTTGTTATAGACTTCTAGTTTATATGTACTAAATTGCCACATTTGTGGAACTTTTTTTTTCATAATCTATATCTGCCACATTTCAGTAAATTAATTTGATCCCTCAAATCCCAAGTTTCAAGTAAATAATCATAAAATATATATTTAAGTTACTTATTCACCTTTATGTATTCTTTCCCTGCTTAAGTCGCCTTTTTCAATCTCGCTTGCTTTGCCTGTCTGCATTTTTATGCCATGCAAACCATTGATGTCTTTGTACCAGCACCTGGATGTTATTTAATGAGACAGAAAGATTGGAAGGGCTTTGGTGGGGAAAGGGGGGTCCTATAGGTTGCATGGCCTGGCTGCTGTCCACATACAGCAGGCCTCCTGGTCAATTTCTTTTACCACATGTAGATTTTAATCATAGGTTTAATTAGTTGTGTTTATGAAGATTTATAAAATTATTTCTTTTTATTCAACATATGCAAATTAAACATATTCATTAAATTTAAATCTAAATGACTTAAATTATATAACCTGGTTTATAAGTCTGGTTTAGCTAAATTTGTATTTTTAACACGTGTTAGATTTAAACCATAAATTAAATTTAAAATTTAGTTTATAACCTGAATTTTTATTATTATTTAATTATATGGGATTAAAATGGGTTCCACACGTATTACATCATGATTGTGTTACCACTTTTTCAACAAAGCACATATTGGTATTACAGCTGGCAATTACATATACATTATTTGACAAGATTTGAACCTGGGCCTCCACATTGGGAACCAACATTTTTTTTTTATTAGGGTAAAAACAAGATTTTGAAAGGGCACAAAGCCTTTTACAACAAAAAATTAACCCATCAACTACACAACTACCAAGGGAAAATAACCAAAAATCCCCTCGATGCAAGACAAATAGTATCCATCCCAAAACCCAATTAGTTGTAGTTATCCCTCGTAAAAATTTTAAGTCTTCATGAACCACCCGTGGGGGGATCCATCTCCTATCCTCTTCTTTAATGGAACCAAAGTTTACTAGCTTGTCTTTTGGTTTGTTACCTTATTTAAAGACATGAACAAAGTCAACTTCTTCAAAATGCTTTATAATATCTCTAATATCTTGCACAATGTAATCAATTTTCTAATTAGCTTCTCCCTCCCTTTTCAAAATATTAATAATATTCATGGAGACTCCTTCAAATATAACTTTTTAACACCTAGATCCTTATCTAGATCTACAACTAGATGTAAAGCTTTAACTTCAGCTTTATGACTAGTATTCATTCCCAAAAACTTACAGGCTACCCCACAAATCTACCCTAATATTTCCTCAAAATTCCTCCTACTCTGGCCTTACCTAAATTACTTTGGATGCCCCATAAAAATTCAACTTCAACCATTCATCTTGGGATAGTTTTCATTTTACATCAATGCTAACCTAAGCATTTGCCTCTCCACTACTAATGGGTTCCAAATTCCATGCCTTAGTTATTCTAGTATTTTTAGTATTCTCTAGCTTGAAAGGGTACATGATAGATATAACATTCTCCTTTAGAAAATAGGTGATACTTCAAAAATTTCTCATTGCTAACCTTTTTTCCCCTCTAAAAATTCTCTTGTTCCTCTCTAACCATACTCCCCACACAAAATGAGATTGAATCAAGTTCCAAATTACATTAATACACAGACTAAAAAAGTGGTTCTTGCACTGTTGTAACCACAAAACCATATTAGAAGGCATCACCCAATAAATTCCAATCCTATTGATGAGGAGTTGGAAAATGTTTAAAGTGTAAGGATATTTTAAGAAGATGTGTTCTACTAATTCTTGTATATTTTTACATAAACTATAACTATTAGGTAACTGATAATCTATCTTTGTAAGATTACACACTATTAGAATCTTATTCTAAACTACTTTCCAAAGAAAAGTCTCTGGTTTAGGAATAACTATCTTACCCAAAATTCTATTCCAATGGAAACCATTATCTATAGTAGAATCCAGAAGATCATAAGCTATCTTCATGCTGAATTCACCATTCTCAGTTCTTTGCTCTAAACCACAGAGTCTCTTTGCCTGTCAACACCTAAGTAATAAGCTTTTAGTTTAGCTTTAAGGAGTTTGAAAGCCTCCAAATTCTCAGGGCCTGCCTCTAAATATTTCCAGCTCAACTGGTTATCCAATAAATTCATGTAGTCACAAACCTTTTTACCATATGTATCTTTTAGATCCTCTTTCAGATTAGAGAAAATATCATTGTTGGCTAAAGGGTTGTCATCTAACCAGGTTTCTTCCCAGAAACTTATAGAGGCCCCATCTCCAACATGCCATTTCACACCCTTCCACAAGGCCTCCCTAGCCTCCACCAAGTGGTTCCATAAAGAAGAACCATGACATGGGTCCTGAATTGTGAGCAATCTGGTATCCTCCTGGCTGTCAAGATATTTCTCTTAAAAGAATCCTTGCCCAAAGAGTTTGATCATCCCTTTGAACTGTTAGGAGGTGAAGTCAATATCCAGATCTGCAATGTTTTTCAGCAGCAAGGTGGTTGAGGGGGGTTGCAGGGGGGAACTGGCTAGGTTCCCCCCTGCCTGGGGGTTTGGGGGCGGAGACCCAGACCTGAATTTTTTGGCGTTCGTACAACCACAATTCTGGGCGTTCATACATCTGTAATGTTTTTTGGGCGTCCGTACATTGTGAGAGGCAGCAAACAGTTTTCTGGAAGCGAACAGTTTTCGGAAGAGGAAGCGAACAGTTTTTTTGGAAGAGGAAGCGAACAGTTTTTTGGAGTTTTCCTTTTTCGGAAAGGAAACGAACAGTTTTTGTTTTTCTATAAAAGGGGAATGACCCCTTGCATGTAAATGTTGATTGAATGTAATAATTTTGCCGAAATCAATAAAAGATCGAAGCTGCCATTGCCCCCCTGGTTTTTCCTGCACATTGCAGGTTTTCCATGTAAAACCTTTGTTACTGTTTTTCTGCGTTATTATGTTTCTGCTTGCATGTAATTTGATAATTTTCTAATAAGAACTCTCCATCCCACCTTGGCTTCCATAGCACTATTAACTAGGCCGAGTCTCCTCAGACCAAGACCACCATGCTTCTTTTGATGACAAATTTTTTCCCAAGCTACAAGAGGAATCCTCCTCCTCTCTTCAGATCTTGACCATAAGAACTGTTTTTGAATTCCTTCTATGATTTTGGAAACTTTAGCAGGAATCTAAAAAAGGGAGAGAAGAAAAATGGGGACACCCTGCAGAACACTCTTAACCAACAACGCTTTACCTGCTTGAGACAAGAGATTACCTTTCCATCCTGCAAGTTTGGATTGAAACCTGTCAACCAAACCATTCCAAAGATGTGCCTTGTAAGAGGGAACCAACATTTTTAACTAATAGAGTTATGCCCATTTGATAAAAATGTCAAGGTGCACCCATGAGATTGGAACCTTGGTTTATGGTATAAAATTTGTGACTTCCAACCAATTGCCTCAAAGCTTATGGGCATTTATAACTTGAGTTTTAATAGTGTAGTATTATTTTTTTTTTGAGTAAAAGGTCAAAATTTTATTCAAAAAAACCTGATCAGCTTATACAAATCCATTTTGATATCCTGCCTTTCTTGGCAAGGCTCAAAATGCAGTTTTTCTGTTTTCTTTTATCTGCCCAGGATCTCTGAATCCCATGTTTTTCAAACTTTGCCTCCTCAACTGTATATGTTGTCCTCTTCCAACAAAGATTACTGAAGCCCTCTTTGTTCTTTTTTCTATTCCTGATAGCTTTCATGTTGCATTTGATTCCATAGTATAGTATTTTAACATATACATTTTGTGAAAGTTATTTAAAAAAATCATTTTTATTTGCAAAACTGAAATAATCATAAAAAGTTGCTTAGTTTCTCTTAGAGAAATTCTGGTGATTTTATTTTATTTTTTCATTTTTCAATTTTGCAAACTTTAAATTTGCCAATTTTAAATACATACATGAACCATGCAACTAAGCAGTATTCGATATATGATATGAACATTTAGTTATAGAATGAACTTGACAGGACCAACATTTCTTTGAAAGTTTTTCTCCAGGTCAAAATTCTACAGAACAATGGAGAGCTTTTAAAGGTAGCTTACTTAAATTTCAATGTTGCAGAATTCGGATACCTTTTACATGCATTATCCTATTCTGCAGGGATGCTTCTTTTCTTGTTGGTACATGGAAATGTTAGTCCCTGGCTCTTTGAAATCCATGTTGGGAAAGCTATAGAACCTGTTAATGAATGTTTGCATTGAATATAAAACTGGTCGATGTTTATTCTTGAATCTTTGGAAAGTGGGTACTTGCCAAAGCTCCTGGTTTGGTCTTTTGGTTAAGGAACCATATTCATGAGTACAAGGTTATGAGTTTTTGGAACTGGGTATTTTGTCAAGACCCCTCCCTTTGGGATTTTTGATTAAGGACCTATGTCCATGAATTCAAGGGTATGAGCTTCAGAGATGGATTCTTTGGCTCATCAACTTTTAAAACATTTATGGGATCTTGGTCAAGAATCGACATGCTTGAATGCAAGGCTATGAGGTTCTATGTTTGATTCTATAGCGCATCAACTCGTAACATTTTTCAGTGTAGTTTTGAACTTAGATCCGGGCATTTCCTTATTGGAAAGCATTGATAGACTATCATTCAAGGATTATGATGTTTCTTAATGCTTGTTTATGAATATGCTTCTTTTGAATTGTTAGCACAATAACATGGCTTGCTCGTTTTTGGGAAACAATCCAATAATCAGCAGAACTGTTAATTGATTGCAGTACAGCCTAATGATATAAATCTCGATGATAGCTTGCCTAGCGACACGTTCAATCTTTTTCATCATGCTTGTTTATCAATATGCTTTTTTGAGTTGTCAGCACAGTAACATGCCTACCTATTCTGGATAACAAGTCACTAATCAGCAGCATTGTTAATTGATTTCAGTACAGCCTATGATGTAAGTCTCAATGATGATAGTTGGCCTAGTGACATGTTCAATCTTGTAAGCAGTAACACATCATCTACATGGGACAAACTTGATGTGTAAGTATATCATTTGCTAGGGATTAGCATTTAAAATAGAAAGCATTTGAAAAGAGTTATTCAAATATGATGTTTGGGTTATTTGCAGAGGTGCTTCTGTTTCTCACTCCTTTGTCCTAGAGTCAAAGGTTAAAGGGCTTTTCTATGGCAAACCTGCAGTTGTGAGGTATAGAGTGGCAGCAAAGTCTGCATTGCAGGTTTGTTGATTAAGAGCATGGATGTTATCTTTTGCAGTATATTTCCTGTTATAGTATAATTATGTGGTCATATTAATGAACAGATTTGAATGATTTGCAGGAAGCTTATGCTATCTTTTGCATGTATATTTCCTATTATAGTGCAATTATGTGTTGTCATTTTTCATTATCTTATCAATAAATAATTTTGCGTAATTTACAGGAAGCTTATTCAACTCCCATTGAACCTCTTGATATCCTTGCAGAAAGACTTCCAGAAAAGAAGTATGAATGGGTAAGGGCCGTAAGTTCTATGTTTTATTTTTTTAAAGAAAATCAATCAACTCTGTTTTTCATTTTTGCTTCATTGGATTTTTCTTGTGATCCGGAACTCTATTTGGATAATTCTTAGTTTAGGTCTAGTATTTCATGAGAATTTTGTGCTTATTTATTTTCTTTTTGTTTTGCTTGGCGGCCATTTCAACTGATTCCAGGCAAAGGTAAGCTAATCTCATTATATTTTTAATTGCTGTATTTATAGCTCTCTTATACAAGGGCTGGATTTAATTATGATTTATCAATTTTTGCTGTTGTACAGAAATTGGCAGCCAAGTATGGACCCCTTACATCTGTCCTCTCCATTGTGGGTTTGTTTGTATACATAGTGGTATCCCCAGCTAAAACTTCTTCCAAGTCCAGCAAGAAAAGGCGTTAGGATATCTATGTATTTACATTGTCTTTGACAATAGGAAAAATCCATGGAGGATTTTATGTCTTGTTGGAAAACAACAGGGCTTTATGTTGCCGAGTTGATCTTTTGTCAGTTTATTCCAAAATAAGTTTTGCTAGGATTACTTTAATATATTTCTGCTGCTTGTTACATTTAAATGACTAGAAGTAAAACTGACAGCATTCTTTTATGCTGCTCTATACAAGGCTGACGGCTATGTGAGGAAAAGAAGGATAAGAACATTTTACATGCCTAGATGTTTTTGGTGGTTCTAGAACAAATTTTCTCAGTAATTTTCTAGAAGTAAAACTGACAGCATTCTTTTATGCTGCTGTATACAAGGCTGATAGATAAGTGAGGAAAACAAGGATAATAACATTTTACATGCCTATATGTTTTGGTGGTTCTAGAACAATTTTTCTCAGTAATCACATCTTGCCTAACATAGATAATCAAGGATAAGAACGTTTTACATGCCTTAGATGTTTTGGTGGTTTTAGAATCATGCTTTCAAGGCTGACAGCTATGTGTGGAAAACAAGGATAAGAACGTCTTACATGTCTTACATGCCTTCGATGTTTTCGTGGTTCTAGAACAAATTTTCTTTCAGTAATTATGTCATGCATAATCAGGTTATACATAGTGTTGCTGTATTTACACTGGTCAGGCATTTTTAGATTATTCATTGGTTAAAGTGCATTGTAGGCACTTGAAAGTAGAACATCTTCGGTGATATTTTAAATTCTTTAGTGTTTGATTAGAACACCAAAACATAACTGAATTAGTTCTAGTTACTCATTGGGACATGATGAAGGAAATAAGAATTATGTGGTATATTTTTGCCCTTATTCCAAGGGCTCAAATGAATAGTTTTCTCAAATTTGACAATGTTAGCCATTGATATGATGTATCCCTTTATCCAATTCTTGGTGGAGACTTAATAATGTTGTTTAAGCTTTGCTAAATATATATTATTTATAAGATGAAATTTCATTGTTATTTTCATCTGCAAAGTAAAACTTTAATAAATAAATTATTACCCTTGTCCATAGTCATGAGTAATAACCTTATGTTAGACCTTCCAATTTGTATGCATATTGATTTGAAGGTGAGTTTATTTTAGGGTGTAGATGTAGCATAGACAGGTTATTCGAAGCAATGTGTATCTGACAAAATACATAAACTTGCATCTCTCCCGCAAATCATGTCACATTAATTTTGCAAATACCACATTATTTTTGCAAGTCAATTCGCACAATGCATGGTAAACCTATACTGTGAGGATGTTATGGATGGCAATCAATACACAGATTAGGATAAGATCTTTATTTACAATTTTTTTTTTTCTTCCGAAGTTGTCATCAAGCTAAATATGGCCGTTTATTCAGATGTTAATAAAGAAAATCAGAGGACCACCAAGAAGTTCTAAAATTAATAGTTTTAGCTTCTTTGAAGCTACCTTCAATTTTAAAAGCACAAATGTTTCACCTATATATTTTTTATCATTGCATTTGTGGTAGTTGTAAAAGCTGGCTTATTTGCAATTTGCTTTTTGAAGTAGTCTAAAATTGGCTTGTAGTTGTGGACAAGATTTATGATAAAATGGAGAATTATTTACCTTCAGCACGGGAAGAAGTTGCTTGAGCGAAGGGATTGTCAGTAGCTAAAATGTTATTAGAAGCCATATCATGGTTTTGCATTAGTAATATATTGAGATTAAAGCAGATATAATTAAGTGTAATTACTTACAGTACTGTTACTGGCATAGAGATAAATTTTCAAAAATCTTCTATTTGCTTTATGGTCTAGAGTTTGAGATTGAACAGGGTCTTATCAGACTTTTTCCTTTTAATATCTTAGATTTTTAAAAAGGCTCAAGTATCTAGGTTTTGTATTGAAGTCGAATACTTACATGAAGAGAGATTGGGGATGATTTTTAGAGAAAATTGAAGTTAGGATTAACCATTGGTGTAATAGATGGTTGTCTATTTGTGGGAGATTAACACTTGTAAAGTTGGTTCTTGAGGCAATTTCTGTGTTTTGGCACTCCTTGGCCTTCATTCCCAAAAGAGTTCTAAAGAAAATAAGAAAGCATTGCTTCAGATTTCTTTGGACCATATGAAGGCATTCCATTAATTAAGTGACAAGTATTGCTAGGCCAAAGGAGGAAGGTGGCTGGGGACTTAAAAATATCCATCTTTTTGGTTCTTTGACAGCAAAAAGTTCATGGAGGATTTTGAGTAGAGAAGGATTATTGGAGAAGATTATTGAACAAAAGTATATTTGTCCAGGGACCTTTATGGATTGGACCAAAAGTAAAAAAAAAACATTAAAAATATATCCATTCAATGGAAGGCACTAGTACATGCATTTCTTATGATTGAAAAATATTTGGCTTGGAAAGTGGGCAACGATGAACACGTTAAACTGGGGGCTGATTCTATTTTGGGTTGTGGAGAAAACATTTTGTTTCCAAAAGCTATGATAAGTTCTTTACAAGACAAGGGCTTATACTTTTTTCATCACGTGGGGGAATCATATTCTTCTAGTCTTTGGACCCAAGGTTGGAAGCAGGTTCAGATCTTGGGTCTTTTTGATGAGCATGCTGTTTTATGGAAGGCTTACATTGATAGTCTTAATAAGAGTCATATCAAGTTGAGAGTTGAACTAGATACTATTGCTTGGGCATACAACGAGTTTGGGGTCAGTATACGACTAGACTTGGTTACAAAGCAAGTTTTGACCCTCATCCTCAAGTAGGTTTGGAAATTATTTGCCCCAATAAAGATAAATATTTTCATGTGGTTAGCTTTGAGAAATAAAACTTTCACTTGACAAGTTTTACAGAGAAGTCGACAAGGTCCAAGTATTTGTATGTTGTGTCGATCAGAGGAGGAAAACATCACACATTTGTTAATCAAATGCCCTTTTTCTCAACAGGTTTGGTTAGAAGCTGAACAAATAAGTGGAATACACAATATATGGGAAGGAGAAACAGTGGAGGTATGCTTAAGACAATGGTTTTTGAAAAAAGAGCTGAAAAAAATTCTTTCTTTGCCATGTCTTATATGTTGGGGTATATGGTTGGCACAGTATGCAACTATTTTTGAAGGGAAGTTAATACCCCCATTTCAGGTCATTTTAGGTGAGGACTTTGGTCTCAATCAATAAAGGGCTTGGAAAACATAAGAAAACTCGACAAGTAGACAATTTGTTCATTGAAAGTCTCAACAATGGGGTTTTTTGATGGGGTCAATTAGAGATAGTCAAGTTTTAGTAGCGCGGGAGACATTTTGTACTTCTTGAATACCCATTGTATCGCTCCAAATTTTTCGCATCCTTACCTTCAGGGTATAGGATCCGTGCTCGGAAGGGGAATGTGAAAAGGATGGGACAATACCTCGGACTGAGAGGCCTTTTGAAGGTCCCGCCTCTCGGGGGAGGGGTATAAGGGTGAATTTTTGACGGATGGTGGGTTCACCAGGAAACTTTTGAATGGCAGTTTCCACGCCTAGGTTGACAGTGAGTTTGATGTGTTCATTTTTGTACTTGATCATTCAACTTCTAGGTTTGGCCAATATGAATCTAAACTATTCTATATGCCAATGCGGATTTAAATAAATACAAAAAGCAAAAATGAATGCTAATAACAGAGAATATGCTAGCTAGAAGGTGTCATACCTGATTCCGGATGTCTGATGAAGATTCTGAGTCTTGTAGCAGTTCAGATCATCTCAATTCGTACGTAATCGTATGATATTTCACAAAATCGTCTCAAATCACAGAAGGTCGTTTGAAATCAGACAGAATCGTCTGAAATTCAGACGAATTCATTAGAAACCTGTAATCACAAAAACAGACACAAAATACCAAATATGCAAGTGCAGAAGCAAAGGATAATGGTAGAAATAACAACAAACATGCCTAAATAATAGATTCAATAACAAATAAGGAAATGCGGTAGATTTAACGATTGATTTTAACTTTATCATGTGGTTATGCTAAATGAGGTGAACTCCAAGATGCATAAACATAACAATTTAAGATAGTGCAGAAATACAATAAAAAAGAAATGCATAGAAAGCTAAGGAAACACAAACTCTAGACTCTGATTGCCCCCAATCTGGACTACAGTCAGGATCGCCTCCAATCGTACGAGATCGTCTGCGCTCCTCGACAAAATCGTCCGTAATCGTCCGAGATCGTCCACGACGATCCGAGCTAGCTTCGACTGAAAAACAATAGAGTTCCTGTAAGAAAATGCAAAATACATAATACAAACAGTTGTGCGTGGGAATAAAGAATTAATTCTGCAATGAAATCCGTCAACTAAGGGGTTTAGGGGGATAAACTAGAAAAATCCTAGTTTATATAGGATTAGGAAGAGGTTTAGGAGGTTGGGGATCATCCCAATTTGGGAGATCTCCAATAGGGAAATCTCCAACTGCGTAGACGCGTTTCTGCCCAAGTTGGAGAGGTTGTTGAAATAGAAGCTATTTCTGAAAATTCGGTTTTGGGACGAAATCGTCTGGACGTTTTATTCCAGACGAATTCGTCAGATCGGGGACGATTTCGTCTAATCTGCGACGATATTCTCCAAAGGTCAAAACAAATCCTAAAAATGGCACAAAAAATAGGGGAAGCGGGTAACAGGCGGTTTAACGGGCTGTTTGGGACTAAGGTTTTAACCGTGCCAATTTTAGGGTGCTACATTTTGCCCCTCTAGCGAATTTTTCGAAGAAAATGCGTTAAAGATGAGTTTTTTCTCGTTTTACGAGAAAACAAAAATATACTCAATTTTTTAGACGACGATTCTTGGTCGAATCGTTTTAAAATGTGGATTTTTGAAATAAAACTAAAGAAAAGAGGGTAAAACCCTAATTCATTTTTACTGTTCCAGAGCTCTGTAGAGAGAAAAATGGTGGAGACAACGCACCGATCGACAGAGGTCCGACGCGGGCTACGGGTAAGGATCTAATCCTAGTAGATTAGGTTTGATTTAACTTTGTGCAAGTTTTTTGATTTAAATTTGATTGTTTGGGGCATCGCGGCCGTTTTTAGGCCATCGATGTCGTCGGGACAAAATCGTCTCGATTTCGTCGAAATCATCCCTAGATCGTCGATTTCGTCTGAGGGCGAAATCGGCGAATTAGGGGCGATTTCGTCCAACAAGGCGTGATCCCCAAGTTACGAAATTGGAGACGATTTTGTCCTCACAAAGGACGATTTTGTCCGATTTGGGACGATATCATCCAATGGTGGACGATATCATCTTTAACTTGATTTAAAATGTGTTTAATTTGATTTGAATGATTGAGTTATTAATGATTTTGTTGTTTGATTGTTTGTTTTGCAGAAAGGGTTACTAAAGAGTCGAGAATGGAAATACGATGGACTAAGAGACGACATAGCCACGCTCGACCAGACAGAGCGTGACCGACTAGGACAGGTCGGGCTACAGCATGTGGCATAGATGCCACAAGTACCGACTGACATGGGGCTACTGACAACCCTAACAGAGAGGTGGTATCCGGGGTCGTCATGTTTCTGGTTACCAACGGGGGAGATGGCTCCCACTCTAGAGGACGTATGGAGGATCATGAGGATCCCCATACAGGGACGACTGATGACGCCTGTGGCCAATCAGGGCCAGGCGATGATGAGGCTCACTAGAGACCCTAGCTTCGCCCTGGAGAAGGGCAGAGTGAACATCGAGTCGCTACGGCAGATGCCTGGGGCATCTAGGCTGACTCGGGTTTTGGTAGGAGTTGTCGGTGGCTTACTACTGTGCCACCAGAGCAGATGCAGACTACCGTGGGTGCTCTCAGACATAGTCTATGACATGAGAGACCACGGGTACAAATTTGCATGGGGCAGCTTTGTTCTTTGCCGCTTGTATAGGATCTTGCATGGGGTTGTATACAAGGGAGGTCGATGTCTGGTCTTGACATCGCTGCTGCAGGTTTGGTGCTGGGAGCACATTGCGGTGCGAAGGCCGGTAGGGCTCCCATTGATAGGGGTTGACCGGGAGAGGCCCCGGGTTTTCTATTGGTGGCTATAGAGGGGGTCACAATGGCGAATAGATCTGCCGATGTCACGGAGGTTGCTAGACGACCTCATCCCGGACCAGATCACCTAGAGGCCATGGCGAGAGCATCCAGGGTGGGCACAGGATGGGCAGAAGTTGGCTCGCATCAGGCGAGTATGCTGGCTGAGGATGGAGCGGGGAGAGGTAGAGCTCCACCGCTACGACCGGGTGCTATGACAGTTTGGTCTACAGTAGGGGATCCCTTCTCTCAGGGATTACGAGTACTCCCGCACCGTTCGAGATAGTACTACGGCGAGCGGGGCTCCAGATATGCAGCGATTCTGGAGTCAGGACGCAGACGATGCCCCCATCCAGCTAGTGGATGGTGACGACGCCGGGGTTGCAGACGGTTACGATGCCTGGTACGCAGGCATCCGCCCTCCTCGGATGACGAGGGCGCAGGGTCTAGTGCACGTTGTGGTGTGCCAGATGGGGAGGCGACGATAGGCTGCTATTGAGGCAGCACAGAGTCGCGGGGGGAGAGAGCAGCGACGGTCCCCACAGGAGAGACGCTAGAGGATGGCACGGGCTCCACAGAGACCGTGGGAGACAGGTCAGAGGGAGGAGAGACTCCCTTCGCAGCAGGGGGATAGACCACCATCGCCTGATAAGGGCAAGGGTGTTGACATAGGGGAGAGCAGCGAGACGACGACTCTCCGGGCTGAGGCTGCCCACCTCCAAGCTCAGGTGCAATCACTGCAGGACGAGGCTACTCAGCTGAGGACTCAGGTACGGATACTGCAGGATGAGACTACACGGCTTAGGGCGCGGAGCAGAGGGGTAGACAGGGATGAGCTAGTGCGGTCTATGATGCAGACCGCATTCTACCGGGGGGTATACTTCCAGCTGGTTCCAGAGGGCCAAAGGGTACAACTGCCAGCCAACATTGCAGAACCAATTAGGCTGGGATCGACGAGGACATCCTCCCGATCGACGATGAGGACCCGAGATACATCCCGGACCTTTATGGGACCACCTCCTCTGCGTCAGGGCGAGGGAGGAGATGAGGCTGAGAGCTCGAGGGCTTCTCGAGGCTAGGTGCTAGAGACTATAGATTTTGTATAGATTTTTGAGAGGATTGAGTATGCCAGGGTATAGATTGTGGCATACCACTCCAGTTGTGATATGATGTATATAATTTTTTGATATATATATATATATATATATATATATGGTCTTGTTTATGATGATATGACTTGTTCACATGTTTTTATGACGCTTTAATGTTTGAATTGGTTGCTTGTTTGATTGGTGATTCATATAATTATGTCGTTTGGAAATAGTATAATTTGATGTCACGTGAAATTTAAATGAAATAATCTGATGTAAACAATTGGTTGTTGTGGTGTGATTTGATGAAAAAGAATAAAAAGAGATTTCTAACAATAATTTCAAAGGACATTGTCGCTGTTATAGACCATTTCATAGAGTCGCCGCTCACTCAGTGGTCAAACTAATCCCAGTATAGAAATATTGCTAAAAGTAAAAGAATGCTTATGAGACTGTCTTAAGACTTTGTGTTGTAATGATGAAGATAATGATGGTTTGATGATTTGTTTTTAGATTTTCATAAAAATAATATGCATGAGATACTAAAAGAAATATGATTTTGCTAGACATAAATTCTTAAGTGTGATAAAATTTTGAACAATTCCTTAGAATTTATACCATGGTTGCAAAATTAAATGCTGACATAAGGACATGAAATAGAATAAGTGTTCGTTCGTTGGTAAAGCATAATTGTGTAACATAATGATGCAAGTCATGAATTTGCTTTTAAAATAAATGGAAAATAAAATTAGAACAATTGTTTGCGCTAGACATAGAATTAATAGGTATAGACTTATACCATCATCACGAAATCCAAAGAAGAAAATAGATTTTTTTGGTTTTATTGCAAGATGAATTTGTGACTTTTGATAAACGAAAAAATAATAATATGAACATTTTGTTTGAAATCATTTTTGTGATTTTGTGAGAAAATTTATATAATTGCTTTTATACAAAACAAAAATTCTGAAATAAAAGGATAAAATTATTTCGAAAAGAATTACAGAAACATTTTAAATTATCTCAAAGAGAAATGTAGATTTATAAGGAATCCTCATGTGCAAATGTGATTTCATTACCGATCTTGATTTATCATAATGATACAAAATCTCTCAAATACAAATGTGTGTGCGATTGTATTGTTCATTCACCAATTTTGAGCAAGATAATGTGATACAAGTAATTTGCCTTAACCAAATGAATGTTCATTGACCATGATTTATATGCATATAACCGTACCAGACTACTATGTAAGTTAGGTTATCAAGAGCTAGCTAATCCATAAGCTGACATAGGTCTGTACAAAAGGTGGTTGCTAATGTGACAGACATATCACCACGCTAGGAATTACCCAAGGCCAAGCGGGTTGGGCACAAACCACCGTTATGGGGCTTACCTCACAGTTTTCGAATAATTGAGAATTCCAAGGATTCAAGCTCATTCACCCTTCTTTTCTTTTCAAGGGGTAGGGAAAGGATTTTATTGCATTTTGCTTCAGCGTTTTTCTTTTGCTTCTTTTTTTTTTTTTTGTACTTTTGTATTTTTGCTTGATATTGAGATAATGTTGAAATATTGCTGTGATTGTGCAAAATAACATTTTTCTTTTTCTCTTTGACTTTTCTTTTTCTTCCTATGCTAGGGATACTTGCTTGGATTGGCTGTAGAGCAAGGAATTTTTATTCCGGGTAGGGGTGAGCTTGTCCTTTTGTCAATTATCAAAGATTCTAGACCATGTGCATGATAGGATAGCAGGGGAAACTTTTCGTTCAAGAAACCATTTCTACTATGTAGCATCATATCGAATTTGCAATGAAATCATTTTAATGTGAAAAGATATACTTGGTTCAAGTAAATAACAAGATCAGCTTCTCTATGCTCAAAACTTTATTTAATTCAACTGTGGACTTTGATATAAGAGAGATTAATAATCATACCAAATAAAATCAAGATATTTATTCATGTGAATGTGAAAGTGCGGGATTCCCAATAAATGCTAATTTATCCAAAATAACTGAAAATATAACTGCAATACTGCACGATTTGACAGGTACGAAAATAAAATATGTTTTTGAAGGGTTTTGATGATTTTGAATTATGAATTGAAAGAAATACAAGATGATTGTTTTTTGAAATGTTTTATATAAGTGACTAAGGAAACAATATGCAAAACAAATATATACAATAATGAAAATGTATCGCTCCAAATTTTTCGCATCCTTACCTTCAGGCTATAGGATCCGTGCCCGAAAGGGGAATGTGAAAAGGATGGGACAATACCTTGGACTGAGAGGCCCTTTGAAGGTCTCGCCTCTCGGGGGAGTGGTATAAGGGTGAATTTTCGATGGATGGTGGGTTCACCAGGAAACTTTTGAATGGCAGTTTCCACTCCTAGGTTGATAGTGAGTTTGATGCGTTCATTTTTATACTTGATCATTCAACTCCTAGGTTTGGCCAATATGAATCTAAACTATTCTATATGCCAATGCGAATTTAAATGAATACAAAAAACAGAAATGAATGCTAATAACAGAGAATATGCTAGCTAGAAGGTGTCATACCTGATTCCAGATGTCTGATGAAGACTCTGAGTCTTGTAGCAGAGCAGATCGTCTCAATTCATACGTAATCGTCTGATATTTCATAGGATCATCTCAAATCACAGAAGGTCATTTGAAATCAGACAGAATCGTCTGAAATTCATACGAATTCATCAGAAACCTGTAATCACAAAAACAGACACAAAATACCAAATATGCAAGTGCAGAAGCAAAGGATAATGGTAGAAATAACAACAAACATGCCTAAATAATAGATTCCAATAACAAATAATGAAATGCGGTAGATTTAACGATTGATTTTAACTTTATCATGCGGTTATGCTAAATGAGGTGAACTCCAAGATGCATAAACATAACAATTTAAGACAATGTAGAAATACAATAAAAAAGAAATGCAGAGAAAGCTAAGGAAACGCAAACTCTAGACTCTGATTGCCCCCAATCTGGACTACGGTCAGGATCGCCTCCAATCGTACGAGATCGTTTGCGCTCCTCGATAAAATCATCTGTAATCGTTCGAGATCGTCCACGATGATCCGAGCTAGCTTCGACTGAAAAACAATAGAGTTCCCGCAAGAAAATGCAAAATACAGAATACAAATAGTAGTGCGAGGGAATAAAGAATTAATTCTGCAATGAAATCCGTCAACTAAGGGGTTTAGGGGGTTCAGGGGGATAAACTAGAAAAATCCTAGTTTATATAGGATTAGGAAGAGGTTTAGGAGGTTGGGGATCATCCCAATCTGGGAGATCTCCAACAGAGAAATCTTCAACTGCACAGACGCATTTTTGCCCAAGTTGGAGAGGCTGTTGAAACATAAGCTAATTCTGAAAATTCAGTTTTGGGATGAAATCGTCTGGACTTTATGTTCCATACAAATTCATCAGATCGGTGACGATTTCGTCTAATCTGCAATGATATCATCCAACGGTCAAAACAAATCCTAAAAATGACACGAAAAACGAGGGAAGCGGGTAACAAGCGGTTTACCGAGCAATTTGGGGTTAAAATTCAAATTTTTATCTTTTATCTTTTTACTAAGGTTTTAAGCGTGCCAATTTTAGGGTGCTACACCCATTATATCAAATTTAAAGTAGGTCGTGAGACATGTTCCAACAATTTTGTTGAGTTTCAGGCATTGAGATTGTTAATGAAGTGTGTTGTAGAGAGATGTGAAACAATTACAAATTTTTGGAGATTCTACTCTAGTCACCAATCGGATGAATAGATCTACTCAATTAAAAAATAATCGCTTAGACCATTGGGGAGATGAACTGTTGGAGGCGATTTCCCTTTTTGAAAATATTTTTTTTACTCATGTTTGTAGAAAATTAAATCAAAGAAGCAGATAGGTTATCAAAAGGTGGTCAACAGGTTCTAGAAGGTTTTTTGCAAATGGAAGAGAACAAAGATGGATTTTCTTCTTTCACCCACATATCATACCCCTACTTTCTATGCTAGCTCTGAGTTTTTACTATAGGCCTATTAATTTGATTAGAGCTTTATGGCATTTTTTAACAGTTTTTTTTTTTTTAAATCTTTTTCACTGATTTCTATCCAGGTTTTAGGCATGGAGGTTATTTAGATGATTAAGTATTGATATATAAGGATAATTATCCTTATTATCCCCATAGATTTTTTTTTCCCCTCTGATCTGCCCGACTGTAATTAAGTTTTGACTCCCAGCAATCTACTTTTTTTGAGTTTTTGTTTGTGCCAAGGCACCTGAGAAGTGTAATTTTTTTTTTCATTTTTGAAATAAAATTATGATTTATTTTCTTGTAAAAATAATAATTAAGTATAATTCATAAAAATTATATATGGATGATTATCAAGATCATTAGAAAGGTAGGTGGAGTCCTTTGGTTTGCAATTTTTAGCATTGGAGTTGAAATTTCTTAACAATTTTTTATAATAAGCCTTGGGGCCACTCATCAAAATAACGAAAACATTACACTTATTACTCATAAAAAATATCGAAACACTCACTTGTTATGTTAATTGGATCTTGTCCAATTATTTTCATGTGGTTAGCTTTGAGAAATAAGGCTTTGACTTGGGAAGTTTTACAGAGAAGTAGACAAGGTCCAAGTATTTGTATGTTGTGTCAATCAAAGGAGGAAAACATCACACATTTGTTAATCAAATACCCTTTTTCTCAGCAGGTTTGCTTAGAAGATGAACAAATAAGTGGAGTACACAATATTTGGGAAGGAGAAACAGTGGAGATATGCTTAAGACAATGGTTTTAAAAAAAAGAGCTGAAACAATTTCTTTTTTTGCCATGTCTTATATGTTGGGGTATATGGTTGGCACAGTATGCAACTATTTTTGAAGGGAAGTTAATACCCCCATTTTAGGTCATTTTAGGTGAGGAATTTGGTCTCAATCAATAAAGGGCTTGGAAAACATAAGAAACCTCGACAAGTAGACAATTTGTTCATTGAAAGTCTCAACAATGGGGTTTTTTGATAGGGTCAATTAGAGATAGTCGACTTTTAGTAGTGCGGGAGACATTCTGTACTTCTTGGATACCCATTATATCAAATTTAAAGCAGGTCGTGAGACATGTTCCAATAATTTTGTTGAGTTTCGGGCATTGAGATTGCTAATGAAGTGTGTTGCAGAGAGATGTGAAACAATTACAAATTTTTGGAGATTCTACTCTAGTCACCAACTGGATGAATAGATCTACTCAATTAAAAAATAATTTTCTTAGACCAATGGGAGATGAACTGTTGGAGGTGATTACCCTTTTTGGAAATATCTTTTTTACTCATGTTTGTAGGAAATTAAATCAAAGAAGCAGATAGGTTATCAAAAGAAGGTCAATAGGTTCTAGAAGGTTTTTTGCAAATGGGAGAGAACAAAGATGGAGTTTCTTCTTTCATCCACATATCATACCCCTAGTTTCTATGCTAGCTCTAAGTTTTTACTATAGACCTATTAATTTGATTAGAGCTTTATGACATTTTTTAACGGTTCTTTTTTTTTGAATCTTTTTCACTGATTTCTATCCAGGTTTTTGGCATGAAGGTTATTTAGATGATTAAGTATTGATATATAAGGATATTTATCCTTATTATCCCCATGTTATTTTGAAGATGGAGTTTTTTTCCCCTATGATATTCCCGAATATAATTAAGTTTTGACTCCCAACAATCTACTTTTTTTGGGTTTTTGTTTGTGCCAAGGCACCTGAGATTTCTAACAATAATTTCAAAGGACATTGTCGCTGTTATAGACCATTTCATGGAGTCGCCGTTCAGTCAGTGGTCAAGCTAATCCCAGTATAGAAATATTGCTAAAAGTAAAAGAATGCTTAAGAGACTGTCTTAAGACTTTGTGTTGTAATGATGAAGATAATGATGGTTTGATGATTTGTTTTCAGATTTTCATAAAAATAGTATGCATGAGATACTAAAAGAAATATGATTTTGCTAGACATAAATTCTTAAGTGTGATAAAATTTTGAACAATTCCTTAGAATTTATACCATGGTTGCAAAATTAAATGCTGACATAAGGACATGAAATAGAATAAGTGTTCGTTCGTTGGTAAAGCATAATTGTGTAACATAATGATGCAAGTCATATGAATTTGTTTTTAAAATAAATGGAAAATAAAATTAGAACAATGGTTTGTGCTAGACATAGAATTAATAGGTATAGACTTATACCATCATCGCGAAATCCAAAGAAGAAAATAGATTTTTTTGGTTTTATTGCAAGATGAATTTGTGACTTTTGATAAACAGAAAAATAATAATATGAACATTTTGTTTGAAATCATTTTTGTGATTTTGTGAGAAAATTTATATAATTGCTTTTATACAAAACAAAAATTCTGAAATAAAAGGATAAAATTATTTTGAAAAGAATTACAAAAACATTTTAAATTATCTCAAAGAGAAATGTAGATTTATAAGGAATCCTCATGTGCAAATGTGAGTTCATTACCGATCTTGATTTATCATAATGATACAAAATCTCTCAAATACAAATGTGTGTGCGATTGTATTGTTCATTCACCAATTTTGAGCAAGATAATGTGATACAAGTAATTTGCCTTAACCAAATGAATGTTCGTTGACCATGATTTATATGCATATAACCGTACTGGACTACTATGTAAGTTAGGTTATCAAGAGCTAGCTAATCCATAGTTGACATAGGTCTCAGAAAAAGAAGGTCGCTAATGTGACAGACATATCACCACGCTAGGAATTACCCAAGGCCAAGCGGGTTGGGCACAAACCACTTGTTATGGGGCTTACCTCACAGTTTTCGAATAATTGAGAATTCCAAGGATTCAAGCTCATTCACCCTTATTTTATTTTCAAGGGGTAGGGAAAGGATTTTATTGCATTTTGCTTTTGCGTTTTTCTTTTGCTTCTTTTTTTTTCTTTTTTGTTTTTTTTTGTACTTTTGTATTTTTGCTTGATATTGAGATAATGTTGAAATATTGCTGTGATCGTGCAAAATAACATTTTTCTTTTTCTCTTTGACTTTTCTTTTTCTTCCTATGCTAGGGATACTTGCTTGGATTGGCTGTAGAGCAAGGAATTTTTATTTCGGGTAGGGGTGAGCTTGTCCTTTTGTCAATTCTCAAAGATTCTAGACCATGTGCATGATAGGATAGCAGGGGAAAATTTTCGCTCAAGAAACCATTTCTACTATGTAGCATCATATCAAATTTGCAATGAAATCATTTTAATGTGAAAAGATATACTTGGTTCAAGTAAATAACAAGATCGGTTCTCTATGCTCAAAACTTTATTTAATTCAACTGTGGACTTTGATATAAGAGAGATTAATAATCATACCAAATAAAATCAAGATATTTATTTATGTGAATGTGAAAGTGTGGGATTCCCAATAAATGCTAATTTATCCAAAATAACTGAAAATATAACTGCAATACTGCACGATTTGACAGATACAAAAATAAAATATGTTTTTGAAGGGTTTGATGATTTTGAATTATGAATTGAAAGAAATACAAGATGATTATTTTTTAAAATGTTTTATAGAAGTGACTAAGGAAACAATATGCAAAACAAATATATACAATAATGAAAATGTATCGCTCCAAATTTTTTGCATCCTTACCTTCAAGCTATAGGATCCGTGCCCGAAATGGGAATGTGAAAAGTATGGGACAATACCTCGGGTTGAGAGGCCCTTTGAAGGTCTCGCCTCTCGGGGGAGGGCTATAAGGGTGAATTTTCGACGGATGGTGGGTTCACCAGAAAAATTTTGAATGGCAGTTTCCACGCCTAGGTTGATAGTGAGTTTGATGTGTTCATTTTTATACTTGATCATTCAACTCCTAGGTTTGGCCAATATGAATCTAAACTATTCTATATGCCAATGCAAATTTAAATGAATACAGAAAACAGAAATGAATGCTAATAACAGAGAATATGCTAGCTAGAAGGTGTCATACCTGATTTCGAATGTCTGATGAAGACTCTGAGTCTTGTAGTAGTTTAGATCGTCTCAATTCATACGTAATCGTCTGATATTTCATAGGATCGTCTCAAATCACAGAAGGTCGTTTGAAATCAGACAGAATCATCTGAAATTCAGATGAATTTATCAGAAACCTGCAATCACAAAAACAAACACAAAATACCAAATATGCAAGTGCAGAAGCAAAGGATAATGGTAGAAATAACAACAAACATGCCTAAATAATAGATTCCAATAACAAATAAGGAAATGCGGTAGATTTAACGATTGATTTTAACTTTATCATGCGGTTATGCTAAATGAGGTGAACTCCAAGATGCATAAACATAACAATTTAAGACAGTGTAGAAATACAATAAAAAAGAAATGCAAAGAAAGCTAAGGAAACGCAAACTCTAGACTCTGATTGCCCCCAATATGGACTACAGTCAGGATCGCCTCCAATTGTACAAGATCATTTGCGCTCCTCAATAAAATCATCCATAATCGTTCGAGATCGTCCACGACGATCTGAGCTAGCTTCGACTGAAAAAAAATAGAGTTCCCACAAGAAAATGCAAAATACAGAATACAAATAGTAGTGTGAGGGAATAAAGAATTAATTTTGCAATGAAATTCGTCAACTAAGGGGTTTAGGGGGTTTAGGGAGATAAACTAGAAAAATCCTAGTTTATATAGGATTAGGAAGAGGTTTAGGAGGTTGGGGATCATCCCAATCTGGGAGATCTCCAATAGGGAAATGTTCAACTGCGCAGACGCGTTTCTGCCCAAGTTGGAGAGGCTGTTGAAACAAAAGCTAATTCTAAAAATTTAGTTTTGGGATGAAATCGTCTGGACGTTCTGTTCCAGACGAATTCGTCAGATCGATGATGATTTTGTCTAATCTGCGACGATATCTTCCAACGGTAAAAAAAAATCCTAAAAATGACATGAAAAACGGGGGAAGCGGGTAACAGGCGGTTTAACGGGCAGTTTGGGGTTAAAATTCAAATTTTTATCTTTTATCTTTTTACTAAGGTTTTAACCGTGCCAATTTTAGGGTGCTACACCCATTATATCAAATTTAAAGTAGGTCGTGAGACATGTTCCAACAATTTTGTTGAGTTTCAGGCATTGAGATTGTTAATGAAGTGTGTTGTAGAGAGATGTGAAACAATTACAAATTTTTGGAGATTCTACTCTAGTCACCAATTGGATGAATAGATCTACTCAATTAAAAAATAATCTGCTTAGACCAGTGGGAGATGAACTGTTGGAGGCGATTTCCCTTTTTGAAAATATTTTTTTTACTCATGTTTGTAGAAAATTAAATCAAAGAAGCAGATAGGTTATCAAAAGGTGGTCAACAGGTTCTAGAAGGTTTTTTGCAAATGGAAGAGAACAAAGATGGATTTTCTTCTTTCACCCACATATCATACCCCTAGTTTCTATGCTAGCTCTGAGTTTTTACTATAGGCCTATTAATTTGATTAGAGCTTTATGGCATTTTTTAACAATTTTTTTTTTTTAAATCTTTTTCACTGATTTCTATCCAGGTTTTAGGCATGGAGGTTATTTAGATGATTAAGTATTGATATATAAGGATAATTATCCTTATTATCCCCATAGAGTTTTTTTTCCCCTCTGATCTGCCCGACTGTAATTAAGTTTTGACTCCCAACAATCTACTTTTTTTGAGTTTTTGTTTGTGCCAAGGCACCTGAGAAGTGTAATTTTTTTTTCATTTTTGAAATAAAATTATGATTTATTTTCTTGTAAAAATAATAATTAAGTATAATTCATAAAAAATATATATGGATGATTATCAAGATCATTAGAAAGGTAGGTGGAGTCCTTTGGTTTGCAATTTTTAGCATTGGAGTTGAAATTTCTTAACAATTTTTTATAATAAGCCTTGGGGCCACTCATCAAAATAACGAAAACATTACACTTATTACTCATAAAAAATATCGAAACACTCACTTGTTATGTTAATTGGATCTTGTCCAATTATTTTCATGTGGTTAGCTTTGAGAAATAAGGCTTTGACTTGGGAAGTTTTACAGAGAAGTAGACAAGGTCCAAGTATTTGTAAGTTGTGTCAATCAGAGGAGGAAAACATCACACATTTGTTAATCAAATACCCTTTTTCTCAGCAGGTTTGCTTAGAATATGAACAAATAAGTGGAGTACACAATATTTGGGAAGGAGAAATAGTGGAGATATGCTTAAGACAATGGTTTTTAAAAAAAGAGCTGAAACAATTTCTTTTTTGCCATGTCTTATATGTTGGGGTATATGGTTGGCACAGTATGCAACTATTTTTGAAGGGAAGTTAATACCCCCATTTTAGGTCATTTTAGGTGAGGACTTTGGTCTCAATCAATAAAGGGCTTGGAAAACATAAGAAACCTTGACAAGTAGACAATTTGTTCATTGAAAGTCTCAACAATGGGGTTTTTTGATGGGGTCAATTAGAGATAGTCGACTTTTAGTAGTGCGAGAGACATTTTGTACTTCTTGGATACCCATTATATCAAATTTAAAGCAGGTCGTGAGACATGTTCCAACAATTTTGTTGAGTTTCGGGCATTGAGATTGCTAATGAAGTGTGTTGCAGAGAGATGTGAAACAATTGCAAATTTTTGGAGATTCTACTCTAGTCACCAACTGGATGAATAGATCTACTCAATTAAAAAATAATCTGCTTAGACCAATGAGAGATGAACTGTTGGAGGTGATTACCCTTTTTGAAAATATATTTTTTACTCATGTTTGTAGGAAATTAAATCAAAGAAGCAGATAGGTTATCAAAAGGTGGTCAACAGGTTCTAGAAGGTTTTTTGCAAATGGGAGAGAACAAAGATGGAGTTTCTTCTTTCATCCACATATCATACCCCTAGTTTCTATGCTAGCTCTAAGTTTTTACTATAGACCTATTAATTTGATTAGAGCTTTATGACATTTTTTAACAGTTCTTTTTTTTTGAATCTTTTTCACTGATTTCTATCCAGGTTTTAGGCATGGAGGTTATTTAGATGATTAAGTATTGATATATAAGGATATTTATCCTTATTATCCCCATGCTATTTTGAAGATGGAGTTTTTTTCCTCTATGATATTCTCGACTATAATTAAGTTTCCTGAACCATACCCGAGATCCTTTGCTAGATCTGTTGAACAACCAAATGACTACTCTGAAAGATGTGATAGTTCCATTCAAGCTACATTTGCTAGATGATGCAAGAACGGCCCAAATTCCAAGCCACCTAAAGAAAAGGGGTATTGGTCGGAGGTCTACCCAGACTAATCTAAAAATCCACTAGGGAGAGCACATGAAAACAAGGATGGTTCCAAGAACTCCACCAATGGTGCCAAATGTCTCTGACAAGGCAGCATTGAAAAAACAAATGACAAGAGACATCCTCATTATTACCACAAAAGGACACAAATAGAGGGACCCTAAAATCCCCTCTTCCTCAAGTTCTCCCAAGTGAGGCATTTATTTCGATCTACCAGACAGAGAAAGAAGTTACATTTAGGCCAAGTAAATATGTTCCACACCTTTTTCCACCATGTGACAAGGAGGCTCTCGAACTTCTACATATCAAGAACCTGGTAGCCATAGGCTATAGAGTAGGTTCCCTTGGGATCAGGGTTCCAAGCCAAACTGTCTTTACCCCTCAATGAAGAACATAGCCTCGCCACAAGAATATGCGCAAGCACATCTTTGTCCTCGACCAATCCCCCTTGGGACCATTCCTGCATATCTTTCTTCTTTTACATCTCTAGATTACCAAAATATTGGATTGTTTTAAATTTCTCCACACTAGACTAGCCCGCTTCCAAAAAATAAATACTTAGCGAATGTAGCCTGGGATATAGAGTCAAGATAGGAGGGTGGCCATCCCAAGAATCCTCCCAAAAAAGTGCATCTGATCCTTGATTGCAAATCTAATACAAACCCTGCTTAATTAAACTAGTCCCTCTTTTTAGAGTGTTCCAAATAATCGAACCTTTCTCAACCAAGCTGACTCTAGGGATCTCAACCTCAGAAATACCTCTCAAGTACTTACAAGATAAGATTTTAGCCCAAATTTGATCTTGAGAAGTACACCATCTCCAATAAAGTTTCACAGCCTGAGCCTACCCAGAAAGAGTCGCCTGTCGTAACCCAATGCCTCCCTCTTGAACCAACCTACAAATAGAATCCCACCTAACCAAAATCCATTTAGATTGAGCAAGTTTTCCAGACCATAAAAATTGTATTGACAAAGCATCCATCTCCTTGATGAAATGAGAGGGAGCTGTTTGCACAAAATATTTGTAGATGGGTAAAGCTTGAACACATTTTAAAAGCAACACTCTACTCGCAAAGGAGAGCCATATGACAATCCAGTGATTCACCTTCCTTCTAAACTTATCCAACATAGACTGCCAAGAAGATCCAAAAAAAGGATGAGACGAAATTAGAATACAAAGATAAATGAAGGGGGAGTCCCGACTTGCATTCTTAGAATTTGAGTAATCCTGGATTGAATAAGAGGAGGGGTATTAAAGATGAAAATATAAGACTTGTACTCATTAATCAACTACCCAGAAGTATCAAGATATATGTCAAGATACCGTCTAATGTTCCCAGCTTCCCTAATAGTGGAAAATCCCAAAAAAGTAGTGTCATAAACAAATTTAAGGTGGGAAAGAGGCGACGAACTACTATCCCACTTCCAACCTTGAATGAAACCATGCCTAACCTGAGATTTGAGAAATATTCCCAACCCTTTCGCCATAATGATAAATAAATAAGGGAGATAGAGGATCTCCTTACCTCAATTCCCTCGAGGCCTTAAACAGTTTTGACGGCTCATTATTAACAAGAAAAAAGAATGAGGAAGAAGAAACACAACTCATCACCCATATAATCTAATCCTCCTCAAATCCAAAAGCAACAAGAAATTTTTTAAGAAAGGACCATTTGACCCGATCATAGGCTTTGGCCATGTCCAACTTAATAAACATAGATTTATCCTTAGAAGTTTTCATCGAGTGAATAGCTTACATCGCAATAAAAACCTCATCCAAGATTTTTTGACCAACAACAAACCCACCTTGCTTCTCAGAGATGATTTTGCTCAACCATATCTTCAGCCTCTTGGCAATAATTTTTGTAATTATCTTATACACAATATTGTAGAGAAATAGGCCTGAACATATCCAGAGAATTCACTCCCTCTATTTTGGGAATAAGCACCACAAAGGTAGCATTTAGGGTCCTTAGCATCTATTTTTTCTTTTGGGACTCATGGACCACCTCCAGAAGATCAAATTTTATTAACTTACAAAACTCCTGATTAAACTCAATCAGGAATCCATCCGGGCCTGAGGCTTTCTATTTTTTCATCTTGAAGATAAAATTTTCCAACTCCTCAAGGGAAATTGAACCCATCAAATGCTCATTCATTTCTCTAGAAACAATTGAGGGAATACAGTTTAGAATAAGCTTTTCAGCCTCTTCATATGAGAGGGAGTCCTCCTTAAAGAGAGGAAAAATACCTCCTAGTATCTTCTAAAATATCCATAAAAGAAGAGAGAAGGGCACCCTGAGAATTCACAAGAGAGGAAATAAGGTTACCATTATGACGAGCCTTAACTGAGTTAAAAAAGAAGGCCGTGTTCCTATCCCCTTCCTGAAGCCAATCCACTTGAGCTTTTTATTTCCAAAAAATTTCTTCCTTCAACTCCCATTCAACAAGGTCTTTCGTAGCCTCAGATTCCTCAGTGAGAAGGTCCTCCGTGAGTCCATGATCTTTGATATTCCTTGAAGCTTCTTCCACCTTCCTAAGAGCTGCCAACTTAGCCAAGGAAAGGTTACCAAAATTTAGACTATTCCACCTCTTCAATTTATGCTTAATGAATTGTAGTCGCTTCATAAAGGAATACATAGCGATGCCATGAGGTTTGCCATTGGTCCACCAACCTTGCATGAAATCATGAATCTTAGTATCCCAAAGCCATATAAGTTGAAAATTAAAGAAAGGATTCTTCTTTAGCCTAAAATCAAGAGCAGAGAGTTTGATAGGCCAATGATCAGATTCCCTACCCTTCAAAATCACAGAACTAGCACTTATATTATTACCAATCCAAAAAATTGAGATAAAAAATATATCTAGTCTCTCTGAGATGGAATATTCCCCACATATTCTATTGTATCAGGTAAATATCCCATTATCCGACTTGATGTCAACCAAGTTTAGGGCCCGAATATGAGCACTTAAGACAAAAGAAAAAGGCTCGAGACGATCAACCCCACTGCATTTCTCCTCTAGACAAGTGATAGAGTTGAAATATCTAGCCAAAATCCATGGGTATAGGGTATCCAAAATTATCACAAAGCCAATGTGCTCCCACAAATTCAATTTACCATTGTAATCAATAGGAGCATACACATTTGTAAGTAGGATGGTTTCACCAGATTCATTATCATGCCCAATCATAGAAATAGACCATCTACTGGAAATCCAAGTAAGAGGAGAGATATTAACTAGATCCCATAAACAAGCAACACCACTAGCATATCCACATGCACCAATACACTAGCATTGATCCCTTATCCACAACTTGGAAGTAATATTGAACATACTATCAGTAGAAAATTTAGTCTCCTAAATAAACACCACATCTAAAGAATGAACACGAACCAAATCATGAACAAATTTTTGTCTGGGGATGTTGTTCAATCCCCTTACATTCCATGAAAGGATAATCATTTTTGGGGGTTAGAAAAATGAGAGTCCAATGTTCTCACCAAGCTTGACTCCACAAAATTCTCCCCCATTAACTTAATTTTATCCTGGTCTTTATTTCGATCCATATTCATATTCTTATCTGAAGCACCTATTTTTATTTATTTTCTACTGCAATCCCAACACCGTAGGAGTTTTACAGTACAAGGATGACTGCATCAGTATCTGAGTAGGAAAGGGCACAACTAAATCTATGCCACTTTCCAAAATAGTTTCCCCTCCAGGGCTAGAGCCATCTATACCACCTGTACTTGGAACCAAAGCCCTATGTTCTTCATTTAAATCCCTTAGATATGATTCCTTAGGTTCCACCTCAAGAAGAGATATCTAATTCGGCCTTGTTATATCTACATCAGGTGGCAATGTTTCAGGTGTATCCATGCACTGATCAACATCATCTAGTATCTCAAAATGGTTGAGCAGAGCATCCGACTAGCTATCCTTAAGGTCTCTTTTTACCCTTCTTCCTCTATTTTGAGGTTTTACAGGAACAAAGCTTTCCTTATCTCGATCCCCTTCCTTTATTGGGGCTTTTTCTTTGTCCAAATTTTATGCAGATTGAGAGGGCCCAATATTTGAATCCAAGGGTGGGATAAACTTAGGGTATTTTATTTGTAGGTGGCTGTATTCATGAGAGATTCGGTAATGAAACATAAGAGTTTCATAGTCAAGTTGTTGAACCCATGTAGTCGATCCAAACTGTATTTTAATAGAATATGGAATAGGATTGTTTAAATAAATTTTGACATAGATATGGGTAAAAAATATTACCATTTTATCCATCATCTGTTGTGATGGTCCAACCAGATTTCCAAGAAGAAGGGCAATCATATGCAATATGTAGTTTCTCCTAAATATCAAAGGCAGCCACGGGAGCCAAACCCACAATAGAACTCGCAACGGTCGCTCCTCTGACAGGTTGAAACCCACATGCTAGGGTTTAAAAAAGAGTTCCACTTGGTTACAAAAATAAGGATCCCCTTCAAATGCTTTGTTATGATCCACAAGACGAGAAAACCACCATAAAATAGCTATTCACACTCAGCATCACCTCCATATCACCTTCAAGATTCCAAGTCTTCCTAATCCAAGCCTCCACAAAGGGAAGAGAAATTCGGATGCCCATAAATTTACCAATAAGTGCATGCTTGGTTAAATACTCCACATCTTTTATCACTAAATCTGGTTGAACCACTAGAATCAACCTGGCTTCATATCATTCCAAATATATATTTTTATTTAACAAGCGATTCCCAACATGCAATGGGAAATCCTATCATTTTTAGATGAAAAATCATCACTAGCATGCACGCTTTGTGATAGGACCAAAACCATCACAACATTCCTCCAAATTTTTAGACCTCCTCCAAAATCTTTTGCCATCTACTCTGGATCTGCTATGGTTTCTTCTGAATATATTTATCATCAAAACTCAGACCACTTCTTTATCTTATGATATTTTCACCTTTTTGCTCATTGTTTCAATGCCAATTTGATTCTCCATATACTATTAGTTCTAATTACTTTTTTGTCTGACAATTTTCAATCCTTTATTCAAAGCCCATAGTTCTACAAAATTGTTCGAATTCGCTCCTAATCCTTCAAAGACTTCTACCAATACTCTCCTCGAGTAATTCATTATAATCCCTCCCATTCCCACTCTTGGATTATTTTTTTATGCACCATAAAAAAACAAATGGTATGGTCTACTACTAAATTTTTGGGGCTCATCTTTCTTACTTACCTACTTGGATACAAATGGTATTTCTAGAAGTTGAACTATTATTTTTTAGTTTCCATCAGTGAGTCTTCATTCTTAATTCTGCTTGTGGCTTTAATTAAGAGTTTGAGGATTGCTATGCTACATGAATATTCCCCGACAGGTTACATATTTTTCTCTCCAAATATTACTACATTTTAAGCTTTCCATATCTACCACAATACCATTTTTGGGAGTACTTCCAAAATCAACTTTACTACTAATTTTCTAGCTTCGCAAAAAGGATAATTAGTGTCCCATTTGGTTAAAAATTCCTCTCATTTTTGGAATGGATATCAACTCTTAAGCCCAATGCTTGCCACATGGAGTTCCAAACTTGGTTCAAGACTTCACATTGAATGAACAAGTATTCAATATTTTATTCTTGCTTCTTACATAACATACATATTGATGACCCATGTATACCCCTTCTACTTAGATTTTCAACAATAAGAATCACTTTGTGAGTTAAGATCCACATAAAATGGTTAATTTTTGGAATGGATCTTACACTCCATAATTTTATTCAATACCTACTGTTTGGAATTAAGTGACCATAATTTATTAGCACTTCATAATTTTATCCAATACCTACCATTTGAAATTAAGTGACCATATTTATTAGCCAATATCTAGATAAATCCTTGTTTAACATGATATTTTCATGTTTTATTTATTGATCTCCTTATTATTTGGTCCAATTTATTTGTGATTATGATATTTATTTCTCTTAATTACTTGAAAGTTTTTTATATTTATTCTTCAAGTCTACTGATTCAATCTCCTATTCCTTCCAATCTTTGATTTTTGATTCTAGCCATTCACTTTGAGAATTGTCAATTTTAATTTTTTTCATAGCATTGCTTTTGAAACAATATCTTAGATGGAGTATTTTTAGATATCCTCCTCTTGGTGGCATGCCATTGATTGCATCTGTCCATATGTTTGATTTTTTGTCATCACCTATGAGCCACAAACAACCTTTTCTAAAAAAGGATAGTGTTGCACACAAATTCGACCATGTATTAGATCACTGATCCGATGTTACATTCATTGTTAGGATATGTTTTAGTGGCTTACCTATAAGATACTTGTTCACCATGATCTTGGTCCATAGTGAGTTGAGTTCCTTCATTAATCTCCATATTAGTTTAGATTTATACATATCTAGCAATAAGGATAGATGCTTTATTCCTAATTCACCCCATTTTTTGGGTAAGCATATAAAAGATGCAAAACACAACACAAACAATGCTTGAAAAAAATTAACTACAAAAAACACAAGATTGCACAATAGAATAAATTATTTATTGATGGGGGGAGCCTAGATACTCCATTTTTTACAAGCTTAGATCCTTGAATCCTTTTGATACAATATTAAAACAATTTAGGGTTTTGGAGAACCCTAAATTAGGTCCTAACATGCCCTAGGTTAGATTATAAATAGGAGCTATTTTGATGGCTCAACCCCTAAGTGCTTGAGTTTTCAAATTTCTTGGATTTTCCAAGTACCTAATTTTGTGTGCCCTAAGTCCCATTCCATCTATTGAATTCCACTCCCCTCGCTTGCCATAACTACTGCCACAACCCGCATCCTCACCCGATCTGCTTCTACAAGATTTCCCATAAGCCACTAGGTACCTCTGGGTGCTTTCCATCAACACCAGGTGCCCATGGGTGCCTTCCCTACTAGCACCAGGTTCCCACATGAATTTCCTACAGTTGCCAGCTGCTCACGAGTGTTTTACACTCCCACTCCTGAAGTACCCCTAGTATTTAGGTGATGCTAGGGCATCACTGTATCGGTCCTTTGCATCAGATTTCTCACATCAAAACATAGTACATAAGTAAAATAGATCTATTATTTATAATTTTTATGAATGTGCTTTCTATTTCTATTCACTATACTTGCAACATCTAGTTAGGGTTTTATTACTGCATATAGAGAGTCTCACACTATGGATCCCTCACATATACTACTAACTATTTTTTGTGTCATTATATACAGATATGGAGGTGCTATACCAGAATCTAGAGCGGCCCAACCTTGGATACCAAAAATCCCACTCAACCTTGTTGGGATCAAGAAGTGCTTGAAGACACCACGACAATATATAAATAATGATATGAAATGACCTAATTCACTTGCATGTTATGTGAACTTGGAAAATATGTAAATAATGATGTGAAATGAAGTTGAGATGATGCATGAATGATGAAAATTCTAGTGATCATTATTTTGTGAATATTTGGGCCTTCTTGAGGTGCTTTTGTGGGTTTTTGGTGAATTTTTCAAATATGGTCGTAAGCAAAAATTATGCATCCAAATAAATTAGAATCTTCACAAAACTTGATAAAATGATGGAATGCATTGGTGAGTGAAATTTTGAGTGATTTGGTTGGGGACAGCTACTATTTTGTTCTAATTTAACTTTTGTTAATGCTGACACGAAATGCCCATGGGTGCTTATGATCTGCAAAAATATTCGTAGACGCTCTAGTGCACTAGTAAACACCCATGGGTGCATCAAAGCATCTGAAGCAACTATAAATAGTCTGGTGGGTGAGATTGAAGCTCATTTGTGCATCTGAGGAGTTTGAGAAGCTGCATCTAAGGAGTGAAGGGTGAGTGAGGAGTGAGGTGAGGTGATGCATTTAGAGTACGAAAGTTATGGCGACAGAGGGAGTTAGTGTGGGTGTTAGGGCTATGGCTAGGGCACAAGACATTGAGGTAACCAATTATTTATTATGTATTGTGCAAAGTTTTTTTTTGAATTATTAACAAATATTTTGTATTGTGCTACAACTTAGAGTTTTGGAGGCTCAGCACTGGTTTTCACCTTACATCCCCGATATGAGGAAGGCAATTACAAGGGATGAGTGAGAGCTTCTTAGGGAGGTGGGTCTAGTAGAGGTAGTTTGACTGGACGTGGTGAGGGTAGATGAGGGGTACCTCTATGCCTTGGCAGAGAGGTGGGATGCAGACAGGGAAATATTTTAGATCCACATAGGTGACGTGACCGTTACCTTGGAGGATGTATATCACATCCTCAAGGTACCGATGGAGGGAATCCAGGTTGAGGTTGGGCTCAATGAGAAGATGAATATGAGGTAGATGTTTGGAGATGCATGGGAGGGGGTGAAGGTGGAGAGTGGAGGCATACCCTATTTTTCCATGTATGTGGATAAGGAGTTAGATCCTATTTGGGCTTTGGTGATGTTCGTGTTGGCCAACATTATGGCCTCGAATAGTATCGGGTGTATGTTCCCTTGGAATTTGATTGGGGTCCAACTTATTGCTATAATTTTGGGGATAGGAGCAATTTAGAGTTGCTCGACCAAAGGGATTACTTATGGGGGATTTTGGTAGGGAGTAGTAATACACTAGGTGATGGGCATTGGAAAAGGAGGTGCAACCGAGTCATCCAGTGAGGATGAGTCAGTGGTATAGGGATCTATGGGCTAGATTGACATCCGTCCAAGTGGTGTGGAGGCCATGGTTGGATGCCTAGTGGACTGGGGATGGAGAGCATCTACGATGGGTGCATCAAGGTAGGTGAGTGATTGGGAGGCATCGAGTGAGGTGGAGTACTTCTAGTTCTTGTGAGTGCTCTACCAGTTTATGCTGAGGTAGGATGTTCATGATGAGCTAGTGCGGTATAGGAGACATCACGAGGAGACCGAGCTACCTTATGCAGATTTGTGGAGGGTGTTGGAAATTTGAGTTAATTTGAGGTATTTTATGTTGTCATTGATGTCACATGGATCATTGATGTCACATTGAATTTTTGTTGCAAAAGTACTTCATAAGATAATCATCTATGATATTTTGGAAAGCATGGATATATATAGGGTTTTTATGAAAACCAAGGTAGGTAAAATAAAAGGTTTTATTTAAAACCATGGTGGGCTTATGTAGAAAGGGCTTTTCTTAAAATCCAAGGTGGAATTTTATTTCATCGAAAAAGGACCTCCGGTGATGAAGATATTAAAGTTTAAAGTTTAAGTTTAAATTAATGGAGGGCCGACCTATGTGCAATTAATGGAGGTTGGCATATATATATGTAAAGGTTTCAATTTATTTCAGAAATGGGACATATTATATATCTTCAAAAATATTATTTCGAGGGCTATTTGACTAACTTATTTAGAAGGAGAAATAAGGTATGTGTAAAGAGATATTTATTATTTTGCAAAGGGGTTCCAAAAGTGAATTTTACCTTGTTCTTTTTCAAGAGGATTAATTCTTTCATGAGGTGACAAGGTATGCAATATTGTGATTTATTTTATTTTATGGTATAAGTGGTTTTGGGAGTGAAAATGTTATGCAATGTTTTGATTTATTTTATTTTATGGTACAAGTTTTTTTAGGAGAGATAAGGAAGTTGTGCAATTAAAGGCCTTGGTGATGATTATTAAAAAGTGGAGTAATGTTGATTATTTTGTGATCTACTAACCATTGTGAAGATTGGGAAAAGAATTTTGTGATTGTGGTAGATCTAAAAAGAGGTTTTTTCATCTTCATAAAAGGTATGAGCACATTCTCCTATTGATTGTTTATGGTGGTTGATTTTTGAAATATCATTGGAGGGAAAAGGATTGTTTGTGGTTTCCTTTTCAAAAGTGGTTGGTTGAATGCTTCAAGGTTTTATGAATTGAGAGTTGTGTTTAAACCTTGTGTTATAAGCATAGTGGTTGAAGCCCATTGGTTGTGAAAGAACTTGAGTTAGAAAATAACATGAGTATCATTGTTATGTAAGATTTGTGCTTGAGCATTGTTGGAAATATTTAAGTTGGTTGATGCATACTTGGATTAGGGTTTTGTAAGAAAGAGTTGTCCCTTGTGGTGATTTGAGTTGAGAGTAAGATTATAACATATTGAGTCTCTAACAATTCTCTTTATGGTTCTATGAGATTGACTTGAGTTGAGTTGAGATTTATTTGAATTGATTTGAGTTGAGGGTAAGATTAGAACATATTGAGTCTCTAACAATTCTCTTTATGCTTCTATGATATTGACTTGAGTTTAGTTGAGATTGATTTGAGTTGAGTTGAGTTGAGATTGCGATTAGAACATATTGAGTCTCTAACAATTATATTTATGCTTTTATGAGTTGAGTTGAGTTGAGATCATTGTGGATAATTGTTGTCATCCATTGAATAGTACATTGCCATTCATTATTAAGTTCATCTTTGAGCTTTGCCTTGATAGATTTGTGGATGAGATTTGAGTGCTACTTGAGCATGATTGCTTGAGCCTTTGAGAAGGTATTTGTGGATGGTTTTGAGAAAGCTTTGTGGATAGATTTGAGGATAGTTTTGGGATAGGTTTATGGATAGTTTTAGAACAAATTTTGGACAAGTTCTTAGTGAGCTTGCTAGAGCAGTTTTGGACAAGTTCTATGTGAGATTGTTATTTAGCATTGGACAGGTTATGTGTGAACTTGTTATTCAACATTGGACAGGTTCTGTGTGAACTTGTTATTCAACATTGGATAGGTTCTGTGTGAACTTGTTATTCAACATTGGACAGGTTCTGTGTGAGCTTGTTATTTAGTTTTGGACAAGTTATGTGTGAGATTATTAATTAGGTTTTGTGTGAACCTATTGATTAGGTTCTTAGTGAGCCTATTTATAGAGCTTTGAAGGTGATAGAGTACAAAGGACAGAGTCTCAGTGGATAGAGATCCAACAACCAACACAGTTGAAGACAAATCTTAGTGAGGAGTCTTCAAGTGGAGAGAGGTCCACTAGTCAGTGTAGCAGAGAGATAGAGTCTTCTATAAGATCACATAGCCAGAGCATAAGGGGAAAGAGTTCTCCTATGGAAGAAATCCATGAACTTGAGATTAGGGGATCAAAATCTCCTTTGGACAAATATCCATAAAAATTATAATTGGGAGTGATTCCCAAAGAGATTGATTGATAAAGTTTTAGTAAAATATTTTCTCCATGGAGTAGCCCACACTAGGTGAACCACATAAATTGTGGTGTATCTATTATGTATTGTTTCTATGCATTGCTTTGATTATTGCTATTGATAGTTCTATATTTACACAACATAATATTAAATTGGAAGAAAAAGTAAAAAGTGGTCTTATACTGTTCACCCCCCCGTCTCAGTATAAGCTTGTGTTATTCAATTGGTAGCAGAGCGGGTTCCTTCAAAAAGGCAAACAAATTAAGGGTAGATTCTATAAAGAACATAAATGGCTTCACAAAAAGGATTATCTTCAAATAAGGCTCCATTATTTGATGGTAACAATTATGCTTTATGGAGCATGAGAATGAATAACTACTTGATATCACAAGGATATGAGGTATGGCAGATGGTTGAAAAATATTATAAGGTTGAAGGTGATCCCAAGGAAGATAAGACTACCAAGAAATTGGTTGAGATCAATGCAAGAGCAATGAATTGTATTTTGAGTGGGCTATGTGAGACAAATTTTGCAAAGGTCATGGTATGTACTTTAGCTAATGATATGTGGACCAAGTTGAGGAATACTTATGAAGGATATTCACAGGTAAAGTTGGCAAAACTACAAACTCATAGAAAAATATTTTGAGGAATTGAAAATGGAATATTTTGAGGATATTGCGAAGTTGTTACTTCGAGTTGATGAGGTTACTAACACTATGAGAGGCCTAGGTTTTGAGATGAAATAATAAGAAGTTACTCAAAAGGTTTTGAGATCACTTCTCATGAAATATGATGCAAAGGTTTCAGCAATAGAAGAAACAGTGGATATAAATAAGTTAATAATAGAAGAATTGCAAGGTACTCTCACAACTTATGAGATGAGGGTAAGTAAGCATCAAGCTCCAATAAAATATATTGCATTCAAGGCTTCAGAAAAATAGAAAGGGAAAGTTTTAGAAACATATAGAGTTTTAGAAAATTATGAGGAATCTAACTTCATCAAAAAGAATAAAGACTCAAGGAATTTTAGAGATATAAAGAAATTCAGGTGCTACAAGTGTGGTGATCTTGGTCACTATGTATACAAGTGTCCATATGAAAAAATCAGTGATGATGAAAAATAGGGTCACAGAAGAAAAGAATATGGAAAGCATAAGCATGACAAAGATGACGTATTCAAACAAAACAGGTATGAGAAGAAGAATTTTTTCGTAAGGCAAAGAAATCTTACTACATTGTAGAAGCAAGTGATAGTTCAGATTATAGTGATAAAGATTAGTCAGATGAAGAAGAATGTACATTATTTGGAATAAGTGAAGAAAAGAAAGAACACCTATTCCCAGGTATTGAAGTTAAAGAAGAGTATGTGCCTATTGAAGAAAGACATGAAGAGCTTGCCATAGCCATTGAGAAAGCAAATAGGTACGTGAAAGGTCTAAGGATACTAAAATGTTTCATATATAGATATTTTAGGCATATAGATGATGATTGCACATACTACAAGAATTACAACAAGGAAAGTGCATTTAAAAAAGAAAGCAACAGTTCTAGTGACAATTCCAACAACAGTGAAAAAAAAGAAGTCTCATTTTTGGTAATAGAAAAGGAAGAGGATAATCCAAGTAAACAAAAATAAGAAATCAAAAGGTTAAAAGAAGAATACAGGAATGTTGAAAACAAGATTCGAACAAATGTTAAAATCAGAGAAGAACTACTTCAAAAAATCGATAATCTCAGAGAAGAGCTTCAAAATGCTAAAAGGATAGAAGAGAGGATGAATGAATAACTAAGGGTAACAGCGACAAGACATGATACATTAGATGAAAATATTCAAAAAGGAGTGGAAAATTATTTTAAGGCTGTATCTTACTTCCAAGAAAAGTCACACTCAAAAGGAAAGGAAGTTATAAAATATGAAAGCAAGGAAGCACCTAATATTTGTGAGGAAAGTTCCAAAGTTCCTATGGCTCCAAATATTCAGTTTGGTTCTTGTTTTGAGATAGGTGAATCAAGTTCAAAAGGAAAAGAAATTCTTGAAGAGAAAGGCAAGGAAGAGGTTTTAGATGCTACAAAGAAGGTTCAAGGTGAAGATGATCATAAGGATAATGGTCAAGAAATGTGTGAGGAACCAAGGCATGAACAAAGGGTTTTTCAAGGATATATATTTTTTTGTAATGGATTTGTACACAGGGCTATACATTGCAGGATCCATGGATCAAAGAGGTTTAATTTTTCTATAGTAAACTTCAAATGAAGAAGGTATGGTTTTTAGGTTCATTTCTTCTCATGTAATAGGATTGGTCATAAATATTTTAAGTGCAAAGGAAATGAGCAACATGGTTTCGATTTTAGAGCTACACAATTCAGAAGTCATGGTTATAATGGTCATGAAAACAGAGCTTCACACTACAGGGTTCAGGAAAGGAATGAATATGGAAATTATTTTAAGAATAATTTTAGTACATGGATACCAAACAAAGGCTACAATATCAAGTGTTTTAATTGCAATAACTTTGAGCATATTGCAAGATGGTGTATGACTCAATTCCAAATAGGTTCAAGGCAAGAAGGTCAAAAATGTTCTAGACAAGAAGATCAAGTAATTCATCAAGATAAGGATATCAGAAAAACATGGAAGGAAGTTGATAGAGGAAAGAAACAAAGTGATATGGGAGTAAAATTACTCCCACCCCAAAATTAATCACCTCAAAAGAAAAGGGGGTGAGGGGGGCTAAGCTTAAGAGTCATATATTTTAGCCCCATAGGTGTCCCTTTTGCCATTGATGTCAAAGGGGGAGATATTTGAGTTAGGGGGAACAGCCTCCAAAGAAAGTATTGATTTAGGGGGAGCATCCTCCAAAGAGAGTATTGAGTTTGGGGAGCAGCCTCCATAGAGAGTATTGAGTCAGGGGGAGCAGCTTTGATTCTTAGAGATGGTTTTTGTAGTGATTGTGGTGTTTGCATTAGAGGTGTTTCCATCAATGACAAAGGGGGATATTGTTGAAAATTTGAGTTAATTTGAGGTATTTTATGTTGTCATTGATTTCACATGGATCATTGATGTCACATTGAGTTTTGGTGGCAAAAGCACTTCATAAGATAATCATCTATGATATTTTTGAGAGCATGGATATATATAAGGTTTTTATGAAAACCAAGGCAGGAAAAATAAAAGGTTTTAATTTAAAACCACGGTGGGCTTATGTGGAAAGGGATTTTATTAAAAGCCAAGGTGGAATTTTATTTCATCGAAAAAGGACTTTCGATGATGAAGATATTAAAGTTTAAATTTTAAGTTTAAATTAATGGAGGGCCGACCTATGTGCAATTAATGGAGGTTGGCATATATATATGTAAAGGTTTAAATCTATTTCAAAAATGGGACATATTATATATCGTCGAAAAGCATATTTTTGAGGGCTATTTGACTAACTTATTTAGAAGGAAAAAGATGTGTAAAGAGATATTTTTGATTTTGCAAAGGGATTCCAAAAGTGAAGTTTGCCTTGTTCTTTTTCAAGAGGATTAATTCTTTCATGAGGTGACAAGATATGCAATATTGTGATTTATTTTATTTTATGGTATAAGTGGTTTTGGGAGTGAAACATTTATGCAATGTTTTGATTTATTTTATTTTATGGTACAAGTGGTTTTAGGAGAGATAAGGAAGTTGTGCAATTAAAGGCCTTGGTGATGATTATTGAAAAGTGGAGTAATGTTCATTATTTTGTGATCTACTAACCCTTTTGAAGATTGGGAAAAGAATTTTGTGATTGTTCTAGATTTACAAAGAAGTTTTTTCATCTTCATAAAAGGTATGAGCAAATTCTCCTATTGATTGTTTATGGTGGTTGATTTCTGAAATATCATTGGAGGAAAAAGGATTGTTTGTGGTTTTCTTTTCAAAAGTGGTTGGTTGAATGCTTCAAGGTTTTATGAATTGAGAGTTGTGTTTAAACCTTGTGTTATAAGCATAGTGGTTGAAGCCCATTGGTTGTAAAAGAACTTGAGTTAGAAAATAACATGAGTATCATTGTTATGTAAGATTTGTGGTTGAGCATTGTTGGAAATATTTGAGTTGGTTGATGCATACTTGGATTAGGGTTTTGTAAGAAAGAGTTGTCCCTTGTGGTGATTTGAGTTGAGAGTAAGATTAGAACATATTGAGTCTCTAAAAATTCTATTTATGCTTCTCTGATATTGACTTGAGTTGAGTTGAGATTTATTTGAATTGATTTGAGTTGAGAGTAAGATTAGAACATATTGAGTCTCTAACAATTCTCTTTATGCTTCTATGAGATTGAATTGAGTTGAGTTGAGATTGATTTGATTTGAGTTGAGTTGAGATTGAGATTAGAACATATTGAGTCTCTAACAATTATATTTATGCTTTTATGAGTTGATTTGAGTTGAGATCACTGTGGATAATTGTTGTCATCCATTGAATAGTACATTGCCATTCATTATTGAGTTCATCTTTGAGATTTGACTTGATAGAGGTTGGTGCCTCTTACCAGTTGGTGCTGGTGAATGATTATGTAAAGTTGTAGCTTTGCATTTGACTGGATTTGGATGGTAGTCCAAGAAGTCTTTTTGAGGAGTAGCCACATCGGTGAACCTCGTTAAAATGCTGTGTTGTGTGATGCTCTTAGTATTTTTATTATTTCTGTTTTAATCTGCTGTAGTTTATTTAAAAGTCTAAATTGCTTTTAAGTTTTTAAAGAACACACTGATTCACCCCCCCTCTTAGTGTCATTGTGATTGTAACAATTGGTATCGAGCAAGGTTCCCAATTTTGGCTAAATCAATCAGGGTTGATCTTGGATTAGTACACAATGGCTAAGAAGAATAGATCCTCATCCAAAAAGGCATCCTAGCCAGTTTCAGTTCCAATGGTTGAGAAAATTGAACCGAGAAATGGCGGAAGGAATGAACTTCGAAGTTGAAGAAGTTGAGGGTCGAAGTTGATTTAGAGGGTGAGCTAGTGTCCGCTCTACGGAATGGGAATCGGAGAAAAAGAAGAATGAAAAATTGTCAAGGAAACTTAAGGATGCAAACAAAATTATTGCCAATTTAAAAATACAGACTGAAGAATACAAGAAAATGTCTGAAGATCTGGAAATACAGGTATCCATGAAGATAGACCACTGCAGCAAATTGGAAGAAGAAAATGTGAGTCTTCGAATACAGATACAAGAGCTGGATCGAAAAATCAACTGTCATGTAAAACGTGAAGAAAGCTCGATGAAATTGGACAAAATTTTGAGCGATCAAAGATCCACAGGTATCAAATTTGGTCTCGGATTTTCTGAAGGAGAATCATCAACTGGACCAAAAGCAAGCAATGTTGAAAGTGAAAAGAACAAAGACAAGAATCAGGCAAAAGAAAGATATAATGCCAGACCTGAAATAGCAGCTGACAATGATGGCTTTACTAAGGTCACACATCAAAAGAATAGAAGATCCAAGGCTCCAGCAACAACCTGGCCAAGACCATCTTTCAGGTTTAATCATTATTTCTATGGTTTTTGTTTCCGATGTAATGTTTATGGGCATAAAATTGTTGATCGCAAATACAACGTAGGTCCAAGAAGTTTCACTAGTAGAAATGCGTTTGCTCCTTTAATGATTTATGCAATAGAGTGTTTTAAGTGTCACAACTTTGGTCATATTGCCAAAAATTGTCGTAGTATGTCTGTTTCATATCAACCTCATGAAAGCATATTTCAACCGTATAGAGCAAAACAAAATAGAATTTATACTGAAGGATATGTGCAAAATTCTAAAAAGGGGAAGTCACAGCTAGAACCCAATACCACAGTTAAAACAGAATGGAAACAAAAAGAATAGCTCAGGAAAGAACAAGATTCTTTAATAGTGCAGACAGCTTTTAGAGCTCAGAATAAACATGTTCCTTGGATTCTTGATAGTGGTTGCTCAAGTCATATGACAAGTGACAAACAGAAATTCAAAAATCTACAAAAGTATGAGGGTGGTTCTATAAAATTCGGCAACAATGACGGAGCCAAAATAATAGGTAAAGGAACGGTCAAAATTAGTGAATGAAAGATCAAGTAAGAGGAAGTTTTATATGTGGATGGTTTGAAACATAACCTGTTAAGTGTGAGTCAGATCTGTGAGAAAGGACATGAAGTGGTGTTCAAGAAGCAGGGTTGTGAAGTCAAAAAAACAAAGAACAAGAAATTAATAACAACCGGCTCAAGGACGTCTGGCAATCTGTACACACTATCAGAATTTTCAGAAGGTATGTGTTTCATGGGACAAGAAGAAGAGAACTGGTTGTGGCATAAGAGGCTTGGACACATAAGTTTTGATAATCTGGTAAGAATTAGCACTAAACAAGCAGTGAGAGATATTACAATCATTAAAAAACCTGCAAATAGTATGTGTTCTTCATGTCAAAAGGGTAAACAGACCAGAGTTTTGTTTAAAACAAAAGAACATCACACTAACAGGCTTGGTAAAAATAGGTTTAGTCAGAACTGGCTTAGTCAGAACATGTGGATTCAAAGAACAGGTATGCCTAAAAGAAACACCACTATTACTTGTTATAAGTGCAACAATAAAAGTCACACTGTCAGACAGTGCAGAGTTGAAATTCCAAGATATAAGAACAGGAACAGTGGCATGATCAGGTCCAAGGATCAGAAAAATGACAGGAACAAGAATATGGTCAAAGAGTTCAAGAGAAGACCCGACAAGGAAGTTATAGACATTGATGTTGATCAGTGCCTAATGGGAGTTTTACTCCCACCCCAAAATTAATCACCTCATCAGGAGGTGGGGGAGGGACTAAGCTAAGAGGCTCATTCTTAGTTCTAAGCCCCAAAGGTGGCCCTTTGCCATTGATGACAAAGGGGGAGAGATATGAGTAAGGGGGAGAGCTTCAAGTGAAGAGGAAAGCTTCAAGTCAGGGGGAGCAAAACTTCAAAGAGATTGATTTCAGTTTTGGCTCTTGAAGATGTGTTTTTAGTAAAGGGTTGCCATCAATGACAAAGGGGGAGATTGTTGGCAATTTTGGGTACCTTGGGTACATTGCCCTTGCTCAAGTATTGATGTTGTCATTGATGTCAAAGAGCGGAAGGGTTTTTGTGAAAACCAACGCAGACTAAATTATAGGTTTTTTTTAAATCCATGGTCAGCAGTTTTGAAATGGGTTTTTCTTAAAACCCAAGTTAGCTCTTCGTTTTGTTGAAAAAGGTGCTCCGATGATGAAGATATTTAATTTTAAACATCCAGTTTAAATTTTATTTATTTATTTAAAATTTAAATTAATATTTTAAAATTAAATTAAAGTCGTTCACCGGCTTGTTTTCAAAGTCGACGTTGCTAGGGTTTTGCAACGGATCAATTAGGGTTTCCTGCTGACAAAGCAAGGTTAAGCAACCGAAAAATTCTAGGGTTTCATGTTGACCTAATTAGGGTTGCAGTCGACGTGTTTGAGAATGTTTTGACGGGATATTCTCTTCTATAAAAATGCGGGACTATTGCAAGGTTGAAGTGTGGGCGTGATGCGATATATGCGAATGAAGTTCTTGTGCAGAAGAGTGTAAGTCGATGATAGTTCTTTGGAGTTAAAGAAAAGAGATCGTAGCGATGAGATAGTGAGTGAGTGCATATCGACTGATCGAGAACAAAGAGAGCGATATGCAGATGGCGTGTTTAAAGTCCGAGGCAAAAATACGCAGATGGTAGAAGTGATATTTCATGGAAGGTGCAGCAGAGTGAGTGGTGCAAAGAGAAGATAAGAACACGATATGCAGAAGTCGTGTTCCGAGTGTGAAATGATAGTGTGCTGGCTGTAGAAGTAATATTTCTGTGAAGTTGCAGCAGAGAACGCGGAGAGATATAGAGGAGTGGTTGAAAAAGTGCGAATCATTTTTCACAGCAGCAGTCGAATGCCGACAAGCAGTAGATCACAGAAAAATAGCAGATCATGATAATTGAGGTGAAAGTTTACATTCTGCAATTTTTATTATTATCTTCAAGTTGTAGCTTGAAAAAGGGGTTGGTGCCTCTTTCCAGTTGGTGCTGGAAAAATTGGAGTTGGTGCTCCATTCTGTTGTAGCAGATAAAATTTAGAGGTTGGTGCCTCTTACCAGTTGGTGCTAGTGAATGATTATGTAAAGTTGTAGCTTTGCATTTGACTGGATTTGGATGGTAGTCCAAGCAGTATTTTGAGGAGTAGCCACATCGGTGAACCTCGTTAAAATGCCGTGTTATGTGTGATGCTCTTAGTACTTTTATTATTTCTGTTTTAATCTACTACAGTTTATTTAAAAGTCTAAATTGCTTTTAAGTTTTTAAAGAACACACTGATTCACCCCCCCTCTCAGTGTCATTGTGATTGTAACAAGATTTGTGGATGAGATTTGAGTGCTACTTGAGCATGATTGATTGAGCCTTTGAGAAGGTATTTGTGGATAGTTTTGAGAAAGCTTTGTGGATAGATTTGAGGATAGTTTTGGGATAGATTTATGGATAGTTTTAGAACAAATTTTGGACAAGTTCTTAGTGAGCTTGCTAGAGCAGTTTTGGAAAAGTTCTTTGTGAGCTTGTTATTCAGCATTGGATAGGTTATGTCTGAAATTGTTATTCAACATTGGATAGGTTCTATGTGAACTTGTTATTAAACATTGGACAGGTTCTGTGTGAACTTTTTATTCAAAATTGAACAGGTTCTGTGTGAGCTTATTATTCAATTTTGGACAAGTTATGTGTGAGATTATTAATTAGGTTTTATGTGAACCTATTGATTAGGTTCTTAGTGAGCCTATTTATAGAGCTTTGGAGGTGATAGAGTACAAAGGACAGAGTCTCAATGGATAGAGATCCAACAACCAACATAGTTGAAGACAAATATGAGTGAGGAGTCTTCAAGTGGAGAGAGGTCCACTAGTCAGTGCAGCAGAGAGACAATCTTCTATAAGATCACATAGCTAGAGCAGAAGGCAAAAGAGTTCTCCTATAGAAGAAATCCATGAACTTGAGATTAGGGGATCAAAATCTCCTTTGGACAAATATCCATAAAAATTATAATTGGGAGTGATTCCCAAAGAGATTGATTGATAAAGTTTTAGTAAAATATTTTCTCCATGGAGTAGCCCACACTGGGTGAACCATGTAAATTGTGGTGTCTCTATTATGTATGGTTTCTATGCATTGATTTTATTACTGCTATTGATACTGCTATCTTTACACAACATAATATTAAATTGGAATAAAAAGTAAAAAGTGGTCTTATACTATTCACCCCCCCATATCATTATAAGCTTGTGTTCTTCAATTGGTATCAGAGCAGGTTCCTTCAAAAAGGCTAACAACTTAAGAGTATATTCTACAAAGAACACAAATGGCTTCACAAAAGGGATTATATTCAAATAAGGATCCATTATTTGATGGTAACAATTATGCTTTATGGAACATGAGAATGAAGAACTACTTGATATCACAAGGATATGAGGTATGGAAGATAGTTGAAAAATATTATAAGGTTGAAGGTGATCCCGAGGAAGATAAGAATACCAAGAAATTGGTTGAGATCAATGCAAGAGCAATGAATTGTATTTTGAGTGGGCTATGTGAGATAAATTTTAAAAAGGTCATGGTATGTACTTCAGCTAATGAGATGTGGACCAAGTTGAGGAATACTTATGAAGGAGATTCCAAGGTAAAGTTTTTTTGTTTTTGTTTTTGAATTTACATGGTGGAATTGGCAGCTGCCATGAATCCGGGCAGGCTATCCAGATTTTATGGCCACTATAGTATTCTGCGCTGTCTACCCTAGAAGTCACCATACAGATCTTAGCGTAGTCTGCACCTATAACCACCATGCCACAATCATTTTAAACCTTTTACGCCGTTGAAAGCACCAGGAAAGGGACAAGCGTTTAGTTTGGTGAGGCCCTAGATTTGAACCTTGGAACTCCGCCCCCATTATGGGGTTTGGATGAACCAATTGGTCTACACCTCAAACCTCCAAGGTAAAGTTGGCAAAACTACAAACTCATAGAAAAATATTTTGAGAAATTGAAAATGGAATATTATGAGGATATTGTGAAGTTCTTACTTTGAGTTAATGAGGTTACTAACACTATGAGAGGCCTAGGTTTTGAGATGAAAGAATAAGAAGTTACTCAAAAGGTTTTGAGATCACTTCCCATGAAATATGATGCAAAGGTTTCAACAATAGAAGAAACAATGGATATAAATAAGTTAATAATAGAAGAATTGCAAGGTACTCTCACAACTTATGAGATGAGGGTAAGTAAGCATCAAGATCCAATAAAAGATGTTGCTTTCAAGGATTTAGAAAAATAGAAAGGGAATTTTAGAAACATATAGAGTTTTAGAAAATTATGAGGAATATAACTTCATCAAAAAGAATAAAGACTCAAGGAATTTTAGAGATATAAGGAAAGTCAGGTGCTACAAATGTGGTGATCTTGGTCACTATGTATACAAGTGTCCATATGAAAAATCAGTGATGATGAAAAATAGGGTCACAGAAGAAAAGAATATGGAAAGCATAAGAATGACAAAGATGATATATTCAAGCAAAACAGGTATGAGAAGAAGAATTTTTTCGTAAGGCAAAGAAATATTACTACATTGTAGAAGCAAGTGATAGTTTAGATTATAGTGATAAAGATCAGTCAGATGAAGAAGAATGTACATTATTTGGAATAAGTGAAGAAAATCAAGAACACCTATTCCTAGGTATTGAATTTAAAGAAGAGGATGTGCCTATTGAAGAAAGACATGAAGAGCTTGCCATAGACATTGAGCAAGCAAATAGGTACGCGAAAGGTCTAAGGATACTAAAATGTTTCATATATAGATATTTTAGGCATATAGATGATGATTGCACATACTACAAGAATTACAACAAGGAAAGTGCATTTAAAAAAGAAAGCAATAGTTCTAGTGACAATTCCAACAACAGTGAAAAAAAAGAAGTCTCATTTTTGGTAATAGAAAAGGAAGAGGATAAGCCAAGTAAACAAAAATAAGAAATCAAAAGGTTATAAGAAGAATACAAGAATATTGAAAACAAGATTCGAACAAATGTTAAAATCAGATAAGAACTACTTCAAACAATCGATCCCAGAGAAGAGCTTCAAAATGCAAAAAGGATAGAAGAGAGGATGAATGAATAACTAAGGGTAACAACAACAAGACATGATACATTAGATGAAAATATTCAAAAAGGAGTGGAAACTTATTTTAAGGTTGTATATTACTTCCAAGAAAAGTCACACTCAAAAGGAAAGGAATTTATAAAAGATGAAAGCAAGGAAGCACCTAAGATTTGTGAGGAAAGTTCCAAAGTTCCTATGGCTCCAAATATTCAGTTTGGTTCTTGTTTTGAGATAGGTGAATCAAGTTCAAAAGGAAAAGAAATTCTTGAAGAGAAATGCAAGGAAGAGGTTTTAGATGCTATAAAGAAGGTTCAAGGTGAAGATGATCATAAGGATAATGGTCAAGAAAGGTGTGAGGAACCAAGGCATGAACAAAGGGCTTGTCAAGGATATTTTTTATCTTGTAATGGATTTGGACACAGGGCTATACATTGCAGGATCCATGGATCAAAGAAGTTTGATTTTGCTAGAATTAACTTCAAAGGAATAAGGTATGGTTTTTAGGGACATTGCTTCTCATGTAATAGGATTGGTCATAAATATTTTAAGTGCAAAGGAAATGAGCAACATGGTTTTGATTTTAGAGCTACACAATTCAGAAGTCATGGTTATAATGGTCATGAAAATAGAGCTTCACACTATAGGGTTCAGGAAAGGAATGGATATGAAAATTATTTTAAGAATAATTTTAGTACATGGATACCAACCAAAGGCTACAATATCAAGTGTTTTAATTGCAATAACTTTGAGCATATTGCAAGATGGTGTAGGACTCAATTCCAAATAGGTTCAAGGCAAGAAGGTCAAAAATGTTCTAGACAAGAAGATCAAGTAATTCATCAAGATAAGGATATCAGAAAAACATGGAAGGAAGTTGATAGAGGAAAGAAACAAAGTGATATAGGAGTAAAAGTACTCCCACCCCAAAATTAATCACCTCAAAAGAAAAGGGGGTGAGGGGGCTAAGCTTAAGAGTCATATATTTTAGCCCCATAGGTGTCCCTTTTGCCATTGATGTCAAAGGGGGAGATATTTGAGTTAGGGGGAGTAGCCTCCAAAGAGAGTATTGATTTAGGGGGAGCAGCCTCCAAAGAGAGTATTGAGTTAGGGGAGCAGCCTCCATAGAGAGTATTGAGTCAGGGGGAGCAGCTTTGATTCTTAGAGATGGTTTTTGTAGTGATTGTGGTGTTTGCATTAGAGGTGTTGCCATAAATGACAAAGGGGGATATTATTGGAAATTTGAGTTAATTTGAGGTATTTTATGTTGTCATTGATTTCACATGGATCATTGATGTCACATTGATTTTTGGTGGCAAAAGCACTTCATAAGATAATCATCTATGATATTTTTGAGAGCATGGATATATATAGGGTTTTTATGAAAACCAAGGTAGGGAAAATAAAAGGTTTTAATTTAAAACCATGGTGGGCTTATGTGGAAAGGGATTTTATTAAAAGCCAAGGTGGAATTTTATTTCATCGAAAAAGGACTTCCGGTGATGAAGATATTAAAGTTTAAAGTTTAAGTTTAAATTAATGGAGGGCCGACCTATGTGCAATTAATGGAGGTTGGCATATATATATGTAAAGGTTTAAATCTATTTCGAAAATGGGACATATTATATATCGTCGAAAAGCATATTTTGAGGGCTATTTGACTAACTTATTTAGAAGGAAAAATAAGTTATGTGTAAAGAGATATTTATGATTTTGCAAAGGGATTCCAAAAGTGAAGTTTTCCTTGTTCTTTTTCAAGAGTATTAATTATTTCATGAGGTGACAAGATATGCAATACTGTGATTTATTTTATTTTATGGTATAAGTGGTTTTGGGAGTGAAAAGTTTATGCAATTTTTTGATTTATTTTATTTTATGGTACAAGTGGTTTTAGGAGAGATAAGGAAGTTGTGCAATTAAAGGCCTTGGTGATGATTATTGAAAAGTGGAGTAATGTTGATTATTTTGTGATCTACTAACCTTTGTGAAGATTGGTAAAATAATTTTGTGATTGTGAAAGATTTACAAAGAGGTTTTTTCATCTTCATAAAAGGTATGGGCACATTCTTCTATTGATTGTTTATGGTGGTTGATTTCTGAAATATCATTGGAGAGAAAAAGATTGATTGTGGTTTCGTTTTTGAAAGTGCTTGGTTTAATGCTTCAAGGTTTTATGAATTGAGAGTTGTGTTTAAACCTTGTGTTATAAGCATAGTGGTTGAATCCAATTGGTTGTGAAAGAACTTGACTTAGAAAAGAACATGAGTATCATTGTTATGTAAGATTTGTGGTTGAACATTGTTGGAAATATTTGAGTTAGTTTATGCATACTTGGATTAGGGTTTTGTAAGAAAGAGTTGTCCCTTGTGGTGATTTGAGTTGAGAGTAAGATTAGAATACATTGAGTCTCTAACAATTCTCTTTATTCTTCTATGAGATTGACTTAATTTGAGTTAATATTTATTTGAATTGATTTGAGTTGATAGTAATATTAGAACATATTGAGTCTCTAACAATTCTCTTTATGCTTCTATATGATTGACTTGAGTTGAGATTGATTTGAGTTGAGTTGAGTTGAGATTGATATTAGAACATATTGAGTCTCTAAAAATTCTCTTTATGCTTCTATGAGTTGAGTTGAGTTGAGATCATTGTGGATAATTGTTGTCATCCATTGAAGAGTACATTGCCATTCATTGTTGAGTTCATATTTGAGATTTGCCTTGATAGATTTGTGGATGATATTTGAGTGCTACTTGAGCATGATTTATTGAGCCTTTGAGAAGGCATTTATGGAAAATTTTGAGAAAGCTTTGTGGATAGATTTGAGGATAGTGTTGGGATAGATTTGTGGATAGTTTTAGAACATATTTTAGACAAGTTCTTAGTGATCTTGCTAGAGTAGTTTTGGACAAGTTCTGTGTGAGCTTGTTATTCAGCATTGGATAGGTTATGTCAACTTGTTATTCAGCATTGAACAGGTTCTGTGTGAACTTATTATTCAACATTGGATAGGTTCTGTGTGAACTTGTTATTCAACATTGGATAGGTTCTGTGTGAGATTGTTATTCAGTTTTGGACAAGTTCTGTGTGAGCTTGTTAAGCAGGTTCTATGTGAACCTATTGAGATGGTTCTTAGTGAGCCTATTGATAGAGATTTAGAGGTGATAGAGTATAGAGAACAAAGTCTCAGTGGATAGAGATCCAGTAGCCAACATAGTTGAATATAGATCTAAATGAAAATTCTTCAAGTGGAGAGAGGTCCACTAGTTAGTGTAGTAGAGAGACAGTTTTCTAAAAGATCACATAGCCAGAGTAGAATGGGAAAGAGTTTTCTTGTGGAAGAGATCCATGAACTTGAGATTAGGGGATCAACATCTCCTTTGGACAGAGATCCATAAACATTGTAATTGGGAGTGATTCCCAAAGATATTGATTGAGAAAGTTTTAGTAAATGATTTTCTCCGTGGAGTAGCCCACATTGGGTGAACCACGTAAATTATGGTGTCTATATTGTGTATGGTTTCTATGCATTGATTTTATTACTGCTATTGATACTACTGTCTTTACACAACATAATATTGAATTGGAAGAAAAAGTAAAAAGTGGTCTTATACTGTTCACCCCCTATCAGTATAAGCTTGTGTTATTCAAAGGATAGTTTTGGAGGATGACAAGGGGATGGATATCTTAGATGTGGAGGATGTAGGGATGATCGTAGAGTATGATGCATGGTTCATAGCTCAGCCACCATGGGTGTCACATCGAGGTGTGATTGATGGGGATGGTGGTAGAGAGGCTAGGAATGAGGGTACCCAAGAGACCCAGGATGAGTGTACCTCAAAGAATCAGGGTGAGGGAACCCAAGATATCTACAAGAGGCATCGGTGCCTTCGATATAACAGTCAAAGGTAGAAGGTGAAGGGTGCAATGAAGTGGGCACCTAAGGTTGGGGAATATGGTGGATATGGGGAGGATATGGGGAAGGTTCTAGATGTACCCCTAGACAAGAGAAAGGATGATTAGGCACAATTGGAGCAGTAGGTAATGGAGCAGGATGCGAGGATCATGGTTCTCCAGGAAAAGCTAGTAGAGAGGAAGAATTGGTATGAGGTCGACATATGAAGCATTCACTCTCGAGCAAGATATATTAAGGCATTAGAGGATAGGTTTATGGAACATCATATTCCACTTCCATATCCTCCAACCTCTTCTACATTCGAGGGTGCTAGGTATAGTCAATCTAGGTATAGCTTTAGGTCTAGGGCTCCTACTAGGTCACATGTGTCTTCTTAGAGGATGTAGCTAGTGCTTAGATGCACTTTTTATATATAAGCCTTGGTGATCCATTGTATGTAGCCTTTTTGCATTCATTGATATATATACATGGATTTTACCTTTTGTGTTATATGTTTGTGTAAATGCTTTTTATGGAATGCTTTTGTGGAATGCATGTTTATGTTTATGATTAATGCATATGAGATGTTATGGATGATTAATGCAAGACAAAATATATGGATGATTAATGCAAGATGGAATGTACTAATTATCATTTATAGTTTAGATATTTGCTTGACCCTTTTTTATAGCATTGTTTGTTTAATCAGGAGCACCAAACTTCGTGGTGAATGGAATGAATGACTTATGAACTAACATGGATGTTGACATGGAAGAATATATGGATGTTGATATGGAAGAAGATATGAATGTTGATATGGAAGAAGACATGGATGTTGATATGGAAGAAGACATGGATGTTGATATGGAAGAAGAAATGGATGTTGATATGAAAAAATTCTTATTTTGTAGAGACTCAAACATCCTAGTGGCATCAAACAAACCCACCAAAACTGCCTAATCATTTTAGGACCAAATGTGTGTGCAGTGAATTCATTTACCAAATCAAGAGTAAGGTACCTAAGATAATCAAGAACCAGTGTATTTCCAAGTGAATTCATTAACTCATCTTGAGTAAATTGGGTAAACCTGTTATGGTTAAAACCAAGAAGCTAGCTTGTCTGTATGAGTGGTCAGAGGTCTATTTTAAAAGAGACATGTCACCACACATGAGCGTACTCCACTACCAGTCAAGTGTCTATAACTCTAGTGGAGGCTAAATCCATAGTCCATGAATTTTGTTTTTTATCTCTTAAGTTTTGGGGATGACTACCTAATCATCTGTCTTGAAATGTAGTATGATCCTTACAACCCAATTAATCAATGGTGTGTGATGTAAAATATTTAGAGTTTTTGTTAGGGATTTTCCCCTATTATTTCTTTTATTTTTGGGATTGTGATAGTGGTGAGAATCACTATTTTTATGGACTATGTTGCATGATGGGACTAGAAAGGATGACCCTTTTCACCTCGAGGTTCATACCAAGTATTGTGTTATCTCTATTTGACACAAGATGTTTTTAAGGTGTGAAAGTTATGCTTGGTTCAAGAATTTTTTAGATCAGTTCCCAAACTCAATTTTTTTTAGTGTATATGTGCAATGGTCTTAAAAGAACTTGACATGTTTGTTGGAGGTTGCTTAAAACACTAGGAGTGGTTAAGTGACCAAAAATACCTAGGATTTTGTGAATATGGCTTGTGCTGATGGCAATTTGACTTTGTGGAATTTTGTGGATGACATTGTGAAGGTGCCCCTGATTAAGACAACATGACTTTTGTTGGACCAATTAAGATCTTGAACTTAATAAATGATTCCTAAATATGAAATGTGTATGTGAATGCAATTTGTGAAATGTAAGTGGATGCATTATTTTGGAAATGTGAATGTAAATGAAATGAAATATTATGAATGAAGTGTATGCAAATGGTTTTGCATATTGGCTATGTATATATATACATATATAGTAATTAGATCATGCATAGAATGCTCTCAAGTGTATAAAATTAAGTGGTTCAGATTCTTCCTCTCCCTCTAGACTAGCAAGCCTATAAGTACCGTTACCCGCTCTTTGTGTAACTATGTATGGAACTAACCAATTAGCCATGAATTTATCATGAAGGTGCAGTAATTCATTAGTGTTTTATTGGTTCTCTTTAAGTACAAGATATCCTACTTAGAATTCATGTAGATGAACTTTGGTATTGTAAGAACGTTTGAGGTGGTCTTGATAAACTTGTAAATGCTCTAAATTATTGACTCACCTCTCATCAAGAAGTGTGAGTTGGTCAAGACATGCTTGTATAACAGTGTTATCATCTATGAATTCTTGTAAAGAAATTTGCAAGGAAGGGATCTTGAGCTCAAGAGGCATGATTGCTTCAGCTCGATAGACCAATGAAAATGGTGTTGCGACTGTAGGTATGCAGATGCTTATTCGATAAGACCATAATTCCAAGGGAATTTGTGTATGCCAATATCTATGAATTTATTTGACAAGTTTCTTGAGAATAACAATTCATTTCTTGTTTGAAGCTTCAACTTTTCCATTTGCTTGTGGGAAATAAGGAGTTGAGACACTATTTTGAATATTGTATTTATTGTAAAGTGTTTGAACATCCATGTTCTTGAAAGACTTACTATTTTTTGAAATGATTTTTGAGAGGATACCAAAACAATAAATGATGTGATGGAGTATAAACTCCATAATTCTAGGTCCTATCATATTGGTTAAAGGAATTACCTCAATACACTTTGTGAAGTATTCGGTAGCTGTGATGATGAAAGTATGTTGTCCCAAGGAAGGAGGTGAAATTTAACCAATTATATCTAGGCCCCATTGTGAAAAGGACCAAAGGTTTTGAATAGGATGTAAATCTTGTGATGGTACATGAGTTAAATTAGCATGTTCTTGATACTTTTTTGCAATGTTTAACATAGGTGGAATAATCACATTCTATTGTGGGCCAATAATAACTCATGCATAGAATACGCTTTGCAATGGTAATTCCACTAAAATGACAACAAAAAGTACCATCATGGGCTTTAGAAATGGTTCTTTGAGCCTCACTAGCCTCGAGACAATGAAGGAGGATTCCATCATAACCACGTTTATACAACACGTCCCCCAAAATAATGAGATATGCTACCATTTTCTTGAAAGTTCATTTGGTAGTTCAAGATATATCAAATGGGAGTGTTCCAAACTTGAGAAAGACTACTATTTTGCTCGACCAAGGCTCATATGAATCTGATTGGATAAAGCAAATATCCTTTTCATATTTTGACTCAGCACAAGAAATTACAGATTTAGAGATAATTGAAATTATGAGGGGTTGTACCTCTCCAAAGGAGTCTTTTGGAATTATGGATCTAAGAGAGGTCATCACATATGCAAATCTATTAGTCGAACATGGTAAGCTATTGATTTCATACCAATAAAACTTATAGAGCAACATAATTGCTACTTCATGATAAAGTTTTATGGTAGGTTCTTTACATTGGTATTCTCCATTGATTTGCTTGACGACAATTTGAGAATCACCAAATATCCTAATATGCTTAATGCTCATAGCTATAGCTGATTGAAGACCTAAGATTAAGGCTTTATACTCTACGATGTTGTTTGTGTATTGGAAGTCTAGTTTGAATGACAAGGGGATGGGTACCCCCTGTGGTGTGTGAAATACGACTCCCGCACCTTGACCTTTTGTGTACTTAGAGCCATCAAAGAATAATGTGATATAGACATCTTCCTACAAAATTCCATCTTCATATTGCTCAGTGATAACAAATACCAAATCATATAGAAGCTCAATAATAAAAGGATGATCACTAGGTAGTGGAGCTTCTACAAGTTGATCAACTATTACATTCCATTTAATGGATTTATGGTTAATGAATTCTAGGTTAAATTTTGTAAGGAGAATTATCCATTTAGCGGTATGGGTATTATTGTAAGTGCGAGACATCATGTAACACAGGATTTTATCTAGCTATGACATAAGTTATGTGGCTAAGCATATAATGTTGAAATTTCTTAATGGTGAAAACCATTGCTAAGAACAATTTTTCTACATAAGCATATTTAGTTACCAATGTTCAACTAATGTAGTGGAAAACTTGCTCTCAATTTTGTTCATTATTTTGTGCATGAATTGTCCCTCATGCAAAGTCCATTGCTGATATGTAAAGATAAAATGGGACCCTCGAACGAGGAGGAGCTAAGACTGGTGGAGAAGCTAGGTATTGCTTAATGTCATCAAAGGATTTTTTAGATTCACCTATCCAAGAGAATGGCACCCCATTTTGTAGTAGGTGATTGAATGGCCTACATTTTTCAGAAATTTGCGCAGTAAAATTATTGATTGATTGAATATTTCCTTGTAAAATATGCAATTCCTTTAAGTTAGTTGAGGGAGGTATCTCTAATATGACCTTGACCTTGTTAGGGTCCACCTAAATGCCTCTTTTGGAGATAATGAATCCTAGAAGTTTGCTCGAGGTAAAACCAAATAAACATTTCTTGGGATTTAACCTTACATTATGCTCTAGGAGTTGGTAAAACAATTTCTCCAATACACCAATATATTTTTTTCGAGTTTTAGATTTAGCCAAGATATCATCCACATAGTCTTTGATATTATTATGCATGTAGTTATGGAAAATGTATGTCATGGCACGTTGATAAGTCATGCCTATATTTTTGAGGCCAAAGGGAATCACCTTGTAACAAAAAGTTCCCCAAGGTGTAATGAATGCTATTTTATGTTGGTCATCAGGAATATTCAAAATTGGTTGTATCCTAAAAAATCATCCATAAGCAAAATCATTTCATGGCCAACACAAGTATCGACCAGAGTATTAATGTTTGGTAAAGGGAAGTCATACTTAGGACACGCTTTGTTAAGATCTCAAAAATTAGTGCATATGCTCATCGCCTCGTTAGACTTGCGAACGGGTACCATGCTTGATATCCACTCAAGATAGTCGATATGAACTATGAAGTTCACATCTAAGATTTTCTAAAGCTCTATTTTTACCACGAGGGCCATGGTAGGATGTATTCTCCTTAGTTTTTGTTTGACCGGATTAGCATCAGGCTGTAAAGGTGAGATTGTGGACCACTAGACTAGGGTAAAGACCATACATGTCCTTGTATGACTACGCAAATATGCCCTTTTTACTTTTGAGGAGAGCAATTAATTGCTCTTGTTCATCAGGTGATAAGATTTTGCCAAGATTTATAATTTGGGAATTGTCTTTGTTTGAACTAAGGTCCATGTTGATAGTATCTTCAGTAGACATGTGGGAACCTTCCTCAAGTTTATGGGATGTAGGGATTATATGAATATTTTCTAAGATATCATAAAAATATTCTGGGTTATCCTCATCTATATCTGCCTAGAAAACATCAGGATTTGAAGGTGAAGATGAAGGTAAAAGTAGAGGGGAGGGAGAAATGTAGTTGGTGAAAGCTCTTAATAGTTCCTATGACAAGACAAATTTAGAAAAGGTTGAAGGTGAGGAAATATGATCCATATCAATAAGGCTTATGTCAATTGGAATTGGTTTAGCTGGATCATATGGATTGTAGAGCAGGGTGAATAAATCAACAAGATTCATGTTGAATTATGGGCAAGGTGGACAAGATTGGATGGAACCTAGGAACCTATGCTAGGAGCTTGGTTAGCCTGAACATAAATAAGAAACACAAAACACATTTTATTAAATGGTATATTTACATATGTGATGCAAAGAAGGCAAACATCTTTTTTTGATTTTTGATAAATTTTTAATTTTTTTTGTAGTGGTGATAACCACTGTTTTGAATTGTGTACATATGTTACAAGTTGGATTATGGAATGGCTTAATGGAATGGAGGTGGTGGTTCACTGATAGGGGAGGATCGCTCTTGTGGAAGAAGCAAGAAAAAAATAGGTTCATGGATGAGGAACATGTTGAGATAAAACTCATATTGTTCATTATGGATAATGATGGGATATGATTATTCTTCAGATTCATCTGAAATAATTGATATAAGCTTGAGTTATTCATATATTTCCTCATCAAAATTATTAGGATGGAGGGCTTCTTATCCTGAATTGAGGTTAAGCCTTTGAAAGGCTTGTTCAAAAGAAGATATCATAGGAAGTGGGTGAAAACCTAGACCTGAACGGTCATGCACCTCTTGATATGGAACATCGATAGGTTGATGCACACCCTATTCATGCAATCCTAGGCCATGGCCTTGCTAATTGACAATGTGGAAATATCGATATGGAAATCTTGACATGTTTGAAATATTGACAAGTTTTGGTTCTTTGGGCTCTTCTATGGGTGTTGTACTTGATGAGGAACACAAAGCATCATTGAATTATTTGAGGGTGAAGGATGATTTGGAGATGTGAGATGGAGGAAGGATCAAATTACGGAGAGTGGATGTGGTGATAATGTTGATAGAGGAATCGATATTAATTAGGACTCTTTTGAAAGGCTTCTTATCAATTAGAGCAATGATATGGAATGGAGGGTCTACTAATACTAATGAGATTGGATTAATATCAAATTCATAAAATGTTATGGAAGGATCCATACATGTTTGAATGCTCTCCACAAATTTGTTGAAGGCATTAGGATCTTGCGATTGCCATTCGATGGATTTCAAAATATCCATTAATGCCTCCCGATGTGGAGGATATTTTTGGATTAACTCATATATTGACAATTTGGTGGATGCCATTTTTAAACTTGTAGTTAACCAGCTACTTAATAAGATGAATTGTCGGGGTGGACGATTGATGGGTGGATTGGATGGATTGAATTGACTAGGTATATGAATGGGTGATGATGGAATGGGGGAAACTTGAATGGGTGGCAATGTAGAGGGTTGTGAGACACTTGTTTGAGGTGGTTACCTTTGTTGATTATTACATTGACCTCTAATGACCATGTGAATGGCCCCTACAAACCCTTGGTATTATTGGATATGGTTGAATTGGTTAGGGGGAGTTTTAGTGTTAGCTCTCTCTATGTTTGGTTACACCTCCTCGTGATGAGGAAGTGGTGTCTAAACTATACCAAGGTTTTGGTTTTGTTGAGCGAGGAGCTTACCAAATTTTATTTCCCCCAAGTCAATAAGGTCTTGGACTATGTATTTAAACACACGATAGTTATTTATGTCATGCCCATTTTGCCTATGATAGGGGTAAAATAAGTATTCTCAGTAATTATTACCATGTTTGGTGGGATCATCCGATCTAATTTCAAACAAAGCAAGTTTATTTTTCTTATACAAAATTCTAAACAGAGAGGCATATGAATCATCTAGTGGGGTATATTGGTGATTCCATCGAACAGACTATCATCGAGGATGGTTTTCCATAGGTGGCACTATATTTTGAACTATTGGAGCTTGTGTTGTTAAGGGGACCGCATGATAGGAAATTTGCTACGATACTTGTTGCATAGGTTGTTGTTGAGCCATTACCAGTTGGATCATGACCACTTGATTGACTGGATTGGATTGGGTGGCTGTGGTAGCCTATATTGATTTTTGTTGGCCTGAATAATTACTTTTGTATTGGCCCTTGTTTTGCTATTCTTTCTTCTTGGGCTTAATGATGCCTTCTTGGATTTTGATATCTTCAATGACACTAGCCAAAGCTAAAAATTCTTCAAAGGATTGATAAGTTCTTAGTTATAGCATCCAAGAGATGGGTTTTAAGAAACTCTTGGTGAGTAGCTTAATTAACTCATCCATTGGTAGGGTGAATGGAAATTTAGTGATGATAACCCTCCAACAATTTCTAAAATCATAGATATATTCATCATCCTGTTGTCTTAAGGTATAAACATTAGATAATGATATCTTCTTTTTAAATTTTAGGATAAAGTAGTCAAATAATTGATCAAAAGTATAGATACTATGGCTTGGCAATTGATTGTACCATTCTATGGCATCCCCTACTAATATTTGAGGAAAAGTTCAAAGTATGAGAGCATTATCATCTTGAATTCTAAAGCATTCATGAACAAAGATGTTCACATGTTTTTTGGGATCCTTAGTTCCCTTAAATTTTTCAAATTTGGGTACCATAAAATCTGTTGGATATGGTGGGGATGGTACCGAGGGATGAATTGGTTGTTTGATAAATTGGTGTAAGGTTGGTTTTTGATCTAAAAAACTAGAAGTAGACAACATCAACTGATCTACTTGTTTCTACATGGCCTTAATTCTAGGGTCTTCCTTAGGAATATGAAAGCCCTGAATTACCTGATGGGTTTGTGGGGGTGTGGAGAGATGTTGTGGAGTGATCAAATGATGAGGAGATTGATATTGATGACTAGGTGAATTGGATGGAATATGATGAATGGGGTATTGTTGATGAAAATATGGAGAATTATGGAATTATGTTGATGGATGAAGGTTATGGCTAGGATGGCCAATGGTAATAGGATGGGAAATGGTATGGATTTATGGGGAAAATAGGATAGAGACCATAAAATACTGAGGTTCTCATGATGGACCTTGGTTGATAAGGGTATTATGATTAGAGTTATGTAAAGGCACAGGGTTAACCTATACTTGTTGTTGAGCGTTCTAACACTGTATAAGAAATTTATTTAGGTGTTTCAATGCTTCACTAATATCTCTATCAGAGGCTAGGGGTAAGGAGGTAGATGGTATAGAAAATGTGGCTTGGATACAAGTTACACTAGGTATGGCAACTTGTGAAGTTGGAACTTGTGAAGTAGCATTAACTTGTGCTTCATACAAGGGGTTGGTATAGGTGGAGGTATACAAAGTGCTAGGAGTACCTGAGGATTGAGGAATGGATGTGTGGGATGAAGGTGCAACTGATGCCTCAAAAATAGGGTTAGTATACACCTGGGTAAAGGTGTATGGGGGTTGGGAATAGATAGGATCTTATTGTAAAGTGGAATCCTATCTAGGTGAGTTGGGGATAGACTCTAAGGTATAATTATAAGACTTCATGAAGGCTTCTACTCTTGCCATGTCTATATGGGTGATGTGGTTACAAATTGTAGGAGAAGTTGACTCCTCTTGGGGTATGGCCATGTGGAAGGTTATGGATGACAAAGAATGTGAGGGACCTATAGATAAATATATTTGTGTCACATTCAGGGTATCTACCATAGAAGTGGTGGGGAATGTGGATTAAGGTTCCATTAAATTATCTTGACTTATTGCTTTATTTTGATTTCTAGTTAATACCATAAGCAAAATAAATCAAGATAAAAATTAAAATACCAAATGTAACACAAAAACTAAAATGCTTAAGGAAATAAACAAACAATGCTAAGTCTCAATCAATGTGGCTTACTTCGTTCATTAATTATCTCCTTTTAATGTATATTCATTTTGTGTGTCAGTTTTGTGTGTTTTGATTTTCTAATCTTTCTTAATGAAACAAAGGTGAAAAGCTATGGTGAATATGGGGTAACATGATTCTTGTTGGTGACGAAATAAAAAATTTTTGCTCAGGGGTATTCCTAGGGTTTCTAAGGACAAATTTTGGTGGATGGAGATGAATGCCACCATCACCGAATCTCAAGCAATGGTTGGTGATGAAATCCAACCACTATTGTTTTGCATGAATTATGATGTGTGTGGATTATTTTTAAGGTTTATGTTTTCTATTGTGTATAAATTTTTTTAAAAATAATTAATTTCATAAACATAAATTAGAATCCAACAAAATAATTCCAAGTTCCCCAAATGGTGTGAAGTACATCGCTTAAGACCCCCTGTCTAAATAACAATCAGAGGGTTCGTCCACCCCTTTGCTTGGAATCACCCAAATAGTAGGGATAATTTTGGCAATCCAATATTGATCCAACTTAGATAGATAAAATAAAATATCTTTAACCCTAATATGCAACACTAGGTTATGCAAGTTTCAGTTTAAATGTAGATAAAATGCAGTAGTTTACACCCATAAAATAAAAACCCTAATCCAAATATGTGAATTAATGCAGATATAAAAATGCAAACTAATATGAGTTCATTTCCACATTTCTTAATGATGATTCATTTTAGATTTAAAATCTAAAAAATACAGAAAATAACCCAAAATACATAAAATAGAAGACTAAGATTTTTAAATGGTCGACTTACTGGACAACCCATATTTTTGCTCCTAACTCTTTGTAAATGCACTTGGTCACTTCTGAATGCTGTTGAGACACCCCTAGGTGCTTCTAGACACCTATGAATACCTTTGGATATTTTTGGATTACCTTAATATGCCACCGAACATTTTGTGTATCTTCTGCTAGCTTTTGTAGACTTTAGAAACCTTAGATCTAGTGAAATATGTGAAATTCATGCTTCTAAAAAAAATCTGCAAGATGATAGAAAATAACAAGAAAATTAGTAAAATAGATCATAAATAGAAACCCTTAGGGTGTCCCACCATGATTGCCATTTGAAATATGCAAAATACAACACCCAAATAATGCTTTGAACAAAAAAAAATGCAAAGGAACACAAGATTGCACAATAGAATAAATTATTTATTGATAGGGGAGCCTAGAAACTCCATTGTTTACAAGTTTGGATCCTTGAATCCTTTTTATACAATATTACAACAATTTAGGGTTCTCTAAAATCCTAATAAGAAAGGTTGTGGTGTCTTCAAGCACGTCCTGATCCTAACATGGTTGAGTGGGTTTTTTGGTATCCAAGGTTGGGCCACTCCAGATTCTGGTATAGCACCTTCATATCTACACACAATGACACAAAAAATAGTTAGTAGTATATGTGAGGGCTACATAGTGTGAGGACCTCTATATGAAATAGTAAAACCCTAACTAGATACTGCAAGTATAGTGAACAAAAACAAAAAGTACATTCATAAAAATAACAAATAGTAGATTTTTTTTGCTTATGTACTGTGTTTTGATGTGAGAAATTTGATGCAAAGGATCGGTGCAATAGTGTCCTAGCATCATGTTGGTTCGTCTTTCATACACACCCTATGAAGAATGAGCATAAAATACCGATAACACTTATACGGGATAAATCCCACTCACTTTAGGATCTTGTTGGTTATCCAAGGTGTGAGTTACAGAGTTGGGTCGAATGTCTATTCACTCTTTTTCGCTTCTGGAATAGTTTCAAGTGGACTGTCTGTTACCTTACAATGGGCTCGACCTTCGTTCAATAATGTTTTAGCGGTTGTTATCTTTGTAGACTATCAGGTTTACAATGAGTTCTTTGATATAGCTCTCTATGTTTTAGCAGATTAAATAAAATACAAATTTGAAAGAAAATAAAAATGAATCATTTAACAGTGGAACAGAGAGAGTAGGGTAGGGCAAAAAAGAGAAGTTTATCTAACTTAGCTGCAAAATCAAAACCACCAATTTTAGTTATACTATTTAGCTTCACAATAAAACCAATCAAAGAGGAAGGTGTCCAACTTTCTAAGATCACCTTCTACTAAGAGCATAAGACGGAAATAACATAGATCTGAAAGAAAATCATAAATAAAAGGGAAGTCGGTGTCAATTGGTATCTCTCACCAGCAGCTTAGCTCGCACAGTGAGGATAGAGCAATTAGAACAGACCTGAACCTTAAATCTCTAACTTTCCTTAGCATATAACAAACAGAATGAAGCTTAGCAGCATATTCAATCTTGATAACACAGATTCACAACCAAAATAAATAGAACTTTAGTGAGACGAAAATAGAAGAAGATGCACTTATCAAAATCCGAAAGAGATTAGGCTCCTGGCCATGCTATCATAGAAGAATGATTTCACACCAACCCCAGGTCCAGAACAAAGCATTCAAACAAGATTTGCAGGAAATTGCTCAAGTGTCTTTTATTCCAAGTTTTCGCATCCTGGACTTTACATTCAAGAGAAGTATATATAGACTCAGGACAGACCCTGATATTTTCAAAATATCTTCTTCCAAATATCTAAATCTTATCATAAAAATCCCACCGTCGAGGTTTTACAATATAAGGTATTTTTATATAGAGTTTTGATAAACCCTAATCACTCTAAAAATCTTCGTGTGGATCTTGCCATAAATGGAGAAGATAAGACTTGGTTTTATCCTCATCAAATGGGCATCGAGTGTAAATGTATCTTTATCCTTCGATAAGCTGTCAGAGCATCTCATTAACTCCTCTGCAAAATCTGGATGAGTCACTGACTTATGAGGCCTTCCATCCTCGCACAACTGCCTTTGTTTGGTTCGAGTTGAGATTTTCTGCCTATCATTACTTTTGCCATAAATTTTCTTGGCAATGTATCCACCAGTAAATTCCTTGAAACCTGTATTCACGGCCAGATCTGCAAAATCTGGATGAGTCACTGACTTGCCATAAATTTTTTGAGCAAATGAATCTACCGGTGAATTCCTTGAAGTCTGTCTTTCTCGCCATCACTTCCGCCATTATGCAACTGTCGGATCTCTTTCTGCAAAAGAAAAGCAAAGGTTAGATTTTTAATTTTATTAATTTTTTCATTTAATTAATTGATTTGGACTTGTGTTGAAAAGCTTCCACTTCCTTTTGGATGGGTGATGAAACGGCCAAACTATGCAAAATGAATATAAGTCCAAACATGTCGCGATATCGTGACATTTTCCTCAAGTTACTTCTTCCTTGCTTGTGCCTTCCGAAAATGGAACATGTCGCGATATCACGACATTTCCTTCACTTTATCTCTCTCAAGCTTCTATCCTCATGAAAATGGAACATGTCGCGAAATCACGACATTTCCTTCACTTCGTCTCTTTCTCCACTTCTTCCTCGCGAAAATGGAACATGTCGCGAAATCGTGACATTTCCTTCACTTTGTCTCTTTCGGCTTTCCCCTCGCGAAAATGGAACATGTCGCGATATCGTGACATTTCCTTCACTTTTCTTCTTTCTTCACTTCTGCCTTGCGAAAATGGAACATGTCGCGAAATCACGACATTTCCTTCACTTTGTCTCCTTTCGGCTTTGCCCCTCGTGAAAATGGAACATGTCACAATATCGTGACATTTCCTTCACTTTGTCTCTTTCACTTCTTCCTTGCGAAAATGGAACATGTCATGAAATCGTGACATTTCCTTCACTTGTCTCTTTTCAACTTCCTTGCGAAAATGGAACATGTCGCGAAATCGTGACATTTCCTTCACTTCTTTTCACTTCTTTGTCACGAAATGTGAATGTCGAAAATGGAACATGTCATGAAATCGTGACATTTCCTTCACTTCGTCTCTTTTCACTTCTCCCTCACGAAAATGGAACATGTCGTGAAATCATGACATTTCCTTCACTTTGTCTCTTTTCAGCTTCTGCCTCGTGAAAATGGAACATGTCGTGAAATCGTGACATTTTTTTTTGTGCCTTTCAGCCTCTTTGTTGTGAAATCGTGATATTTTCTCCACTTAATTTCTTTTGACGCTTCTTTTTCATGAAATTGGAACATGTCATGAAATCGTGACATTTCCTTCACTTTGTTTCTTCTTCACTTCTTTGTCATGAAATTGCGACATGTCACGAAATCGTGACATTTTCTTCACTTAGTCTTCTTCTTCTTCTTTGTCGCGAAGTCATGAAATTGGACATGTCACGAAATCGTGACATTTTCCTGACTTTGTTCTCTTGCTAATCTTTGTCGCGAAAGTCGAACATGTCACGAAAATGGAGACATGTCGCGATATCGTGACATTTCCTCCACTTAGCTTCTTTTGGCTTCTTTTCATGAAATGGAGACATGTCACGAAATCGTGACATTTCTCACTTGTATCTTTAGCTTTCCTTCAAAAATGGAACATGTCGCGATATCGCGACATTTCCTACCCTTCTTGCTTCTTTGGCTTTGCCCCTCCGAAAATGGAACATGTCACGATATCGCGACATTTCCTACAAGATTTTCTTCCTAGATTTTGCCTTCGCGAAAATGAGACATGTCCGAAAATGGAACATGTCACGATATCGCGACATTTCCTTCAAGCTTTTCTTTCACTTTGCAAATTCTCCAAAAATTGTAGGTTGATTCCAATGACTTTGTCCATCTGTATTTTGCATTTTTACATATTGGTGAAGGATCTTCCTTACTCAAAAATGATTTTAACATTTAAAAAATGAATTTTAAATTGCTCGAGAATGATCAGCTTCACATGGTGTAGAAAAAATGATGAAAATTCAAAGTGCTCAGAATTTGATGAAACTTTACAAGTATCTATAAAAGCCCAAAGGGTATCCCAATTTGCAAACGGAACTTAAAAATTCATCATGGATTAAGAGAATATGCATTTAGAAATTTGCTAGGCCAGAAATGGAAACTGCTATTTCTAAATTGAAATCAATGCCATATGCAAGTCTACTTGGTCACTTTGATGTAGGCGAAGTTTGGAAAAGGATGCAAGCAAAATTTGGAATTAAAATCCGAAAAACATCAAGAGGGTCCCTGCGGAACAAATGAATATTAAACATTTTCAAAGGATGGAATTTCATTTTTTTAGTGGGGGTGTGTTGCTTCTCAACAAATGGCGATATCTGCGGGGAAAATAGTAGCACTATTTAGAATCCAGAACTCTAGTTTCAAAACAATTTAGACTATGTACCATGCTTTGCCACAAATATTTTCTAAAATGATTTAACTACTATCTGTTAGTTGTTAAAGTTTCCCAAGGACATACTAGGTTGAATCACTCAAGGAAGATTCTGATGTGCGGTTATAAGCGTATAAAAACTTTCTTCAAGGACGATCAGGGCTTCGACTGCTCACTGTGGATTGATCAGCTATTTAGATTGTGTAGGGGAAACCGAGTAGAGCTCTGTTTACTAGTTTAGCCTTTTACAACCCCGACAAAGTTACTCTTTAGATTTTCACGACCCTGATTCATCACTATGAGGTGGCATTTATAGCCTGGTGAACATGTTTGAGATGTATCCTTCTGGAACCTTGGCTATGTGCAGAAAAGAATGCCGGTTTTATGTTGGCTTGCCCAACTTTCACCTTCTGTCTCTTTTTCCTTTTGAAAGATACTGATAGCTGGAATGCCTTGCTCTCTTTCTCTTTTTTTTTTTTTTATATTCATCGAGCAATTGATCGACTAACTATTTCAACCTGGGTACCAATAGCTTCCTTGGACGCTTTGATGTAATTCTATGAATCGGAGTCCCCTCTCCCGACCAACTTTTCTTGGATTCCCTAGGAGTTCTTCAGCCAAACAGTATAGTAGTTTCTTTATAATCAAAATAATTGTGGCAAGCAAGATACCAAATCCAATTATCTTTCTACTTTTGTTCTAAATAACAAGTAGTTCCACTTTTTAGCTCTAGCAGACTATCTCTTAAACAAAACAAACTGAAAACACACTAGGCCAATTTTAAATGTTGATTTGTGTTTTCTTTGTTTAGGCAAAAGCTCAAACAAACAGGATTAAAAGAAACTAAAGAGGAGAGAAAAAGGCCACCAGTTAAAGACAAAATTGCACAAACCTCAAAAGATAACACACAATACTTCAAACTTTAAATAAAACAAAATAAAAACACACTACCTCAAACTTTATTTACAATATATACATATGCACAAAGTCCCTTCAATCACTCAAAAAATGTAGCAGATGGAAAAGCAGAGAAATAGTGCCTTAAAAAAATTTGACCATTTGCAGGTAAATTTAGAAAAATACCTTTCAGGTCCTGTTGACGAAATGCACTCCAGATTATGCTTCCCAAAATTTTTGCTACCTGGGAAAGACTTGTGTTTACCGTCTTCCCTCTTTTTTTTTTTTATATGGATCTTGTCCCACAGAAACACCAAATCTGCAAGTCCTTCACCCTCCAAATTAGTCAAATCATATAATAACATGAATGGTGAAGTTTTCAACCCCTGCTTATGTCTTATTCTATCAGCCCATGTGCATACAATTTTTATGCCTCCTTCAAAATCAAGGCATTAACATGTTTATGCTTCTACTTGAAGGGTTTGCAGAATTCTTTCAAAGGGACGAAATGTAAAAACCCCCCAGGATCAAATACCTTAAAGCCTTTATAGACCCAGATCATCACATCTTCAGATTTATGTAATAACTCAAAGAGATCATATTTTATTTGTATGTCATAGTTCTTAATAACTTGAACATTTTGTGGTTGCTCTATTGCTCCAATATCCAAGATTTCAATTTTTATCCCTCTAGTAGAATTTTCATAATTTGCTCTTTCACCTGAGCCTTGCTTAGATTTAACCCCATCAATGTGTAATGTCCAAATATCATTGTTGTGATTGGTTAGAGCTATAACTGGTCTCACCTTCTCAGTTGTCAAATTATAAACTCCAATATCTGCATCAACACGGTTTACAACCTCTTTTTTGATATTATGTTCAGTAATCACAGGCTTATACTGAGACTCTTTGTCTATTCCGAGTTGGTTGACCACATTCACATTTACTATCTTCTTCTCCTTTTCTTGAAATTCAATAGGTGGTCCAGAGTAAGTTTCAATCAAGTTATCCTTTTGTTCAACAATCTGAGCCAGCTCATGGAGGGTGATGTTAGCTTTAATTTTCTTCATATCCTCAATGATGTTATACTCCTTCCTAGTTACTTCTGTATAGTGATATTGAATCTTATTTTCATCACCTTTTGGTGAGGGAGGATCATTATTAGGAGTAGGTTCTGGATTCTCACATCTCAAATTATAACTGTCCCTTTGGAACTATTGAAAAGCTTGCACTTCATCCATAGGAATTTCTACAACATTTTTTGACTCTTCGGGAAAAGTGAATGAATCTGAAACCATAGTCGTACTATTTTTGGATGAACCAGAACTATCAATATTTCTCTGATTTTTAGGAAAATTTAACTCACCAGGAAAAGCTTCAAATTTGGGTAATGCTAGGTCACAAATGTTTACTTCAAGCACTTCCACCTTGAACTTGTCAAAATCTTTCTCTATATTTTGCACATGCTGAGTGTGTGTCACAGTTAACGAAGTTTCCTTGGGTAGAGCGTGACATGTTGGCACTAACTCATGATGTGGAATGGGATTCAAAATAGGCATGTTCTGCGTAACATAGGATATCAAAGGACTGCTCAAAATTTGAGGTCCTAACTATCTTTCAAGAATTAAAGCTTCCTTATAAGCTCCTGCCAGGGTTGTGATATTGATGTCTCTCTTGAGGAAAATAGAGGTCACCGAATCCAATGCATTCTTATAGATTTCTAAGGCTAGATTTGCACTTGGGATGTAATGACCAGTCATTCTACCATAAGCTCTTTGGAACCTCATATTGAAAGACCTGATACCTTCATCCGACTCTCTCTTAATGTTAGAAAACTGTTGATATAACACACTAGGGTCAATCACTTCCCCAAATTGTGATACAAAAACTTTCTCTAGGTCATTCCAACTAGTAATAGAGTCATTAGTAAGATTCAAAAACCAGTCGTATGCTCCCTCCTGGAGAGTGAATGGGAATAACCTACAAGCCACATCTTCATGCTGCACATTCAACAACTTTAGAGCATTTTTATATGCCATCAGGTGTTCTTCTACTGTTTTGATTCCATCATGTTTGTAGGTAGGAAGATACTTCTCAGGATTTCTGGGTAAATCATGCGCTACACCAGGGATATTCAAAGCAGTGGGACCCAACCAACTTGCCATCACTACCTGATTAACTATGATATTTTGAGTTGCAGTTGGAGGAACTACAAGTGGTGATAAAACAATCCTTAACAAATACTGAACGGAGTTTTCAAGGCCCTCCTTCTAGCGCCAATTTTAAATGTTGGTTCGTCTTTCATACACACCCTATGAAGAATGAGCATAAAATACCGATAACACTTATACGGGATAAATCCCACTCACTTTAGGATCTTGCTGGTTATCCAAGGTGTGAGTTACAGAGTTGGGTCGAATGTCTATTCACTCTTTTTCGCTTCTGGAATAGTTTCAAGTGGACTTTCTGTTACCTTACAATGGGCTCGACCTTCGTTCAATAATGTTTTAGCGGTTGTTATCTTTGTAGACTATCAGGTTTACAATGAGTTCTTTGATATAGCTCTCTATGTTTTAGCAGATTAAATAAAATACAAATTTGAAAGAAAATAAAAATGAATCATTTAACAGTGGAACAGAGAGAGTAGGGTAGGGCAGAAAAGAGAAGTTTATCTAACTTAGCTGCAAAATCAGAACCACCAATTTCAGTTATACTATTTAGCTTCACAATAAAACCAATCAAAGAGGAAGGTGTCCAGCTTTCTAAGATCACCTTCTACTAAGAGCATAAGACAGAAATAACATAGATCTGAAAGAAAATCATAAACAAAAGGGAAGTCGATGTCAACTGGTATCTCTCACCAACAGCTTAGCTCGCACAATGAGGATAGAGCAATTAGAACAGACCTGAACCTTAAATCTCTAACTTTCCTTAGCATATAACAAAAAAAAGTAGCTGTGCAAAGATGGAAGGCCTCATAAATCGGTGACTCATCCAGATGTTGCAGAGGAGTTAATGAGATGCTCTGACAACTTATCGAAGGATAAAGATACATTTACACTCGATGCCCATTTGATGAAGATAAAACCAAGTCTTATCTTCTCCATTTATGGCAAGATCCACACGAAGATTTTTAGAGTGATTAGGGTTTATCGAAACTCTATATTAAAATACCCTATATTGTAAAACCTCGATGGTGGGATTTTTAAGATAAGATTTAGATATTTGGGAGAAGATATTTTGAAAAGATCAGGGTCTATCCTAAGTCTATATATACTTCTTTTGAATGTAAAGTCCAAATGCGAAAACTTGGAATAAAAGACACTTGAGCAATTTCCTACAAATCTTGTTTGAATGCTTTTTTCTAGACCTGGGGTTGGTGTGAAATCGTTCTTCTATGATAGCATGGCCAGGAGCCTAATATCTTTCAGATTTCGATAAGTGCATCTCCTTCTATTTTCATCTCACTAAAGTTCTATTTATTTTGGTTGTGAATCTCTGTTATCAAGATTGAATATGCTGCTAAGCTTCATTATGTTTGTTATATGCTAAGGAAAGTTAGAGATTTAAGGTTCAGGTTTGTTCTAATTGCTCTATCCTCACTGTGCAAGCTAAGCTACTGGTGAGAGATACCGATTGACACCGACTTCCCTTTTGTTTATGATTTTCTTTTAGATCTATGTTATTTCCGTCTTATGCTCTTAGTAGAAGGTGATCTTAGAAAGCTGGACACCTTCCTCTTTGATTGGTTTTATTGTGAAGCTAAATAGTATAACTGAAATTGGTGGTTCTGATTTTGCAGCTAAGTTAGATAAATTTCTTTTCTTTTCTACCCTACCCTACTCTCTCTATTCCATTGTTAAATGATTCATTCTTATTTTCTTTCAAATTTGTATTTTATTTAATCTGCTAAAACATAGAGAGCTATATCAAAGAACTCATTGTAAACCTGATAGTCTACAAAGATAACAACCTCTAAAACATTATTGAACGAAGGTCGAGCCCATTGTAAGGTAACAAACAGTCTACTTGAAACTATTCTAGAAGTGAAAAAGAGTGAATAGAAATTCGACCCAACTCTGTAACTCACACCTTGGATAACCAGTAAGATCTTAAAGTAAGTGGGATTTATCCCGTATAAGTGTTATCGGTATTTTATGCTCATTCTTCACAGGGTGTGTATGAAAGACAAATCAACACATCGCTCGAAGACTAGGGGGACTTTAGGAGTGGGAGTATAAAATACCTGTAGGTACCTAGCGACTGCAGGAAATGCCCGTGGGCACCTGGTGTTGGTAGGGAAGGTGCTTGTGGGCACCTAGTGTTGATGAAAAGCACTCGAAGGCACCTGGTGGCTGATGGGGAATTATACAAAAGTAGATCGGGTGAGGGTGTAGGTTGCGGCGATGGATATGGCGAGCGAGGGGAGTGGAATGTGACAGATGGAATGGGACTTAGGGCACATAAAATCAGGAACTTGGAAAATCTAGGGAATTCAAAAACTCAAGCACTTAGGGGTTGAGCCATAAAAATGGATCCTATTTATAATCTAACCTAGGGCATGCTAGGGTTTCAATGACACTAATCATGTGGTTGAGATTAAAGCACATATAAGGGTAGATAATAAATCTAGGGTGTGGCATGGATTGATGTGAGTGGATGGAAAATATTAAATGAAATTGGGTGGCTAGGATTAATTCACTTAAATAAATACATATTTATTAAATATATATTAAAATATAATATAAAATATTATATTTAAATATATAAAATAAATATACATAAATAAAATGTGATTATTATTTGAAAGTGGTTGGAAAATTGGCTATGCTTTGGTGGTGGAAATGATGGAAAATCATGGATGGAGGATGAATGGCTAGATTTTGGTGTTTACAACATACAATATCCCACTTAATTGAATGAATTTTATTTCTTTCTTGTTCTTTGGCACCTTTCCACAAAAATGTCCTTATTATCTTCTCAAATTTCTTAATTACCCCTATTAGTGCATGAATAGATGACGTTAAATATTCAAGATGGTGAATAAAATTGATTTGATTATAATCATTTTTCCTACTATATTCATCCACCTATGGGACCACATATTCAATATTTGTATTACTTTTTTGTGGGCATTATCCCATTGCTTTTTGGTATGCTTGTGTGGGCCAATTGACACCCTCAAATACAATTTTTTTTCGGGATTCACCTAGTTTGAAGCCATTTTTTGACAAGTTTCCTCTTGAAATCTACTAAGCAATTATATACATAAAGGATAAAATTACCATAATAAATAACAACTCCTATCGCTACAAAAAATATGTCTAATATATCTTCAATGTTATTGGATTCCTTAATAGATTTTTGTCCTATTAACATAAATTCATATATAAATTGTAGGTGGGTGGTGTTTACTACATTTGAAGTAGCCGATGCTCCTTCAATCCGTCCCTACATTCTTGCTTACTTAATAATATAGCTCAATACCTCAACCATGATGACATATAAATCTGGTGATAACATGTAGCCTTGTCTTATGCCTTTTGAAGAGTTGAAAAAATTAGACGGTCCTCCATTGAATAAAACTAAGAATGTTATAGAGTTGATGCAACCTTCCACCTATTTTACCCACTGCTCACAGGACCCCATTTTGTGAAGGAACATTAAGATAAATCTCCTGTAGAATCTACCATAGGCTATAACAAAGTCAAGTTTGATCATCATTGTCCTTCTTGATTTAACTATAGAGTGAATTGCTTATTTTGCAATGATGAATTTATCTAAAATTTATCTTCCTTTAATTGCTCCCCATTGCTATTTTGATATAATCATAGGTAGCCATTTTGTACAATTTACTAGCCATTATTTTTTAAATTACTTTATAGGAAATGTTGCATATAAAAATAGGTCTAAATATATCAAACTAACTTGCCTTCTCTTTTGGGATAAGTTCCAAGAATATTGAATTCATTGACTTTAATTTTATACCTGTTGTTTTTGCTTCTTCTACCATCGCTATTATATCCTTAGCTATAATTTCCCATACTAAAAAAATTGCCTAAAATCCATTTGGACCTGGAGCTTTGTCTAGCTTAAATTAATACATTATCTCTCTTAGTTCTTCCATGCTGACTTCCTTCATTAGATGATAATTTATTTCTTGTGTGACTACTTTAGGTATTAATTTAACCACTTCTCTATAGATTTCTTCTATGTCAATGTTATCATCTAATAATGTGGTTTGAAAATTATTCCTTGCAATATTTCATATATTTTTATCCTCTACAATATCCTCCCCATTGTCTTGCTTGATACATGATGTGCAATTCTTCATTCTATAAGCAATCAAGGCTTTATGGAAAAATTTAGAATTTACATCCCTCTCTATTCTCAGAGCACTCTTGATATTAACCTTAATAGATCAATCTTCTTCTCCTTATCAATCCTTTCCATTTGTGCAATCAAATCAACTTCCTCATCTCTACTCAAATTTGTATCTGTTCAATTTTGTGCAAGTTTGTTTAATTCTTCCAATCTATCACACATTTCATTTTTCTTTTCAACTTCAACTTTCATATGCTTTGCTATGTTTCAATTTTCTATAGAGTTTGAACATTGTTGTTCCTTCAACCTAAATCTCATTCCATCGTTTTTTAACATTTTTGTAAAACTTCTCACATTCCATCAGTTGGGGATTAAATTTGAATGACACATTTTTTAGAGGTTTAAATTCCTATATCTTCAATATTACTGGTGCATGGTTTGATCTCATTCTAGATAAAATAAAAGACTCCACTAATACATTTATTTTTAGGATTGATTCATCTACTAAAAACCTATCTAATATTTCTAAAATTAAGGATGCTTATCATCTTCTATGAATGATATCTATGAGGTTCCTATCTTCCATAATATCTAATACTATTCTTAAATTCTAGTTTAGACTCATAATTCCTTCTTTCTTCTCTTATAATTTGAGAATTAAATTATAGCCTCCTATTATCCAATTTTCAAGGCTATTTGATGATCCATATTTCCATATTCTTTGCCAACATTATTTTATCAAGGATTGATGAGTGGTTCCATACACATTTGTCAAATGATATGTTTTCATAGATTTTTGGTATTCCAATGATATTCATATCCAATGTGCATCTTTAACCACTTCTATGAACTTCCATTTTATTTTGTTCCATATTGTAGCAATTTCTCTTGCTTGGCATCTCAAGCCAATACATTCACTCTAGTATATATTAGTATTCCATATTTATTTCATAGTTATATATTCATTTTTTGCTATCTTAATTTCATAAAGAAAAATTATATCTAGACCAAATTCTTGAATATTTTTCTTGAAGGTTCTTTTTGTTGAGATAGAACCCATACCTATTATATTCCAAGATAAGACATTTTCTCAGGCTGTGTGATACAACATCATTACTTTTTCTTTCCTATTCACTTGGGGTCTTTAATTATGCTATCTTATCCTTTATATTGATTTGCAAATGATATCCCTTCTCAATTTTTTTTTGTGAATATGTTCACAACACCTCCAACATTATGGGTCTTCCTAACTTCTTGGTACTTGTCTCACAATATACTTGTGATTCTATTTGAATTAGGGATAGTATACCACCCTACATTGTCACATCATCTTCCACTTTTTCACCTTATGTTCCTTTTTCTTCTCAATTTTTTGCTTTTTTCCTCTTCTCCTTTTTGAACTACTTCAATTGGTTCAAACTCACTATTTATTTTTGATTTTTTTTCCCATTGTAATTGCTTCTTGTGGTTTTTCCTTCTCTAAGGTATCATATTAATTTTTCATTGATGTATTTTGTTACTAGTACCTACTTTCCTTTAGTCTAATTTTTCTTTGATACATTCATAAATCCTTCATTATTTTTCTCATTTCCATGTTCTTTAAATACTTATCTTTCTTTGTTTAGGCAATTATAGACATAATATCCATATTCATGGCAATGGGTGCATTTAATGGGATCTACTCATAATCTAGTTCTAGCTTCCATACTTGACCCTATAGTTAAATTTTAATATGCTTTGGTAAGCCTTCCATTATATCCATATCCACACATATTGTAGCATCTGGTTGAGTTTTTTTGTGTTGTCATTTTAGGTGTTTTAATGATCCACACTAAAGAGTCTCCTATTGCTTTAAAATATTCTTCACATCAAAACTGATATGGAAAAAAAGACATCTTACCCATATTAGAATGGAGTTCACAATTTCTTCTATTGGGTCAAAATTATCTTAGTACTTCATAAATAGTCCACTTCTTACGATTAACCAGGGACCTCTCTCAAAAATAGTTGTCTTATCTTTGGTATTGTTAAATGTTACCCAAAGACCCTCTTCCTACATATAATCTAGTTCTTGCAAGATTAATGGGAGCCAATTATTTTTAATCTAAGTTTCAATACCTTTGGGAGACAACCATAGGTTAAATAACCAACATATCAACCCACATTCAACTAGCTTGTTATAATACTCTATGAGGTTATGTTCATCAAACTTTACCTTTGGAATTTGTTCTTTTCTTTTTACAAATCCATCATTTTTGGGGAAAGAAGAAATCTCCATTTTCCTCTTCTTAGATTCAACCATTGCTTGTATTATTTTAGTAGTTTTCTTTTTTGAACAACCCCTAAATATGAAGATCCCCAAATATCCATTTTGGAAAACCTAAAATATTTATATTTTACTTGTTTTGTCTTCTTTATTTTTGATCTCAAATCTCTATTGTTTGCTCTTTCCTGCTTGTAGATCTATTTTAGTCATCATAGTTTAAAATATGGTTTTCCCTCATATTTTTTGATGTCGTTGTGATCCTCTCTTCAATCAATATAATATTATTCCATGCTTATAAGAAAATTTATTGCATAAAATAACTCATATGTTGAATTACATTTTTATCCATCTCTTTCTTTGATCTTTGAATAATCTCCAACCAGTATTTTCTCCTAATGCCAAAATCATGTCTACAATTTCACAAGCTTACCCCTCCAATATTTTTCTTTTGCAAACATCATCCCACTTACAAAGAAGAAACTTAATTTTTTCCTTATATCCTTTCCAAAGGAATTCTCTTTTAATTCTATCATATTTGGATGCTAACCCTACTGGCAATATTGAAATTAAAATCATAGATATATATAGAGAAATATTGTAATTTAGTCTTTATAAGTTGTAGCCTTCAAGTCATGGTTATAAAAATATAACATTTTTGCCCCACTTTTCCTTGATATTTGAATAATCTTCAACCAAGTTTTTCTCCTAATGCCAAAATCATAAGTGGGCAATTTTGCAAGCCCGCATTTCTAATATTCTTTCATTTACAAACCCTATCCCAATTACAAAGAGGAAACATACAATTTTATTAATATTATTTTTAAAGAAAATATCTTTGAATTTTATTAAATTTAGATGCTATACCTATTTACATATAAATATAATTTGCAAAGTACTCTTTATGAGTTGTATCCTTCAAGCCATGATCAAGAACCTATCTTTCCAACCTGCCAAACAAGACATTATTCTATGCAAAATTGAGTTGCATAGATCATTATTATTTCATTTATGAGATAAAGGAACATCTAGATATTTTGATATTTTCTTTGAGGTTATTAACCATCCAATAACCATAATCATATTTAGCCAAGTAGTTAAAAATATATTTTAAATATAACCTATTGGTTAAAACCACTTCTAGCCTCTCAAATAATACATGGTTGAAATCATACTAATAAAATCCTATTGGTTATAACCACTTCTAAACTCCTAACATCCCCCTTATTACATTATTTTGTATACAAAGAGAACTCCAAAATAATTCCAATTTACCATGTGCAAATACTTTTGTAAAAATATCAAGAAACTATTCTTTGGTGGGAATGTACTAGCTTGTAGACACCAAAATCTAGCCATTCATCCTTCATATAGGCTTTCCCACCATTTCCACCACCAAAGCATAGCCAATTTGCCCACTATCCCTATTTTACCATCATTTCCAATTATTATTCACAAACACATACACAAACACACACACACACACACACACATATATTATATTTAAATACAATATTTTATATTATATTTTAATATATTTAATAAATATGTATTTATTTAAGTGAATTAATCCCAGCTATCTAATTTCATTTAATCCCGACCACCCATTTGCATCAATTTGTGCCACACCCTAGATTTATTATCTACTCTTGGATATGCTTTAATCTCAACCACATGATTAGTTTGTTGAAACCCTAGTATGCCTTAGGTTAGATTATAAATAAGAGCTATTTTTATCGCTCAACCCATTATTCCTAATTCTGGGATTCTTGATTCTAAGTTTTCCTATATTTTACTTTGAGTTATCGATTGCCCTAAGTTCATGATCTCCCTGAGTGCTTAAAATCCTTAAGTTCCCTAGGTCACATTGCACCACTTCTATCACTATTCTCGCTCACCGTAACCCCCCATCACCATTGCCATCCTTTGTCTCTCATCATATTTTCTTTTGTAGAATCCTTCCCATCATTCCTAGGCACCCATGGGTGTTTCTTGCAGCATCTAGGCGCCCACATGTGTTTTACGCTATAATTCTTGAAGATCCCCTAGCCTTCAGGTGATGCTAGGGCATCATTGCACTAGTCACCTACGTAAAATGTTTCACATCAGAATGTAAAAAGTAAGTAAAACATATCAATACTTTATTTTTTTATTTTATGCATGTGTTTCTATTTTTGTTCACTTTATTTGCAACATTTCTTATAGAGGGCCTCACACTGTGGAGCCCTCACATATATTACTAACTATTCTATTGTGTCCTTGTGTGCATATCTGGAGCACTACATTAGCACCTAGAGTGGCCTAGCCTTGGATACCAAAAATACCACTCAACCTTATTGGGATCAAGACACACTTGAAGACACCACAACTTTGCTTCTTAGGGTTTCAAAGAGTCCTAAATTGTTGTAATATTGTATCAAAAATATTCAAGGATCCAAGCTTGTTAAAAATGGAGTTTCTAGGTTCCCCCCATCAATAAAGAATTTATTATATTGTGTAATCTTGGGTATCTTACATTTTATTTTGTTTAAAGTATTGTTTGTGTGTTGCATTTTACATATTTCAAATGGAGATCATAGTGGGACCCCCTAAGGGTTTATATTTATGATCAGTTTTACTAATTTACTTTCTATTTTCTATCATCTTGTAGAAGGTGCACGAAGCACCCAGTAGCGTCCGAAGGTAATCCAAAAATTCCCAGAGGCATTCAAAGCTATCCAAAAACACCCACGAGCATCTCAATAGTATTCAGAAGCATCCAAAGGTGTTTATAGAGAGTTAGAAGCAAAAACATAGGCTTTCCAATAAGTTGACTATTTAAAACCCTAGTTTTCTATCTTATGTATTTTGGATATCTTCTATATTTTTTAGATTTTAAACAATAAAATGAATCATCATTAAGAAATATAGAAATGAACACATATTAGTTTACATTTTTAGATCTAAATTCATTCACATATTTGGATTAGGATTTTATTTTTTTGGATGTAAACTACTACATTTTATCTACATTTGAATTGAAACTTACATAATATAGTGTTGCATCTTAGGGTTAAAGACATTTTCTTTTGTATATCTAGGTTGGAATAATATTATATTGTCAAAAGTATCCATTCTAGTTGGGTGATTCCAGGAAGAGGGGTGGACGAACCCTCCAGTTGTTATTTAGACAAGGGGTATTAAGCAATGTACTTCACACCCTTTGGAGAACTTGGTAGTATTTTGTTGGCTTCTAATTTAGGTTTATGAAATTAATTATTTTTAAAATTGTTTGTACACTATAGAAAATATAAATCTTAAAAAGAATTCACATACATCATGATTCATGCAAAATAATAGTGGTTGGATTTCATCACCAACCATTGCTTGAGATTTGGTGATGGTGGTATTCATATCCATCCACCAATATCTACCCTTAGACACCCTAGGAATACCCCCAAGAAAACTTGTTGGATTTCATCACCAACAAGAATATCATTGCCCTATCTTAGCCATAGTTTTTCACCTTTGTTTCATTAATAAATATTAGAAAATAAAAACACACAAAACTGGCACATAAAATGAATATACATTAAAAGAAGATAATTAATGAATGAGGTAATCCACATTCGTTAAGAATTAGCATTGTTTATTTATTTCCTTAAGTAGTCCAGTTTTTGTGTTACATTTGGTATTTTAATTTGCATATTTTTTTACTTTGCTTATGGTATTAACTAGAAATCAAAAGAAAAAAATAATTCAAGCAAAATTAATGGAACCTTCATCCAACTTCCCCACCACTTCAGTGGTAGATACCTTGAATGTGACACAAGCAGATTTATCTATAGGTCCCTCATATTCTTTACCTTCCACAACCTTCCACATGACCATGCCCTAAGAGGAGTCAAACTACCCTACCATAAACCACCACATTACCCATACAAACATGGAAAAATTAGAAGCCTTCATGAATTCTTCTAGTTATGTTGTAGAGTCTATCCCCAACTCACCTAGATAGGATTTTACTTTACAACAAGATCCTGTCTATTCCCAACCTCCATCCACATTTACTTAGGTGTATACTAACCCTCTTTTTGAGGTATCAGTTGCACCTTCATCCCATACATCCATCCCTCAAAATTTAGGTGCTCCTAGCACCTCATAAACCTCCACCTACACCGATCCCTTGTATGAAGCACAAGTCAATGTTGCTTCACAAGTCCCAACCTCATAAGTTTCCGTGCCTAGTGTAACTTGTATCCCAACCATATATTCCATACCACCTACCTCCATACCTCTAGCCTCTGATATATATATTAGTGAAGCATGGGAACACCTAAACAAATTGCTTAGATAATGTCAAAATTATCAATAGCAAGTACAAGTTAACCCTATGCCTTTACATAACTTTACTTAGAGTGCCATTGTCAACCATGGTCCATCATGGGAACCCTAGTCTTTGATGGCATCTATCCCTATTCTCCAATCAACCCATACCATTACCCATCCTATTACCATTGGCCAGCCTAGACATAACCTTCATCCATCAAAATAATTCCATAATTCCCCATCATTTCATCAAAAATCCTCCATTCATCATATCCCATCCAATTCACCTAACCATAAATACCAATATCATCATCATTTGATCGCTCCATAACATCTCTCCACACCTCCATAAACCCATCAGGTAATTTAGGGTTTCCACATTCCTAAGGAAGACCCTCGAATTGAGGCCATGTAGAAACAAATAGATCAATTGATGCAATTCACTCCTGGATTTTCAAATCAAAAATCAACTTTAAACCAATTGATCAAAAAACCAATTCATCCTTTGGTACCAACCCTGCCATATCCGATAGACTTTATGGTACCCTAGTTTGACAACTTTAAGGAAAATGAGGATCCCAAATAACATGTGAGCACCTTTGTTCATGCGTGCTTCAGAATTCAAGATGATAATGCTCCCATGCTTTGAAATTTTCATCAAATATTAGGAGGGGATGCCATAGAATGGTATAATCAATTTCCAAGCCATAGTATCTATAATTTTGACCAATTGATTGAGCAATTATTTGACCACTTCATCCTAAATGTTAAAAAGAAGATCTTATTATTTGACGTTTATGCCTTAAGAAAATAGGATGATGAATCTATTTATGATTTTGGAAACCATTGGAGGGTTATCATCACAAAATTTCCATTCACCCTACCAATGGATGAGCTAATTAAGCTATTCATCAAGAGTTTCTTAAAACCCATCTCTTGGATGATCCAACTAAGAACTTATCAATTTTTTTAAGAAGAGTTAGCTCAGGCTAGTGTCATTGAGGATATCAAAATCTAAGAAGGCATCATTAAGACCAAGAAGAAAGAATGACAAAACAGGGGCCAATACAAAATTAATTATTCAGGACAACAAAAATCAACATAGGATACCCCAGCCACCCAAACCAATCAAGTCAATCAAGTGGTCATGAGCCAACCTGTAATGGCTCAACAACAACCTGTACAACAAGTACCACAACAAATTTCATATCATGCGGTCTCATCAACAATACAAGCTCCAATAGTTAAAAACATAGTGCCACCTATAGAAAATTGTCCTCGATGATAGTCTATTCGATAGAATCACCAATATACACCACTAGATGAGTCATATGTCTCTATGTTTAGAAGGTTGTATGAGATAAAAAAACTTGCTTTACCCAATATTAGACCAAATGATCCCACCAAGCATGGTAAAAATTACTAGGAATACTTATTTTACCCCTATCATAGGCAAAATGGGCATGACATCAACAACTACCATATGTTTAAAAATTTAGTCCAAGACCTCATTGACTTGGGGGAAATTAAAGTTAATAGTCCCTTTGCTAAAAAAAACTAATACCTTGGTATATTTTAGACACCACTTCCTCATCACGAGGAGGTGCAACCAAATGTAGAGGGAGATAACACCAAAAATCCCCTTAACAAAGTCAACCATATTTAACAATACCAAGGGTTTGTAGGGGCCATTCATGTGGTCACTCGAGGTTAGTAGAATAACCAACAAAGGCAACAACCTCAAGTAAGTGTTTCACAAAATTCTACATTACCACCCATCCAAGTATCCCCTAATCCATCATCACCCATTCATATACCTAGTCAATAGAATCCATCAAATCCACCCATCAATCGTCCATATTGACCCACCATCATCTCATTGAGTAGTTGGTTAACCATAAATTTGACAATGGCATTAGTCAAAATATCAATATATGAGCTAATCTAACAATCTACCCCACATTGAGAGGCATTAATGGAAATTTTGAAATCCATAGAATTACAATCGTAAGATCCTAATTCCTTAAACAACTTTATGGGGAGCATTCAAACATGCATGAAGCCTTTCATAATATTTTATGACTTTGAGATTAAGCCAATATCATCAAGATCAGTAGAACCTTCATTATATATCATGGATCTAATTGACAAGAAATATTTCAAGAGAGTCCTCATTGAATTTGGTTCCTCTATAAATATTATCACCACATCTGCTCTCCATATTTGAACCTTCCTCCATCTCACATCACCAAATCATCCTTCACCCTCAAAGCATTCAATGATGCTTTGTGTTCCATGATTGACACTATTGTTTTTCCCATCGAAGTAGGGGCTAAAATGTTGCACACAATGTTCCACATCTTAGAAGGATCCATGGTGTACAATGTACTCCTTGGAAGACCTTGGATGAGGGAAATGAGATGTATACCCTCAATTTTACATCAATTCTTAAAATATATCCGTGAGAGACAAGTACATTGCATACTAGTGGATATCAAACCATTTAAGTATTGTAATCTCATCTCAAATCCTTATGAGTCCATGCTCCATTCCACTCATATTTTCCTATCACTGTCATCCAATCCATCCACTACTCCACCAACCTCTTCATAAAAGGATCCCATTTTTGAAGAGTTCCTAATCACCAAGTCTCAACCAACCACCATATTCTCATCATCATCATCAATAACTATGTGCACATGTGGTCATAATCAGTCCACATCATCAACATCATTGCCATCCATATCATCATCAACCATTTTGTAATACTCCCAATCTAATCCATCTCCTTTGTCTAATGTTTCACAAGTCGAATTGATGGATTGTGAGATACCTCCATCTCCACCCTTTCTCGATCCATCACCTGACCATGATCCTCCCATATCATCCCAAGTCAAAGTCCATCTCACCAATCTTGATATTGATGAATACATGGTCGATGACATCACCATCAAACCCCTCACCATACCTAGTGCTAAGTATTTCGATCACCCATGTGACCAACCTTTAGAAATAGGAGCAGTCAACAATATGGGTTCAACTCCAAATAGTATTAATTTTGTATAAGGGGGCATCAAATCTTCATAAAGCCCAACAACCATAGAAGAGCCCAAAGAACCAAAACTTGCCAATATTTCAAACATGTCAGGATTTTCGTCTTGATATTTCCACATTGTCAATTGGAAAGGCCATGGCCTAGGATTGCATGAACAAGGCATGCATCAACCTATTGTTGCTCCATATCAATAGGTGCAGGACCATTCAAGCCTAGGTTTCCACCTACTTCCTACCATTTCTTCTTTTGAACAAGCCTTCCAAAGGCTTAACCTCAATTCAGGAGAAGAAGCCCTCCATCCTAATAATTATGATGAGGAAATCTATGAAGAATTTGAGCTTATGTCAATTATTTTGGATGAATCTAAGAGGAATCAGAGCCCATAATTCCCCATACCGAACAAGATGAGTTTTATCTTAACATGTTTCCCATCCATGAACCCATTTTTTGCTTGCTTCTTCCACAAGAGCGAGTTGTCCCTATCGGTGAACCACCACCTCCATTCCATTAAGCCATTATATAAGCCAACTTGTAATATATGTACATAATTCAAAATAGTGGTTATCACCACTACAAAAAAAAAATCAATCAAAAATCAAAAACATGTTTGCTTTCTTTATATTACATATGTAAGTATACCATCTAATAAAACATGTTTTGTGTTACTCACTGTTGTTTAGGTTAACCAAGCTCCTAGAACCGGTTCCTAGGTTCCATCTATTCCATACAATATTGTCCACCTTACCCATAATTCAACATGAATCCTATTTATTTATTCACCCCGCTCCACAATCCATACAATCTGGCTAAACCAATTCCAATTGACATAAGCCTTATTGATATGGATCAGATTTCGTTGCCTCCAACCTTTGTCAAATTTGTCCTATTTGAGGACTTGTTAAGGAATTATACCAACTACATTCCTCCCTCCCCTTCACCTTCACCTTTGGATCCCAAGGTTTTCCAAGTAGATATAGATGAAAATAAGCCAAAAGAGTTAGATGACATCATAGGCTACCCTAATTGGCTCTCAAGCTTGGTACCCGTTCATAATATTAATGGGACAATACATATTTGTATTGATTTTTGAGACTGGTCATAGCTATTCCTTGTCTGGGGGTCCTCTATATATATGTATATATACATAGTCAATACAAAAAAATATTTACATACATTTCATTCACAACATTGCATTTTACTTGCATTCATACTCCAAAAAAATGCTTTCGCCCACATTTCATAATGCATTTTGAAAAACTACACATCATACATTGCATTCACATCCACATTTTGCATTTCATATTTAGGGACCATTTATTCAGTTCAAGGTCTTAATTGGTCCAACAAAATTCGTGTTGCCTTAATCAGGGGCACCTTCACAAGGTCATACACAAAATTCCATAAAGTCAAATTGCCATCAAAACAAGCCATATTCACAAAATCCTAGGTTTTTTTTGTCACTAAACCACCCCTAGTGTTTTAAGCAACCTCCAAAAAACATGTCGAGTTATTTTAAGACCATTGCACATATACACTAAGAAAAATCTTGAGTTTGGGAACTAATTCCAAAAACATTTTGTAGACACCTAAAACATGTCATGTTTAGGAGAACTACTCACATAGGCACATTCATAGACCATGTGACTAAACCTTGGGACATTCCAAGTATCAAAAGTGGTTTTCACCACTTATTTGGGGTAGTCTTAGCCCATCCAAACCTGGCCGCTATGAACCAGAGTAGCTAGATCCTGGTCACTCAAGCTTAGAGCGGTTGGATCCTGGATGCTCAAACTTAGAGTGGCAAAACCTTAGTCACTGTAGACAATAGTCGCTAAAACTTAAAATACATTTTGCCATCCATCTAGCCTAATCTTGGGTAAAAGTGGTAGTGTACATGCAATAAGGAAGAGTGGGGATAAATTTGCATTCCTCCTCATAGCCAGTCTACATGGAAGACTCAAGTCCAAATTTTAACTTTAGTTAAACATAGAAAAACACAAAAAGCTTCTCATGCTAACACCTAGTATGCATGAGGTATTTAGTTGTAGGGTTGAACATTGACCTAGGGATTCAAAAAATTTATAAGGAGTAAACCTAAAAGCACTAGATGATCTTATTCTAGGACCTTATTTTTATCAATCAGAGAGAGAGAGAGAACATCATACATCAAAACTTTGAACATGTTGGATCATTGAGGAGAGCTTTTAGAGACTTGGAGAGCTTCCCTTGGAGATCGATTCTTGTAGCGGAGCCCTATTATATTGGAGGTAAATCTGAACACATAAGGTAATAATTTAAAAATTAGTAGTAGATTTGAGCCCATAACCTTTGGATCAATAGAGAGAGATTTCACCTTAGTGGCTGCTGTCCTGGACAGTGGCCCATGACCTAGTCTAGGGTTTTAGGTGTTAGTTTCTTTTAGTCCACTTTCTCTTTCATTTCATTAGAATAAGCTATATTTTAGTTATTCACTTGCATAGTCCTATTTTCATTGCATTTATTGAGCTTATTCATTGTTAACAACCTCATCCAGGGAGGCAATCTCAGACATCTAAGTGTGTGTTGTTTCATTGCTTGCAGGGCTACAAGTTCATTAGATATATTTGCAACACATGAGAGCAAGAGGATCCTTCTGGGAATAAGACCTAGAGAAGGAGGCATCTGTAAGCCCTCATACAGTTCCATGTGCATCATCGAGAAGCTTTCAAAAGTGCATCACCCCTTGCAAGGGGATATTACACATCTGCTACCCTCTTTGTGTAAATATATGTATCAAATTAAGGGTATCCCTCAGAGGGATGAATGTGTAACCGAATCTTAGAAATATCAATAAAAAGCATTCATTTATTTGTTTCTTTGTACCCCTCCCCTATATTTTTTGATTTTCTATCTGCATTTGATTTCTAGAAACAGTAAGCATAAAAACTGCATTAGATTAATTAGGGAAAATAAAAGAAAAGGAAATAAAAATTGCATTTTACATTTCTTAGGTTTCTTTTAGATTTCCTTTAAGATTTGCTAGGAATAGTGGAACTCTGCCTATAAGGTTTGCCCTAGTCTCTAGTGTGCTAGGCCATTGTATTTTGGTTTGCTTGCATGTGGCCCAATCAGTGGTTGTTTTCATCACAAAATAGGAGAGTGCATTAAAGTCATATAGACTAGTTGTAGATGCATTTATTTGAAAATGAAATGTTATTTTTAAGCATTGTAGAAAAGTAGTCATGAATGTTGGTTGATGCATTGCTTTCTATTTTTAAATATAAAAAGAACCCCACACACTTGCATGTATCATAATAAACATTGGTAAGGTTGGATTTCATCACCAACCCCCAATTCAGACCGGTGACGTTGGAATTAACCTCCTTCCACCGGCTTGCCCCTTAGATATCCTAGAAGGAATAGGGAAGTCCTTAAAGGAGGTGCTGGTATCTTATGTTCAAAATATCTCTCACTATTGTAATAATTATTGGTTCAGAGTGGAAGAGCTAGGCGAACCCCCCAATGGGATTTAAGCGATGTACCCTAGAATATTTTGAGAAATCATGTTTGACACTAGTGTTCCTAATCACCACTATTATTGAGTTCTTTTATTCTACGTCAAAAGCAAGAGCAAAAACAAAATTTAAACACACTAAAACCAGTTTTAGGACACACATTTAATCCATAAAAGAGATAATCATATTATTCGCGTTGTGTGTTTCTTTGTTATTTGTGACAAAAACCTAACCCTAATTTAGATAAATTCATTGATAAAAACAAGTAAAAATCTAATTTTTTATTCTACATCCAACGGATCGAGAATCATGCAAAATGGAGCTATAACAAAAAATTTATTTTGGTTTTATTTTTACTCTATTTTTGAGGCTAAAAATAGGGAAAAACTGCACTAAAATAGTCATAAAATGGGCTAGACAACTCCGAAAACTGCTAAATTTATTTTGTTGTCTTAGTTAACCCATGGGAAATCTCTCCCAAAAATTTTGAGTCCTAAATATTCACTGTTCAAAAATTCCTAAAAATTCCTAAAAGTGGGAGAGATTTCCCAGGAATTTTTGAACAGTGAATATTTAGGATGCAACAACGCATAAGGCATCCAAGGCAATCTCAGAATATGCCCCTTAGCCATGCAAAAATAGTGTTCAACATAAAAGGTCGTTATCTTGTTATTGCCAAGAACCTCATATTACTCAACAATACCAAGATCAATATAATGAGGAATCATATGAAGAGTCCCAATGGGAACATCAAGAAGAAGTGGATACTTACTCTAAATCTAGTTATGATGAGGTATATAATAATTATAATTATTGTCCAACTCAACATCAAAAGCAGACTCCTCAACCTAATCAAGAGTAGCAACTGGAAGATCAGATCATTTCATCGAGGCCATACAAAGTTCTAGTTGATCGAATGAACGAAGTTAAAAAGAAAAATAAAATGTTGGTTTATCAGAAACCTACGCTAAAGAAGCTTAGAAATAAGCCTTTGCATCCATCAGTATCATCACCAACATACCCATTAAATTTTAGGATGCCTCAACTTGAAAAATTCAAAGATGACGAAGATGCACAAGAGCACGTGCCAATATTTATCAATATATGCTTCCAATTTCAAGACAATGGCCCCTTGATGCTGAGAGTTTTTATTACAATGCTAGTTGGGGATGCTTTGGAATGGTATAATCATCTACCCCATCATAGCATAAACACCTTTGAGAAACTCGTTGAGTTATTTATGGAATGCTTTGCCTCTAGTGCTGAGAAAATGATAAACTTTATAGACTTGGCAAGCCTTCATCAAATTGATGATGAGCTAGTCATGGAGTATGGCAAGAAGTGGAGAAAGATAATGTCAAAATTACCTTTTACCATACTAACAACAAAGCTCATTCAGATGTTTACTAGAAGCTACTCAAAAAAATCTCGCTTCTCCTACAATTACAATAGTATCAAACATTTGAGGAGGCCTTGACAAAATCCAAGTTCATTGAAGACATCAAGATAGAGGAGGGTGAAATCCACAAGGGGTAATGTTCAAACAAGAATCTCAAAAGTGATAACAACCAACAAAATGTATCCCCAGTTAATCAAGTTATTTTGAGCAACTCAAAATCCTCAAGTCAGGTGGCACCACCTCTAATAGTGGGGTATAATTACCAAGCTCAGCCTCCTCTGGCCCAAGATCATATGCAACAAAATTAGATACAAGACCAACAACGTAGGCCACAATGACAATATAATAATTTTCCAGAGACATTAGCATTTCTCTTTGATTGATTATATGAGGCACAAAGAATTAAGCTTCCATAAATCCATCCATTGAAGCATAATAAGCGTAGATCAAAGGCACACAAAGAAGAGCTATTTTGTGTGTACCATCGATAAAAGAGTCATAAAATTCAAACATGTCATCCCTTTAGATATTTAGTGCAAGATATGATTGAGAGGCAAGAGCTTCAGATAAGACTCCTCCAAGAAAATATAGCACCCCAAAATCAAGCTGAGTAGGTCAATAAGGTGCACATAGACCCACTTAAGGAGGGTTTTATTGGTATGATCAATAGTACACAAATAAGCAAAATATACCTTGATCAGTACAACATATCATAAAATTCAACTAAAGACAATAATCTATCACGGTCCACACCAAAAATCAATTCAATTCACTTACAAAAGGACCCTGTGATTGCTTTTTACAAATAGGATATTGAGCCAATATCTAAAGATGAACTCGATCCTCCACTGCACATCATAGCAAGCATCCATCAAATTTTGTACAAGAGAGTATTGATTGATACTGGGTCAGGAATCAACATCATTACGACTACAACTTTGGAGTATTTAAATTTGCCACCTTCATGCATTAAGGATGCAACATTCATATTGAGAGCCTTCAATGATGCCACTTCCTCAACAATTGGTACAGTAATATTACCTATACAATTTGGGATGAAGATGATACCTACATTGTGCCATATCCTAGGGGGTGAGAAGCAGTATAACATATTGCTAGGTAGAATATGGATGAGGGATATGGAATGTGTGCATTCCATAGTACACCAAAATCTAAAATTCATACACCAAGGACAAGTGTACATGGTCCCCCAAGATCCTGATCCATTCAAGTATTACAAGAAGTTTGATGAGCCACAAGAATATTTGGTGATATGCGGGCCCCCAAACATTCATGCGGGTAAAATAACCAAACAATCAATGGAGGCTTGCATCGAGAAGTCGCTACCTCCTCCCATCACCAAAGATCATGATATCATACTACTTGATGAGGAGAAGAGAACAACAATTAACATGACTGAAGCATATTCAACTGGTCCAAAAGATAAAGCACCTTCTCAAGAGTTTGTGGTAATGGTTGACATTAAGTCAGATGACCAAGTGACTCTAAAGCAGACAAAATAGGAAATAATGCATCATCATGAAGCATCCACATCAACTCAAATGAATGAAAGGGATGATTTACATTCATATTGTGAATCTTTAACATCAACTCTTTCACCCAAGTCAATCTGCGATGATATTCCAATCTCATTTCTAGAGGTGCACATTAAATATTTTTTAGTTATGCATTCCATCCTTGACCATCTAGATAGAATGGAGTTCCAAGTGAATGAGAAAAATGAGGCATTGCAATACATCATGAACAAGCTCAAGAACCAAGAGCTATAAGAGCAACCCTCATCTAAAGTCAAACTATACCTTGTGCAGCCATAGGAAAAGCCTCAACCAAAGCAAACACTAATTCAGTCACCTCAAAATTTGAACAAGCATCCCCCATTTCTTGAGCCTGCAATAGTGGTTTTTAATCTATTATGTGCTACAAATGCTATTAGATTACCTAAGGTTGGCCAGTTAGATCCAAATAATCTAAAATATCAAGGGTATGAAGAAGACTTACACTGTCTATACCATAGACAAAATGGTCATGATATTCAATCATGTTGGGATTTTAGAGCCATAGTATACAACATGCTTAGAAAGGAACAACTTTAGGTTGTTGACCAGCAAATGGTTTTAGTCAACAATACACATTTGGCATCAAAAGGACAAGAAGAACCCCCTAATCTAGTAAGTGACATACCTAGGGCTCAACCTGGTCCTCATACCATGCCAAAGCATGCTAAGCGCTCAAAACAACAACAAAACATTTGGAATCCTCTAAATGAGCCAATGTCTATCATCTTACAAAATATCCAAGAGGCTAAGGTCTTAACATTACCTGACATGCAATATCTAGACCCAGATAGGCCTAAACCTAGGAGTTACAGGGAGGGCCATCACTATCTCTATCATCGAATAGAGGGCCATGACATTTGCAATTTCCATGGATTCAAAAATGTGGTCCAAGACCTATTAGAATGAAATGAGCTCCATACAGATGGTCCACTCATTCCTCCTCACATGTATAGGGGCACCTCATAGAGATCAGTGCCCCAATTAGGAGAGTTAATTTCCATCACTCTTCCTAAGCAAGTTGATTACATTGCAGTGGACAACATGTGCACTGGGGGTCTTAAAGGTAACGTACCTTCCCCATCAAGTTCAATAAGAAAAAGTGAGGATTATTAAGGTCTCACATCTTCCTCACTTCCATTAAGTATTACACACATAAGGGGTATCTAAGGTGTCATACCTTCCTCTTAAAAATTCAAAAACATTCAAATATTACAAAATCACAAAAAACAATAAAATATCAAAATACAAAAACAATATAAGAACATAGAAATACAAACAAATCAAAAAATAGTAAAATAAAAAACAAAAGACACCAAGGGCATCTCTAAGCCACTTGGTTAAAACTCATCAAAAGGCACCAAGGGCATCTCTAAGCTGCTTGGTCAAATCTCATCAAAAGAAACTAAGGGCATCTCTAAGCCGCTTGGTAAAATCTCATCAAAAGGCTCCAAGGGAACCTCCAATCCACTTGGTCGAATCTCAAAAAAAGCTCCAAAGGTATTTTAAAAGCCCTTTGGTCACACATAAAAAAAAAAATGCAAAAACATTCAAAATAATCAAAAGCACAAAAACAATGCAAAAATAAAAAATACAAAAACATTTTCATCTTACATCTACATCCACATCCACATAGTTGCATTACATCAAACATGCATACCCATTATATTTGTATATGTTATGATCACACTCTTGGAAATGATGCCATAGTTTGTATCACAACCACAAATACACAAGTCCACCTTCATCCATTCACCCATGTGTGTAACTGTGTTTTTCAACACAACCATGTCATGTTGCTATAAGAAATAGGCTAATATTTTTCGGTCATTCAACCATATCTAGTGGTCTTATCAGTTTTTGTGGGAAGCCATATTGATTAGTAGAGATTAAGGTCTAGTTATGAATGCCTTAGATATTTAGAATCATATAACTAATTGAAAAACACAAAAATCCTAGTTGGTACAAGGGAAAGATGAAAACTACAAAAGTGGTCTAGGTTACCGTAAGCGAAAAATGATCTTCCTTGCTTATCCCCATGTGCGACCGGTTCAAAAGGTGCTGAGAATTGGCAAAAGGACAAGTTCCACCCTATCCAAAAATGAGTTATTATCATCATTGCATAAATTCCTTGCGTTCATTAAAACAAGCACAATATCAAAATAAAGCACAAATTCAAAATCCCAGTTTCCAAAGTCATAATTCAAAATCCCAAAATCAAGCAAAAGGTCAAAAGTCAAAACAAACAAGTGAGTTTCATCCTTACATAAATCCTTTTATCAAGAGAAAAACAAAAAAAAATCAATCAAAAAAAAAATAGTGATTTTTGTCACTAAGTATGAGCAAGTATCCCAAATTAAATGAAGAAATAAAGGGAATGGAACTTGAATCCCTAGAATTCTTAGCATTGCACAAAACCGAAAGGTGATTCCCATTACAGGTTTGGTATACAACCATGCTTGGCAATGGTGGTATCCTTACGCATGATGATATGTCTATCACAATAGCATTTTTCATTTGTGTAGACCAATGTTTGCATGTGGATGTGATAGCTTTAAGTAACCCAAGGCCACCTAGTGGTATAATCCAACTAAGTCCAACATAGGATAAGATGAACAATTGAGGATCCACGATCTTAGCAATGGGTTGAAAGAATCCTGCTTGACATCGGAGGAAATGCTTGAGTTATATCTAAATATATTTATTTGCACACACAGGGATAATAAATCCAAAGGTCCATGATGAAGGCCTTGCTTCTTCAAAATTCCAGTATGGTCAGTACGCAACTATTGATAGGATACCTAGAGTGTTTGAGTCCTAGGAAAAGCCTAAAAATTCCTACATAGCAACAAGTCATATCATTCATCATATCACCAATTTTCTTTACAAAAGTTGCAAATTAAGGGGTATAAACAAGATAGGCTAGATACTGCATATATGTTAGAAATAACATCTACACGACCACTGACTATTTTGAACATTTTAAAGAAAACATAAGCTTTATCAAAAAAAATTATTACATACACACACCAATCCATTTCACATATGAATGCACAAATAAATTAGTTCTTGTGATAAGAACGATTATTTACATTCATGATCGTTATACTTTTTGTGGTATCACCCATTTAGATTGTTGAAATCATATCATATGCATTCCTTATTTTTAAGTGATTAAAGCATATAGGTTCACTTACATTAGATCAACATAATTTAGATAATGTATTACACACATTGCATTTACCATATCATAACATAAGTTAGATGCATACAATTAAATCAAATTCAAACATGCATTTAACAATAAGCACTGCATCCATATACACATACATCATAATCCATCTACAGATCTCGATCATAACACATAATCATACATTCATCATCCAACTAACACATGTCATTCATACATCACATCATCAAAACACGTACAAGCATTGCATCCATTTATGCATACAAGATAAACCATCTAATCATCTAACCATCTAAGCATCACATCATCATCATTAAATCATCAACATCATATATCATACAATCATAATTTCATCTAAAAATATGTCTTTGCTAAACATCAACTGGGGTATTGTGGGTATCATACCCCCCTTAATTAGTAATCAAACAATTAAAAAATCAATTTCAAAAGGCCCCAAAGGTATCATAAGCCCTTTGGTAAAAATCACTAAAAGCCCCAAAGGCCTCATAAGCCCTTTGGTCAAAATCACTAAAATTTCCAAGGGCATCTTCAAGCCACTTTGGTCAAATCACTAAAAGCCCCAAAGGCATCATAAGCCCTTTGGTCAAAATCACTAAAATTCCCAAAGGCATCATAAGCCCTTTGGTCAAAATCACTAAAATATCCAAGGGCATCTTCAAGCCACTTTGGTCAACTCACAAAAGGCCCCAAAGGCATCATAAGCCCTTTGGTAAAAATCACTAAAAGCCCCAAAGGCATCATAAGCCCTTTGGTCAAAATCACTAAAATATCCAAGGGCATCTTCAAGCCACTTTGGTCAAAATCACTAAAAGCCCCAAAGGCATCATAAGCCCTTTGGTCGAAATCACTAAAAGCTCCAAGGGCATCTTCAAGCCACTTTGGTCAACTCATAAAAGACCCCAAAGGCATCATAAGCCCTTTGGTAAAAATCACCAAAAGGCCCCAAAGGCATCATAAGCCCTTTGGTCAAAATAAATAAAAGTCCCAAAGGCATCATAAGCCCTTTGGTCAAAATCACTAAAAGCTCCAAGGACATCTTCAAGCCACTTTGGTCAACTCACAAAAGGCCCCAAAGGTGAAATAAACCCTTTTGTTAAAAACAGTATAAAACATCAAAAATCTAAACAAATCATAAAAAATTAAAATTCAAAACCCAAAATGCTCCAAGGGTATCTTTATGCCATTTGGTCAAATTCAAAATTAATAAAAAATGCTCCAAGGGCATCCATAAAATCTTTGGCCATCCAAAATTCCCCAATGGCATTTACTAAGTCCACAAGTCATAATAACAACATGCACAATCAAAATCAACAATTAAATACTAAATGCGCTTATTCAAAGGTCATTAGTGAAGATAATCATGCACCCCTTGCTTGGGGAAAATAAGCAAAAGATCAAAATAAAATTCAAGCAACCTAGGCTAGGATTTGACTTAAACAAAGTCTCCTAATTGCCACAAAGGCTAGGATTTGACTTAAAACAAGTCTCCTAATTGCCACCAAGGCTAGGATTGGACTTAAGCTTATCTCCTAATTGCTGCAAAGGCTAGGATTTGACTTAAACAAAGTCTCCTAATTGCCACCAAGGCTAGGATTTGACTTAATATTGTCTCCTAATCACTTCAAAAAAGGCTCCAAAGGTACCTTAATACCTTTGGTCACTTCACAAAAGGCTCCAAAGGTACCTTAATACCTTTGGTCACTTCACAAAAGGCTCCAAAGGTACCTAAATACCTTTGGTCAAATCACAAAAGGCTCCAAAGATACCTAAATACCTTTGGTCAAATCACAAAAGGCTCCAACAACACCTTAATGCCTTTGGTCATAGGATGCACACCATCTTGCATGATTGGGCCATCCAGCATTGATTAGACCAATGATCATCATACACCCTGTAAACATATCAGTCTATGTTTTTTCTCAGCGTTGTATTTTCCACATAGTGCATCGCAAAAAGGGGCACCTATAGACACCTAAAACATGTCATGTTTAGGATAACTACTCACATAGGAAAATTCATAGACCATGTGACTAAATATTGGGACCTTCCAAGTATCAATGGTGGTTTTCAAAACTCATTTGGGGTAGTCTTAGCCCATCCAAGCCTGGCTGCTATGAACTAGAGTGGCTAGATCCTAACCACTCAAGCTTAGAGCGGCTGGAATCTAGCCACTCAAGATTAGAGCGGCTAGACTCTAGCTACTCAAGATTAGAGCGGCCAAACCTTAGTTGCTGTAGACAATAACGACTAAACCTTACGATGCATTTGTCTGCCCATCCAACCTAATCTTGGGTGGAAGTGGTAATCTACATGCAATAAGGATGAACAAGGACAACTTTGCACTCCTCCTCACAACCAATCTACATGGAAGACTCAAGTCTAGATTTAGAATTCAGTTAAACATAGAAAAAACACAAAAATATTCTCATGCTAACACCTAGTACGCATGAGGGATTCAATCCTAGGGTTGAACATTGACCTAGGGCTTCAAAAAATCTTAAGGAGTAAAACTAAAAGCACTAGAGGATATTATTTTGGGACCTTTTTATCAATCAGAGAGAGAAATAACATCATACATCAAAAATTTGAATAGGTTGGATCATTGAGGAGAGCTTCTATAGACTTGGAGAGATTCCCTTGGAGATCGATTCTTGTAGCGGAGCCCTGTCGGATTGGAGGGCAAATATGAACACAAGGTAATTATTTTAACATTAGCAACATATTTGAGCCCATAACCTTTGGATCAATAGAGAGAGATTTCACCTTAGCAACCGCTATCTTGGATAGTGGCCTGTGACCTAGTCTAGGGTTTTAGGTGTTAGTTTCTTTTATTTTGCTTTCTATTTCATTTCCTTAGCATAAGCTTTACTCTAGTTATTCACTTGCATAGTACTAGTTTCATTGCATTTATTGAGCTTATTCATTGCTAACAATCTCATTCGAGGAGGCAATATCAGACATCTAAGTGTGTGTTTTTTTCATTGCTTGTAGGGCTACAGGTTCATTGGATATATTTGCAACATATGAGAGCAAGAGGATCCCTCTAGGAATCATACCTAGAGAAGGAGGCATCTGTAAGCCCTCATATAGTTTTGTGTGCATCATCGAGAAGCCTTCAAAAGTGTATCACCCCTTGCAAGGGGATATTACTCATCTGCTACCCTCTTTATGTAAATCTATGTATCAAATGAAGGGTATCCCTCAGAGGGATGAATGTGTAACCAAATATTGGAAATATCAATAAAAAGCATTCATTTATTTGTTTCTTTGTATCTCAGCTATGTCTTCTTTTTACGTCTTTCATTTAATGCATATTAAACATTAAAATATCATATTAAATTGCAAATAGAGTAGCGGACGGTGCGCACTGTCGGGGTCTCTATACATTCTTGAAGCAAGCACAAATTTCATACCTTAAAATCATCTTGTGTCAAAGAGGGATAACACCATACTTGGTATGAAACTTGATGTGAAAAGGGTCATCCTTGATAGTCCCATAATGCAAAATAGTCCTTAAAAATAGTGGTTCTCACCACTATCACAATCCCAAAAATAAAAGAAACAATAAGGAAAAATCCCTAACAAAAACTCTAAATATTTTACATCACACACCACTGATTAATTGGGTTTTAAGGATCATACTACATTTCTAGTCAGATGATTAGGTAGTCATCCCCAAAACTTAAGAGATCAAAAATAAAAGTCATGAACTATGAAATTAGCCTCCACTAGAGCTATAGATGCTTGACTGGTAGTGGAGTACACTCACATGTGGCGATATATCTATTTTAAAATAGAACTCTGACCGCTCATACATATAAGCTAGCTTCTTGATTTTAATCATAAAAAGTTTACCCAATTTACTCAAGATGAGTAAATGAACTCACTTGTACACATTTGTTATTGATTGTCTCAGGTACCTTAATCTTGATTTGGTGAATGGATTCACTGCACACACATTTAGTCCTAAAATAATTAAGCAATTTTTGTGGGTTTGTTTGATGCCACTAGGATGTTTGAGTCTTTATAAAAGAAGCAATTTTCCATATCAAAATCCATGTCTTCTTCCATATCAACATCCATGTATTCTTCCATATAAACATCCATGTATTCTTCCATATCAACATCCATATCAATATCCATATCTCATTCCATGTCAACATCCATGTCAGTTCACAAGTCATTCATCCCATTCACCACCAAGTTTGGTGCTCCTAATTAAAAAAACAATGCTAGAAAAAGGGTCAAGAAAAGATCTAAACTATAAATGATAATTAGCACATGTCATCTTGCATTAATCATCCATATATTCTATCTTGCATTAATCATCCATAACATCTAATATGCATTAATCATAAACATAAACATACATTCCACAAAAGCATTCCAAAAAAAACATTCACATAAACATATAACACAAAAGGTAAAAGCCATGTATATATATATCAATGAATGCCAAAAGGCTACATACAATGGATCACCAAGGCTCATATACAAAAAGTGTCTAAGCACTAGCTACATCCTCCAAGAAGACACCTATGGCTTAGCAAGAGCCCTAGACCTAGAGCTATGCCTAGACTAACTATGCCTAGCACCCTCAAATGCAGAAGAGGTTGGAGGATCTGGAAGTGGAATATGATGTTCCATCAACCTATCCTATAATGCCTCAATATATCTTTCTTGAGAGTGAATTTGTCGTATGTTGACCTCATATCGATGCTCCATCTATGCTAGCTTTTCTTGGAGAACCACGATCCTCGCATCCTGCTCTGCCACCTATTTCTCTAGTTGTGCCCAATCCTTCTTGGTCTATTCTATGGGTACATCTGAAACCTCCCCCATATCATCCCCATATCCACCATCTTCCCCAACCTTGGGTTCCTACTACATTGCACCCTTCACCTTCTACCTTTTACTATTATATCAAAGGCACCACTATCTATTACAGGCATCTTGGGTTCCCTCATCTTGAGTATTTGAGGCATAATTATATTGGATCTCCTAGGTACCCTCATATCTAGCCTCTCCACCACGATCCCCATCAATCACTCCTCGATGTGATACCCATGGTGGCTGAGCTACGAACCATACATCATACTCTATAGTTGTCCTTGCATCCTCCACATCTAAGACATCCATCCCCTCATCATCATTTAAAACTACCCTCCATAGCTCCATGTAAGGTAGCTCGATATCCTCATGATGTCTCCTATACCACACTAGCTCATTAGGAACATCCTGCCTCAAGAAAAACTAGTAGAGCACTCACAAGAATTGGAAGTAGTCTATCTCACTCTGATGCCTCCCAATCACCCACCTACCCTGATGCACCCACCATAGATGCTCTCTATCCCCAGTCCACTAGACACCTAGCCATGGACTCCACACCACTTGGGAAGATGTCAATCCAGTCCATAGATCCCTATACCATTGACTCATCCTCACTTAATGAATCGGATGCACCTCATTCACCAACACCCATCCCCTAATGTAGGGATACTCCCTACAAAAATCCCCCATAATAAAGCCCTCTAGTTGAGCAACTCTAAAGTGCTCCCATACCTAGAATTACAGCAATAAATAACCCCAATTAGGTTCCAAAAGAACCTACACCAGGTACTATTCAGGGTCACAATGTTGGCCAACATGAACATCACCAAAGCCCAAAGATGACCTAACTCCTTGTACACATACATGGAAAAAAAATGTATGCCTCTTCTCTCCACCTTCACCCCCTCCCATGCATCTCCAAACATATACCTCATATCTATCTTTTGGTTGAGCCCAACCTCAACCCGGACCCCCTCCACTGGTACCTTAAAGATGTGATATACATCCTCCAAGGTAATGATCACCTCACCTATGGGGAGCTGAAACATTCCCATAGCTGCATACCATCTCTCTGCCAAGGCATATAGGTACCCCTATCTATCCTCACCACGTCAAGTTAGATTACCTCCACTAGCCCCACCTCCCTAAATTTCCTTCCTCATCTTGAGGATATAAGGTGAAAATCGATGCCAAGCCTCCAAAACTCTAAGCTGTAGCATAATACAAAATATTTGTAAATAATTCCAATTTTTTTTTGCATAATATATAATAAACAACAGGTTACCTTAGCTGCTCGCGCTCTAGCCACAATCCCAACACCCACACCAGCTCCCTTCGTTGCCATAGCTTTTGCACTCTAAATGCCTCACCTCACCTCACTCCTCACTCACCCTTTACTCCTTAGACATAGCTTCTCAAACTCCTCAGATGCACAAATGAGCTTCAATCTCACCCAGTAGGCAATTTATAGCTACTTCAAGCACTTTGAGGTACCCATGGGTGTTTTTTGGCACACTAGAGCATCTGCAGGTATTTTTGTAGACCACAAGCACCCGTGGAAATTTCATGTTAGCATTAACAAAAGCAAAATTAGCACAAAATAGTATTTGCCCCAAACCAAATCACTTAAAATTTCACTCACCAATGCATTCCATCATTTTATCAGGTTTTGTGAAGATTCCAATCGATTTGGATGCATAATTTTTGCTTACGAACACATTTGGAAAATTCACCAAAAAACCCACAAAATCACCTCAAGAGGACCCAAATATTCAACTATGATTACAAACATTTTTATCATTCATACATCATCTCAACTTATTTTCACATCATTATTTACATATTTTCTAGGTTCACATAACATGCAAGTGAATCTTGTATTTAGTGGGTTATTCGATATAATTGGTGATTTCAGCGATTTGGGTCCATGAAATTTGGTAACATGAATAGCTAATATCCTTTCTCAAAATCACAATCATATTTGGTATTTCCTCAGATTTAGAGTGAAACATTACCAAGAATAATTTGCACAACCACTATCATTGATGGCCTAGTTTGTGGGGCTTAAAACATGGACAAAACTCAAATTCATCATTCAAAATATCCTTAACACCTCAAAGATAGGCACTAGCTAGGATGATTGGTTCCAATTGTGGGAGTTATTCTACAGTCACTAGCAGGCCATCCAAGGTTGATTATTTTTCCTTTGCATCATCATTTTTGCATATCAATGACACCAAAAAAGTAAAGTGTTTCAACAACATCAAATCACCCCAAATTTGGGACAACCATTTTTGGTTTTAACTTTCCCGCAATGGGATACATCTTACATGATCATGGCATCTACACTTGGAAAAATCCCTTCATTTTTTGGGGAAAAAATAGACACACTTTTCACCAACTCCCTTCCCATCATTGGGATAATAACGATATCACATTTTACATCATTCATATCATTCACATTCCATTTGCACAGATTTTTTAATTGGCTCATGAGATTCATCTGTAACCTCATTCACAAATTGAGGGGGTAAGCTACACAAAAATCCAAATTATTTTATTATTTTATCTTCAATCTTGTGCTCCACATCCCAAGAGAAGCTGCTTCTACACCTAGCCAAAATAGGTATCTCGTATTTTTGTATTACATTGTGTTTCATGCAATACAATACAAAAAGGGGCATTTGTAGACACCAAAATTTAGCCATTCATCCTCCATCTAAGATTTACCACCATTTACACCACCAAAGCATAGCCAATTGGCCCACTATTCCTATTTCCTGCCATTTCCTAATAATATTCACATTTAATTTATGTATATTTATTTTATATATATTTAAATATAATATTTCGTATTATATTTTAATATATATTTAATAAATATGTATTTATTTAAGTGAATTAATCCTAGCCATTCGATTTCATTTAACCTTGTTCATCCACTCACATCAATCCATGCCATACCCTAGATTTATTATCTATCCTTAGATGTGCTTTAATATCAGCCACACGATTAGTGTCATTGAAACCCTAGCATGCCCTAGGTTAGATTGTAAATAGGAGCCATTTTTATGGCTCAACCCCTAAGTGCTTGAGTTTTTAAATTCCTTAGATTTTCCAAGTTTTTGATTCCGTGTGCCATAAGTCCCATTCCATATGTTGCATTCCACTCCCCTCGCTCACCATATCCACCACCACAACCCATGCCCTCGCTCGATATGCTTCTATAGAATTCCCCATTAGCCACCAGGTACCTCCGAGTGCTGTCCATCAATACCAGATGCCCACAGGTGCCTTCCCTACCAACACCAGGTTCCCACGGGTGTTTCTTGTAGTTGCCAAGTGCCTACAAGCATTTTATGCTCCCACTCTTGAAGTACCCCTAGTCTTCAGGTGATGCTAGGGCATCACTGTATCGGTCCTCTGCATAAAATTTCTTACATCAAAACACAATACGCAAGTAAAATAGATCTACTATTTGTTATTTTTATGAATGTGCTTTTTATTTCTATTCACTATACTTGCAACATCTAGTTAGGGTTTTATTATTGCATATAGAGGGCCTCACACTATGGAGCCCTCACATATACTACTAACTATTTTCTATATAATTATATCTGGAGTGGCCCAGACTTGGATACCAAAAAGCCCACTCAACCCTGTTGGGATCAAGACGCACTTGAAGACACCACGACATTTCTTATTAGGGTTTTGGAGAACCCTAAGTTGTTTTAATATTGTATCAAAAGGATTTAAGGATCCAATCTTGTAAAAAATGGAGTTTCTAAGCTCCCCTATAAATAAAGAATTTATTCTATTGTACAATCTTGTGTTTCTTTGTAGTTCATTTTGTTCAAGCATTGTTTGTGTGTTGCATTTTGCATCTTTCATATTCTTACCCAAAAAATGGGGTGAATTAGAAATAAAGCATCTATCCTTATTTCCAGATATGTATAAAGATAAACTAATATGGATATTAATGAAGGAATTTAACTCACTATGGACCAAGATCATGGTGAACAAGTATCGTAGAGGTAAGCCACTAAAATATATCCTAACAATGAATGTAATATCAGATCAATGATCTGCTACACGGTCGAATTTGTGCGCAACACTATTTTTATAGAAAATGTTGTTTGTGGCTCATCGATGATGACAAAAAAACAAACATATGGACAAATACAATCAATGGCATGCCACCAAGAGGAGGATATATAAAAATACTCCATATAAGAGAGTTTTTTAAAAGCAATGCTATGAAAAAAAATTAAAACTGACAATTCTCAAAGTGAATGGCTAGAATCAAAAATCAAATATTAGAAGGAATAGGAGATTGAATTAGTATATTTGAAGAATAAATATCAAATAATTTCAAGTTATTAAGAGAAATAAATTTCAGACTCACAAATAAATTGGACCATATTGTATCGCTCCAAATTTTGGCACCCTTACCTTCAGGCTATAGGATCCGCGCCCGTAAGGGGGATGTGAAAAGGATGGGACAATACCTCAAACTGAGAGGCCATTGGAAGGTCCCGCCTCTCGGGGGAGGTGTATAAGGGTGAATTTTCGATGGATGGTGGGTTCACCAGGAAAATTTTGAATGGCAGTTTCCACGCCTAGGTTGACGAGTGAGTTTGATGTGTTCATTTTTATGCTTGATCATTCAACTCCTAGGTTTGGCCAAATATGAATCTAAACTATTCTATATGCCAATGCTGATTTAAATGACTACAAAAAATAGAAATGAATGCAAATAATAGAGAATATGCTAACTAGAAGGTGTCATACCTGATTTCGGATGTCTGATGAAGATTTTGAGTCTTGTAGCAGTTCAGATCATCTCAATTTGTATGTAATGATTTGATATTTCATGGGATCATCCCAAATCATAGAAGGTCATCTGAAATCAGACAGAATCATCTAAAATCTGATGAATTCATCAGACGAATTCGTCAGAAACCTGCAATCATAAAAAAAGATGCAAAATACCAAATATGCAAGTGCAGAAGCAAAGGATAATGGTAGAAATAATAGCAAACATGCCTAAATAATAGATTTCAATAACAAATAAGGAAATGTAGTAGATTTAATGATTGATTTTAACTTTATCATGTGATTATGCTAAATAAGGTGAACTCCAAGATGCCAAAAAACATAATAACTTAAAACAATATAGAAATACGATATGAAAAATGCAGAGAAAGCTAAGAAAATGCAAACTCTAAACTCTAACTGCCCCCAATCTGGACTACAGTCAGGATCGCCTCTAATCGTACGAGATCATCTCTCCTTGACAAAATCATCCGTAATCGTTCAAGATCATCCGTGACGATCCAAGCTAGCTTCGACTGAAAAATAGTAGAGTTCCTACAATAAAAATGCAAAAATACCGAATGCAAGCAATAGTGCGAGGGAATAAGGAGCTAACTCTGCAATGAAATCCGTCAACTAAGGGGTTTAGGGGGTTCAGGGAGAATCAGGGAGAATCAGGGGGATAAACTAGAAAAATCCTAGTTTATATAGGATTAGGAAGAGGTTTAGGAGGTTGGGGATCATCCCAATCTGGGAGATCTCCAACAGGGAAATCTCTAACTGCATAGACACGCTTCTGCCCGAGTTGGAGAGGTTGTTGAAACAAAATCTAATTATGAAAATTTGGTTTTGGGACAAAATCATCTGGATGTTCTGTTCTATATGGATCCATCAGATTGGGGATGATTTTATCTAATCTACGATGATATCGTCCAACGGTCAAAACAAATCCTAAAAATAGGATGGAAAATGGGGAAAGCGGGTAACAGGCGGTTTAACGGGCAATATGGGGTTGAAATTCAAATTTTTATCTTTTATATTTTTACTAAGGTTTTAATTGTGCCAATTTTAGGGTGCTACATTTTGCCCCCTCTTTAGCGAATTTTTTGAAGAAAATGCGTTAAAGACAAGTTTTTCCCGTTTTACGAGAAAGTAAAAATATACTCAATTTTTTAGATGACGATTCTTGGTCGAATCGTACGAATGCTGACTATGGTGCCCCCTCCGTGTTTTTACCCAAATCGAATGTTTGAGGTAAAAACACGAAAAAAAAAAAATTAAAAAGCTGATTTTAAAATAAAACTAAGAAAATAGGGTAAAACCCTAATTCATTTTTTTTTACTGTTCATTTTCATTGTTCCAGAGCTCTACAGAGAAGAAAAATGGTGGAGACAGCGCACAGAGCGACAAAGGTCCAGTGCGGGCTACGGGTAAGGATCTAATCCTAGTATATTAGGTTTAATTTAACTTTGTGCAAGTTTTTTTTGAGTCAAATTTGATTATTTGGGGCATCACGGCCGTTTTTAGGCCGTCGATGTTGTCGGGACAAAATCATCCCGATTTTGTCGAAATCGTCTCGATTTTGTCGAAATCGTCCCTATATCATCGATTTCATCTGAGGGCAAAATCGGTGAATTAGGTGCGATTTCGTCCAACAAGGGGCGATCCCCAAGTTGTGAAATCATAGATTTTATCCAATTTGGGACTATATCATCCAATGGTGGACGATATCATCTTAAACTTGATTTTAAGTTGTTTTGAATGATTGAGTTTATTAATGATTTTGTTGTTTTATTGTTTGTTTTGAAATACGACGGACTAAGAGACGACATAGCTGTGCTCGACCAGATAGAGCGTGACCAACTAGGATAGGTTGGGCTACATGTGGTAGAGATGCCAAAAGTATCGACTGACATGGGGCTACTGACAGCCCTAGCAGAGAGGTGGTATCCGAGGTCATCCTATTTTTGGTTATTGATAGGGGATATGGCTCCCACTCTAGAGGACGTATGGAGGATCATGAGGATCCCCATACAGGGATGACTGATGACGCCTATGGCCAATTAGGGCCAGGCGATGATGAGGCTAACTAGAGACCTAAGCTTCACCCTAGAGAAGGGCAGAGTGAACATCGAGTTGCTATGGCAAATGCCTGGGGCATCTAGGCTGACTCAAGTTTTGGCAGGAGTTGTCAGTGGCTTATTGCTATGCCACAAGAGCAGGTACGGACTACCGTGGGTGCTCTTAGACATAGTTTGTGACATGAGAGACCACGGGTATAGATTTGCATGGGGCAGCTTTGTTCTTTACCACTTGTATAGGATCCTGCATGGGGTTGTATACAAGGGAGGTTGATGTCTGGTCTTGACATCACTGCTACAGGTTTGGTGTTGGGAGCACATTGCGATGTAGAGGCCGATAGGGCTCCCATTGACAGGGGTTGACCGAGAGAGGCCTTGGGTTTTCTATTGGTGGCTACAATGGGGGTCACAACGGTGGATAGATCTACTGAAGTCACAGAGGTTGCTAAACAACCTCATCCTAGACCATATCACCTAGAGGCCGTGGTGAGAGCACCCCGGGTGGGCAGAGGATGGGCAGGAGCTAGCTCGCATCAGGCGAGTCTACTGGCTAAGGATGGAGCGAGGATAGGTAGAGCTCCACCGCTAAGACTGAGTACTATGATAGTTCGGTCTACAGTAGGGGATCCCTTCTCTCAAGGATTATGAGTACTCCTAAACTATTCAGGATAGTACTACACTAAACGGGGCTCCAGATATGCAGGGATTCTGGAGTCAGGATGCAAATGATGCCCCCATCCAGCCAGTGGATGGTGATGATGCCAGGGTTGCAGACGACTACGATGCCTAGAACATAGGCATCCGCCCTCCTTGGATGATGAGGGCGTAGGGTCCAGTGCACACTGTGGTGCACCAGATGGGGAGGTGATGGCAGGCTACTATTGAGGCAGCACAGGGTTGTAGGGGGAGAGAGCAGCGACGATCCCCATAGGAGAGATGCCAGAGGATGGCACAGGCTCCACAGAGGCCATGAGATATAGGGCAGAGGGAGGAGAGACTCCCTTTGTAGTAGGGGGAGAGACCACCATCACTTGATAAGGGCAAGGGTGTTGACACAGGGGAGAGCAGTGAGACAGTGACTCTATGAGCTAAGGCTGCCCACCTCCGAGCTCAGGTGTAGTCACTGCAGGATGAGGCCACTCAACTAAGGACACAGGTACAAAAACTACAAGATCAGACTACACGGCTCAGGGCATGGAGTGGAGGGGCGAGCAGGGATGAGCTAGTGTAGTCTATGATGCATACCACATTCTACTAGGGTGTATACTTCCAGCTGATTCCATAAGGCTAGAGGGTGTAGCTATCGGCCAACATTGTAGAACCAGTCAAGCTGGGATCGACGATGAGGACCTGAGATACATCCTAGACCTCTATGGGACCACCTCATCCATGTCAGGGTGGGGGAGGAGATGAGGCTGAGAGCTCAAGATCTTCTCGAGGCTAGGTGTTATAGACTATAGATTTTGTAGAGATTTGTGAGAGGATTGAGTATGCCAGGGTATAGATTGTGGCATACCAATCCAGTTTTGATATGATGTATATAATTTTTTTTGATATGTATATATAGTCTTGTTTTTTATGATATGACTTGTTCATATGTTTTTATGATGCTTTAATGTTTGAATTGTTTGCTTATTTGATTGAGGATTCATGTAATTATGTCATTTGGAAATATTATAATTTGATATCATGCTGTTGTTCATTCACCAATTTTGATATTTACTTGATTTATCATAATGATACAAAATATCTCAAATATAAATGTGAGTGCGATTGTATTGTTCATTCACCAATTTTGAGCAAGATAATGTGATACAAGTAATTTGCCTTAACCAAATGAATGTTTGTTGACCATGATTTATATGCATGTAACCATACCAAATTACTGTGTAAGTTAGGTTATCAAGATCTAGCTAGTCCATAAGTCGACATAGGTCTGTACAAAAGAAGGTCGCTAATGTGACAGACATATCACCACGCTAGGGATTACCCAAGGCCAAGCGGGTTGGGCACAAACCACATGTTATGGGGCTTACCTCACAGTTTCGAATAATTGAGAATTCCAAGGATTCAAGCTCATTCACCCTTATTTTCTTTTCAAGGGGTAGGGAAAGGATTTTATTGCATTTTGCTTTTGCGTTTTTCTTTTGCTTCTTTTTTTTTTTTTTGTACTTTTGTATTTTTGCTTGATATTTGAGAAAATACTGAAATATTGCTTGTGATGATACAAAATAACCTTTTTCTTTTTCTCTTTTTCTTGAACTTTTCTTTTTCTTCCTATGCTAGGGATACTTGCTCGGATTAGTCTGTAGAGCAAGGGATTTTTATTTCGGGTAGGGGTGAGCTAGTCCTTTTGTCAATTTTCAAAGATTCTAGACCATGTGCATGATAGGATAGCGGGGAAACTTTTCGCTCAAGAAACCATTTCTACTATGTAGCATCATATCGAATTTGCAATGAAATCATTTTAATGTGAAAAGATATACTTGGTTCAAGTAAATAACAAGATCAGTTCTCTATGCTCAAAACTTTATTTAATTCAACTGTGGACTTTGATATAAGAGAGATGAATAATCATACCAAATAAAATCAAGATATTTATTCATGTGAATGTGAAAGTGCGGGATTCCAAATAAATGCTAATTTATCCAAAATAACTGAAAATATAATTGCAATACTTCACAATTTGACAGGTACAAAAATAAAAGATGTTTTTGAAGATTTTGATGATTTGGATGTTTTTAATTTTAAGTTATGAATTGAAAGAAATACAAGGTGATTGTTTTTTGAAATGTTTTAAATAAGTGACTAAAAGGAAATAATATGCAAAACAAATATATACAATGATGAAATGACCAATTTTTATGCATAGTAATGTTTAAGATGCATAATGTTCATAGGTTCTTTAAGTTCTTTACCATCTAAGGTAGATAATTTGTATGCTCCTGATCCAAATTTAGCAGTGATGACATATGGTCCAAGCCAGTTGGGCTCAAATTTACCTTTAAGGTTTTTAGTTGCATTAGTATTTTTTTGATTTTCTTTTAAGACAAGGTTGTCGATCTCAAAGGATCGGTGATGAACTTTCTTAAGATATGCTCTCTTAAGCTTGTTTTGGTAGGCGCAAAGATGCTCCAAAGCATTGATGCACTTTTCATCTAGAAGTTCTAGCTGACTAAATCTACCAGCACGATATTCATCCCCTACTTCAGTATCTTGAAGTAGTAGAGCTAAAGAAGGAACTTCTAATTCAAAGGGAAAAATGGCTTCAGCACCATAAACCAAGACAAAAGGTGAAGTTCCAGTGGGGGTTCGAACACTAGTTCGATAGGCCCATAAAGCGAGGATATAATTGAATGTGCCAATCTCGATCGGATTTATTGACCAATTTTTTGAGAATTTTGATTAAGGTTTTATTAGATGCTTCTGCTTGACCATTACCCTGAGGATAATAGGGAGTGGACCAACGATGTTGAATTTTATATTTTTGACATAATTTTTTAACATCTTTATTTTTGAAACAAGTTCCATTATCGAAAATGAGATTGGCAGGAATTCCAAACCTACAAATAATTTGATTAAAAATAAACTTGGAAACTTGTGTTCCAAGTGCAAGAAGCTAATGGCATAGCTTCAACCCACTTCATGAAATACTCGATGGCGGTTATGATGAATTTGTGTCCATCGGATGACACAGGGTTGATTTTTCCAATGATGTCTAGGCCCCATTTTGAAAAGGGCCAAGGAGATGAAATAGCCTGGAGTTCTTGTGCGGGTGCATGGACAAGGTCAACATGTTTACGGCACTTGTCGCAATGTCACACATAATTATGTGCATCATTTTCCATGGTAGGCCAAAAATATCCTATCCGAAGGAGTTTCTTAGCAATGGCGCTACCACTAAAATGTCCCCCACAAGATCCATTGTGGGCTTCATTCAAAGCTGATCTAGATTCTTCTAGATTCAAACATCATAGTAAGATGCCTTCAAAAGATCTTCTATACAAGGTATTACCAATAATCACAAAGCGACTTGCTTGTCTACGTAATAACCTACTCTGGTTGCTAGTACAACCATCAAGGAAGGTTCCTTTCGTAAAAAAATTAAATATATCAGTATACCATGGTTCAGGAGTTGTTTCGTTGATGAGAAACACATCCAAAGGTTCTAAGCATGATTTTCTTGAAGCGGGTTCCTAGAGTCGATGAATAATGATGGTAGCATATTCATCGTCTAACTCCAAGGGTAAAAGAGATGCAATCTGTAGCCATAGCGTCAACCGCACGATTGCTAGTTCGAGGAATAGCTTCCAAAGTAACTTGATCAAACAAGGATAATAACTGCAAAACATATGCTTTATATGGGCATAATTTATCATCTCTGGTCTGATAAACATCATTGATTTGATTTATGACAAGTTGAGAGTCACCAAAAACCAATAAACTTTTAATTTTCAATGCCAAGGCAGCTCGTAATCCAAGGATAAGAGCTTCATATTCAGCAGTGTTATTGGTGCAAGCAAATGTTAATTTGAAGGACAGAGGTATAAGATGTTTTTGTGAAGATATTAAAATAATACCCGCACCAGCCCCACTCATGCATCGGGCTCCGTCAAAGTATAGGGACCATTGCTCTAAATGGTCTGCCTCTAGTTTAAGGCATTCATCAGGAAACTCAATGATGAGGGGATGAGTAGATTCTAAGGGTGCAGAAGCTAATTGATCTGCTATGATTTGACCCTTAACATACTTCTTTCCTATGAACGTGAGTTCAAATTCGCTTAGCGCAAGAACCCACTTGGCTATGCGACCAGATAAATATGGTCGACTCATGAGATATCGCAAAGGGTCGAATTTGGCAATAACATACATTTTTGATTGAGCATATAATGTCGTAGTTTCTGTGTAGAAAATACGACTGCTAGGCATAATTTCTCTAATATGGTATAGCGAGTTTCATAACTGATTAAGGTTCTGCTGATGTAATAATTAGCACGTTCTTTCTTCTCATCGTCAAGTTGAGCTAACATAGCTCCTAAGGCAGAATCAAAAGCAAAAATGTACAAGATAAAAGGATGATCAGATCTAGGTGGGGAAAGCACTAGTGGTTTGAGGAGATATTGCTTAAGGAGTTCAAATGCTTCTTGGCATTCTTCGTCCCAATGAAAAGAGACATCTTTCTTAAGAAGCTTAAGAAAGGGTCCAGTTTTGTCTGCCAACTTGTCGATGAAGCGGCGAATAGCTTGAAGCTTACCTTGTAAACTTTGTAATTCTGATATATTGGTGGGTGCGGGCATATATGTGATAGCCATGATCTTGAGAGGGTCAATTTCAATGCCACGTAAAGAAACTATAACCCCTAATAATTTACCGGACTTAACTCCGAATATGCATTTAGTTGGATTTAGTCGGATAAGATATTCCCTTAACCGATCAAATACTTTCCTTAAGTCATTTAAATGATCATCTTCTTTGATGGAACGAGCTATGATATCATCTACATAATCATGTAGGATATCATGCATCATATCGTGAAAGATATAAGTCATAGCTCGTTGATAGGTTGCACCTGCATTCTTTAAGCCAAATGGCATCACTTTCCAACAAAAGGTTCCCCAAGGGGTAATAAAGGTTGTTTTAGCCTGGTCTTCGGGAGCTATCCTGATCTGATTATAACCGGAAAATCCATCCATTAGGGATATCATTCCACTTCCAGTAGTAAAGTCAATGATCTGATCCATGTTGGGAAGAGGAAAATCATCTTTAGGGCATGCAACATTAATATCTCTGAAGTCTGTGCAAACCCTAACTTTAGTGGCTTCTTTCTTAGTTACTGGAACTACATTGGAGATCCATTCAGCATAATCAATGGCTTGTATAAAAATGACTTTCAACAGTTTTTCTAGTTCTCCTTTGACTAGTAAGGCCACTTTAGGATGCATTTTTCTAAGTTTTTGTTTAACAGGTTTAGCATCTGGATGGACTACTAGATGATGCATAACTACAGAAGGGTCCAAACCTGGCATGTCTTCATATGTCCAAGCAAAGACATCTTCATAGTCTTTAAGAAATGAAATGTATTTATCTTGTTTTTCTTGACTTAATTCTGATCCAATATTGATTATGTGAGGGTCATGTTCGGTTCCAATGTTAATTTTTATAACGTTTTCAACTTCCATATGTAAATCTCTCTCAAAATTAGGTGGGGCGGGTGAAACACCCAATTCTTGTAATTCTTCCAAGGTTAACTTGGATAATTCGTCTTGAGAAGTCGTAGCTTCAAGCTGGGCTATACTCGGGATAGAGCCATCAAAATAAAATTCATTATATAACAATTCCTCAATGGAAACATCATGAAAGATATCTCCCTCCAACTCGTCGTCGGATTCGGCAATCATTTCAGGGTAGGCTATGGATAGCATATTGCAGGTAAAGGAATTATTCTTTAGACACAAAGAATCTTGTTTATCTAGATAATCTTGGTAACATACGAGATGGTCATCATCCTCAAATGGAAAGGGCTGACCTTTACTAGAAAATAGGCCCACACCACAGCGGGCAGGCCACGGTTCTACCTCAAAAGGTTCTTTCATACCATTTTGGAAAGGTCCCAAACCTTTCCCTTTATATCCCAATTTAAGCATTATGGGCTTAGCTTTAAGATAATCATTAGCAAAATAGCATCTAGCATATCCATCACAATGTGTCTTAATGTTTCTAGGTATTCTTCCCCAATCATATCCTTTATAAATAAAAGCACAACTCCCGACTTGGTAGATACTTCCCATAGGCTATGGGAGGCCCAAGGTACGAGGAGAGGGTGGGAGTTTATTTAAAAGGAGGGAAGTTTGCATGGCAGTGTTGGCTTCCTCAGATATAAGAATTGTAGATAAATCGGGTAAGAGCTCATCAGTGAGAGCATAAGAGGTAGAAGGAACATTTCCTACATCGTCGGATGTAGAAAGGATGCCTGTAGTGGATGTAGATGTCATAGGGATATTGATGGGTGAGTCTATAGGTATGGAAGATATAGGAGTAAAACAGGAAGCATTGGTTGTAGTTTTAGGATCTTTTCGAGGTCCTAATGTGGTTTGTTTAGAAGATGGTTGAGCTATATGTATAGGTGTAGTTGAAAGAGTAGATGATGTTATGGGTGTGTGTTTTACACGTTTGGACGAATGATAAGAATTAGGATGTGTGGATGACAAGGTAGGGCAAAATTGAACTCCAACAGGTTCTGCCAAAGCGCACATATCAAAGGGTCTAGGATCACCATGAATGGTAACCAACTGGTTTTTAAATTCGAATTTAACACACTGATGTAAAGTGGAGGGAACCGCTCGCATCGCGTTGATCCAAGGGTGACCCAAAAGTATATTGTACGATGCTAGGCAATGTACAATAAACACGGTCGTATCTAGGGTTCTAGGACCAACTTGCAAGGGTATAGTAATGACTCCACACGTTTCTTGTGTCTCGTCATTGAAGGCTTTTATAATCATATCAGTTCTTTTCATTTCGTCACTTCTAAACCCAAATCGTTGGTAGAAGTCAAAAGTGCAGATGTTTAAAGATGAACCATTATCAATCAAGACTCGTTTAACGGCTACATCTCCAATTAGGGCAGTAATATATAAGGGGTTATCCTTATGTAAACTATGTTGCGGGATATCTCTATCTCGAAAATCAATGCAATCGACTTCACGAGTTATGATAGTATTGGACATGGCTTCAGGTTGAATATTTTGTGGTACCATCATTTGGCTTAATGTGAGCATTAATTCATCCCTATGGGTAGGAGAAGATCTTAACAGGTCCAAAAGGGAAATTCTAGTTGTAGTATTGGATAATTGTTCATTAATATTATAAGGAGGCTTAGGTTGAACATTAGGCACATAATTCCCTTTATTGGGATTTTTCAAAACAAATGGAGCTGATCCATCGTTCTGAGTTTGATCCTGTTGAGAGTTTTGAGCCTGTTGTCTAGTAACGGCTCCGATGGTTCCTACAATATTATTTTGTGGGTGATGAATAGGTCTTGGTCTAGCGTTTATGGCTTGTTCATTAGAAAATAATTGGTGAGAAGATGGTCTAGTAGTGACTCTTCTAGGAAATGGTTCTTCTGGAACCATAGAACTTGTGATAGGTTGAATAGGATCTGATTCATCTTCAAAACTATTCGATTGATTTGAGGTGATTTCCATGTCACTTTCATTCTCATATTCGGTGTCACTAAGATCAAGTATCCGAATATTATGTAGAGGTCTGAGTCGTAACTATGGATAAAGTTGTGTCAAATATTTGAGGATCATGAACAGGTAATTGTCCACTAATAGTCCCTACATATCGGGTAGGAGGAGGAACATTGTGATGCTCAATTTGATTGGCCACCTCTTTACCATGTTTTGGTAAAGGATGTTGAAATATGTCCAATGATTGATTGGCATTCTGATTCTGATTTTGGGGAATGTTCTTTTGGGCGTTATTAGAAGGATTTTGTTTAGGTTGGAAGGCTTGCACCTCCATCTCATTATTATCAATCAAATCTTGTATTTTATGTTTTAATATTTTACAAGAGTTGGTAGCGTGTCCAGGTCCTCTATGAAAATCACAATGTAAATCAGCTCTGTATCCGGGTATGGTTGGATCAGGTTCTCGGATAGCTGGTAATTGGATCAAGCCTCATGCTAGTAATTGTGGGAGAATGGTTGATAAAGGTTGATTTAACCTAGTAAATTCTTGGGGTGGTTTATCAGGAGGTTTCAATATAAACTTCTCTGTTGTTTTCGCAGTATTAACATTAGCAATGTTTCTGCTATCAGTGACTCCGTCACCCACAACTTGTTTATTTTTATATTGATTTCTGGATGTTTTCTCATCATCTTTCTTTTTGAGCTGACCTCTTCTAATGAGAGCATCTTCCACCCTTCGAGCTAAATCTATAGCTTGATCGAAGGTGGTCAAGGTAGCAATTGATAATTCATAGGATAGTTGTTCTTGTAAATTATTGATAAAAATATCCAACATTTCTCGATAAGGTAACACAAAGTGTAATTTTCCTATCAACTGTCTCCATCGAGCTAAGAAGTCAGCAAAACACTCATCTTTATCTTGTTTTAGGTTGTACAAATCTTTAATGGTTACATGCCTTTCGATATAGGCACTAAATTGATGCACAAAAGACTCAGCGGTCTCTTCAAAATTTCTCAAAGAATGAGTGGGTAGTTGATAATACCACTCCAATGCCATCCCCCCTAAGCTTTTCGGGAACATTTTTAGTAATAGCAAATCATCATGTGATATGTCATGACATGCTATCCTAAACATACGAAGATGCTCTATGGGATCTTCGGTTCCTTTATATATAGGTAGGACAGGCATAGGAAAGTGTTTGGGATATGGTTGTGCTACAACTATAGGATCTAGAGGTTGACTACACATCTCTCGATAATTGTACGAGGGACGGTAGGGATCTATCTGGTCCATGCGAGAGACTAACTGTTTCACCATGGCTTCCAAATTACCAGTTTGTCCACCATATTGGTTTGGTGGTACATGAGTATGGGATTTGTGACCGTAGGAAGGCGGGACATAAGGATTAGATGCTATATTGCTGTTATGCAAATGGTTGGTAGGAAGAGTATTATGAAGAAGATTTGTTGTAGCATTATGTTGTATCCCCGGTTGTTGGAAATTGGTATTTGGTTTTGTTTTAGGCTTTTGTTGATTTGAGGTATATTGATCAATAGCTTGGCGAAATAGAGTAGTGAATGAAGGTTTCTTTTGTGTGGGAATAACCCTTGGCTTGGTAACAGGCACTCTAGGTGGTTGGGTAGCCTGTTGTTGTTGCATGTTCTGGATTATAGTAGCCATGTCCAAATTGGACGGTCCGGCTTGATCACTCTCTTGATCAACAAAGGACAAAGGATTAGTGCGTGTGTGATATATATCTTCTAGGGTTGCTTGAGTGTCACTAATTTGATCTTTATCCATATGAACTGCTCTATTAAGAGTGCCAATATTAGTATTGAGAAATTTCCAAAAATGTTCCATGTTCTCAAAAGTAACAACTCCTTCTGGAGTTATTTTAGGAGATGAGGATCCTTCCTCTCTATCATTTTCTTTTTGTTCATTTGCGTCCACAAATTCTTCTTCTTGTTGGTTTAAGGTTACTTCTTCCTGAATTGGGTCTTCAAGAAGGGCATCTGGTTTATTTATGGTTTTTCCTAACCAATCTTCTTCTACTTCAATTTGTTTTCCATTCCTGAGTCTAGTCATTATGTCTAAATTTAGGTTTTAGCAAATATATATTAATATATTTGCAACAGATCTTGGGAGGTATATATTTTAATTATATACCTACTATAATACTTAAAAGAAAATGTTTTGATTTTTTTTTTTTATGATTTTATTTTGTTTTTGTTTTTGTTTTTATGCTTATAAAGACAATAAACAACACACTAAATACAAGAAATAACAATAATAAAATAATAGCTTAGTTTTCTATAAATAGTTTATAGATATCATTGATGGGATCAAGTTCATCAGGAGTCATAAAATGCTCCTCTTCAAATTGGAAATTGTTTTTCAGGAAGTCAACAAAGTGTGCTATGGTGATATTATCTGTTTCAGATTCTGTTTTGTAAAAATAAATCTCATGGCAATACTCTCGATATAACACAGCTCTGGGAACTCTATTCCATCTCTTTCTATCCGTAAGAACGACCTCTTGGTCCTCTATACGAGACAGAAATTTATGCACTACAGTTGCATTCTCAAGGTATTCCTCAAAGGTATACAACTCAGAAGACACAAGGGCTCTTTTATCTGCTAACCACCTATGGCAAGCTCTCTGAAGTTCATGATACAAAATCACTTGATCGGGATCCAGGATTCTATCTAGGACAAACCTCTTGATTTGCCTAAGTTCGGTTGCTCTAGATGAAATGAGATCCAATCTCCTATCAAGTTCGTCCCACAAAGGTTGAACCCTATTTGTTTGAGGTACTCTAAGCACAGAAGTAATCTCTATAGCTGCTAATTGATTTTCAACATTAATGGTGACAACTCGTCTTTTATTATAGTCTACCATCTAAATATGACATGCAAATTTTTTTTGAGTCTAAATGCATTTATGTTTTGATTTTTATTATTTTTATTTTTAGAAGGTTTTTGTTTTCAAAAGGTTTCTGTTTCACGTCGGGTTCACCAAAATGTATCGCTCCAAATTTTTTGCACCCTTACCTTCAGGCTATAGGATCCGCGCCCGGAAGGGGGATGTGAAAAGGATGGGACAATACCTCGGACTGAGAGGCCCTTGGAAGGTCCCGCCTCTCGGGGGAGGTGTATAAGGGTGAATTTTTGATGGATGGTGGGTTCACCAGGAAACTTTTGAATGGCAGTTTCCATGCCTAGGTTGACAGTGAGTTTGATGTGTTCATTTTTATGCTTGATCATTCAACTCCTAGGTTTGGCCAAATATGAATCTAAACTATTCTATATGCCAATGCTGATTTAAATGAATACAAAAAATAGAAATGAATGCAAATAATAGAGAATATGCTAACTAGAAGGTGTCATACCTGATTTCGGATGTCTGATGAAGATTCTGAGTCTTGTAGCAATTCAGATCATCTCAATTTGTACGTAATCATCTGATATTTCATGGGATCATCCCAAATCATAGAAGGTCATCTGAAATCAGACAGAATCATCTAAAATCTGATGAATTCATCAGACAAATTCATCAGAAACCTGCAATCACAAAAATAGACGCAAAATACCAAATATGCAAGTGCAGAAGCAAAGGATAATGGTAGAAATAACAGCAAACATGCCTAAATAATAGATTCCAATAACAAATAAGGAAATGCAGTAGATTTAATGATTGATTTTAACTTTATCATGCGATTATGCTAAATGAGGTGAACTCCAAGATGCAAAAAACATAATAACTTAAAACAGTGTAGAAATACGATATGAAAAATGCAGAGAAAGCTAAGAAAATGCAAACTCTAAACTCTGACTGCCCCCAATCTGGACTACAGTCAGGATCACCTCCAATCGTACGAGATCATCTGCGCTCCTCGACAAAATCATCCATAATCGTCCGAGATCGTCCGCGACGATCCGAGCTAGCTTCGACTGAAAAATAGTAGAGTTCCTGCAATAAAAATGCAAAAATACCGAATGCAAGCAATAGTGCGAGGGAATAAGGAGCTAACTCTGCAATGAAATCCATCAACTAAGGGGTTTAGGGGTTCAGGGAGAATCAGGGGGATAAACTAGAAAAATCCTAGTTTATATAGGATTAGGAAGAGGTTTAGGAGGTTGGGGATCATCCCAATCTAGGAGATCTCCAACAGGGAAATCTCCAACTACGTAGACACGCTTCTGCCCGAGTTGGAGAGGTTGTTGAAATAGAAGCTAATTATGAAAATTTGGTTTTGGGACGAAATCGTCTGGACGTTCTGTTCCAGACGAATTCGTCAGATCGGGGATGATTTCGTCTAATCTGCGATGATATCGTCCAACGGTCAAAACAAATCCTAAAAATGGCACGAAAAATGGGGAAAGCGGGTAATAGGCGGTTTAACGGGCAGTTTGGGGTTGAAATTCAAATTTTTATCTTTTATCTTTTCACTAAGGTTTTAACCGTGCCAATTTTAGGGTGCTACACATATAATAAGGAGACCGATAAATAAAACATGAAAATATCATGTTAAACAAGGATTTATCTAGATATTGGCTAATAAAGATGGTCACTTAATTCCAAACAACAGGTATTGGATAAAATTATGAAGTGCTAATAAATATGGTCACTTAATTCCAAATAGTAGGTATTGGATAAAATTATGGAGTGTAAGATCCATTCCAAAAATTAACCATTTTATGTGGATCTTAACTCACAAAGTGATTCTTATTGTTGAATATCTAAGTAGAAGGGGTATACATGAGTCATCAATATGTATGTTATGTAAGAAAAAATAAGAAAATATTGAATACTTGTTCATTCAATTTGAAGTCTTGAACCAAGTTTGGAACTCCATGTGGCAAGCATTGGGATTAAGAGTTGACATCCATTCCAAAAATGAGTGAGGAATTTTTAACCAAATGGGACACTAATTATCCTTTTTACGAAGCTGGAAAATCAGTAGTAAAGTTAATTTTGGAAGTATTGCCAAAAATTGTATTGTGGGAGATATGGAAATCTTGAAATGTAGTAATATTTCGAGACAAAAAGATGCAACCTTTTAGAGAATATTCATGCAGCATAGCAATCCTCAAAATCTTAATTAAATCTAAAAGCAAGATTGAGAATGAAGACTCACTGATGGAAACTAAAAAATAATAGTTCAACTTTTGGAAATACCATTTGTACCCAAGTAGGTAAGTAAGAAAGATAAGCCCCCAACATTTAGTAGTATACTATACCATTTTTTTTTATGGTGCATCAAAAAATAATTCAAGAGTGGGAATGGGAGGGATTATAATGAAGGACTCAAGGAGAGTATTGGTAGAAGTCGTTGAAGGATTAGGAGCAAATTCAAACAATTTTGTAGAGCTATGGCTTTGAATAAAGGATTGAAAATTGTTAGACAAAAAAAGTGGTTAGAACTAATAGTATATGGAGATTCAAATTGGTCATTGAAACAATGAGAAAAAAGGTGAAAATATCAAAAGATAATAAAGCGGTATAAGTTTTGAAATTGAAGATATTCAGAAGAAACCCTAACAGATCCAGAGAAAAAAAAACCTAGAGGAGATAGCAAAATGTTTTGGAGGAGGTCTAAACAATTGGAGGAATGATGTGATGGTGTTGGTCCTATCACAAAGCATGCATGCTAGTGATGTTTTTTCATATAAAAATGATAGGATTTCCCATTCATGTTGAGAATCGCTTGTTAAAGAACAATGGATGTTTGGAATGATGTGAAGCCAGGCCAGTTTTAGTGGTTCAACCAGATTCGATGGTGGAAGATGTGGAGTATTTAACCAACCACACACTTATTGGTAAATTTTTGGGCATATGAATTTCTCTTCCCTTTGTGGAGGCTTGGATTAGGAAGAATTGGAACCCTGAAGGTGATATGGAGGTGATGATGAGTATAAATAGCTATTTTATGGTGGTTTTATATTGTCTTGCGGATCATAACAAAGCATTTGAAGGGGGTCCCTATTTTTTTAACCAAGAAAAACTCTTTTTAAACCCTAGCATGTAGATTTCAACCCATAAGAGGAGCGACCATTAGGAGTTCTAGTGTGGGTTTGGATCTCATGGATCCCCTTGATATTTGGAGAAACTACATATTGCATATGATTTCCCTTCTTCTTGGAAATCCAGTTGGACCATCACAATATATGATGGATAAAAATGTAATATTTTTTACCTGTATCTGTGGCAAAATTGATTTAAACAATCCTATTCTAGATTCTGTTGAAATATAGTTTGGATTGACTACATGGGTTCAACAACTTGACTATCAAGCTCTTCCATTTTTTTGCAAGATCTATCATGAATATGACCACCTACAAATAAAATATCCTAAGTTTATCCCACCCCTAGCTTCAAATCCCATGCCCTCTCAATCTGCATAAAATTATGACAAAGAAAAGACCATTTCCCATATACACTAAGAAAAATCTTGAGTTTGGGAACTGATTCCAAAAACATTCTTGAACCAAACACAACTTTCAGATATTAAAAATATCTTGTGTCAAAGAGGGATAATACCATACTTGGTATGAACCTCGAGGTGAAAAAGGGTCATCCTTGCTAGTCCCATCATGAAAAATAGTCCATAAAAATAGTGGTTCTCACCACTATCACAATCCCAAAAATGTAAATATTTTACATCACACACCACTGATTAATTGGGTTGTAAAAATCATACTACATTTCCAGTCAGATGGTTAGGTAGTCATCCCCAAAAATTTAAGAAATCAAAAATAAAATTCATGGAGTATAGATTTAGCCTCCATCAGAGCTATACATGCTTGACTAGAAATGGAGTATGCTCACGTGTGGTGACATGTCTCTTTTAAAAGAGACATATGATCGCTCATTTGAACAAGCTAGCTTCTTGATTTCATCCATAATAGGTTTATCCAATTTACTCAAGATGAGTTAATGAACTCACTTGCACACACACTAGTTCTTGATTATATAGGGTTATTACCTTGCTCTTGATTTAGGTAAATGAATCCACTACACACACATTTAGTCCTAGAAAAATTAGGTAGTTTTAGTAAGTTTGTTTGATGCCACTAGGATGTTTGAGTCTGCAAAATAGGCAATATTCCATATCAACATCCATATATTTTTCCATATAAACATCCATGTCTTCTTCCATATCAAAATCCATGCCACATCATGAGTCATTCACCCCATATACCACCAAGTTTGGTTCCCATGATTTAAAAACAATGCTAGAAAATGGCCAAAACAAAAATCTAAACCATAAATGATAATTAGCATTAATCATCCATACATATCATCTTACATTAGTCATCCATAACATATCATATGCATTAATTATAAACATTAACATGCATTCCATAAAAGAATTCCAAAAAAAGCATTCACACAAACATATAACATAAAAGGTAAAAGCCATTTATATATCAATGAATGCCAAAAGGCTACATACAATGGAGCACCAAGGCTCATTTACAAAAAGTGAATCTAAGCACTATCTACATCCTCAAAGAAGACCCATATGACCTAGCAGGAGCCTCAGACCTAGTAGGAGCTCTAGAAATAGAGCTATACCTAGACTGACTATGCTTAGCATCCTCAAATGCAAAAGAGGCTAGAGGATCAAGAAGTGGAATATGATATTCCATCAACCTATCCTCCAATACCTTGATATATATATATGTCAAGACCAAAGATGTTGTATGTCGACCTCATGCTGATGCTCTCTCTCTGCTAGCTCTTCCTAGAGAGCTACAATCATTGCATCCCACTCCACTACATTCTACTCCAGATGTGCCCACTCCTCCTCACTCCAGCCTAGGGGTACATATGGAACCTCTTCCATCTACTCCCTATCTTCACCATTTCCTCCAACCTCGGGTGCCTATTGCATTGCACCCTTCATATTGTACCTTTGAATATTAGAGCAAAGGTTCCACTACCTCTTACAGGTATCTTGTATCCCATCACCCTGCATCTCTGAGGCACCCTCATGTATCTTGGGTACCCTCATCCCTAGCCTCTTGACCACCACCCACATAAACTTCTCCTCGAGGTGATACCCATGGTGGTTGCACTGCAAACCATACATCATACTCCATAAACATCCTCATGTCCTCCATATTTGAGATGTCCACCTCCTCATCATCCTCCAAGGCTACCCTCCATGGCTCTATGCATGGTAGCCCTGTATCCTCCCAATACCTCTTGTATCACATTAGCTCATTAGGAACATCATGCGTCAGCATAAATTGGTAGAGCACTCATGAGAACTGGAAGTACTTCACCTTACTCCTATGCCTCCCAATCAACCATCTACCCTACCACACTTAACACATATGCTCTCCATACCCAATCCATTGGGAACCCTACCATGGAATCCATACCACTTGGATGGATGTCAATCCAACCCATAGATCCCTATACCACTGACTCATCCTCACTGGATGACTTGTCTGCACCTCCTCCACCAACACCCATCACCTAGCATAGGGCTGATCCCTACCAAAATCCTCCATAGGCAAACCCTTTGATAAAGCAACTCTGAAGTGCTCCCATCCCTAGTATTGTAGTAATAAGCTGCATCCCAATCCCTTTCACCCTCGCCTCATCATATCATATAGCTCTCGATACACCTATGCAAGTAAGGTGAGAGCCCATGTGTATACCTACCTCATTGTGAGTATATCACTCACCATCCCTATCAAGTTCCAAGGGAGCCTACACCTAGTACTATTTGAGACCACAATGTTGACCAACACGAACATCACCAAAGCCCGAAGGGGATCTAACTTCTTATCCTTATACATGGATAAATAGGGGATGCCTTCGATATCTACCTTCACCTCCTCCCAAACATCCCCAAATATTTGCCTCATATTTATATTCTGGTTGAGCCCAACCTCAACCCAGATCTCCTCCACCAGTTCCTTGAGGATGCGATACACATCCTCCAAGGTAATGGTCACATTGCATACGGGGAGCTAGAACGTCCCCCTATCTGCATCCCATATCTTTTCCAAGGTAGAGAGGTACCCCTCATCAGCCCTTACCACATCCAGCCAGGCTACCTATGCTAGTACCACCTACCTAAGTAGCTCCCACTCATCCCCTGTAATCACCTTCCTCATCCTAGGGATGTAAGGTGAAAATGATGCTAAGCCTCCAAAACTATAAGTTGCAACACAACACAAAACATTTGTTAATAATTCATAAAAAAAATAACAAAAAAATTGCATAATACATAATAAGCAATGGGTTACCTTAGCCACTCGTGCCCCAGATTCAACCCCTAGCCTCCACACCAGCTCCCTCTATTGCCATAGCTTTTGTGCTCCAGATGCCTCACCTTACTTCACTCCTCACTCACCCTTAACTCCTTAGATGTAGCTTCTCAAACTCTATAGATACACAAATAAGCTTCAATATCATCCAACAAGCTATTTATAGCTGCTTCAAGCACTTTGAAATGCCCATGGGCATTTCTTGGCACGCTAAAGCACATGCGAGCATTTCTACAGATCGCAAGCACCCATGGGTATTTCATGTTAGCATTGACAAAATCCAAATCAATACAAAATAGTAGTTGATCCCAACTAAATCATTCCAAATTTTACTCACTAGTGCATTCCATCATTTTATCAAGTTTTGTGAAAATTATAACTGATTTGGAGGTATAAGTCTCATTTGCGACCACATTGACCACATTCACCAATTTTTTTTTCAAAATCACCTAAAATGGCCCAAATATTCACAAAATGACCATTAAAAGCATTATCATTATTCATACATCATCTCCACCTCATTTCACATCATCATTTTCATATTTGCCAAGTTCACATAACATGCAAGTGAATCTTGTATCTAGTGGGTTATTCTACACTCTCAGTGATTGCAACAATTTGCATCCATGCATTTTGGTAAGATGAATAGCTTACCATAAGGACACTTGATTATGATCATCATCAATTATCTCTTTGCTCGAAATCACAATCATATTTGGTATTTCCTCATCTTTAGAGTGAAACATTGCCAAGAACAATTTGCACAACCGTTGTCATTGATGGCCTAGTTCATGGGGCTTAAAACATGGACAAAACTCAAATTTCATCATTAAAAATATCCTTAACACCTTAGAGATAGGTACTAGCTAGGATGATTGGTTCCAATTGTGGGAATTATTCAAACAGTCACTAGCAGGCCATCCAAGGTTGATTCTTTTTCCTTTGCATCATCATTTTGCATATCAATGATGTCAAAAATATAAAGTGTTTCAACAACATCGAATCACCCCAATTTTGGGACAACCATTTTTGGTTTTAACTTTCCCGCAATGGGATACATCTTACATGATCATGACATCTACACTTGGTAAAAATATCTTCATATGTTGGGACAAAAAAAGACACACTTTTCACCAAACTCCTTCCCACCGTTGGGGCAATAATGGTATCAAATTTTACATAATTCATATCATCCTCATTACCTCACATTTGCACAAAATCCTTCATTTTTTGGGGTAAAAACATACACATCATATCTCACCAACCCCCTTCCCACCATTAGAGCAAAAATGGTATCACATAATCCATCATTCATTTGCACAGATTTTTCAATTGGCTTGTGAGATTCATTCGTAACCTCATTCACCAATTGAGGGGGTAAGATACACAAAAATATAAATTATTTTATTCTTTTATATTCAATATTGTATTCCAAAAAGAGAGAATTTGCTTCTACACTTGGCCAAAATAGGTGTCTCATGTTTTTGCACTACATTGTGTTTCATGCAATGTAGTACAAAAAGGGGCATCTATAGACACCAAAATCTAGCTATTCATCCTTCATCCAGGCTTTCCTACCATTTCCCCCACCAAAGCATAGCCAATTTTCCCATTATCCCTATTTTCCCACCATTTTTGATCATTATTCACACACACACATATATTTTATATATATTTAAATACAATTTTTTATATTATATTTTAATATATATTTAATAAATATGTATTTATTTAAGTGAATTAATATCATCCATCCAATTTCATTTAATCCTAACCACCCATTTACATCAATCCATGCCACACCCTAGATTTATTATCTACCCTTGGATATGCTTTAATCTCAACCACATGATTAGTATTGTTGAAACCCTAGTATGCCTTAGGTTAGATTATAAATAAGAGCCATTTTGATGGCTCAACCCATGATTCCTAAGTTTGGGATTCCTGATTCTCAATTTTCCTATATTTTCCTTTGAGTTCTTGATTGCCCTAATTTCATGATCTCCTTGAGTGCTTAAAACCCTAAGTGCCCTAGGTCATCTCACATCACTTCTACCACCATTATCACTCACTATAACCCCTCATCACCATCGCCATCCTTTCTCCCTCACCAGATCTACTTTTGTAGAATCCTTCCCCTCAACCCCAAGCATCCATGGGCATTTACTATAGTAGCTAGGCACTCGTGGGTATTTTATGCTATCATTTATTAAGACCCCCTAGCCTTCAGGCGATGCTAGGGTATCACCACACCAGTCACCTGCATCAAATTTTTCACATCATAATGTAGAAAGTAAGTAAAATAGATCAATCCTTTATTTGTTTATTTTATGCATGGTTCACTTTATTTGTAGCAATTATTTTGGTTTACCATTGCTTATAGAGGGAATCACATTGTGGATCACTCACAAGTATTACTGACTATTTTGTTGTGTCCTTGTGTACAGATCTGGAGCACTGCACCAACACCTGGAGTGGCCTAGCCTTGGATACCAAAAATCCCAATCAACCTTGTTTGGATCAAGATGTACTTGAAGACACCATGAATTTGCTTCGTAGGGTTTTGGAGAAACCTATTTGTTGTAATATTGTATCAAAAGGATTCAAGGATCCAAGATTGTAAACAATAAAGTTTCTAGGCTCCCCCCGTCAATAAAGAATTTATTCTATTGTGCAATATTGTGTTACCTTACATTTTATTTTGTTCAAAGCATTGTATGTGTGTTACATTTTGCATATTTCATAGCTAAATTTGGTTATTTTAATATTTTTCTTGAATGAAGTGACACTAAAGATTAATGTGTTTTATTTTTCATGAAAAACTATATTCTTGACCAATTTAAGAACATATTGATTGTCGTAATTCAATATTGTTGACCAATTTTTAGGTACACTCATATCTAATAGTATGTGACATAACCATAACTCCACACATAGCATCTCATGCAATATGATACTCTACCTTTATGTATGATAATGCTAGTGTTTGTTTCTTCTTGCTATACCATGATTTAGGATCTACTTTACCTCTATAGATGATAATACCACTGTAAGTTATTTCTTACCGTACCATGAGATAGGTCCATATCCTAGATAAAATACATATCTAGATGTTGACCTCTTATCATCTATACATCCAACATAATCTGAGTCCATGTATCCTTGTAAGAAAAAATATCATTCTTCTAATGCAAAATTCCACTATACAATGGAAATAATGCAAAATCCTCTTTATTGCCTTCTAATGACTCACCTTAGATTCTTGCATAAACCTCGAAATATAACTCATAAAAAAGATGATATTAGGCCAAATAATATTTATCATATATATGAGACTCCAAATCAACTAACCATAAAGAGTACCAAATACCTATGGTGACTTATCATATTGGGACAATTATCAACCTTGTTCCATTGGTGTTGCCTTTGGTTTACAGTCTATCATCCCATATTTCTCAAGTAATGTATTAGCATAATTCATATATCAGACCATAATGTGATTCTTTTTTTGCCATACCTCCAAGCCAAGACAATAGTGTAAAAGCCCCAAATATATCATATCTAATTACTTTCTTAAGTCATTATTTACACCATTTACCAAATCATCTAAATTGTTAGTGATGATCAGATCATCAACATACAATACACGTATCACTATCTTAGATCCAACTTTCTTAATATAGATATTTGTGTCAAGTTATTTCTAGTGAAATCATGTTGTAATAGGTGATCATTAATTTTTATGTACCTAGCTTTGGTATCCTACTTCAACCCATACAATAACTTTATTAGTCTATAGACCTTTTGATTTTGCCCATAAAAAATAAATCCTTTAGGTTGTGTCATGTACACTTCTTTGAGATCACTATTGGTCATTCAGAATATCATTCCATCTGTTATAGTCTTCAAATGGACCCAAAACTCATACCTCTCATAGAGATAAATAAGAACTTGTGAGAGTGTGGGACTTGATTCATAGGATAACCTCTAAGATTTTATTAAGGTCTTATTTTATATAACCTTTGATGTGGTACACTCCTAAAATACTTATGTGTATTAAGGAAAAAGGAGAGAGATTACATAAAAGAAAATCCTAATCTAAATAGGTGATGCACCAAGATCAAGAGATTATTTTATCTATTACTGAAGTAGAATGAACACATGCATCGATAATTGTCATCCAATTAATAAAACATAATTTTAATCATTCATGTAAAACATTCACACATAAGATGCATACAAGGAATAGGGCAAAGTAAAAATAGCCACAAATTATTATAGTATAATCCCAATGCTACAAAGATATTTTATTAAAAGATCTTTAGAGGCTATAAAAAAATGATTCAAGGTTTGAATATAGACCCAATACATAGAATAAATATGAAAGGAGCTACAAACAAGGCTAGATGTTAAGCATTAGTTAGAAATTTATAATCCTTAATAATGAACTTGAAACGCTCTTTATAATAAAATACTACTAAACACTAGAGTTTTCTCTCTAAAATTTATACAAGCAATTCAAAATTTCATCCCAAAATTGAGTGATGGATTCATCTGCAATTAGTGTTTGATGGGATTGAGGTCTCTAGATCTAAAGCCTTTGTAGCTACTGATTTTAAGATTCCAATACCGTTTGCTTGGAATACCATGTCTAAGTGGTTTTGGTAGGTAGATTTGAATCTTTTCTATAATTGCTACCTTTATGAGTCTAATTACCCTTTTTCTAGATGAATGTGCCTCAATGTTATTTATAATAAAAATGTTTAACTACCATGGAGGTCCTTTGATATGAGTGAGTGAAAAGTTGGTGGAAAAATTTGAAGCAGAATTTCCACTATTTTAAAAAGACACAACCCATTGGATCAAATTGCTTCTTATTTTATTGAATGGTTGGTGGAGCTTCTCTTGATCTTCTTCTTGTTTACATCTCCTTTCTTGGGTAATTAGTCATCAAGATTGGATGATTGACAATATTTTTCAATGCCACATAGTTTGAGTCTTCTTCAAACTTCTTTGAGCTTTTAGATTGGCAATGACTTGATTTTCAACCATTGGTGTCTTCTAAATGTAGAGTAAGAATATTGCATGACATCCACATGGATAATAACTATGGGCTTAGCAAGGATGGAAGAATTTATCTATGACCATTGATCTTGTTGCATAATTACCAATGGAAGGATCAATTTTAACATATTTAATTTTTTTTAAAGGATGATACATCGAATGGATCATGGTACTTTGCTACCCAAATGTCTCAACATTCTCCTCAAAACCCTATGGACCAATGGATCTACCACATATCCAATATTGATAGTGAACCTTCCTTTGATGTGTGCTTTGATAGGACAACTACTAGTATCTCCATAGGATGCCCATGCGTTTGCCACATGTCTTGGGTTTCAACCAATAGTAAGGGTATATTTTGATAGCTTCATTTTTAGGTTAATGAGATGGCATGAACCATAGGATAAATAATCAATGACTCATAGTTATCTAAAGGCCATTTTTATTTGCTTTACTCAAAAATGAAGATCATCATTTTATTAAAGGAGATTGATGAACCACATTATTTTTCTATCTTCATTTATTAATATTTCCTAGAATCATCATCCACCATAGATAAATGAGATCGATGACCCACACAATATCTAAAATATTGATATAAATTTTTCATACGAAATTATTTGCCATCATAGATTTATAAAATTGATGGTGTACTTTACTCCTAATTTGTTTTCTTTCTTAGCTCATCGATTCAATTCTTGCTAAGGATGACTTGTAAAATTAGCTAGGGTGCAACTCTTTTCAATTGTAGGGAAAATTCATTATAGTTTTTGTGACTCATGGGGGATCTACTCACTAAAGATAAATAATCCCAAAAGAATCACTACCTTATCCATTGGGTACAAAGTCAATGAAAGAATGAAACATAAAGAAAATTGAATAATGAATGAAAAACATGAAGAAAATTATAGGATCATGACAACTTATCCATCAAGACCTTGATCTATTTCTACTCATCCTCATATGGTATCTCTATTTTCTTAAATTTTCTATAGCATCTTTGGATCTCTATCTATTCATCATGAGATAAATATTCTACTTTATTGATGACTTCATTATTCTACACCTCGAGCTCTACCAATGGCTTGAGGAATTTATCTAAATCATTTGAAATAGTAGGATTCAACCATGTGTCAATATTTATTTGATCCTCTTTATTTTTCTTAAAAAACTACTTGTAATCCTGCTAAAAATGGATCTTATTATCTATAGTCTAGGGGGAGGGAAGGCCCTTTTAAATTAGTGAATCAATATGAATATTCAGGTTTGTAATGGTGGTGATCAAAATGCTTATTTAAGCCTTCAATTATTATGCAACCCATTATTTATCTAGGACACCCATTACCTTGAATAACACAAGCTTATACTGCGAGGGGGGAGTGAACAGTATAAGACCACTTTTTAATTTTTCTTCCAATTCAATATTATGTTGTGTAAATATAGCAGTATCAATAGCAGTAATCAAAGCAATGCACATAAACCATACACAATAGAGACATCACAATTTACGTGGTTCACCCAATGTGGGCTACTCCATGGAGAAAATATTTCACCAAAAATTTCTTAATCAATATCTTTGGGAATCACTACCAATTACAATATTTATGGATATTTATCCAAAGGATATGCTAATACCCTAATATCAAGTTCATGGATCTCTTCCATAGGAGAACTATTTCCCCTTCTACTCTAGCTATGTGATCTTCTAGAAAACTCTATCTCTTTGCTGCACTAACTGGTGGACCTCTCTCCACTTGAAGACTCCTCACTCAAATCTATCTTCAACTATGCTGGCTATTGGATCTCTATCCACTGAGACTCTATCCTCTGTACTCTGTCACCTCCAAAGCTCTATCAATAGGCTCACTAAGAACCTGCTCAATAGGCTCACATAGAACTTGTTTAACAAGCTCACACAAAACTTTTCAAATGCTAAATAACAAGCTCACATAGAACTTGTCAAATGCTAAATAAAAATCTCACATAGAACTTGTCCAGATCTGCTCTAGCAAGCTCACCAAGAACTTTCCCAAATATGCTCTAGCAAGCTCACAAAGAACTTTCCCAAATATTATCTAGCAAGCTCACCAAGAACTTGCCTAAAACTTCTCTAGCAAGCTCACCAAGAACTTGCCCAAAACTATCCACAAATATATCCCAAAACTATTCTCAAATATATCCCAAAGGCCTTCTCAAAGTCTCAACCAATCATGCTCAAGTAGTACTCAAAATGAACTCAACAATGAGTGGAAATATAAACTCAAATTAACTTCATAGAAGCATAAAGAGAATTGTTAGAGACTCAATATGTTCTAATCCAAATAAATATTGACACATGGTTGAATCCTACTATTTCAAATGATTTAGCTCAATTCCTCAAGCCATTGGTAGAGCTCGAGGTGTAGAATAATGAAGTCATCAATAAAGTAGAAGATTTCTCTCATTATGAATAGATAGAGATCTAAATATGCTATAGAAAATTTAATAAAATAGAGATACCATATGAGGATGAGTAGAAATAGATCAAGGTATTGATGGATAAATTGTCATGATCCTATAATTTTCTTCATGTTCTTTCATTCATTCTTTAATTTTATTTATGTTTCATTCTTTCATTGACTTTGTACCCAATGGATAAGGTAGTGATTCTTTTGGGATTATTTATATTTAGTGAGTAGATCCCCCATGAGTCACAAAAAATATACTAAAGTTTCTCTACAATTGAAAAGAGTTGCACCCTAGCTAATTTTACAAGTCATCCTTCGCAAGAAGAGAATCGATGAGCTACGAAAGAAAACAAAGTAGGAGTAAAGTACATCAATTTTATAAATCTATGATGGCAACTAATTTCATATGAAAAATCTGTAGACACCAAAATTTGACACCCTCTAAGTCATATTCACCACCCCACCATCAAATCTTGCATAATAAAATTATGTGCCTAAGTCTAAACTTAGGGATATAAAATCCTACACATCATCCTATTTTCCTAATTTATTTAATTAGGAAAATCACCCTAGGATACCTTGTCTACCCATTGGACATGTGTCCTGGACACTTCACCCAACACCCCTACCACATCTTACCCACTCCTGTCCCCCTTGTCCTTGCACATGAGATAGATTCCCAACACCCATGCCACAACTCATTTGTTGTTGTCTCCTTGTCCCTTCACATAAAACAACATCCCACATCCCACTCCACTTGAAGCCACATCACCCCAGTTAAGTGAGCCACATTGAATGACTCATTGTAACTGCCCCTTCCACCTAGAAGTTCAGATTTACCACTTGGCATGTCAGGCTTGCCACCTCTCATTCCCCTCCAAAGCCCTAGGAAGCCTATAAAAGCATCATTAGTCCACAAAACAAAGGAAGTTGAATTTGCATACCGATAGGCTACCAAAATATATCTAGACCCAATGAGAAACTGAGAGCACGAGCTCGATCCTGATCATTGGCATGCATCTTGAGGTAACCTGTCATTTTAGCTGGAATCACCCACCTACAGTTTCACAGTTGAAAATGTAGGTCCATAGTTTAAAATGTAGGTCCACAGTTTCACAACCGTAGGTCCACGGTTTCCAATCCACAACCGTGCTTCCGCGGTTCCATAGTCCCGAGTGATTTCATCAACAGAGATTAAGTAATCCTAAATTTGGCAAGGCTTTTATTTATTAATTATTTTCTGTTATTTGCTTTTCATTCTCATCAACGTAGGGTTCATGTGTAGCTTTGGATTTATTGCTTGAATATACAGGTGCTACTGACTCCCTTTGTTGATTTACATGTGTGCAGGTAACAGATATCTTGGATGAGCTGCTGAAGCTGGAGTGGTCCCTTATCGGATACCAAAGCCCACTCATCCCTTTGAAGTTGTAATAGAGGAATGAAGAACACCACATCCTGTAGAAGAGCTAGAATATTTCCTCTTTTCTATCAAAACATTATACCTCTGAGAGAGAAGGAAGAATTGTAACGTTTCCCCAACACATTTGGGGCAAAAATCCAAAATCATTGTAACCTTGTATCAAATCTAATACAAAAGAGATCATTTTGGTAATTCTTACCTCTTTCTTATATCTAGTTTATTTGTGTTCAGTTCTTTTGGTTACAGGAATGGCGATCATGGTGGGACCTCCCAAGGGTTCCATTTTGTTTTTCCTTGCTTCTTTTTAAATTTACTGATCTTTGTCTACACCTATAGGTTTTGAGAATTCGAGACGTGCATAGATTCGACTTTGAATCGATACATTCAGAAAACCTTGTACCCGAATTGTTTATTGTGGAAACATGAAAACATGGTTTCTATCTGAGGAAATACAGATGCACGGTTCTTGTTTGGATAAAATGCAGACACAAAGTTTCTATTCTGAGGAAACATGAACATGTGATTTCTATTTTAGAAACGTAGTCCAATGGTTTACAACAGGAAGGAGCGACGAAAGGAACACAGGTCTATACTTCATGCTCTATGTTTCATTTTTTTTTTCTTTAGTTAAGTTTAGATTGCATTTAAGTAGATTAACAGTCTTAGTCTTGTATGCCTTTGTGTGCACTTAGGTCTTAGAGATAGGAGAAAATACTTAAAATTTTGCATTCATACATAAAATAACAAGGAAAAATTAAAGAAAGTCTGCATTTGCATAGTAGAAAACAAATCATTTTGCATTCACCGGGTTAGAAATAGCTCAGGTGTGTATTTCAGGTTCGGGTCTGTAAGAAATTATTTTGTTTTTGTTGACAAAAAGGACCCACGCATCCGCGGTTGGGATATCCCAAACGTAGAAGCATGGTTGGCAAACCATGCACCCGCGGTTTACCAAAACTAACCGTGCATCCATGGTTAGCCCTGTTAAATAGATTCTGATTAAGTTAGACCTAAAATTGGCACTTTTGCCCCTGATTTGCTATTTTTCATTCTCTATTTTCTATTTTCCTACATTTAGGCATTGAAACAAAATTGCATGATAATCTTGCATACCACAATAATCAAACAAAACCACCACACACTCACTTAAACATTGGAAAATGGTTGGATTTCATCATCGCTGGATTTGGATTTCATCACCGAACCACCAACATTATACCCTGATCTTTGGCCAAAGCCGATTCCAAGATCCATCATAGCCCGTGGGTTATAGCACGCATTTCTCCTCGGAGAGGTGTATCGCAGACTACGGGTGAACTAGGTGAGGAATTGGTAGGACCTGTGCTCCTTGGCCATGTGTGGGCTTCATTACCACACATTATAGGTGGGATTACATGACCTGGAGTTCATAGCTAGGTTGTCGAGCTGTGAGTATACATGTGAAATCCTAGATTCATTTAGGGCAAAACATTGAGCACACGTATTTTTCATTTTTCGAACAAATTCAAAAAAAAAAGAAATATGAAAATCTAGCTTCAAAAACTTTGTGTGTTTATTTTCTTTGCATGTTGTATTGCATCATATTATCATTTTATTTACATAGATAGTCACACTTGGCATTGTACCACATAATAGCGTATGGTAGTGACTCGTAGTCAAGCTAAGAAACTAGTGTCAAACCAAAGTCAATGGTCTTCCCCTATGGCCTCTTAGTCTGGAAACGTCCCTCCCACTTCGATGGTAGGACAAGTAGGCATGCCCCTTTCTATGTCCCAAAGTCTTAATGTAGGGCCTTCTAGTAATGCCCCTAATACAGACATAGACATTATGCATAGGGCTACTCACACAACCATACCCGAGACACCTAGGAGTGAACCTCCTACGGTGGTAGATAGTCATGTCACCATGTTCGATATGGATATTGTTAGAATGTACTTGAATGCAGCTGGAATGGTCTTCCCATCATTACCACCACTCTCCATCCCATCCCATGTCATACCCTCATCACAACAAGAATCCACATTCACCTATCTACAATAGTCAGAACAAATTTTCACCAATCCTCTTTTTGAGTTAGTTGCTGTAGCATTGGCCAATCAACCATCATCATCCAACCAATTACCCCTCACATTACCTCAATAAATGACCATTTCCACTAATCCCTTGTATGAAATAATTCCTATTATTTCACAAGCCCCAACATCCATTCCTCCCGCCACACTCGTAGGACATACATCTCATACCATACCACAGTCAGTAGTGATACCTTTTGCTACTTACCCCCACCTACTTCCACTACCATGGTTGTCCCACAACCAACCCAATATACCACATCACATGTAGTGGTTCCTACTTCAAATGCAATTGCTATGCAACATGCTTTCTTATAGTTGCAACAAATGATTTTAGATAATGCTAACCGTAGCATGAACCCTAACCCCAACCAACATTTGCAAGGGATTGAGCATAATTTTCCACCTACATCACATCAACCTAATGCCTTTATCCAAGATCCATCTTGGGTAATGCGCCCCCCATGCACCACTATAATTCATAATCAACCTCCACATCCATATGCTAATATATTAGGTCAGCATACCATCATGCATCCATCACCCCATCCATATCATAATCCCCATCATCATCCATACCATAATACATTTCAACCAACCATACCTTATCACCCACAACCTACATATAATCCACCCCATTACCAGCAGCATCAAGTACATTCAAGTGTCAGTCCTATGGATGACCCTAGATACCAGTTTTTATAGAGTCAGATTGATAGTCTTGCCATGCAAACCCTAGGTTTGCAATACCAAAAGCCAACTTTGAGGCAACTACTCAATCACCCTATTCATGCTTTGGTACCTGAGCCGCCATATCCACAAGATTTTCAAATACCGAAGCTTGAATTTAAAGGGGAAGAGGACCCCCGTGAACATATAACTAGATTTGTAAATGCATGCTTCAGAATCAAGAGCAATGATGCATTATTATTACATACATTTCCTCAGACATTAGGGGGAGAAGCCCAAGACTGGTACAACCACCTACCACATCAAAGTGTTTTTACCTTTGAACAACTAGCGGACCAATTCTTGGAAATATTCACCCTAAATGTTAGAAAACAAACAACATTGACTGATTTGATTTATCTAAAACAATATGACGATGAATCAGTCTATGAATTTGGCAATAGATGGAGATCAGTCATGATCAAGTTACCATTTCCACTCCCTATGCCAGAGATAATACGAATGTTCACGAAGAGTTTTGGTAGACCCATCTCTTCATTACTACAACTACAATAATATAGAACATTCGATGAGGCACTCGCCCAAGCAAAACTGATTGAAGAAATAAAAATCCAAGAAGGCGAGATAAAGCCTAAGAAGAAAGAGTGGCACAATAAGAATCAAAATGGGAATAACCACGGTCAATCTAAGACCGCATAGGTTAACCAGATAGTTTTGGGCCAACCACAGTTAAATCAACCGGCCCAAACACAAATCCAACAACCCCAACAACAACAACAACCGCAACAATCGAATTATCAAGCGGTTCCACCCCCACAATAGGCACAAAATTAGACACAACCTGCAGAAAGGCAACAACATCATTTTAAGCCAAAAATAAATTACACACCAGTACAAGAGCCATATTCATTAGTGTTTTAGAAGTTGTATGCGGCAAAACTTTTTACATTGCCAAAAATGAAACCTGAAGATCCTAACAAACCAAAAACAAAAGGTTACAAAGAACACCTCTTTTGCATCTATCATAGACAAAGAGGACATGATATCGAAGGTTGTCATGGATTTAAAGGAATTGTGCAAGATTTATTGGAAGTGGGTACAATCAAAGTTGACAATCCACTAGCCCAAAACAATCAAAACCTAGGCATCTATCAGACACCTTTGCCACATTGAGAGGCAAATCAACAATCGATGGGAGCATCAACTTCTACAGTTCCTCCCAACCAGGTTAATTATGTGTCTCAACTACCACAAGGTTTTGTAGGAGCCATCAACATAGTTACCCATGGATAGAGGTAAGCTAATCGCACAACACAGGCTCCAACAACACAACCAACAAATGTGCCCATACAACTTGGACCAAGCATTCCACCACCACCTTTCCACAATCACCCAGTTGTTACTTTGAACAACCGGTTAACACAAAGTTTGAAAATGGCTTCAACAAAATTGTCAATATATGAGCTAATACAACAATCAACACCTCATAGGGAAGCATTGATGGAAATTTTAAAGTCTATCCAAGTTCAATTAGAAGACCCCAATGCATTCAATTCCTTTGTAGGGAGTGTGCAAAAGTGTATGGAACCCTCGATAGTATTTTATGACTTTGAGGAAAAACAAATCTCAGCAGATTCACCTGATCCACCATTGCACATAGTAGCTCACATTGATAGGAAGCCATTCAAGAGAGTGCTTATTGATACTGGTTCTTCCATCAACCTCATCACCACACCTATAATGATGAAGCTCAACATCCCATCATCTCACATCACAACATCCACATTCACCCTTAGGGCTTTTAATGACGCTTTATGCTCAACTGTAGGGAATGTTTTTCTTCCCATCACCGTGGGGGTGAAAACAATACATGTTCTCTTCCACATCTTGGAAGGAGAAATGCAATACAACATACTTCTTGGATGCCCTTGGATTAGGGAAATGAAGTGTGTGCCTTCAACATTGCATCAATGCTTAAAATATGTACATGAAGGCAAAGTGCATTGCATACCAGTTGACATAGAACCTTTCAAATACTGCAACTTTATTTCAAACCCATATGAGCCCTTGCTTCCATCAACACACCTAACTATCCAACCATTAGCCATTAGGACCATTCCATCTAGTAGCACATCCTCAAAAGTACCCATTCAAGAAGAACTACCTATAGTTGACCCAACTTTTGCATCCAAAAGCGTTAGCTCAATGCACCCTTCAAACACTGCATTTCATTTTCAAGTCACACCTACCCATCCTGCTAACCAATCGCCAACTCCATCCAGTAAACTTCCAGATCCAAAACAACCATTCACATTCACAGCACAACCCACACCATCCATCACTACATCACAATCATTAGAACCCGTAGTCTCACAAATAGGGCCACCTATTAGAGATAATCCACTACCTCCAGTGGAGCCACAAGCTAATGTACAAGAACCCTCTTCATCCACCGAGCCATTAGCCTCCCAACCATCTAGAGTTGTAGTACATCTCACCAATCTAGGCATTGGTGAGTACATTATTGAAAGTGTCATAGTTACACCACCCATTGAGTCAGTCAGGGATTACGGTCGCCCTCGTGACCCACCTTTAGCTATAGGTGATATATATAGAATGGGTTCTCAAACAAATGTAATCAATTTCATATATGGAGGGGTAGATTCTTCATCGGATCCACCTCCTCAAAATGATAACTCTTTACAAGAGTTTAATGAAAACATTGATTATCTATCAAACCCAAGTTTCCCAATGAGATATTTTCGAAGGGTTAATTGGCAAGGATACGGACTTGGAAGACATGAACAAGGTCCTCACCACATTATTGAACCAAAATATAGAGAGCCAAGTAACCGCTCCGGTCTAGGCTATAAATCTTCCATCGCAAGCTCTTCGCTTAATCAAGCTTTCCAAGAACTTGACATAGAATGCGAAGAAGAGGAAGAAAAGAGCGATGAGGAAGATGAACCTAATGATGAAGATGAACAAGCAGATGGTGGGTACCAAATCTACACTTTTTACCCTCAAGAACAAGCCTTACAACAAGAGCCAAAAGATCCCATAGAGATGACCTACCTTAGGCTAGATGATACGCCATTGGTATTGGGACCTCACACAAATGCTAATGGTTTTTGGATAAGTGACGATGATGAAGAGGATGAAACTAAAATGATATTCATGAATCATATGCATGAAATGCAAGCTAGAAGAATGCTTCAAGCAGAGGCACGTCTTGAATGGCTAAATAAGGAAGAAGAAGAGCCTCAAGAGGAGATAATATATGGAGAAACTATGCAAAGAGATGACTGGTACCAAAAGAAGTTTCCAATAGACCACACACTTTTTTGGCTAAACAAAGAGCATGAGGGTCCTAAACCAAAACCTCCTCCATCACATTGGCATCACATGCAGCACAACCAATCACACACATTAGGTCAGTTGCAACCTAGAGAAGATGAGTCATCAATTCTCGAATCGCAGCCACCTCATTTCCATCAAGTCAACATGATTTCTATTGATTTGCTCACCCCACTCCACAATCCATATGATGAGATAAAACCGATCCATATTGACACTAGTATCATAGCCATGGATAGGATCTCATCCCCGCCATCCACTATCGAGTTTATCCTATCTGAAGAGTTGTTGCGTGCTTCGAACGCATATATTCCACAACAACCTTCATCATCAAATAATTTAGTTTTTCAAACTGAGATAGAGGGGGAAACCCCAAAAACATTTGAAAATGTGGCGGATGATATCCACCTCATCCCAAATCCACATCAGTTAGAAGAAGGTTCTCACATGTTAATCGAAGAGTCTATAGACGTGAACCTTAGTGAAGATGCGGATAATCCCCAGATTGTCAAAATAGCAAAAGAATTATCCGTAGAAGAAAAAGAGCGCATCATAAACATGCTTAGAGAAAATAAAGAAGTGTTCGCATGGTCCTATAAAGACATGCCTAGCTTAGATCCAAACTTGGTAGTCCACAACCTTATGCTAGCACATGATGCAAAGTCATTCAAGTAGAAGCTTAGGAAAGTCCATCCAACAGTCACATTAATTATGAAAGAAGAGCTGCAAAAGTTATTGGATGTACACTTTATAGTACCAATCGATTATCCTGAATGGCTCTCAAACATGGTACCCGTTCGCAAACCGAATGGGGGGATACATGTATGCACTAATTTTCAAGACTTAAACAAAGCGTGTCCCAAGGATGATTTTCCTTTGCCCAATATCGATCAACTAGTAGACTCATGCGCTGGTCATGAAATGCTTTCCTTAATGGATGGTTTCTCGAGATACAACCAAATTCGGATTAATCCCGAAGATCAACACAAAACAACATTTACAACGCCTTGGGGGACATTCTATTATAGAGTGATGCCATTTGGGCTAAAGAACGTGGGAGCTACATATCAACGTGCCATGATGTACATATTTCATGATTATATGCATAAGATAATCGAATATTATGTAGACGATCTTATTGCTAAATCAAAAATGCATCTTGAACACATAAATGTACTAGAAAAGGCATTTGATCGATTGATAGAACATAAAGTAAGGCTAAATCCTAAGAAGTGTGTATTTGGTGTCACATCAGGAAAACTTCTAGGATTTATTGTTTCCAAGCGAGGCATTGAAGTAGACCCAGGAAAGGTAAAAGCAATATTAGAAATGTCACCACCCAAAAACCTAAAAGAGTTGCGAAGTTTACAAGGGAAAGTCCAATCTATTCGATGATTCATCGCACAACTCTCAGATAAATGTAGGCCTTTTAACCGCCTATTACAAAAAGGAGTGACATTTTCTTGGACAACTGAATATCAAGAGGTATTTGATGACATAAAGAAGTATTTGGCTTCACCGCCAGTTCTCATGCCGCCTCGAACAGAAGTCCCATTTCACCTATACATTTTTGCAACAGATTTTGCTTTAGGAACAATGCTTGCACAAAAGAATGAAAAAAATAAAGAGCAAGTAGTTTACTACATCAGTCAAACATTGGTAAGTTACGAAACAAGATATGCTTATGTCAAAAAGTTGTGTTTAGCAATGGTTTTTGCCACTAAGAAACTTAGACATTACATGCTAAGCAATACCACCTATGTTATAGCTAGAGAAAACCCTCTGCGATACATGATGACTCGCACATACAACAACACCCGTACTACTAAATGGATAATGCTTTTAACATAATTTGACCTTGAATTCATAAGTAAAAAATCCATAAAAGGGCAAGTGATAGCTGATCAATTAGCGGAAGCTCCACTACACAATGATAAACCATTAATAATTGAGCTTCCAAATGATTCAATATTTTCTATCACAGAACAAGAAGAAGTAGTTTCACCTGAGGATGAAGCAGATATGACAATGTTCTTTGATGGATCCAAGTGCAAAAAAGGACAAGGTGCAGGAGTCATGTTTTACACACCTAAGGGAATACCAATTCCCTTATCATTCAAACTCAACTTCACATGCACTAATAATAATGTGGAGTATGAGGCCTTAATACTAGGTCTTCATTCAGCTATAGCAATGGGAATAAAAAGGTTAAGCATTTTTGGTGATTCTCAATTAGTTGTGTACCAAATAAAAGGAGAATACCAATGTAAAGAACCAATCTTAAAGAAATACCATGAAGTAGCAATAAGGTTGCTAGAAAATTTTGATTGGTATGAAATTAGTAACTTGCCATGATCGACAAATAGATTCGTGGATGCAATGGCTTCCTTGGGATCTCTCATCCCTAAAAATGAGCATGGAGAAGTACAACCGCTAATCATAACAATAGTGTCTAAACCATCAATTCAAAAAGTAGAATCTATAGGTGACAAGAATATTTGTTTGATACATGTCGAACCTTACAATTCTTACCTTGATGAAGTAAGAGACTTTCTCAAATTAGGTACACTCCCAATAGAAATGACACAAACTACAAAAAGAAGGTTCAAACAAAGAGCAATTCATTTTACTCTACTTGGAGATGTGTTATATAAACATGGCTATGATGGAATATTATTACGATGTTTAAATCCAATTGAATCAGAGAGAGCCATATCAGAAGCCCACGATGGTACCTGTGGTGGCCACTTTAGTGGAATGGCTATTGCAAAGAGAATACTGTGCATGGGATACTATTGGCCGATAATGGAAAATGACTATTGTAAATACGTCAAAAGATGCCAAAAGTGCCAACACCATGCAAACTTGACTCACATACCGTCGCAAAATTTGTAGCCAATTCAAAGTCTATGGGTATTTTCACAATGGGGCCTTGAATTGATTGGTAAGATAACACCTGCTTCATCAGGACATCATAAATTCATCATAACTGCCACATAATACTTCACAAAATGGGTGGAAGCAATTCCAATGACCACTATGACTGGACCTCAAATAGCGGAGTTTATACTTTAGCATATTATCTGTCATTTTGGAATACCCTCAAAAATAATTTTTGATAATGGAAAGTCATTTAAGAATAAGGATGTTAAAGCATTGTGCAATAAATTCAAAATTCAACACAGTTTCTCAACACCGTATTACCCACAAGAAAATGGGCAAGCTGAAGCAACCAACAAAACAATGATATCTATTCTCAAGAAACTGGTTAAAAATAATCATCAAGATTGGCATGCTCACCTCCCTTTAGCACTATGGGCTTATAGAACAAGCATAAGAATGCCAATGGGAGCAACACCATTTTCACTAGTTTACGGTGCAAAAGCTATATTACCATTAGAGCTTGAGATACCCCCCTTGCGAATCGTAATACATGAATTCATGGATGATGAAACAGCTAGACAAGCACGTCTTGACCAATTGACACTTATTGATGAAAAATATATCAATGCCTTAGATCACTTATGAGTATATCAAGATATAATTAAACGTGCTTATAACACAAAAGTCCATCCTCACGAATTTCAAGTGGGGGACCTAGTGCTCAAAGAAAATCAACAAAATACCAATGCATTGCCACACTTAAGAGATAAATTTGTGGCTAATTGGTTAGGCCCATACATTGTAAAGCATAAATTGGGACCAAGAACATATAGACTTGCCAACTTGGAAGGAGAATTGGAGCCAGAACCACTAAACATAATGCACCTAAAGGTATTTTATGCATGAAACGACTTGCAATATATGTATATATATGTACATGGCTTAAAAAAAAAAAAAAGAGAAAATAATTTTTATTTCAAGAGTTTATTTACATTGTAAATATAAATGTCTATCTAGCACTTAGCATGTTGCATTTGCATATTAAAAAAAAAAAAATCTAGTGCATTAAATAGGCATATCACATGCATATAGCAACATTAGAATAAACACATAATTGCATCCATCCCATCCCATGTTCAGTGATATTTCATAGTGGTGATGATACGACCAAGTAAAAAAATGAGTTCCAAATAACTGGGGATGCCCAACTAAGACTCTTCGCAAGTCAACAAACTTCATACTCACCCATGTTTTACTATATCATAAATCAAATTTTCAGTCACTCAAAAATGTCTAGTGAAAAAACCAAAAATCATAATATGTCCAATTTTCTTTAGGACCAAAGCACTTATGACACATTAAGAAAGTCTTGAGTATGGTAGATTGACCCCGAAGCAATCTTGAACCAAAAACACTTTATAAATTTAAAAAAATTTTGAGTAAGAAAAGATAATGCCAACTTGGGTACAACCTTGAAGCGAAAAGGAAATATTCCCCACTTGTCCCATTACACAACATAGTCCAAATAAAAAGGTGGTTTTCACCACCATCACAACAATCCAAACAATTAAATTAAAAAGGTAGATAGTAAGGATAGGATCACATTCTCATCACACTTCGGTTGAGAATTTGATTCCCCAAACTCTATCATGATAAATACTATACACACACCACAGATCACAAAATCAAGAAGGATCGTACTACATTCCCCTCAAAAATTTATGTAGTCATCCCCAAAGCTCAAAGATCGAATCATTGGACTATGGAGCGAACCTCCACTAGAGCTATAGATGCTTGAATGGTAGTGGAGTAAACTCATGCAGGGCGACCCGTATTTCTCTAAAGAGAAAAGACCTATGGCTGCACATACAGATAAGCTAGTTAATTGGTAAACCCAAACAGGTACCCTCCAATTTTACTCATCATGAGTTAATGAACTTCACATACACATGCAATGATTCTTGATTGCTTAGGGTCATTCCCAAACCAAAGATTCAGAAAAGAAATCCAATTGCACACACCTTGGTCCTAAAGAAGGTTAGACGAACATTAAGAAAATGGTTAAAATCATTAGACTGTTTGAGTCTTTGAAAATCCTCCAATGTTACATATCAAAAACCAACCAAAAATCACATCATTATCACATGTTCTACAAAATCACATACATACACCCACCATACACCAAACGCGAAGAGTCATCAAGTTGGATACCCCCAATTGCAAAAATGAACAAGTAATGGTCAACTAATCTGAGCTATAAAATATTACATGAGCACCATGCATACCGTCATTAAGTTACATGAATATAAATCAAAATACATTTTACATGTTCATTTGCATTCATTATCATAGAAATAACATAGAAATATTAGATTGCATAATATAAACATTGCAAAGCATAAACAAGAAAAATGCATATACAAATAATACATGTGAATACCGAAATAAAATGCCATGTATATATATATATATATAAATATGAAGGTCTACAAAGTACAAAATACCTATAGGTAGTATACATCAGAGCGCTAAGGCTCATAGCAAAATAAAATATACAAAAAAAACAAAAAGAAATGCATAGCACAACTAGCCGATGCCAACAAGACCCCTCTGAGGATCCTGTGCTGTAGAAGCCCTGTGTGAGCTTGAGGTACGATGAGTCCTACAACTTATCTTAGTCCCTCAGGTAGCAATGGAAGCTGAAGATAAAGGTGGAACAGGTAAAGAAAATTGATGCTCATAAAGAATATTCTCCAACATCTCGATATAGATATCCTACTTGCGTAGGCTTCTCAAATCAGCACCCTAATGAGTGACCCTCTGAGAAATATCAGCCCGTAGAGAAGCAATAGTAAAAGCAACATCACCCCCTCCAGAGCCTAACTGCAAATCAGAAAGCTCACACTCTAAATGGGTAATCTTGCTGACAAGTCTCGTAATCCTTACATCCTTAGTAGCAAGAGCATCACTGCTAGGTCCACTTCATAAATTGTCCACCTCAGCCTGAAGATGAGTCACCTCACTCTGATACCATGCTAACTCGGCATTCACCCAACCTAGCTCCAAATCTAGGCTATCTCACTCAGAATGGAGAATACCCCACTCCTCATCTGATCATCGAGGAGGTGCACCCTCATCATCATTATCACCACCCTCCTCAGGCTGTTGAACATCCATACCCATGTCAGCTCTTAAAGAGCTACCTCATCGATGCTTTGTTAACCAAGGAACCCATCCTCCTGCATCTGTGTCATCACCACTCCCATCATTGTCTATGATGACACTATGGTGCCTAACCGTCTATAATCGTCTTGACCAATGGTCTTTAGCAAAGTCTAGTCGTCATCAGAAAGTACTTTCCACACTTTTTGAATAGTCCTCGGCCACCTATGTCGAGCATCAAGAGCTTAACCTAAAAAACAAACAAATTAAAATTAGCAAAACATACTAGAAATAAGCAGAAACAAAACAATTTTTTTTTACCTACTCATGGTAATAAAAAACAAAACAATTTTTTTTACCTACTCATGGTAATAAAAAACAAAACAATTTTTTTACCTACTTATGGTAATAAAAAACAAAACAATTTTTTTTACCTACTCATGGTAATAAAAAACAAAACAAATTTTTTTTACCTACTCATAGTAATAAAAAATAAAACAATTTTTTTTTACCTACTCATGGTAATAAAAAATAAAACGATTTTTTTTTACCTACTCATGGTAATAAAAAAACAAAACATTTTTTTTTTTACCTACTCATGGTAATAAAAAAACAAAACAATTTTTTTTACCTACTCATGGTAATAAAAAATAAAACATTTTTTTTTTACCTACTCATGGTAATAATTTTTTTTTTTTTTTTACCTACTCATGGTAATAAAAAAAAAACAATTTTTTTTTACCTACTCATGGTAATAAAAAACAAAACAATTTTTTTTTACCTACTCATGGTAATAAAAAACAAAACAAATTTTTTTTACCTACTCATGGTAATAAAAAACAAAACGAATTTTTTTTACCTACTCATGGTAATAAAAAACAAAACAATTTTTTTTTACCTACTCCTAGGTAATAAAAAACAAACAAAAAATTCATTACCAGCCCCGCTTAATAAATAAACAAAAATTCATTACCAGCCCCACTTAATGAACAAACAAAAATTCATTACCAGCCCCACTTAATTTAAAAAAAAAAAATTCATACAAATAAAAAAACAACAAAACAAGAAAATGAACAAAAACGATAAAAGGAAAAACTGCCTACCTTAGCATAACGGGTGCCAAATTCCGCTCCAGTCGAGCCACCACCACCAATTCCATAACCAAGCTCCATCTCACTCATCACTCCAACCAATCACACAATGACAACTGGCAGAATGACTCTGAAAGCGACATCAAGCCTTTATATAGACGCTTTTAGCAGCAAAAAATGTGCGTCCGTGTTTTAAGGCAAAAAAAAAAACAAAAAGCGAAAGCACAATTTTTGAAAATAAAATGCACAACCGCGGTTATCGCAAAATAAACCATGAATTTACGTTTACAAAAAAAAAACTCCAAATCATCATCATCATATCATCATCATCACATCATTTTGTGAACCTTGTATTTAGTGGATTACCTTATATACTTGGTGGTTGCAGCGACTGGTAATCCATGCAATCCAATCAGATGGGTAGCCCACCATAAGGAAACTCATTCAATACATCAAATCACTCTAATATTAAATCAGCTAGGTCCCTAAATATTTGAGCTTAGATATGTTCAAAACATATTTGCACAAGGTTATCCCTCACACCTTTCGTTGGGTCAAAATAAAAAAACAACACAAAAACATTTGGTAATAATAAAAAATCAATTGAGTATCAAATTCATGAAAGACTGGTTCCTTAAACCCATCATTTGAAAGGAATTGTTAAAGTCATAGTGGAAAAAAAACTCAAAAAGGTGGTCATAATATTACCATATCTTTTGCACATCAATGAAACCAAAGGTAAAATTGCAAGAACACAAATAATCCCTAACTTGGGGTATCAAGTTGGTCAAAATAACAATCATTTGCATCAAATCCATACCATTCAATCAACCACCTCCTCTCACATCCACATGTGATCAATTGGCTTGTGGGTTTCATCCTTTACCCATTAGTCAATTGAGGGGGTAAGCAAACAAATCAAAATATTAAAAAAAATCATTCTTTTTGTGTGTCGAGAAGAAATGAGTCCATTCATCCAATAAAGTTAGATGGCATTAGTTTTTGCACCACATTGTGTTTTACACAATGCGGTACAAAAAGGGGTAACTATAGACACCAAAATTCGACACCCTCTAAGTCACATTCACCACCCCACCATCAAATCCTGCATAATAAAATTATGTGCCTAAGTCTAAACTTAGGGATATAAAATCCTACACATCATCCTATTTTTCTAATTTATTTAATTAGGAAAATCACCCTAGGATACTCTGTCTACCCATTGGACATGTGTCCTGGACACTTCACCCAACATCCTTGCCACATCTTACCCACTCCTATCCCACTTTTCCTTGCACATGAGACAGATTCCCAACACCCATGCCACAACTCATTTGTTGTTGTCTTCTTGTTCCTTCACATAAAACATCATCCCACATCCTACTCCACTTGAAGCCACATCACCCCAGTTAAGTGAGCCACACTTGAATGACTCACTGTAATCGCCCCTTCCACCTGGCAGTTCAGATTTACCACTTGGCATGTCAGGCTTACCACCTCTCATTCTCCTCCAAAGCCCTAGGAAGCCTATAAAAGCATCATTAGTCCACAAAACAAAGGGAGCTAAATTTGAATACCAACAAGCTACCAAAATATATCCAGACCTGATGAGAAACTGAGAGTGCAATCTCGATTTTGACCATTGGCACGCATCTTGAGATGACCTATCATTTTAGCCAGAACCTACCACCCACGGTTTCATAGTAAAAAATATAGGTCCATAGTTTCACAACTGTAGGTCCACAGTTTCCAGTCCATAACTGCGCTTCCACGGTTCCATAGTCTCGAGCATGAAATCACATGCACATCAGAGATCTATAACAAAATTCACTTGATTAGCAAGGCTTTATTTGTTGATTTTTTTTATCATTTGTTTCACATAATTATCTTCTTAGGGTTTATGCATGCATTAATATTATTGCTCAAGTATACAGGTGCTACTAATCCCTTTGCCAGTTGGAATATGTGTAGGTGACAGGTACTTTGGATAAGTTGCTGAAGTTGGAGTGGTCCCCTACTAGATAACAAAGCCCACTTATCTTGGATTGTGGTTGGAAGAATGAAGAGAATGTGCCTCTAAAAAAGTGTTGGAAGATACCTTTCCATCAATTTTTATTCATTTGCATAAATATAGAGCGAGAAAGCATTGTAACATTGTCCCAAACATACTTGGGGTAATCCAAAATTCATTCTTGTAACAAATTGTATCAAAATCAATAAAGAAAAGCAATTTTGGCAATTTGTCTCTCTGTGTTTTACATATTTCATTGCTCAGTTCTTTATCGAAATGCTTATTTAAGCCTTCAATTACTATGCAACCCAATATTTATCTAGGACACCCATTACCTTGAAGAACACAAGCTTATACTGATAAGAGGGGTGAACAGTATAAGACCACTTTTTACTTTTTATTCCAATTCAATATTATGTTGTGTAAAGATAGCAATATCAATAGTAGTAATCAAAGTAATGCACATAAACCATACACAATATAGATCACAATTTACGTGGTTCACCCAATGTGGGCTACTCCACAAAGAAAATATTTTACTAAAACTTTCTCAATCAATCTCTTTGGGAATCACTCCCAATTACAATGTTTATGGATCTTTATCCAAAGGAGATGCTAATCCCTTAATCTCAAGTTTGTGGATCTCTTCCATAGGAGAACTCTTTCCCCTTCTACTTTGGCTATGTGATCTTCTAGAAAAAACTATTTATTTGCTACACTAACTGGTGTACCTCTCTCCACTTGAAGACTCCTCACTCAGATCTATATTCAACTATGTTGGCTACTAGATCTCTATCCACTGAGACTCTATCCTCTGTACTCTATCACCTCCAAAGCTCTATCAATAGGCTCACTAAGAACTTGCTCAATAGGCTCACATAGAACCTACTTAACAATCTCACATAGAACTTATCAAATGCTGAATAACAAGCTCACATAGAACTTGTCCAAATATGCTCTAGCAAGCTCACCAAGAACTTGCCCAAATATGCTCTAGCAAGCTCACCAAGAACTTGCCCAAATCTGCTCTAGCAAGCTCACCAAGAACTTGCCCAAAACTGCTCTATAAGCTCACCAAGAACTTTCCCAAAAATATCCATAAATATGTCCCAACACTATCTTCAAATCTATCCCAAAGGCCTTCTCAAAGGCTCAATCAATCATGCTCAAGTAGTACTCAAAATGAACTCAACAATGAGTGGCAATCTCAACTCAAATTAACTTCATAGAAGCATAAAAAGAATTGTTAGAGACTCAATATGTTCTAATCTCACTCTCAACCCAAATCAATCTCAACTCAACTCAACTCAAATCAATCTCAACTCAACTCAAGTCAATCTCATAGAAGCATAAAGAGAATTGTTAGAGACTCAATATGTTCTAATCTCACTCTCAACTCAAATCAACCTCAACTCAATTCAAGTCTTATAGAACCATAAAGAGAATTGTTAGAGAATCAATATGTTCTAACATTAATATCAACTCAACATAGAATGATGGAATAGTTTGTTTCATAGAACTTTAACATTCACTTCACACATCACTTGACTAGGCTCAATCAACTCAACTCAACCAATCATCACAAGAAACAAATATTTCTCACACAACCCTATTCCAAGTTGTATCAACCAACTCAAATATTTCCAACAATGCTCAACCACAAATCTCACATAACAATGATACTCATGTTATTTTCTAACTCAAGTTCTTTCAAAACCAATGGGCTTCAAAAACTATGCTTATCAAACAAGGTTTACACAAATCTCAATTCAAAAAACCTTGAAGCATTCAACCAACCACTTTCAAAAAGGAAACCACAAACAATCCTTTTCTCTCCAATTATATTTCAAAAATCAACCATCATCAACATTCAATAGGGGAATATGCCCATATCTTTTAGGAAGATGAAAAAACCTCTTTGTAAATTTGCCACAATCACAAAATTCTTTTGCCAATCTTCACAAGGGTTAGTAGATCACAAAATAATCAACATTACTCAACTTTTCAATAATCATCACCAAGGCCTTTAATTGCACAACTTCCTTATCTCTCCTAAAACCACTTGTACCATAAAATAAATAAATCAAAACATTGCATAACCTTTTCACTCCCAAAACTACTTATACCATAAAATAAAATAAATCACAATATTGCATACCTTGTCACCTCATGAAAGAATTAATCCTCTTGAACAAGAACAAGGCAAACTTCACTTTTGGAACCTCTTTGCAAAATCAGAAATATCTCTTTACACACACCTTATTTCTCCTTCTAAATAAGAGTCAAATATCCCTCAAAATAAGCTTTCCGACGATATATAATATGCCCACTTTTCGAAATAAATTGAAACCTTTACACACACACACATATATATATATATATGTATATGCCAACCTCCATTAATTGCACATAGGTCGACACTCCATTAATTTAAACTTAAACTTTAAAATTTAATATCTTCATCATCGGAGGTCATTTTTCGATGAAACAAAATTCCACCTTGGATTTTAAGAAAATCCCTTTCCACATAAGCCACCATGGTTTTAAATAAAACCTTTTATTTTGACTTCCTTGGTTTTCATAAAAACCCTATAAATAGCCATGCTCTCCAAAATATCATAAATGCTTATCTATGAAGTGATTTTACTACCAAAACTCAATGTGACATCAATGATCCATGTGACATCAATGACAACATAAAATGCCTTAAATTACCTAAAATATCCAATAATATCCCTCTTTGTCATTGATGGCAACACCTCTAATGCAAACACTACAATCACTACAACAACCATCTCTGAGAATTAAAGCTGCTCCCCTAGACTCAATACTCTCTATGGAGGCTGCTCCCCCTAACTCAATACTCTCTTTGGAGGCTGCTCCCCCTAACTCAATGCTATCTTTGGAGGCTTCTCCCCCTAACTAAATGCTCTCCCCCTTACTCAAATATCTCCCCCTTTGACATCAATGGCAAAAGGGACACCTATGGGGCTAAAAGATATGACTCTTAAGCATAGCCCCCTCACCACATTATCTCTTGAGGTGATTAATTTTGGGGTGGTAGTACTTTTAATCCCATATCACTTTATTTTTTTCCTCTATCAACTTCCTTCCATATTTTTTTGATATCCTTCTCTTGATGAATTACTTGATCTTCTTGTCTAGAACCTGTTTGACCTTTTTGCATTGAACCTATTTGGAATTGAGTCCTACACCATCTTGCAATATGCTCAAAGTTATTTTAATTAAAACACTTGATATTGTAGCCTTTGGTTGGTTCCCATATCTAGAAATTATCCTTAAAATAATTTCCATATCCATTCCTTTCCTAAACCCTGTATTGTGAAGCTCTAAAACCAAAACCATGTTGCTCATTTCATTTGCACTGAAAAGCTCTATGAAAAATCCTATTGCATGAGAAGCAATGTCCCTAAAAACCATACCTTATTCCCTTTATGTTTATTCTAGAAAAATCAAACTTCTTTGACTCATAAACCCTGCAGTGTATAGCCCTGTGTACAAATCCATTAAAAGAAAAACAATATCCTTGAAAAGCCCTTTGTTCATGCCTTGGTTCCTATACCTTTCTTGACCATTATCCTTATGATCATCTTAAACTTGTGCATTGCATTCTTGAACCTTCTTTGTAGCATCTAAAATCTCTTCCTTGCTTTTCTCTTCAAGAATTTATTTTCCCTTTGGTCTTGATTCACCTATCTCAAAACAAGAACCAAAATGAATATTTGAAGCCATAGGAACTTTGGAACTTTCCTCACAAATATTAGGTGCTTCCTTGCTCTCATATTTTAGAACTTCCTTTAATTTTTGAATCTTTTCATCTAATGTATCATGTCTTGTTGTTGTTACCCTTAGTTATTCATTAATCCTCTCTTTATCCTTTTTGCATTTTGAAGCTCTTCTCTTAGATTACTAATTGTTTGAAGTAGTTCTTCTCTGATTTTGACATCTATTCGAATCTTGTTTTCAAATTCCTGTATTCTTATTTTAACCTTTCGATTTTTGATTTTTGTTTACTTGGATCAGCCTCTTCCTTTTCTATTACCAAAAATGAAACTTCTTTGTTTTCACTACTGCTAGAATTATCACTAGAACTGCCGATTTCTTTTTCAAATACACTTTCCTTGTAATTGCTATAGTATGTGCAATCATCATCTATATGCCCAAAATATTCATATATTAAGAATTTTAGTATCCTTAGACCTTTCTTGTACCTATCTGCTTGCTCAATGGCTATGGCAAGCTCTTCATGTATTTCTTCAATAGGCACATCCTCTTATTTAACTTCAATAGTTTGGAGTGAATGTTCTTCTTCTACTTCTCTTATTCCATAGAAAAACCATTCTTCATCTTCATTGTCACTAATATCATTATAATATTCTATAACAAACAAAATCTCAAGATTTATTTGACCATGCTTGTTTCCTTGATGTGTCATCTCATCTTCACTATCACTAAAACCATTGCAATATCCTAATCTATGATCTCTTTGACCACACACAAAACATTGTTCTCTTTCACATTCTATTCCTAGGAATAAATGCTCTTCCTTTTCATCATCTGAATTGTCTTTATCATTATGATCTGAGCTATCACTTGCTTCTACAATGTAGTAAGATTTCTTTGCCTTACGAAATTTTTTCTTCTTCTCATACCTATTTTGCTTGAATCTATCATCTTTGTCATGCTTATGCTTTCCATCTTCTTTTCTTCTTTGACCTTGTTTTTCATCATCACTGATTTCTTCATGTGGACACTTGTATGCATAGTGACCAATATCACCATACTTGTAGCACCTAAATTTCCTTATATCTTTGAAATTCCTTGAGTCCTTGTTCCTTTTGATGAAGTTAGCTTCCTCATTATTTTATAAAACTTGTCTATTTTTGAAAATTTTCTTTTCTTTTTTTTTGAAGCCTTGAAAGCAATCTCTTTTATTGGAGCTTGATACTTACGTACCCTCATCTCATAAGCTATGAGAGTACCTTGCAATTATTTTATTGTTAGCTTGTTGATATCCATTGTCTCTTCTATTACTGAAACCTTTGCATCATATTTAATGGGAAGTGATCTCAAAACATTTTGAGTAACTTTTGATTCTTTCATATCAAAACCTAGCCCTATCATAGTTTTAGTAATCTCATCAACGCGAAGTAAGAACTTTGCAATATCTATAGAATCTTCTATTTTCAATTCCTCAAATATTTTTCTATGAGTTTGTAGTTTTGCCAAATTTACCTTGGAATATCCTTCATAAGTATTCCTCAACTTGGTCCACATCTCATTAGCTGAAGTACATACCATGACCTTTGCAAAATCTATCTCACATAGCCCACTCAAAATACAATTCATTTCTCTTGCATTGATCTCAACCAATTTCTTGGTAGTCTTATCTTCCTCAAGATCACCTTCAACCTTATACTATTTTTCAACCATCTGCCATACCTCATATCCTTGTGATACCAAGTAGTTCTTCATTCTTATTCTCCAAAAAGCATAATTGTTACCATCAAACAATGGAGCCTTATTTAAAGATAATACTTTTTGTGAAGCCATATGTGTTCTTTGTAGAATCTATCCTCAAGTTGTTAGCATTTTCAAAGGAACTCACTCTGATACCAATTGAATAACACAAGCTTATACTGAGATGGGGGGTGAAAAGTATAAGACCAATTTTTACTTTTTCTTCCAATTCAATATTATATTGTGTAAATATAGCAGTATCAATAGCAGTAATCAAATCAATGCATAGAAACCATACAAAATAGAGACATCACAATTTATGTGGTTCACCCAATGTGGGCTACTCCATGGAGAAAATATTTTACTAAAACTTTCTCAATAAATATCTTTGGAAATCACTCCCAATTACAATGTTTATGGATATTTATCCAAAGGAGATGCTAATCCCCTAATCTCAAGTTCATGGATCTCTTCCACAAGAGAAATATTTCCCCTTATGCTCTGGCTATATGATCTTATAGAAGACTCTATCTCTTTGCTGTACTAACTAGTGGACCTCTCTCCACTTGAAGACTCCTCACTCAGATCTATATTCAACTATGCTAGCTATTGAATCTCTATCCACTGAGATTCTATCCTCTATACTATGTCACCTTCAAAGCTCTATCAATAGGCTCACTAAGAACTTACTCAATAGGCTCACACAAAACCTGCTTAACAAGCTCACATAGAACTTGTCAAATGCTAAATAACAAGCTCACATAGAACTTGTCCAAATATGCTCTAGCAAGCTCACCAAGAACTTGCCCAAATATGCTCTAGCAAGCTCACCAAGAACTTGCCCAAATATGCTCTAGAAAGCTCACCAAGAACTTACCCAAAACTACTCTAGCAAGCTCACCAAGAACTTGCCCAAAATTGTCCATAAATTTATCCCAACACTATCCTCAAATATATCCCAAAGGCCTTCTCAAAGGCTCAATCAATCATGCTCAAGTAGTACTCAAAATGAACTCAACAATGAGTGGCAATCTCAACTCAAATTAAATTTATAGAAGCATAAAGAGAATTTTTAGAGACTCAATATGTTTTAATCTCACTCTCAACCCAAATAAATATCAACTCAACTCAACTGAAATCAATCTCAACTCAACATAAGTAAATCTCATAGAAGCATAAAGAGAATTGTTAGAGTCTCAATATGTTCTAATCTCACTCTCAACTCAAATCAACATCAAATCAATTCAAGTCTTATAGAACCATAAAGAGAATTGTTAGAGAATCAATATGTTCTAACCTTAATCTGAAATCAACATAGAATGATGGAATAGTTTGTTTCATATAACTTGAACAATCACTTCACACATCACTTGACTAGGCTTAATAAACTCAACTCAACCAATCATCACAAGGAACAACTCTTTCTCACACAACCCTATTCCAAGTATGTATCAACCAACTCAAATGTTTCCAAAAATTCTCAACCACAAATCTCACATAACAATTATACTCATGTTATTTTCTAACTCAAGTTCTTTCACAACCAATGGGCTTCAACAACTATGCTTATAAAACAAGGTTTAGACACAAATCTCAATTCAAAAAACCTTGAAGCATTCAACCAACCACTTTCGAAAAGGAAACCACAAACAATCATTTTCTCTCCAATGATATTTCAGAAATCAACCACCATAAATAGTCAATATGAGAATATGCCCAAACTTTTTATGAATATGAAAAAACCTCTTTGTAAATCTGCCACAATCACAATTTTTTTTTGCCAATCTTCACAAGGGTTAGTAGATCACAAAATAATCAACATTACTCCACTTTTCAATAATCATCACCAAGGCCTTTAATTGCACAACTTCCTTATCTCTCCTAAAACCACTTGTACCATAAAAAAAACAAATCAAAACATTGCATAACCTTTTCACTCCCAAAACCACTTATACCATAAAATAAAATAAGTCACAATATTGCATAACTTGTCACCTCATGAAAGAATTAATCCTCTTGAAAAATAACAACGCAAACTTCACTTTGGGAACCCCTTTGAAAAATCAGAAATATCTCTTTACACACACCTTATTTCTACTTCTAGATAAGTTAGTCAAATAGCCCTCTAAATAAGCTTTTCGACGATATATAATATGCCCACTTTTCTAAATAAATTGAAACCTTTACATATATATATATATATATATATATATATATATATATATATATATATATATATATATATATGCCAACCTCCATTAATTGCACATAGGTCGGCCCTCCATTATTTTAAACTTAAACTTTAAAATTTCATATCTTCATCACCGGAGGTCCTTTTTCGATGAAATAAATTTCCACCTTGGATTTTAAGAAAAGCCTTTTCCACATAAGCCCACCATGGTTTTAAATAAAAAATTTTATTTTTCCTGCCTTGGTTTTGATAAAAACCCTGTAAATAGACATGCTCTCCAAAATATCATAAATGCTTATCTATGAAGTGCTTTTGCCACCAAAAATCAATGTGACATCAATGATCCATGTGACATAAATGATCCATGTGACATCAATGACAACATAAAATACCTCAAATTACCTCAAATATTCAACATAACTTCTGTGTGTCTGCCTCCCTATCCTGGATAACTTTACTTTACATACCTTTGCTTTGGCCAATGTCATAGAGGTAGTAGTAAAGATTTGATCAATCTCTTGTCTAATTTAGGAGCTTTGGGTGGTAATTACAATAATAAATTTGACCACCTAGGATAATGCTGATGTTGTCATGGTAATGTTTTCCTAGAATGCTTGGAAAACCTCCCTTATCATCCCTATAACCCCTGATAATTATTCAATTTCTTCAATATTAGTATTCTTCTCATGTAATTCCCTCTATAAAATATTCTTATCATTATTGAACTAGAACTTCTAGATAGTGATATAATTGGAAATACTTTATGATTTTCTCCTTTTTGCATCCATGAAAGAAGTTGGCACTTATGAGGTGAATTGGCCAATGAGTTGGCTATTTGATCCTTAAGTGATTTAACCTCAAACTAGGGTTACTTAAGGACCATATTGAATTTATTAAGATCTTTCTCCCTCTTTTTCAACTTCCTTTCTAGTGACAAGTAGTCATGACTCACAACTTTACCAAATTTCTCCATGAATTCTACTCTATATATGACTATAACATCTTGGAGGCTAATCCCTATAGCTACCACTTGATCATCTTGTTATTGCATCTATCACTTGTCTTTGGAAGTAGTAGGGATCAAGTGGGGGAGGTACAATATTTTTACTCAGGATCATAGTGACTCCTCATCCTCTTTATCATGGGCTTCCCAACTCTTTTGCTCTCTTTCTTCTATGTGTATAGCAAAATTTGGTTTTGAATCTATTAGAACTATTGCAACACACTAGATATAGGAAAAGACATTTGAAAGATTGCTAGTTTCCCCTCTATAACTAAAATTAGGGCTAGATATATAATTAATATAAGCACAATATATTAGGCCATATATATAAATGTGGGTGGAAGAGGGAGGGAGGAGAACCAAATTAGACATAAAAGTAGAGTGGATAGAGTAGCTATTGAGGGAGAAATGAGCTCATTGGCAATATAGACCAAGAGCTAATGAGAGTGGTAGGGGTGGAAATAGTATAGGAAATTAAAGTGACTATGTATGGGGTAATAGAAGATAGCACTAAAAAAATGGAGGTAGTAACTAAAAGAATTGAATGAACTTCAATCAAGGTGATCGTGGTGCTAGGTGCTGAAGTGGAAACTATGGGAGTTAAAATAATTGAGACAAAGTAACTAGGGTGAAAGTGGAAAAAATTCTAGGGTAGGAAGAGGAGTGAATTTTGGCTATTTCTTTAGGGAATTATCCTTATTATTTGGTGCTGGAAGGCCTATTTCCTAGACTAATTTCCTCTACTCTTTCTCCTCAAGATCTTCGATCGACCTGATATTTATTTCCACTTTTGTTGGCCACCTATTGAGGCATATATTATGGAAATGCTACTATGGTAGAATGTGCATGGATAGAGACCATGACTAGGGATTCTTTGTGTATCGATGGAGTTTTTCTATATTGTAGGAATTCTTAGTTGATGACTCCACCATTTTCACTACCCGATCCAAATCAATGCCTATCTCTTTTTATCTACTTTCATATGTGGAGATTCTATTGGTGTTTGAGTATTATTTGTTTTACATCTCATTGAATTTTTTATCTTCATGAATATTTTCATAAGTTTTCACAATATCCCCAATATCCTACCTAAAATTCTACCATACATTAATCTTTTCTTCACTCCAATTTTTCTCCCTTAAGATTTATTTCTTTTAGAGTTGATGTAGATTTTGAGGTTCATCTGATATTTATTTTGGTAAAATACCTCATAAGACCTTGGCCTTTACAATGGATTTACTTTCTTGATTGCATGTATGTATCCTCCATTATGTTCATGTGGGTTTCAATATATAGTCTTAGCTCATGAACAAATTTATCTAATATTTAGATGCTCATTAGCCAAACAACAAACTCACCCATGGTATCATAGTTCTATTCATATTTAATTATTCTCAACTCGAGATCCTTCAAATTGTTTCCTAGGATAGGGATAGATTTCCTCATTACCAATATTACATTGTCAAGACTGAAACAAGACTTATAAAATCTTGTCTTGCCTTTCTTTTTGCTATAAGCCATGTCAATTACATCCATCTATCTCATAATATCTAAGTAAAAAACCCTATAGGATACATATTTTGGTAGTTGATAAACTAATTTATTGAATTCATAATGCCTAAAAATGGATCCCTCCAAGAATTACAAATCCCTCCTAAATATCCACTATAAAATAAATATTTTAGCCATAGAGATGCACCCTAGTATTTATCCCTTCATCATAGAAATAGGTGGTGCCAAAAATTCTTCTACAAAGCTATAATATGAAGAGGTCCTACTGAGGAACTCTATCAAAAAATAAATGAGTTTCCTGTGACTAGAGTCATCCACTAGCTTTAGATTTAAATTTTGATACACTCTAGCATTTTTCTACAAGACCAAATGGGCCAAAAACACTAAAAAATTATAAAATTAGGTGTCTTTAAATTTTGACAACCCCGTGTGAATTTGGTGATTGATAACATTTTTTAAGTAAAAAGACATCCTTTATTTCTTATATGTTTATATCATCATGTAAATAATGCTCAACTAATCCAAAATCATGCCCTTATCATTTCCCCCCACAAAAATGCTAGCATGCTCAAAGCATCCCTTGCACTATTCTAGTACTCATTATTGAGGAATTAAAACTTATCTAGGATGGATCCATAGTGCCTAGCCATGCTGTCCAAACTTACCCTATGGCCTTTTGGCTATGATAACAATATTTTATAAATGACATATGCATTTACAATGACTAAAGCTTTTGTCACCTTCCCTAACCTCTTGGGCTTGGGTATCATAGAGTTTAGTACATGTGATTACCAATTCACAATAGTTGTGGATCTAGAGCACTATGTACTAGGACATAAAGCTAGTTCATATTCTTAATCCAATGGACTCATGATACTTAGTTTTAAATCTTTGTAAAGCTTCCTACCTCAAGCATTTGGTAGTTTTTGACAATTAGGGTCCACTACCCTATCAACAAAATCTTACACCAACTTGAGGACTACAACTTGGAGAGCATGAAATTGAGTTTCCTTTTTTGAGGTGGAGGAAGAGGTTGAAGCTACATCTAAAGGAGAATCGATGGAAGGACCTTATATAACTACTAGTTGGTGGATGGTGGTAGTCTTCTTCCTTGTCTCCATGGCTACTACTACCTCCCTTAATCACTTTTTCATTTACAAGATTTCTTTCTTACAACTTCACTTCTATAACTATTATTTTAATGCTCAAAGGCTCTTGTTTGCTTGAATGTTTAGGACTTTGTGATAAAGGAATGAAGGCAAGATGCCCTTTCTATAGATATAGTTCTTAAATATAAGAACACCTATCAATATTGAATTCATGTTATGTGAATTCACTTTTTTTGTAGACACCTAAAACATGTAATGCCGAGGTGACTACTCATATGGGACATGCTAGAAGACCATATGGAAAATATTGGATAGATACCAAGGTATAGCAGTGGTTTTTACCACTCATTTGGAAACCCTTGCCTAGTCAGTGCTAGCCACTGCTGACACCCACGGTTAGCAGGCGCAGTCAGGACTCAGAGTCAGTTGGCCTTCATTTGACCAAAAATCAGTTGCAACGGCTAATTGGTTACGAATTGGAGTGGTTTGAGTGAGGAAGGTTCTAGATCCTTCCATACAACAAGCTCAACCACCCAATATTGATCTAGGCTTCCTCATGAAGCCACCCATAGCCCTTGACAATTGCTATATAATCCCCCTCTAAATTGGGAAAAATAGAGAGAGAAATATAATCAATTGAGTAGCGAAGCCCTATCAAATTGCATAATAATCCACATGCATTGATAGGAAAAGTTTTGCTACCCAATTGGAGATCATATTGCCATGGAGATCCTAGGAGGATAGGAGAACCAATATACACTAATTCGTGTAATACATGCACTCACTAAGAAATTCAACTGCCAAATATATCAGAGGACACAAAGGTGATCCTTGACCATCAATATAGAAAGGAGAATTAGAGAATCATCCCTGATTTGGAGGGTAAAATTACTTCAGGTTCAACCGCGACTGTCAGCCACAGTGAACAGTGCCCCCTGCATGAATGAATCTCGATTAGAGGGTAATCTCTAATTTCCTTGTTCTTTGTTTTGCAGTATATTTGAATGGGTTAGATTAATCATGCTGTAGGTTTAATTTAGTATTTTAGAGACATTTGACCAACAAATTAAAATTTAATTGCAATTTCCCTCCATTGTTGTAGTGTAGGTATAACAAATATTTTTCATGATTTCATGTCTTCAATTGGCTAATTAGGAGCTTAGATAGATTCATATTAGTTTCTTTCATGTTTCTAATGGTAGATCATCATGATTTAGATCAATTTACATGCATTAAATCACTTTCTTGATTTATTGATTATCATGTTATCTTTTATACAAGCACCCTTTAAAAGCCTCATCAAGAGAGGCCTCCTTTGCTATTAATTTTTCTTGTTGTTTATTGCACGCAAGACTAACAAGGTTTTGGGATGCAAGGCAAAAAATACCTCTAATAATGGAGAAGAGGGTCATCGACACCCTAGAGCAGTTCATGTCATCTTGAAAGACACTTGGAAATCACACCTACCCTTGAGAGGGAAACATTACATCCTATTGAAACAATTGTAGCAAAATGGTTATCCCTAAGAGGGATGTACTTGTAATTTGAATTTGGCTTTGAATATAATGGAATAAAGCATGTTTCTCATTGTTAATTTATTTTCAATTTCTCGTTCTTGTATGCATTTTGTGTATCTTTCAATTATTGCAATAGGAACCGATAGGTGTGAGCTTTTTTTGGATAGTACAGAAGGTGATCATGGTGGAACTCTGCATTTCATACCTCAAATTTCTAACTTCTATTATTTTTTTATGATAGATGCTCATCGTGGTTGAAAACCACGATCAAAATTTATCATCATGGTTGACATCCGTGGGTAACAGTGGTCACCGTGCCATAGAGCCACGATCAAAATCTAAAAAATTGGACTACAGAGAGAAAAAACTTAATCAAATGAGAATATAAGGTAGGTACCACTGTCATTCTATTTTTTTTTGTTCTGTATTTGTGTTTTTCTAGAATGCACAAAATGCTAGCATAATTAGGGAAGGCAATGAAGGAATGTTAAATGCATTGAATCCTTAGGTCTTTTGATTAGGATCTACTAGTCGTTGCTAGGAACAGTGGACCTCTGAGTGCATTCTGCCCTAGTATCCAGTGATCTAGGCCCCTCTTGTATGTTAGTTTTGCTTGCTTGAGGTTCGATCAGTGGCCACACAATAATTAGTATGCATTTTTAGGATATCATGTAAAATTAATCATGCATGCTTTCTTAATTTGAAACATTTATTTTTATGTATTGCATCTAGAAAGAATCATTTGAATATTTTATTATGCATCTTTCTTTTCATGCAAATTAAAAGGAACCACACACACCATGTTTCATAGTAAATGCTAGTGAATTGGGAGTCACATCCAACCACTAGTAGGGTTTCAAATATGGTGGAGGTGATTTCCATCCGCTGGCCCAACTCCCTCGTACCCTATGTTATAGACCAATACTAGATCCAAGAACCTTTTGTAGCCTAAAAAATTTACATATACTCCTCTTCGAAGGGTATGACACTGACTAGGTGAAAATAGGTGAGGATCTGGGAGGACCTGTTCTCCTTTCTCGGGTGTGGACTTTCATCGCTACACTTTGGGGGGATTATGAAACCTATAGTTCATAGCCAGGTTATCGAGCTATGAGCATACAATTGAAAGCCATTAAACAATTGAGAAAATCATCAACATATTGAAAAACATGACAAGAGTTACTTTACTGATACAACAAACTAAAAACACATCAAAAAGTTTAGGGCTCATTTTAAAACTATAAAAAGAGATAATCATCATTGTATTATTTGTGTGTTAATAAAATATAAATATAGACATAGGATACATAATGGTGCAAACACGGAGAGGCCGATCCGGGCATAGACCCGAGATCGAAGCCCAATCTCCACCTAGTGCATAACATGATGTAGAATGCCCTCAATTATAGAATCCTCCTAGACATCATTAAACGAGTATGAGAGGGGATAATTCTACACAAGGGGATTCCATTGAGAATACCCCAATTAGAGAAAGTACTAGACATCCCTCTAGACATAGATCAGAGCATGTGACTTCCTAGCATGGGGGTTCCACACATGGTAGCATCTACTGTGATCACATTCTATAGGCATCCACGGGTTCAGCTAAAGAATATGTCATCGAGGGATCCAAATTGATACCCCTTTGACCTATATCTAAGGAAGGATCATGACCTCCACCATCAGAGTGTAGACACATCCAAGATCCACCCATTCAGGGATGAACAGAGAGGTATGATTCTGAGCATAGGCCTGAATAGACTCCCTATAAGGGTGAACCTACCAAGTTCACCATAGATATATCCAAAGTGGGAGAAAATGGTATGTCACATCATGAGCCATGGCATAGCAAACAGTTGGAAGGTCTAGATAGAGTCATAGGGTATTTAAGATATAAGCCTACACCTGCACCCTCTTAACCTACGAGTGAGTGTAGTGCAAGCACCATTAGGACTACCTAAGAACATAGAGAGTGCTCCAAGTGTTATTGAGACATGCGTGCTCTTGCATTGTATGCAGGAACTGAGTATAGGAGACAACCTGACATGAATGTCGTCTTTACATATTGAGGCAAGAGTGTGGTAAATCAGTCCATTGGAGGACATACCCATAAATTTGCTCAAATAAAGTGCACTCCTTAGAGGCCTCAGATGGCCGATCATGTTGATAGAGCTCATAGGCTGATGTCAGAGTAGAGACGATAGATTCTCCAAGATCAATTGGAGGAATTTTGCATAGAGAAAGAGCACCTCAAAAATAAGAACTCCTAGAGGCAGAGGTTCATAAGATAGAAATTATATTAACATCACCTGCATGAATAATACATCCTCAATCAGGAGTATGTAGAGAGAGAGGATCGATTGGCTAGCATTATTTTACCTCATCGTAGTGAGATCAGGGAGTGTGTTGATAGAAGAGTGGCTTCACAACCCAAGTTACACCCTGAGAACATAGATACAGATACTCACTATATGAATCAACATAAATATCGATGTCCAATATTCAAATAAAATGAGCATAGGTAGCTTGATAATGAAGTGGGAGAAGAATTAAAACAAGAATTATTTAGAAATCTCCAAATTTGAGGAGGAGAACGAGCCTAGTACCCCACCTCGACTGAGGAAGAATTTGCCTTCGAGGGTGCCTCTAAGGCAATCTCAAGAAGAGGATTTTCTTTCCTCACAAGACTACAAGACCTTAGTAGAGAATGTATAAGCCATAGAGAAGCAAGGAATGGTTTATCAAAAGTCTACCTTGAAAAAAATCCATAATGAACCTCTATGCATGTTAGTGCCTATTCCAGCATATCCTGAGTATTTCAAGATGCCTAGACTAGAAAAGTTTCAAGGAGAGGAATATGCACAGGATCACGTGACTAGTTTTCTAGATATGTTCTTTTAGATTGAGAGTAACAACATTTTATTCCTATGCACCTTCATCATGATCCTCTTAGGCCTAGCTTGAGAGTGGTTCAACTAATTAAAGAGGCACAAAATCACTAGTTTCAAAAAATTTGATGATGAATTTCTTGAACGCTTCTCCTTTGGTGTCAAGAAAAAGGTAAACTTATCTAACCTGGCCACTCTAATGCAACATGATTATGAGCCAGTGATGGATTATGGAAAACAATGGAGGAAAATTATGGTAAAGTTTCCATTCTCCATCCCATCCTCAATTAACATGAATGTTCACCAAGAGTTGTGCCAAACATATTTTGTTAATGCTTCAGTAGTAGCAATACCAGACATTCGAAGAGGCTTTGTTGCAAGCCAAGGTTATAGAGGACATCAAGTTATAGGAGGGTAACTTGAAGCTTAGGAATAAGGAGGGATACAAGAAAATCACTGAGAGACAATAGGCCAAGATGGCCCATGTTAATCATGTGGTGTTGAACCTTTAGAAAGGAGAAAAAGCATAGCAAAAGCAAAACTATCAAGCCCAACCTTTGCTTGTGCAGTATGAGCAGTGCAACAATAATTATAAGGGTAAAAATAAAGAACAAAACCCAACTTGTATATTCACTTAGTTATCAGAGTTTTTGGCTTCAATTTTTCATTAGTTATACGAGGCTAAGGCCATAAACTTACTCGAAGTCAAGTTAATGGATCCCAATAAACCGAAGCCTAATTGCTACAAGGATGATCAATATTGCATCTTTCACCGATCGAAAGGCCATGACATCGAGGTATGTTGGTCTTTCAAACATCTTGTGCAAAATATGATCGAAAGAGGTACACTTCTTATCAACAACCCACAAGCACCTGACAATCAAAATATAGGGATTTACAAAAATTCTCTACCAAATCATGAGGTACCAAAGAATAATGTTGGCCAAGTCAATCGAGTACGCATCGAACCACCAACCTAGGGGTTCATCGGAATGGTCAACATTGTCATAAGAAACATGAGGTATGAATGATTGAATCAAACACCAGTGCCTATTAGAGTCCAAGTTGCACCTCCTCCAAGCCCAGACTAGTATGTGCTTAGCCCACCAACTAGACCGATGGTGACCATCAAAAGTAGGTTGGTTCAAAATCTATAGACAACTCCAACAAAGTTGTCAATTTATGAGCTAATTCAAAAGTATCCTAAGCACAGGGAGATGCTCATGGACATCTTAAGGTCCATATAAGTGTAGCATCAAGATCCTGAAGCATTTACACACTTCATGGAGTATGTACAATAGTGTTAGGAACCGATCATTCAATTTCATGACCACAAAGTCAATATGGTTTTCATTGTTATAGTAGACCCATTGTTGCATATTATTGCGTATGTGAATCACAAACCATTCAAGCAGGTTTTTATTGACATGGTTCATCAATCAATATCATAACGACCAAGGCACTAACTCACTTGAAGTTACCCAAGATGCATATCATCCCTTCTACCTTCACGTTGAGAGCATTTAATGATGCATTATGCTCGATGGTCGGTACTATAGTCCTACCTATCTAGGTAGGATTGAAGACCATCTCGATGATGTGTCACATAATCAAAGGTGCTATGCAGTATAACATACTTCTAAGGAGGAATTGGATCAGAGATATGCATTGCATCCTTTCTATTTTACATCAATTTATCAAATACATTCATGAGGGACAGGTTCACGTGGTGCCTTCGGATGAAGAACCCTTTATGTACATGAATATAGTAGATTTTCTTGAGGAATTCGTGCTTCCCTAAATGCACCTGGATGTGCGACCAACATTACCAATAAAATATCCAAGAGGTAAAATCAAAGAAGTGTGTGCTAGACCTGCAACATCCGTATCTCAACGATCGGAGCACACAACAACTACTTCTATTAGATTGACTACATCCATGATACAACAAGATGATAGGAAGTTGAAATGAAAGGTGGGTGAAAATAAGATAAAGCAAATGCCCAATCCAGTCATCGTCAAAGCCCCTACTCCCATGGAAGTAGAGGAAATTCAAGAAGTAGTCGAAGAGGTACTTCAGCCTTCTTTGCCTATGTCTTCAGCAGGGTCATCTACACCATAGGTGACCATCCATTTGGTTAATCCTAGATTAGGGGAATATATCATGCAGAACATGATATTCACACTGATTATTGAGACTGCACACATGGATCAACTGTGAGTCCATAACCTTCCCATAGGGATGGTGGAACCATTGGGGGTACCACCTAACCAAACCAACTTCATCTATGGAGGGCTAGACCAGATTGCATCTCCCACACCCATGGATGAGGATGATAATGAACCATTCACCATGAATGTTCATTATATTTCTAACCCAAACTATGCCATGTGATACTTTGAGTGTTACCATTGGCATGGTTATAGTCTTAGACTATTTGAGCAGGGGTGTAAGGAGCCTATAGAACCACAATATCAGTTACCTACTTGTTGTGACGTCCTTTGCAATGACCCCAAAATTGGGAACCCATCTTAAATTTTGTGATTTTGGGAAATTTTTGTTTATCTAATTTTGCTCGCATCAAGGTCTTGGAAAATTTGCTTTCACTTTGGAATTGTTGACATATTTGCATTTTGAAGGTTTGAATGTAGTTGCAATACTTCAAAACTAAATATTTTGATTATTTGCATATTAATTACATTATTTCAAATAAAATAATTTAATTAAAATAATTTTCAAAGGTTTAAATGAAATAGTTTGATTAAAATCATTTTCAAAGGTTTAAATGATTATTTTTCATTTAAATAATTAAATTTCATTTAAATAATTAAATTTTATTTTAGGGTTAACCCTAAAATTAGTGCAAAATTGAAATGAACATATCTTGAGGCATAGAACTCTGTTTGATCTCATTCAAAACTTGGTAAAAATATATGGATTTTCTCTTTCTAATGATACCAAACTTGCGAGATTCCAGATGTTAATTTCACAAAAAAAATAGCGGGTTAATTTAGCAATATGAGAACTTTGAAATACTTTTGAAAAAAAGGAAATTTATGGGAAAGTAAAGTTTGGTTTTGTTTTGATATTAAGATTATTGTTTCATTATGCAGGTAATACAAGGGCAAGGGTTTGAAGAAGATCGTTATAAAATTTCAAATTATAAATAAATCATTGAGATTCATGGAAAATGCTGGATATTTTATACAAAGAAGGAGAGGAACAATTGGAGGGAGCAAAGCTACACATTCGTTGGAGGAAAATAAAGAAGGTCATTTGCAGAACAATGGAAATTATTGTAAGATTTTATAAATTGTTAAGCATTTTGGATCCATATTTGTGCACATACTATATTTGGAATTAATAAAGTGCTTATTGCAATTTCTTAATAGTTTGTATACCTTAGAAGATTGCACCAATTTATTTGATTTCACTGTGTGAATACTGGTGAACATTGGATTGGTTTTAAAATTCTGTAAATGGAATTTTGTTCTGTTGAATTTGTTCGAGACATTAGTTTAATTTCTAAAGCTTAAATATTTTATTATTTTATTTCCATTATGAAAACTATATATGATAACTTAGTATAATTTTATAAAGTAAAATTATATGACTAAGTTATAATTAAATTTATAATTCAGATATTACATTAATTAATATTCAAATTAATAAATTTAAAAAGGGATAAATGAATATTCTATTCCTAACCTTAATTTCATATGGTTGAGGAACTTGGATTGATATATCTAAAATTCAATTTGGATTTGATTTATAATATAGTTCTATATATTTCAGAAATCCAAATTTCAAACTAGAGATCACATTTACTCTTTTGAATATTTAATTTCATAAATATTTCAAAAGATAAATATTATAAGCAAATCTAATTTATAAACTTTATTTTATCATAAAATCCAAAGTTTATAGATTAGTTTCATATTAAGCCCTAATATTTTATCATTGACAAGGTTTTGGAACCTTATAAATTGGGCAAGACATTATTTAATTTATTCACCTCTTATGGATTTGATTTATAATTTCATAAGGGAATTTGAATAAATGATTGCTTTATCAAATAAAAATTTGGGAAGTGAGTTGATTATAAATTTATTATGTTTCAAAGGTTTATCAAGTTTATAAAATTTCATTTAATTTAATTTTTATTAAAGTTAAATTGAAATTTAATACAAAATGCTAGATTCCTTTTATGCTAATTTCATTTAAAGCATTTTGAGACATTAAATTGAAGAGAGGAAATAAAATTTGGTATGATTTAACCTAAGATCATAAAATGAATTTTATTTTGTTGAATTGATATCAAAGCATGTTATACATGATAAACTTGAAATCATTTACCTAATTCCATACCCCTTGTAAACAGTAGTTCACAAATCCAAGAGTTATTCAAGTACTCATTGATGTATATACATATGAAATGTTAGATATAACATAAGAACCTTGGAGATATATAATATTCTTTTCAAGAGAGAATCATAATTTTGAGTTTGTCAAGTGGTTTTGTGACTGGAAAAAATCACACCTCAACAAATTGGCACTAGAAGGAGGGCATGAAAGGTAATGATTTTAATTTTAGCATGTGCAATTTGTTATAAAAAGAAATAAAATTGTTTAAAATTTTCAATTTATGCTGCATTAATGTTAATCTATCATAAATTCAAAAATTAGGTTATGATGCAATTTTTGTGAATTTTCATACATAGCCTTGCATATTAAAGTTGGTTCAATGGCAGAAAATGATTTACCATTTTATAAACATGATGGAATGATTAGGCCAGAAGAACATATTCAGGAATATAAAAATATTATGCTTAGTTTTTAAATTATGCATGAAGATGTTTTTTGTAGAATGTTTCCATACACATTGGATGAAGTTTCTAAAGATTGGTTTATCAATTTACTTGTAGGTTCTACCGCTTCTTGGAATCAACTTGAAACAATGTTCCTTGAACACTTTAGAAAATTGGCCAACACAGATTTGTTATCAAATCAATTTATCTCATTTCGTAAAAGGCCTAATGAATCCATGAATCAATTTAATGATAGGTTTCATAAGTTATATACGAAAATGGAGAAACACTATCATTTAAGAAGAAGAAGCTGTTCAAATTTATTTGGAAGCTTTAGATATTTTTACGGTTAAGTGTTTAGAAATGTTTCCTAAGGATTTATCCTTATCTAGCGTGTATGTTGGTGCAGTAGCTGTAGAGCAATGGCTGATTTTAATAGGAATAGATGTGGGTAGATTATCATTACATCACCCTAAGGTTTCAAATCAAGTATCACCTATGAGTCATGATATGCATTTCTCGACACCATTGAATGAAATTGAATGTCCTAGTTTTTCAACCACTTTCGATATTATCCAAGAGAAAGTGAAAGTTTCAAAGCCAATATCCATTGATGAGGATTGTAGTAATCAATTTTATCAAAATGCAGAAATGCATGAGTCTTCAGATATTGGAGGAGTTTTAGATTTAACTAGATTTGAAACATATGACAGAATAGAATCTTCCATAGAGTTGAATGAAACAATTGAAGCTCGATAATTAAAATATTCTAGAGGCAGTTTCATTATGATTGATCATAAAAGTTTATTACTTGAGGAAGATGAGTTTCTTATTGAGGATAGGTTTTTTGAAGGTGAAGAAAGTGAATTTCAAGATCATTCGATTGTTAAATTTACAAAATGTAAAGATATGGTTGAATCTTACCCTTTAGATTTTGAAGATAATTATTACAATGGATGGGATATGTATGGTGAATCATTGTTTTCTCACACTCCTAATGATAAAATTTTTGTTTCACTTGCCATGCAGGATGTTGAAACTTCTAGTTCAAAAGAAGGTTTTGTAATTCCTATGCAATCAGAAAGTGATATGCCAATTTCAAAAATAGAATAGGTTCCAAGAGTTGATAATTATGAACATGAGTTTTTAGCACATTCTTCTACAGTAGAAAGGGAATAAATGGTAAAACCTTTATATGATTCATCTATTTTAGATGAAGAAGAGGTAAATTATTTTCTTTCATTCTTGAATGCTGAAGGTTTGAGTGAAAATTTTCAGGATTGTATTGAATACTCAAATGAAGAAACTTCATGTATGGCTAGAAAAGAATTATAGGTTCCTACTCATCCTAAAGAAACTATTACTTTGTTTGATCAACAATATTTATGGTGTGGAATAGATGGACACATTCTTGATTGGATGTCAAATTTTGATGCTTCTGAAAAGCAAGTTATTGATGAAGGAATACGAAATGATGGTGGTGATGATAGAGATCATGGAGAAAAATAAAAGACTATAAGGTCTCATAAAATAGTGGTAAATGAAAGTGCACAAAAGGTAGACTCTTATCCTTTGTACTCAAACATTCAAGAATCAGGTAAATTTTTGCATAATTATTTATTGGTTTTCACTGTTATTTATGATGAGATATCATTAGAGGTTGATGAAAAAATAGAAGAGATTCTTATTCCCACCACCAAAAGGACTGTATTGCTAAATAAAAAAGAAAACATGCTTGAATCATTGAACCAAGTTCAACAATAATTAACAATTCAATCTAGGATACAAAACTATAATGATTCTTATTTTGTAAATATCCTAAATTTTTGTAAATTGTTATTTGAATATGATTGGCCTAAAAACATAGATGATGATCTTACGTTAAATTTTTTAGAAATAGCTTTCTATTTGAGAGAAATCCTATATGCTTGTGAAAATGAGAATTTAAGTCAAAGTGATGAATCAAGGTTTGAAATTCCCATCTTGTTGAATAAGCATAAGATCATAGAGGAATTAAATCTTAAACATGGAATTGTTTATAAGTTTGAACCAAATCAGTGGGGTGTGATAGGCAAAATGAAATTTATTATATGGTTTGGTTTAATCCTCATTTGGTTAAATCTATGTAAATTTTGACATGCATATAATGATATTTGTCTTTTAAGGTGTGCCTATCATGTTTGGGATGCAGGGAAATGATGGTAAAAATTTTGCAGTGTCTTATACATAATGTATATTTTTGTAAATATTCTTTTGGATTTTGTTTTCTTGTTTTTATGTTTTGTTTAGTTTGTTGTTTTGTGAGTTTTTTAGTTAGTTATTTTGTTGATTTGTTAATGTGTGATGTTATTGATGTTTTGTTGTTAAGTTTTGTCACATTTTGTTGTGTTTTTTTGAGTACAACAATAAATTAACTTTTCCAGTTTTGAAGCTTCATGATTTTGACATGTGATTCAAGTTGATATAATTTCAAAGTGGGTTTTTCAAAAGTAAGGTAGTTATGATTGAGATATTGGTCATTTGCTGGTTGTGTTTGGTTTTTGATCCTGGACCGCATAAGATGAGATTACCTAGTTTGAAAACCTGTGAAACCTAGAGAAAAGGAAAAGTGAGATATTGGTTTATGTCCTCATGAATGTGAAAGAAGATAAGGCAAATATGAAAAATTGGAATTATATTGAAAAAATTCCACAAGTATGAAAAATGCACTTGCATACACTTGCATTTAATAACATTGCATACATCACCCTCGCATTCCACATTTCATATCCCATATAAATATCATTTATCAAATTCAATATTTTTTTTGGTTTTAGAAAAAATCATCTTGCTTTAATCAGGGGCACTTTCACAAAGGTATTTTGTACAAAACTATAAAATAAAGCTTCATGTTTACACACCATAGTTTCCAAATACCTAAATGTTTTCAGTCGCTCAGCCATTTCTAGTGTAGTAGGCAACCGCCAAAAAACATGTCATATTTTATTAGGATCATTGCACAATATACACTAAAAATATCTTGAGATTGAGAACTGATGTTGAAATTATCTGGAACCAAGCACAGTTTACACATATTAAAAACATTTTGGGTAAAATGGTCAAAACCATCTTTGGAAGAAAATGTGAGGCAAAAAGAGGCATCCTTGTTAGTCCCATCATGCAACATAGTCCATAAAACTCATTATTATCCAAATACTTGAATTTCAAATTTAGAGTAGTAAGGATAGGATCAAAATCTCATCATACTTCAGTTGAGAATCCGATTCCCCAAAGCTTTGAGTCTAATTGTATTACACACCACTGACTATTGGGTTAGAAGGATTTGTACTAATTTTCCCTTAGAAGGATGGGTAGTCATCCCCAAGATTCAAATAAATCAAAAGCCCAACATACCACTGACTATTGGGTCGTAAGGATTCATACTACTTGTCCCTTAGATGGATGGGTAGTTGTCCCCAAGATTCAAGCAATCTAAAGACCAAATCATGGACTATGGGGTTAACCTCCATCGGGGCTATAGATGCTTGACTGGCAGTGGAGTACGTTCATGCGTGGTGATATGTCTCATTGAAAAGTGAGACCTATGTTCATTTCAAATGGGCAGGCTAGCCTTGTATTTCTTTCATAACATGTTTAACCATTTTGGTCAAAATGAGGTAGTGAACTCACTTGCGCACACACTGGTTCTAGATGATAGTAAGGTCATAACTTAGCTCTTGATTTGGTAAAGGAATTCACAACACACACATTGGTCCTAAGATGTTGAGACAGGTTTTAGTGTGTTTGTTTATTGTACTAGAATGTTTGAGTCTCTATAAGATAGGTGGTTCATTTCAATACATTCTTTTAGCTCATATCATATTATTTTCCATATCATCTTATTGGTCATGAAAGGTCATTTTTAGGGCCCCTGATTAAAGTACGATGACAAGCATGTCCAAAGTAAATATTTATATTGAAAATGATCATTAATACATATCACATGATCCCAACCAGTAATTACATAACATTCTGCATAAATCATCTATGATTCCAGTAATTCATATTTGTATTGGTCTATTCTCATTCTCTGGATGCTTATCAACACTTGTGATTCTAATATTCATGTTTTGTGTGTTTTTAGAGTTTGGTTTTTAGTTAGAAATGTCCAGGGACATTTACCAGTAGAGTTGCCAATGTTGTGACGTCCTTCACAATGACCCCAAAATTGGGGACCCACCTTAAATTTTGTGATTTCGAGAAATTTTTGTTTATCTGATTTTGCTCACATCAAGGTCTTGGAAAATTTGCTTTCACTTTGGAATTGCTGACATATTTGCATTTTGAAGGTTTGAATGTAGTTGCAATGCTTCAAAATTGAATATTTTGATTATTTGCATATTAATTGCATTATTTCAAATCAAATAATTTGATTAAAATAATTTTCAAAGGTTTAAATGAAATAATTTGATTAAAATAATTTTCAAAGGTTTAAATGATTAATTTTCATTTAAATAATTAAATTTCATTTAAATAATTAAATTTTATTTTAGGGTTAACCCTAAAATTAGTGCAAAATTGAAATGAACATATCTTGAGGCAGAGAACTCCGTTTGATCTCATTCAAAACTTGGTAAAAATATATGGATTTTCTCTTTCTAATGATACCAAACTTGTAAGATTCCAGGATGTCAATTTCACCAAAAAAATAGCGGGTTAATTTAGCAATATGAGAACTTTGAAATACTTTTGAAAAAAGAGGAAAGTTATGGGAAATTAAAGTTTGGTTTTGTTTTGATATTATGATTATTGTTTCATTATGTAGGTAATACAAGGGCAAGGGTTTGAAGAAGATCGTTATAAAATCCGTTCCCAGTGATGAAACTGAATAACTAAACTTTTCAAATTATAAATAAATCATTGAGATTCATGGAAAAGGCCGATATTTTATACAGAGAAGGAGAGGAACGATTGGAAGGAGCAAAGCTACACATTCGTTGGAGGAAAATAGAGAAGGCCATTTGCAGAACAATGGAAATTATTGTAAGATTTTATAAATTATTTTAAGCATTTTGGATCCAGATTTGTGCACAGAATGTATTTGGAATTAATAAAGTGCTTATTGCAATTTCTTAATAGTTTGTATACCTTAGAAGATTGCATCAATTTATTTGATTTCACTGTGTGAATACTGGTGAACATTGGATTGGTTTTAGAATTATGTAAATGGAAATTTGTTCTGTTGAATTTGTCTGAGACATTAGTTTAATTTCTAAATCTTAAATATTTTATTATTTTATTTTCATTATGAAAACTATATATTATAACTTAGTATAATTTTATAAAGTAAAATTATATGACTAAGTTATAATTAAATTTATAATTCGAATATTACATTAATTAATATTTGAATTAATAAATTTAAGAAGGGATAAATGAATATTCTATTCCTCACCTTAATTTCATAAGGTTGAGGAACACGGATTGATATCTCTAAAATTCAATTTGGATTTGATTTATAATATAGTTCTATCTATTTCAGAAATCCAAATTTCAAACTAGAGATCACATTTACTCTTTTGAATATTTAATTTCATAAATATTTCAAAAGATAAATATTATAAGAAAATCTAATTTATAAACTTTATTTTATCATAAAATCCAAAGTTTATAGATTAGTTTCATATTAAGCCCTAATATTTTATCATTGACAAGGTTTTGGAACCTTATAAATTGGGCAAGACATTATTTCATTTATTCACCTCTTCTAGGTTTGATTTATAATTTCATAAGGGAGTTTGAATAAATGATTGCTTTATCAAATAAACATTTGGGAAGTGAGTTGATTATAAATTTATTATGTTCCAAAGGTTTATCAAGTTTATAAAATTTCATTTACTTTGATTTTTATTAAATTTAAATTGAAATTTAATACAAAATGCTAGATTCTTTTTATGCTAATTTCATTTAAAGCATTTTGAGACATTAAATTGAAGAGAGGAAATAAAATTTGGTATACTTTAACCTAAGATCATAAAAAAAAATTATTTTTTTGAATTGATATCTAAGCATGTTATACGATAAAGAAATTGAAAAAGGAAAAACAAAAAGGAGGGTAAGGTATTTTTTTTGATTCGAAATTGATTAGACGTTTTTCACAGGACTGCCCAGACTACCTAAACTACCGAACTCGTTTCTGCCATATCTCACTCATCCGGACTCGGATTGAGCTAAAATTTTGAGGGTAGATGCCTGAAAAACCCTAGAATGTCTCCACCAATTTTCATATCATTTGGAGCAACACAGATCCTAGCACATCCCTATGTGTGAACGAGATATTTGGCAAGCGGCTATGCGAGGGTTTCATCTGGGTTGAGTGCAAGCAGCTCCAGAGGTTGGTTTTTAGGGCCTTCGGGCCCTAGCATCCAATATTTTTGTGGTTTATGCTCAATATTTTAGTAGGAAATGTTGCAGGGGATACAAGATGGGTTAGAAATTTATCTTTCAATAGATCATACTGTGAACTTGAGTGACAACGGCTTCCAATTTGCTGCACAAAAGAAAAGTGAAAACCATACCTTTCCACGACGTCTAGGGCAAGGATTAAAGAGATCACGAAACAAGTTTCAAGCAGTTGATCAAAAAATGGCTCATATCTCAAGTGAATCTGGTGCTAAGGTGCACCCACAAAATAATTCTACTATGAAAACCCCTGTCAAGGGTAAGAATTTCGAAGACTCGGTCCCAAAAATGAATTTTAGGGATGCCCTTCATGGTGGACAGCCTCAACCCAATGCTAATATCAATATTAGGGCTTCCCATAAACCTCTAAGAATGCCTAAGATTGATCCCAGGAAAATGGAGTCAGGATGTCTTAAAGCAGTTGATGGAACTCCTATTGTTAAGCTTGATATGGGTAACATTCAGACCGGCATTGAAGATTTGGAAAAAAGAGGACTAATTTGTTGGTTCGTGGGTTTTCTTCCGAGTCTATCTGCTTTCAAAGTTTGGGCTACAAAAATTTGGAAAACTAAAGGTGAGTTACAAATCTCTATTTATCCAAATGGTTATTTTCTTGTTTTATTTGCTAATAATGAAGATAGAGAGAAAACTTTTCAAGGGGGTCCTTGGTTTTTTGGAAGGGCAGGGCTTTTCATGAAGCCCTGGCATACTAAATTTAAAGCCGAAGAAGAGATGCCTTCTATAGCTCCCATGTGGGTTAGACTCTTTGGCCTCCCTATTGAATTTTGGAATCCTACTATTTTTTCTTCAATTGGAAACTCTTTAGGAACTTTTATGATGACTGTTGATTGTACTCAAAATTTTGAACATATTATTTATGCTCGGATTTGTGTTTTAATGGATTTTGACAAACCCCTACCTAAAAATATCACATTACAATTTGGGGAAGACACTTGGGAGCAAGTAGTGGACTATGAGAACATTCCTTTTCGTTGTAGAATTTGCCATGAATATGGTCATTTGGCCAGTGCTTGCCCAAATAAAATTCTTGATCAAAAGAAAGAAGATATAAACTCAACAGGTTTCCAAATACCTAAGAACAAGAACACTCTAGAAAAAACCAGTTATGAAGGATCAATCAAAGTCATCTGCTAATATGTTTGAAATCCTTTCCACAAATGATGTCCCAAGTGAGGAAGAGGAAATAATGGAAACTGAAATCTTAGAAACACAATTTAAATATGAAGGGAAGAACTCGGAGACAAACCAACAAATCAAAGGTTTTCAATAGAAAAAAAGGAGAAAATTTACACAAGAAAAACAATATTTCAAATGTCAAAACTTCAAATAATGCAGGTCCCAATATAGACTCCGTTGAACCATCTAGTAAAATTTTGGCTATGTACGAGCATTCTTCAAGGTTAGAAGCCATCTCAGATTCAATTGGAATAAGTCAAGAAACAAGGAAAAAAATTTGAAGATGGATTCTAATCAAAAAGTAGGTCGCAAGACCAATCAATATCATATGGTAAAAGAAGGTGAAAAGCTTGTAGAGGAAGGTAAGATTAATGCCCTTCCCAAATTTTTTAGCCCCGGTATTAATGAAGATCATCACTTGGAATATTAGAGGACTCAAAGGGAGTCTTTCAAAACAAAATGAAATTAGAAGAATGATTCAGATAAATCATCCACATCTTGTTTTCCTTCAAGAAACAAAGATGTCAATGGAGGATATGGACTTAATTGCCGATAGAAATTTGGCCAACTGGAAAAGTGGTTTCCCTCAGTTCCCAAGGGACTTCGGGTGGCATTGCTTGTCTTTGGGACCCAAAAGAGGTAGTTATTCACCATATGGTTGGCAGTTGGGGTTTGTTGGCTATAGCTATTCAAAGTAGACATTCCAACCAGATTATGCTCTGCATTATTGTTTATGCTCCGACTTCTTTGGAGGAAAAAAGAAGACAAGTGGAAGGATATTACTCATATTATCTCTCATTTTCCTAAATCTTGGATCTTGATCGGAGGAGATTTCAATACCATCCTCTCTCTGGATGAGAAAAGGGGGGGAAATAGAAATTTGGACAAAAGCACTGACCTCATGAGCGAATATATTGCAAACCTCCATCTTGTGGATATCCAACCGAGATAATGGCCTTATGACTTGGTCTAACAGAAGGCAAGGCTTAGCTTGTATAATGGAGAGATTGGATAGGTTTTTGCTCTCTAAAAATTTCTTAATCCATGGTCACATTCCTAAAGTGAAGACTCTTAATAATGTTGGTTCGGATCATTGGCCAGTCATGGTGGAAATGTGGAAAACCAATGTGAGTTTCTCTCCTTTTCATTTTCAATTAATGTGGCTTAGAGACATTTCCTTCAGACCTCATGTGCAACAATGGTGGAAGGAAGGTAAACCTAGGCATGGGACTAAGATGTTCTATTTTGCCAAAATATTGCAATACATTAAATCCAAAATCAAGACTTGGAACTGGAAAGAGTTTGGGGATGTTCATAAAAAAAACATGAAGTTATTGCTCATCTTGAAAATTTGAATAAGAAAATCCATTTAGATGGCCTCACAGAGAAGAGAAGTGCAGATGAAATTAAACTCACAACTCGGTTAGAGGAATGGGAAAAAAGAGAAGAAATCTTATGGAAGCAAAAATCTAGAATTCAATGGCTCAAAGAAGGAGATCGAAACACAAATTTCTTCCACAAATATCTTCTAGCTCGAAGATCTCACAACTTTATTTCTTCCTTAAAATCAGATTCTGGAGATGTTGTTTATACTTGGGATGGCATGAACTCTATTGTTGTTGATTACTTTTCCAATATTTTTGCTGCTACTCCTCTTGACTCAACTTCACAACAAAATGTTCTTCAAGCAATCCCTTCTCTTATCACTTCTAAGGAGAACTCTATTTTGACTGCTCCTATTACTATCAATGAGCTTCAACAAGTAGTTTTTAAAATGCAAAAAGGGAAAACCCTAGGTCCTGATGGTTTTCCCATTGAGTTCTACCAAGAGTTCTGGGATATCCTTCATGTTGATTTATTAGAGGTGGTGGAAGAAGCCAGGAAAGCCAAAGAAATTTTGAAGGTTATCAATAAAACTTATATTACTCTTGTTCCAAAAGCTCAAGAGGTTGATCATATCTCAGCTTTTAGACCTATTGCTTTATGTAATGTTCTTCTCAAAATCATTACTAAAATCATGGCAGAAAGGTTGAAGCCTCTTTTGCATAAGATTATTTCCCCAGAGCAAGGGGGTTATGTGGAAGGACGTCAAATAGTAGATGAGATAGTTCTTGCTCAGGAAGCCATCCATTCCATGGATATGCAAAATTCTCCTTCCATGTTCATTCGGTTAGACTTATCCAAAGCTTATGACAGAGTGGATTGGCACTTCCTTATCAAAGTTTTGAGGCAATTTGGTTTCTCTAAGGATTGGATGGATTGGATTATGGGATGTATCTCTTCAGTTTCCTACTTAGTTCTTATCAATGGCAGGCCTTCTCAGTATTTCCCAGCTTCCAGAGGTATTAGGCAAGGTGACCCGCTATCCCCTTATTTATTCATCATTCTTGTTGAATGCTTGGGTAGGACTATAACCAAAAAGAGGGAAAACAAAACCCTTGAGGGAGTTACCATTGCTCATGGAGCTAGACCTATCTCTCATCTTCAATTTGTGGATGACTCTACTCTTTTAGGTAAAGCTACGCTTAAGGAAGCTTCTAATATTAAGCAAATCATTAGCTATTTTTCTAAGGCTACTGGGTGGTTGATCAATGAAGACAAATCTAAAGTTATTTTCTTTCACTGCTTTGCTAGATAGGAATCCATGGTCTTGGATAAATTAAGATATAAGAAGACCTCTCTTCCAATCACTTATTTAGGTATTCCCATAAATATTCAAAGGCAAAAAAATAAAGATTGGAATTGGTTGTTGGACAAAGTCAAGAAGAAAATTGGAAAGTGGACCAACAAGTGGCTTTCTTCTAGGGGTAGAATCACCTTGGTAAAATCAGTCCTTCAAGCTATTCCTATTTATGTTTCTTCCATTTTGAATATCCCAAAGGTTGTTCTTCGAGAATTGGATCAAATCAGTCATCGTTTCCTTTGGAGTGGTACTAAGGAGAAAAGAAAATGGGCCTTGGTGAAATGGGATACTTTATGTCTTCCTAAGAGTGAAGGGGGGTTAGGATTCCGGTCTTCAATTAATAACAACAAAGCTTTAGCTGCTAAATTATATTGGAGGATGTTGCATAACCCCAATGCTCTTTGGGCCAATAATCTCCGTGCTAAATATGCTCGAGAACAAAAGTCCCGAAGACCTTGTTCGCTATCAACTTCCTACCAAAGGTTCTCCCATTTTAGCAGTTCTTAAGACTGGTGAGGATTTGATAAAGAAAAAATTATTTTGGATCATTCATAATGGTCAACATGCAAATTTTTGGACAGATTCTTGGGATGGTCACAAGCCTTTGATAACTCACTTTCCCGATTGGAGGCCTTGGATGGAGGAGCTTCACCGAGCTAATTGGATAAAGGTGGCTAATTACTGTCGGTACCATATCGGTAATTCAAAGGTTGGTAGATATTGGATCCCTATTGAGGACTGGCCTATTCAAATCCTAGAAAGGCAAAGACAAGATATCCAAGGCATCCTTCATATGAGATCCCTCTCTTGGTCCCATGAAAAATATTGTTTTGGATGGAACAACACTACTAAGGGTGAGTATTCAGTTGCTCAAGGTTATTTGACCTTATGCCATAATAATCCCAACCATTCTTCTGACATATTTTCTCGATTGTGGGCTCAAAAGCTCTGGCCTAAGGTGAGGTTCTTTAATTGGCTTTTATTGCATCGTAGGGTGCTTACTGGTGAGCAACTTATGAAGCATGGTTTTCATGGCCCTTTTAGATGTGAAATGTGTGAAGAGAATGTAGAAAATATCAACCATATTTTTATTGAGTGTACTTTAGCCTCTGAGCTATGGAGGAGAATGGCCACTTTACTTGGCTTACAGAGGTCCAATTTTTTTACTTTTGAACAACTTTGGAGGGATTGGCCTAATCAAGAGGGTGTTGATCATTTTATTAGGCACTTAGTTTGGATGGGTTCTACCATTCTTCTTTGGAATATTTGGAATGAAAGGAACAACCAAATTTTTAATCAAGATAGGAAGGATATTCACTATATTTGGCAAAAGACCATAGCCAACTTAGTTGAATCAGTCCATCAACTCCTTAATCACCCCAAAAACTCCCACCAAATATGGGATCAAGTGATGCAAAGATTGAAGATTAAATCTTCTAAGGGCAACCAACTTAAAGGGAATGTGAGTATTAGTAAGATGGATAGGACTAGAAATTGGCAACCTCCTCCTAAGGATTTTGGAAAAGTCAATACTGATGGAGCCTCTAGAGGGAACCCTAGAAAAGCCAGTGTGGGAGGAATTGGTAGACTTTCAGATGGCTCCCTGGTTTTTACTTTTGCTGAGAATTTGGGTATTCTTTCCAATAACCTTGCTGAGGGGTATGGTATCCTCAGAGGCCTTCAGGAGGCTACTAAGGTTGGATGGGAAAAGGTGTTAGTTGAGTCTGACTCTCAACTTATGATTAATCTCTTGAAGACTCCTTCTAAGAATCATAAGGTGGATTGGAGAATAAAAATAATTATTGAGAAGATTCAATTAATCCAGATGGGATTTTTGAAAGTTGATTACAATCATGTGGTCAGAGATCAAAACAAGAGTGCTGATGCTTTAGCTAATTGGGCTTTGGACAAAGGTGATCTTACTTGTTATGGCCACCCTCCTATATGGTGGGCTTCTCAAATTAGGGAAGCTCTTCTTTCTATCATTTCTTTGGATGGCTCCAGTTTTGAAGGTACCTAGTTTCTTCTTCTTTTTTTTTTTGCTTCTCTTTGGTTCATTCAGTTTTTTTTAGTTCCCTAGCTCATTCTATTCTTTATTTTGTTTCCTCTGTTGATTCTTGCCTTAATAGTCTTCTGGTCTAGATAGGTCATTGTTTTGTTCAATTTTTTTTTTTCTTTTTTTGTTTTTTTTGTTTAGTTTTTTAAGGTGGGTGGGTTCTTTTGTTTTGTTTTGTTTTTGTGTTCTTTGTGTTGTTTTTTGTTGTTCTTGTGTTTTTGTTGTTTTGTTTTTTTTTTATGTTTTTTGTTATTGTTCTTGTGTTTTTTTCGTTCTTGTTCTTGGGTTTCTCTTTGTTTGTGTTATTTCGTGTTTTTATGTGTGAGTGTTTTCTATGTTTTTTGTTTTTGTTTATTGTCTGTTGTTGGTTGTTTTTTATTTTTATTTTTATTTTAATTTTTTAGGTTTTGGTTGTGTTTATTTTTCATGTTTTTTTTGGGTTATGTCTTTGTAGTGTTCTGTTGTTTTTGTCTTGTTTGTGTTTTGTTATGTGGTTCTTGTGTTTTTCTATGTGGTTTGTGTTGTGGTTTCTTTTATCTTATTGTGCGTGTTTGGTTGTGCTTTTGTTTTTGACACACTCAAGGAGCATGTTTTTTATTTTATTTTATTATTTTTGTTGTTATTTACTTATTTTTAAATTGGTTTTGTGTGTTTGTTTGCTCCTTGAGTATGTCAAAGGTGGTAGGCCAGGTCCGAGTCCTGGGCATTTTTGGTGGAATGGATACCCCTGCCTCCTTGGGTCTTACCCAAAAGTGGCATCCCTTTTGGGATGTTTTCCACAAATAAAAAAAATATATCAAAGCATGTTATACATGATAAACTTGAAATCATTTACCTAATTCCAGGCCTCTTGTAAACATTAGTTCACAAATCCAAGATTTATTCAAGTACTCATTGATGTATATACATATGAAATGTTAGATATAACATAAGAACCTTGGAGATATATAATATTATTTTCAAGAGAGAATCATAATTTTGAGTTTTTTGGGTGGCTTTATGACTGGACAAAATCACATCTCAACACTACTGATAGGTTCGGATTGGGATTTTACAACAGAGGATAGGATAAAATCCTTGTGACATCTTTAGAATTCCTATACCTTAGTCTAGGGGGTGAAGTTGACTTCAATCCTTATCACCCTAATACTTCTGCATTTTAGATGGATAACCAAATAGTGACTTCTGTCACTGTAGAGCCACCTGAGAGATATCATGTGAACATCTAGGTGAAGACCAGTCCATAACTTATTCCAAGAGCTAACTTAGACAATAAAAACCGTGGAGCTATCGATAATATTAGTATGCATTTCTAGAATTTGGATACAGCTATGGACACCAAATCAGAAGTTGCTTTTAAAAATGTGCATGTGATATCCATCATCGAAAGACTACAATTTTGGAACAGATGACACTGAGTTATCCTTAAAAAACAAATAATATAAGGATGAAATTGAGTTGGCCTACTTGGGTCCTACACTCTTGCATCATATTTTACCTCTAGAATCAATAACTATGAGAAAAGATCCCTACAATAATGATGATGGCTTTCAAAACATAGCCCACATGGGACCTCATGAAGAGCATCACCTGATTCCATTAGGTAGAGGTGAGTGTTTGTATTATGATAGTGATGATGAATATGAGATGAAGATAGCCTATTTAGGACCTCCCTACTTATGCTATCGTAATGCACCTTACATTACTAAGGATATGTACCGAGAGATCAATATCAAGCCGCATCTCAATGGAAGATCGTCGAGTCTTAATGTGATTTATCATATGGTGTTTCTTGATCTACCGACATACATGAAGCTTCTTGAGCCCAATGATCCCATTCGATAGTCTATTTATGGATTGAATCCAAAGATCATCATACCCCCATAACCACATATTGATGATGGAAATTTTGCTAATGTTGAGTCGCTTGCACATGGTCCTGGAGATATGATCCATTCCATCAACATGATATCCATTGATTTGAACACTCCACTCCATAATCCAACTAATCCATCCAAACCATTGCATCTAAATGTAGATGCTATTGATTGGGATCATGATAATTCACCTCTAGAGCCTGAAGATTTCTTACTGTTGGTCACAAATCTACCACAGGAAAGGATTTTGTACATGTATGCACCCTAGACTTGGCCAACATTGAAATTCCAAGAGAAAGATAAGTATCCCAGGCCAATATCCAAAGAGGGCTAGCTCCCAAACTAATATAAACTGGTTGCAAGATAAGGATGAAGGAAAGAAATGGGAAAATGCGAAAAGAAATGGGAAATAACATAAAGAGATGTAAATATGTCCACAGGCCGAAGTGTATAATTTGGGGTAGACTAACAACAAGAATTCCACAAAGTTTTATAATAGCATCTAATAAAGGGAAAGCAACAGAATTTAACTCACACCTTTGTAGAGATAACCTCCAGATCGCATTTAAAAATATACTCACTAACCAGCAATGTTCGAATTTATAATGTAGAATTCAAAACCTAACGACAAGAGCATGAGCATAAACAAAAATGACTTTTAAAACAGAGGGACATCACACACATAAGAATGCTTGCAAATTTCAAAAATTGAGTCACTTCTATTGATGCGGAGAACTTAGAGAGTTTCCTTGTAAAATGTCTAACCTCTTTTGCTTTAGATATACATGAATATTTATAGAGGTCTTCCCTCTCTCTTTTGCATCACAACATTTAAAACATACAATAGATTTCGAAGAGGCGATCCATAAAATATGCACTTGAAAGAAGAAATAATCCCCCTTAATCTGTCTCAGAGAAATCACACATTAAATGATCATTATTAGGGCAAGACAAAAGTTGTTAGGAGACTACAAACATGAAATTTTAATGCTGGAGGCATCTTTAATTTTGGTGGCGTTGAAAATTGCCTCATGTTCTATCTTGCGCACATCGGTAATCAGCAACATTTAATCTTGGAGCTTCTTTGACCACAATCTCAAAAAAAGTTTGAGAGCTTTTACTTGATCCTTATATTCTCTTCACATTCTCCTATGCAATCTTGAAGGAAAATGCAAACAGAACTGTATCGGACCTTTGTTATTGCTTCGGTCGTGAAAATGTGACAGGTCGCAAAAATGCAACATGTCACAAAATCGTGAAAATTTTACCTTGTCTTTTTTTTTTGCCTCCAAGTCATGAAAATGTGACATGTCACAAAATCGTGACATCTTCTCTTAGTTTAGCTTTGTCTTCCTGACATGTCACGAAATTGTGACATTCTCCTTTATCTGGGCTTCTTTCCTCAACATGTCGTGAAATAGCAACATTTTTCTTTGTTTGCCTTCTTTGCTACTCCAAGTCACAAAAACTCACCATGTCACGAAATTGTGACATGTCATGAAATCGTGACATCTTCCTTCTGTGCCCTTTTATTCTGTATACCCGTGAAACTGCAACATGTCATGAAATCGTGACATCTTTCTCTTCCTTGGCCTTCATCTTCCTGCAAGGAGAAAAAATGGGACATGTCGCAAAATCATGACAGTCTATACTTAGCATTGTATTTCAGGTTCCTTCATCACGAAAACGTGACATGTCGTGATATCACAAAAAAATTTGTTTGCCTTGTACTTGTCAGCTTTCGTTTAGCGAAAACGTGACAGGTCGCGAAAATGTGACATGTCACGAAATTGCGACATTTTTTCCATTTGGTTCTTTCATCTTCAACAAGTCACAAAATCGTGACATGTTTTGCTAGTTGGCTTTATCTCCACAATATGTCACGAAATCGTGACATTTTCTATCTCCTTATACTTTGTTGCTTTTGTTTCACAAAAATGTGACATGTCGTGAAATCGCAACATTTCGTACAATCTGGCTGCCTCCTTGCTTCCTCCTCGCAAAAATGCGACATGTCACGAAATTGTGACAATTCTCCGCACTTGGTCCTTCCTATCAAGCATGTCACAAAATTGTGACAATTTCTTGCCTTCTCTATCGTTGCCGCTTCCTGTCGTGATATCGCGACAAGTTCCTCCTACTAGGCTTCATCCACAAAAATGTCACGAAATCGTGACATCTTTCTCCGCATTGTGTTTATCCTTTAGCCCTTCCGCAAAAACATGACATGTCACAATATCATGACAATTTTCTTTGGACTTGCCTTTTTCTGCCTTCTACCCACAAAAACTTGACATGTTGTGATATCGCGACATGTTTCCTTGGTGCTCTTCCTTGCTGTTGTATGTCGTGATATCATGACATTTTTCATTACTCTGCTCTGTGACCACTGCAAGTCACAAAACTGTGACACGTCGCGATATCGCGACAACTTTTCATTTTGATGCTCCCTCACCGCAACAAGTCACGAAACTCCAACATGTCACGATATCATGATAGTTTGACCTCCTTGCTGCATTTGACTATTTTGACCATGAAAACACGACAGGTCATGAAAATACGACATGTCGCAATATCACGACACTTTATTGACTTAGTTCTTTTTTGGTACGGATGTCGTGAAAATACGACAGGTCATAATTTCGTGACATGTCACGATATCATGACACATTTGATTTTTTACCTACAAATAGAGGAGTGAGTATCTTTACAATCTGAGCATTCTTTTGCATGAACAACAAAAATAAAAAAACAATGTGGCAAAAATGCCAACATTCTTGGCGGCTCACGGGGTATACAATTCTGTTGTATGCACGAACCTTAGGCCTTTATCCATTGGGTAACAGAGTCAAGAAAAAGGAGGAACAGAAGAAATGAGTGCTGGTTGATGCTGGACATCTCTATGGGTTGCTACAAAAATCTCGTGCTGGTACTCAACACTAAAAAATAGGACCTGCAACAAAAAATTATGGAAGAGCAGAACTCCCTTATTTCTTTAGAACTACTGCACTTTGCCTAGCTCGGTTGAGCCAGGTAATCACCAGGTGCTATGAAAGGATCTTCATGGAAGTAGTGAAAAGCACCTGAGTTACAAAAATGGAAATGAATGAAATGATGACCAACGGATGCGCAGGCCATGGAATGGGAATGGGGAATGATGGAATGGTGGATAATGGCAGAGCAGAAGTGGTAGATACAACAATAGGGTGCTATTGTGCTGTCAGCTGCTGGGATGCTATGAAATAGATAATGAAATGGAAGTGGATGGAATGGATATGGTAGTAGGAACTATGGCTATGATGAAGTCCTCACAAGACAAAGGGATAGAAGAAAGGGAAAGTAGAAATGGGAACATCAGAGAGGGGAGTAGAAACAACAACAGTGGCTTGTACAGAGGAACAAGGAGTAAAAGGGGAAGGGAATGAAAATGAGGAAGTGGAGAAAGAAGTAGAGGAAAGCCACTAACTTCTGGGAAGGAAAAGAAAAAGAGAAAGAAAAAGAAACATACCTGCGGGCTCGTGTGCAAAAGGAGCCGAAGTTGAGTTATACTGTGCAAAGGAAGAACTCCAATAAGTGGTGTTTTTTTTCTCTTTTTTTTTTTTGTTTTTTTGTTTTTTAGAGCAAAACAAAGATTGAACTTCTATCATTACCTTGAACTTGTGATGTTTTCCAGGGTCCCAAACTTTGTTGTAGTACACCTTGAGATAATGCTACTTAGAGATGCACTTGCTCAGTACTTGATTCACAATCAATTCGAAGTCACCAAAAATCTGTAATTGTTCAATCCTCAATTTGTCTGCCTTATTCAAACCTAGGCACAACACTTCATACTCAATAGCATTGTTAGTACAACCCTAGGTCAGTCAATATGGATATGTTTTATATAGTCCAAAGGGAGAAATAAGAACAATCCCTACTCCTGCACCATTTTTGCATCTTGCTCCATAAAAATACAATGTCCATAACTGATCGTGCACAAAGTCTCGATTAACTTGATCAGGAGGCATCGTTACTTCAACCTCTTCAGGATTTGTAATGGAGTAAAAACCAATCTCAGTTTCAACCATGGCATTAAAATTGAGCATTGAAAACTCACCCTCTAAGCAAAGCTCATCCAGGACTTCATCCATCAAATCAAGATCTTCCAATTCTTCAGTTATCATGTGAATAGAAGGTTTGGAATTTTCTTCTTCTCCCATATTCTCTATATGAAAAGTAGAAGGCTTCTCATTGGAGATCCATATTCTTCTTCCTTTGAAAGGAATATCCAAGTGAGAATAATCCAAAGAAAGATAGCCTCCCAGCTTGGTAGTAAATTCTCTTGAAAAACACACTAAAATATGGTTCCAAATCGACCACAACTATCTTTTGAATTACTGTAATCTGAGGCATACTATGTAGAACAATAGGAACATCCTTGATTACACCCACTATTTTCATGGGAGTCCTGTCCAACTGCAAGACACCATGGCTACTTCTTGTATACTCCATACCCATGACTTTGCAAATTGCATTTGGCATGACAGTTGTCATAGCATCAGAATCAATCATGCAGTTGTGCACTATCCAACCCTCCATCCTGAGTGACAAATAAAATGGGGGTGGTCTATTTTTTCCAGTGGTTGAAGTAGTTAATGTTTGAGAAAAAATTGTCTGGGTAGGATTATTCTCACTATATTTCATAGACTTCAATGATTATTGTAACATATCAACTTGCCCAGGTAATTGTAATGCATCATAGAGACTAACCTTGGTTGGAATATTCTTCAATTATTCAACAATATTGTATGTAGATGCACCAGAATCCCTCTTTTCATTAATGTCTTCATATTTGCTCTGATGTTGCTGAGTGGATTCTACCCTCAGTATTTTACTCATTGATGGATACTTGAGATTTTCTCTAGCTCGGTCCTCTGTTTCAGCTCTTGCCTATGAAGCTGAGGCTTTTTCTTGCAATATTTCCTTTGCTCATGGTGGTAAAAGATATTTCAACAGAATAGGTGAATCTGGCTTTGGTACTAAAAAAAGAGCTTTCACTTGTACTTGTTTCTTCTCATTCTGCATCTTTGGATTAGCAGGTACCATTAATGGTTCCATCTCTGTTGGATCTACAATGACTAGATTCTTCCCAGTTCTCATGAGAACTGAGACTTGTTCTTTAGATGGAACCATAAAATTATGATCTACCTTAGAAATCATATTAACTTGTCCTCCAGAAGAGCTTGCGGCCAATGTTTGCACATAGTTCAGATGAACCATACAAGTGTCTTCGTCGTGTGGATCATTACATGTAGAGCACCAATATGTTCTTTCTACAGGGCCAACTTCCTCATTCATCAACACAATTAAGTTATTTTTAGGCACTTTACTTGTTGAAGCCGCTTTTTATCTAGTGATCGATGGAGGTTGAAATCTCCTGGGTTGGAAATCTCTCTCAGCATACTTTCTTTCAAAAACTATGATTTTATTTCCCATCATTATTATAGCTGAATTATCTGATTGTAACTCTTGTAATAGGATTGTGAAAGGATCAGGATTTGAGGGCACAGGAGGTGTCGATAGAGGTAGAGGTGTTGGTGGTGCAAGCAATGCTGGGAATGAAATGGGTGTTGGTAATTATGGAATTCTTGGTGTAGGCAACTGTGGAATAGTTGAAGCAGGGAGCTAGGGAACTGAGGCACACTTGAGCTCCATGATGGAATAACATGGAAGGCATAGGCTATGAAAATAAACTAGAATACAAATGCTTAGGAAGATCAGGTAAGATGGGCATTGTTACCTTTGGAGGAAGCCTACCTATGGCAATCAAGTTAGCTTCCACATTTTGTGCTTGTTCAAACAACTCTAGAAATATAGTCACGTTGGACTGTCGGATAGCCAAGTCGATGTCTATGTTAAAGGCTCTGAGATAATAGAATGCAACTAGCTCATGAGTAGGCCGAAGACCATAAGGAATTCTCTACCAGCTTCTGGTAAATCTGACATTGAAGTCAGCTATCTCCTCCTATGGGTGCCTCTGAATCACATTAAATTGATGCAACAAGGAGTATGGATCAACTTGTTCATGAAATTTTTTGACTAATAGTTCTCCTAATTGATCCCATGATGCAATGGTGCCTGGTTGCAATGTTCGGTACCAATACAACAATTTTCCTCTCAGTGACAACACCAACAATTTTACCATCACATCTTCATTCGTTATGTCATGGATAGCCACCAAAGAGGCTACATCATTAATATGCTCATAAGAAGTTTTACCAGTACCATCATAGGTCAAAAAAGCTTTCAAAGCAGCTTGAGGGACCTGATTCTGTGCTAGTAAATTCAAGGCTCTCGAATCATTCCATACCAAGAACTTCCGTGGTGGAGGATGCTGGGCCATTTGGACTGGTGTGTATGGCTATAGAGGTGGAAAACTAGTAGCAGTACTAGATGAATTTGAAGGAACAGAAAACACACTAGCAATTTGTGAGGATGTTGCAGAGGATATAAGTGGTGGGGAGACCAACTTAGGGTGTTCACTTAATCTTTGGTTGTCAAGTTCAAAAAACTCAATGGGATTTTACTTTGGGTGTTCACTTAATCTTTGGTTGCAACATTTAATCTTGGAGCTTCTTCGACCATGATCTCAAAATTAGTTGGAGAGCTTTTACTTGATCCTTATCTTCTCTTCACATTCTCCCATGCAATATTGAAGGAAAATGCAAACAGAACTATATTGGGCCTTTGTTATTGCTTCGGTCACAAAAATGTGACAGGTCATGAAAATGCGACATGTCGCGAAATCACGACACTTTTACCTTACTGTCTTCTTTTTTACCTCTAAGTCGTGAAAATGTGACATGTCACGAAATCGTGACATCTTCTCTTAGTTTAGCTTTGTCTTCCTGACATGTCATGAAATCACGACATTCTCCTTTTTTTGGGCTTCTTTCCTCAACATGTCGCGAAATAATGACATTTTCCTTTGCCTGCCTTCTTTGCTACTCCAAGTCATGAAAACTCACCATGTTGCAAAATCATGACATGTCACGAAATCATGACATCTTCTTCCTTCTGTGTCCTTTTCTTCTGTATACCCGTGAAACTACAACATGTCATGAAATCGTGATATCTTTCTCTTCCTTGGCCTGCATCTTCCTGTAAGGAGCAAAAATGGGACATGTCACGAAATTGTGACAGTTCATACTTAGCATTGTCTTTCGGGCTCCATCACAAAAACATGACATGTCATGATATCGAGATAATTTCTATTTGCCTTGTACTTGTTAGCTTTCGTTCCGTGAAAATGCGACATGTCGCAAAATCGTGACATTTTTTCCATTTGGTTTTTTCATCTTCAACAAGTTACAAAATCGTGACATGTTTCTCCAGTTGGCTTTATCTCCACAATATGTCATGAAATCACGAATTTTTCTATCTCCTTGTACTTTGTTGCTTTTATTCCGTGAAAACATGACATATCACAAAATTGTGACATTCCATACAATCTGGCTGCCTCCTTGCTTCCTCCTCGTGAAAAATGTGACATGTCATGAAATCATGACAATTCTCCACACTTGGTCCTTCCTGTCAAGCATGTCACAAAATCGTGACAATTTCTTGCCTTCTCTATCGTTGCTGTCACAATATCACGACAAGTTCCTCCTGCTAGGCTTCGTCCGCAAAAATGTCATGAAATTGTGACATATTTCTCCGCCTTGTGTTTATCCTTCAGCCCTTCCACGAAAACACGACATGTCGCGATATCATGACAATTTTCTTTGGACTTGCCTTTTTCTGCCTTCTACCCGTGAAAACTCGACATGTCGCGATATCGCGACATGTTTCCTTGGTGCTCTTCCTTGCTGCTGTATGTCGTGATATCATGACATTTTTTCATTACTCTACTCTATGACCACTACAAGTCACGAAACTACGACATGTCGCGATATCACGACAACTTTTCATTTTGATGCTCCCTCACCGCAACAAGTCGTGAAACTCCAACATGTCGCGATATCGTGACAGTTTGACCTCCTTGCTGCCTTTGACTATTTTGACCATGAAAATGTGACAGGTCATGAAAATGTGACATGTCACAATATCGCGACACTTTCTTGACTTAGTTATTTTCTAGTATAGATGCCATGAAAATGCAATAGGTCACGATTTCGTGACATGTCGTGATATCGCGACACCTTTGCTTTTTCACTTACAAATAGAGGAGTGAGTATCTTTACAATCTGAGCATTCTTTTGCATGAACAACAAGAACAAAAAAACAATGTGGCAAAAATGCCAAAACTTAGCTAATGAAGAAATGTTGCAACCTTTCTACTTTGCACTAGGCTGTGCACATGATGTCTATCATGTTGAGGATGCTTCCAATGAGGAACCTATAAACCCATAAGATGACATCCACTTGATCCCTATGCCTCATCAGCTTGAGGAGGGATCCCATATGTCAGTAGAGGAAACCTTTGAAGTGGATATCAGTAATGATCCCACCAATCCAAGGAAGGTTAAATTTGGGGAGACTTTAACTCCTGATGAGCGTGCCAACCTCATCCCTCTATTGAGAGAGAGACCTGATCTCTTTTCTTGGACTTACAAAGACATGTTAGGTCTAGATCCAAAATTGGTTACTCATAACCTTTCTCTAGATCTATCAAAGAATCCAGTCAAGCAGAAACTCAGGAAGATGCATCCAAAAATAGCCTTAATGGTTAAGGATGAGTTGCAAAAGTTATTGGACATAGAGTTTGTCATCTCCATCGACTATCCGGAATGGGTATCCAATATGGTGCCTATAGGAAAACCTGATGGAAGGATCCGTATTTGTATGGATTTCAGAGACCTAAATAAGGAAACACCAAAGGATTCATTTCTATTGCCGAATATCGATGCTCTTGTAGATGCAACTGTAGGTCATGAAATGCTCTCCTTAATGGATGGTTTTTTTGGTTACAATCAAATTCGGATTAAGCCTGAAGACCAGCATAAAACCATGTTTATAATGCCATGGGGGACATTTTGCTATAAAGTTATGCCATTCGGCCTTAAAAATGCTGGTGCCACATATCAGTGGGCTATGACATATATTTTTCATGACTATATGCATAAGATCCTAGAGGATTACATTGATGACTTGTTGGCAAAGTCATTATTGCATTCTGAGCATGCGGAGGTCCTAAGGAAGGTCTTCGATCGCTTGATAGAGCATAATGTCAGGTTGAATCCTAAGAAGTGTGTATTTGGCATAACTTCAAGAAAGCTCTTAGGATTCATCATTTCAAAATGAGGCATCAAAGTTGACCCAACAAAGGTCAAGGCTATTTTAGAAATGCGTCCCCCCACAAACATCAAAGAATTAAGAAGCCTACAGGGAAAAGTAGCATCCATAAAGTGATTTATCACACAATTATCGGATAAATGTTGACCCATGAATCGACTGCTACACAAGGGGGTCCCATTCAATTGGGATGAGGACTATCGAGCAACCTTTGCTAAGATTAAGCAATACCTAGAAACGCCACCAGTGCTAGCTCCACCAAGGCCAGATGTGCCATTTTTTCTATATATATCGGCAACCGACTTTGCACTGGGAACCATGTTAGCCCAAAATAATGTGCAAGACAAAGAGCATGCCATATATTATATTAGTCAAACCTTGGTGAGTTATGAGCTAGGATATGCATATGTGGAAAAGTTGTGTTTAGCAGTAGTGTTCGCTACAAAGAAATTGTGACACTATATGTTGAGTCATATGACATATGTCATATCCAAACAAAATCCTTTGCAGTATATGATGAGCAAGACATATCATAATACACGTACTACGAAGTGGATCATGCTACTGATAGAATTTGATCTGGAATTCATAAGCCAAAATTCCATTAAGGGACAAGTCATAGCAGATCAATTGGATGAGGTGCCTCTCAAAAATAGTAGGCCCCTCACCATAGAGCTTCCTAATGATGTAGTCTTTGCCTTATCAGAAGCACCCAAACCCGAGGAACCGGATAACAAAGCTGATATGACCTTGTTCTTCGATGGTTCAAAGTGTGAGCAAGGGGGTGGTGCAGGAATAGTGTTGTTCACGCCACAAGGAGCTCCAATGCCCTTGTCATTCAAGTTAGACTTTCCTTGCACTAACAATAATGCTGAATATGAAGCCCTAATTTTGGGTCTCCAAATAGCTGTCGCCATGAAGATAAAAAGGTTAAATATCTTTGGTGATTCCCTTCTCATTGTGAACCAAGTTAAGGGATTATTTCAATGCCGATGTCCAGTATTGAAAGCTTACAAGGATCTTGTTGACATTTATCTAGCTCGACTGGAATGGTATGACATCGAGGCAATCCCTCATTCATCCAATAGATTTGTAGACACAATGGCATATTTGGGATCTCTAATCCCTCAGAATCCATCTACCGATTTCACTACCATCCATGTAAAAACGTTGTCACATTCTGTTGTGCAACACGAAGCATTGGATAACAAAGAGTCAATCAACATGATTCATGTAGAACCAAATCATGAGTGGTTCTACAGAGCCAGAGACTTTCTCAAGAGAGCATCTTGGGGGTATTTGATCTCGTAGGATCCGATGGGGAGTGGTATTACCATTCACCACAAGGTTGTTTCCTAGTCTGCATTTGCAAATGTAGAACCGTAGGGGGAACATGTTGTCTTGTCGGTCGAAGCCGAAGCTTATCATAACTGGACATCATAGATACATGACTTCCTTAGACTTGGTGTAATCCCTCAAGGATTATCGCATGCCACAAAATACACATTTAAATAGAAAGTGATAAAGTATGTCTTGTTAGTAGACATCCTATACCGTAGAAGCTATGATGGAGTTCTCCTTCATTTTCTTGAGCCCCAAGAGTCATCTTGGGTAATTTTGCAAGCTCACGATGGTACGTGCGGTGGCCATTTCAGTGGCATGGCTATCATCAAGTGCATCCTTCACATGGGTTATTATTGGCCCACTATGGAGAAGGATTGCAATGTGTATGTCAAGAAATGCGTTAAATGTCAGCATCATGCTAATCTTATGCACCTGCCATCACAGGCCTTACAACCCATTCAAGCGGCTTGGCCATTTTCTCAGTGGGGACTTGATCTCATTGGTAAGATCTCTCCTCCATCATCGGGTTGACATACTTTTATTATCATGGCTACTGAGTATTTTACTAAGTGGGTGGAAGCCATTCCCTTAACAATGACAACTAGAGCACGTATTGCTGAGTTTATACTCACCAATATCATAAGTCATTTTGGGATACCATCCAAGATAGTTTTGGATAATGGAACATCATTTAAGAACAAAACTATGAGAGCTTTGATGTCTAAGTATAGAATCAAACATAGTTTTGCGACTCCATATTATCCACAAGCAAATGGACAAGCTGAAGCTTCAAATAAGATAGTGGTCTCCATCTTGAAAAATATGGTACAAGAGCACCACAAATATTGGCACATCCAGCTACCCCTTGCATTATGGGCTTACAGGACTAGTATTCGGACACCCATTGGGGCAACTCCATTTTCATTGGTATATGGCACTGAGGCCATTATGCCCTTAGAGTTGGAGATTCCAACATTGCACATCACATTGAAAGAGTTCATTGATGATGACACCATGCAACAAGCTCACCTAGATCAATTGATGCTACTTGATGAACGTCACATGAATGCCCTCGAGCACCTCCATGTTTATCAAGAGTGCTTAAAATGAGATTACAATAGCAAAGTCCATCTGAGAGACTTTGAGGTTGGTGATCTTGTGCTGAAAGAGAACCAACAGAACTCAAATTTACCGCCAGAAATGCGAGATAAATTCATGGCTAACTGGTTAGGTCCTTATATGATCTCAGAGAAGATTGGACCTGGGACATATCGCTTGACATCGCTTGGAGGAGTTGAAGAGCCTGAACCTCTCAATATCCTTCATCTTAAAGTGTTTTATGCCTAAATCCTAAAAAGGCTCCAAAGGCATCTGTAAGCCCTTTGGTCATTCAGAAAAGGCTCCAAAGGCATCTGTAAGCCCTTTGGTCAATCCCAAAAAGGCTCCAAGGGTTTCTCAAAACTGCTTGGTCAATCCCAAAAGGCTCCAAGGGTTTCTTAAAACCGCTTGGTCAATCCCAAAAGGCTCCAAGGGTTTTCAAAAATCCCTTGGTCAACTAAAAAGGAAAGTCTTACCTTTGGTCAAACAAATGTTAAAATCCATAAAAAAATTGGAAAAATATCAAAAATAAAAAATATTTGCATTTCATTTGCATCATTGCATTGCATTTTGCATCATGCATCTCATTTTCCACATGCATTTCACCTTTGCATTGCATTAGGCATATTCATCCGCCACACTTGCATTGGAATAAATTGTGTTTACAATCTTACAAATGACACCACGTTTGTGTTTCAATCATGCATCTATGCACTATATTTTTCATCCATTTATCACCCTTGTGAGTAATTATGTTTTTCAACACAACCCAAATTGTTGCTATGAAGAATATACTAGGGTTTTTCGGTCATTCAACCATACCTAGAGGTCTTCTCAAGAGTTGATAGAAAGCTTGCTTTGCTTTTGTAGTTGAGGTCTAGTTAGTATAGCCCTTAGCATATCAGAATCCTATCACTAATCAACAAATTAAACAATCCTAATAAGGACTAGGGGAAGATGAAAGCTATGAAGTAGGACCAGGTATCCTGAGGCGAAAATTTTATTCTTGCTTATCCCTCTATGCGGACGATACGAGAAATGTTGGCAATTGGAAAAAGGACAGGTTTATTCCCTACCCAGAATCCCTTGCTTACGTTAAAATGAGCAATATCCCAGAGTGATATCCTAGATCAATCCTCCAGATTGATACCCTAGATCGATATCATAGATCGACATCCCAGATTGATATCCCATATTGATATCATAAGATCGATATCCCAGAAATAGTTCCCCAAAGCAAAATCCCCAAAGGAAGTTTCTGAAGCAAATTATCAAATGTAAATCCCAGAAAGTCAGATCAAATGAAGATCAAGTTGTACAAAGAAAATAAAAATCAGTATCAAATCCCTTGCTCAAGAAAAAGAAAGAAAAAAAGAAAGAAAAAAAAAAGTACAAAATAAATAGTGATTCTTGTCACTATAGTACAAAATAAACAATGATTTTTATCACTTTATATGAGCAAGTATCCCAAAAAATTGAAGAAAATAAGGGAGCAAACTTGAATCCCTGGAATTGCTAGCACTACTGTACCTTACGCATGATGATATGTCTGATACAATAGCATCCTGCTTTTGTGCAGACCAATGTTTGAATGTGGAAGAGCTAGCTTCAGGTGTCCTGTATCGCCTAGTGGTCTAGTCCAACTAAAATCTAAACCTAGGATTGGATAAACATTTGCGGACCCCCAATCTTAGCAATGGGCTGAAAGAATCCCACCTGACATCGGGGTATGCTTATGCCTTATCTAAATATACTCATTTGCACACACAGGGATAATGAACAGTTAGGGCCTATCCTAGCGAAAGCCTTATGTTTCAGAAGTCTAGTATGGTTAGTATACAACTTTTGATAAGTCAACTAGGGTGTTTGAGTCTCATGGAAAACCTCAAAAATTCCCAAATAGCAACAACCAATTTTCAATGCAATCATCAAAACATCAATTTCTTTTATGAGAGTTTGTTTATTAGAATTATTTGTAATATATGTTAGATACCGGATGGATGTCAGAAATGATGTTTAGATGGCCACTGACTATGTTATCCATATTATTTTAATTTACAAAAGCTTATGAATAGAAAACAATAAATAATTGCATCTCACATATGGGTGTACTATCTTTCACAAAGAGATAAAGCAACTACAATCCATGATTGTTATACATTCTGTGGTGTCATCCATTAGATTGATTAAAACTCATATTGCATACATTATGTTTTAAGTGATTAAAGCATACATGTCCATTTTACAAACACATTATCAAAGAAACAAAGAAATACATGCAGTACATACATGGCATAAATTATGTCATAGCAGTATAAACTAAATGCATACAAGTAAAGCAAAGTATACATGCATGTAACATCAAAATATGGCATTCATAATGCATCCATCATAAGTAGTACATCTGCATACATAACTCATAACATCTAATCATCTATCGCATAGCTATCTAGTGCATGTCATCCATACATCACATCATATAGCATCTAATCAATAACGCATTGCATCCATATGCATAACATAAAACATAAAATACCAAAAATAAAGTACACATGTAATGAGATGAAATATCATATCATATATATGTGTCAAATGTACATCATAGTGGGGTACATCAAAATGCCCATAGGCTACATATGTGTAGGTCCTCGACCTTACACTCAAAAATGGTACAATGACATCTCTAAAATCAGTACTAGATAGGGCCTGCACCCCTAGTCTATGAGGCACCACCATCACCTCCACCATCCCTATGGGTCCTCCATGAGCTGGTACCATGAGTCCTATCAGACCTATGCATCCTATGGCTAGAGCTAGCTGATGACTACCCTGTCTCCCTGGTCTTGGTCCTAGTGTGACCCTATGGTAGTGGTCCTCTCTAGCACCTACCCACCTAGCAACTTGATGATGCCCTCCAGCTGGGCATTGTGGGCTACATCCATTGTGTGTTGATCATTACCCTCCTCCATGAGGGTATGTAGCCTCCTAATCTCTACCATAGGATCAAAATCTATTGGCACTAAAGTAGATGGTACTGTAGGAGGTGCCATGATAGCCTATGAGGATGAGGGATCTCCCCTCACCACCTTGAGTAGGTCTTGCTCTAGGGTCACTACACCTAGCTATGCCTATGATAGATCACGCTCACTAGTGAGCTACCTAATCTGAGTGTCTACTATGGTCACTTGTGCTTGGAGAGCTGTCCTCTCCTCCTCGTATCCATGCCACTACCTCTGACCATGAGCTAGCTTCACCTCTAGAGTGGTGATCGAAGTATCCCTATGTAGGAGCTAGGTGTGGAGTCTCCCCACTTGGCTCTAGAGGTTAGCAACCTATGCTCTCAGCTACCCTACCTCACTATCCGGAGCTACCTCACCCTCCTTAGAGACCTCCTCCTCTGCCTCTACCTATGGGCCCTCCTCTGCTGTGGCCCCTATGCCCCATGCACCCTCTATCCTCTGGTGGGTCCTACACCCATGAGGATCCACCTCTATGCCCTCTGCACCCTCTACTATGAACCCATCAGCTGGTCGACCTAGAGGACCCTCTCCATGCCATTGGAAGTCTGACCACCAACCATCATAATCTATAGTAGTGCCTGCATCTACTAGGCCTAACTCTTGAAAGTCATCATCGTCATCCCCTAGTGGAGTCACCTGGGGCCAGGTCAGGTCCCTCTCTAGGACTAGGTATCTATAGATGGTAGGCATATCTAGGACATCCTATTGGATCCCAAACTACCTCAAGACATGAGAGTAGAACTGGTACTCATGTATGTCAGCCTTCTGATCGATGATCCACCTATCTCTGCGTGCCTAGTGTATGTATCTATCTACCTCTATCCAGGGTGGGTAGTCCATGTAGGGTCACCATCGTATCTGCTCAGGGTGAAGCTGTGCAAAGTGACCAATGTAGTGATCTAGGTCTCCTACATGAGACCTACTCCTGAAGCCCTCCTGCTCCTAGGGCTAGTAGGCTGCGTAGCACTATCGCTCGATAGGAATGGTAGTGATCTCTAAGGGTAAATCAATAGGGTGCTCTATCAGAATGTGCTACCAACCCCAAATCTGTAGAAGGATGCTACAGTCGATGCCCACTCTATTATGGTGCATGATCTGATATAACTCATGGTAGAGCTATGCTAGTAGAGTGCTCCCCCACACTAGAATGAGAGGCCACTCGATCGAACTCACCATCACCTCTCTGGTCCTAGCTAAGAGGTTCTAAGGGAACCTCACACCTGAGGAGTCTAGGAGGACTATCTGAATGATCAGATGCATAAACACAACCTCTTACTGTGAGAAGAAGCTAGCCTGGAACCACTCCTAGACATGGATGCCTCCATGGTCGATGTGACCCTACGCATCGTGGCTCCACTGGCCAAAGATAACATCAAAAATATCCTTCCTCATCATGGTAGGAGAGGAGGTGATGGCCTCGCCATCAATAGGTAGGTGGAAGATGCGGTAGACATCCTCTAGAGTCACTAGTCATTTCACCCATTGATAGGTGAAATGTGTTGGTCCATGCATCCCAATGATGGGCCAAAGTAGTCAGGTAGGACTGGTCAACTCTAATGGTGGGGAGGTCCAAGACGTAACTAAACCCCACCATAGTGAACCAACCCTACTCTGCATCAGTAAGAGTGTGGCGTAGGTTGCAAAGGAGATCGGTCTCCCTCACTCTATTAGTCAAGGCCTGAGTGACAACAATAAAGTAAAAACAAAAACAATTAAAAATAACTAAAAAATGACAAACAAATCATAAAATCTCATAAAAATAAAAAACATGCAAAAATATGATCAAAAATTTCAAAAAAAATCAAAAGAGTACTTCAAAAATGCATTAAATGGCATTAATTGCCCAGAAAATTAAAAAAATTAAAAAATTTGAAAAATTTCCTAAAGTTTGCGTATCGTGGGTCCTAACCGTGATCGACGCAATGGTAAAAAATATGACCGTTGGGATTTAAATCCCATCATGGCTGATAGTTATGGCCCCCAATCTGCCAATTGGGAGTCATGGCTACCACCCATGGCTAAGGAGCGAGACCCTTTTCGGGCCCCGTCCTCCCCAAAATAAACCCTAAAAATTAAAACCCACCCCCTAAACTAACCTATGCTAAACCTAACTAGGGTGAGGTTCGTTATCGATAGTTTAATGTGGTTCATTTACCCATTACTTAGTGTGGTTAATTTTAAATCTAGTAATTTACAAGCGTGGTCTCAGTTTTTGAGTTACCTTGGAGGCACCGACTCCTCCACTGGTCGAAGCCTCCGATTGGTCGACCATCGGTGTGGAATATACGGAATGGGTCAAGTTTTTGACAGTGTCCTGGGTCAAATTTTACTATTTACCTCTCAGAGCTCTCAATTTTATTGTCAATGTTAGGTAAATAATGAAAATTTTCAAAAGCACAAACCTTATATATATTTTTGAATTTGGGTCGACCCACGGCTGACAACCGTGGTCCCCAAATTAGGGTTTTGCGATCACGGCTTCGAGCCACGGTCAAGGAAATTACCCGTATTTGATAGGCGCGATCAGCAAGCTACAATAAATACTCCCAATTCCCACCGTGGAGAGCCTTAAAAGGTCAAATTAAAATTTTTCACCAGACCATAATTGCTACAAAAAATATAAAATAAGCAGAATGAGCCAAACAAAGCACAACGACATTGGAAAATGTCATCATAAGGTAAAACAAAATAACTGGCTGAGATTACAAAGTACATTCAACCGAGGTCATCACTATGGAAATCCTTCCTTGGAGCATCGCACCTCCCAACCAATAAAACAAATTCAATTCAAAATTAACAAAAAAATCAAATAAATCAAAAGTCAAATGTGCCTCGTATTCAGTCATTTACCCTATACACTTGGCGGTTGCAGCGACTTGCGATCCATGCAATCAAAAGATGAGTAAATTACCATAAGGAAATTTGGGGCAAATTCATCATCGTGGAATTGTTATGCTTCATTTCAATCCCTAAGAAGGCCTTGACGGTCGAACTGCTCCAAGGGAATGAGATATTCATCACAATTCTCCTATGATATTTTTAGCATATCATCGACAATATGATTCAACACATGCCTAATCAGATTGCTTTCATTTTGATTCCCTAAGAAGGCCTTCATGGCTAGACCACTCCATGGGATAGAAATAGACAATTACTATTAATAGTTGCAATCATAGTTGATTAGGCCTTGCCAAGAATTCAAATGCTAAATCTTAATTTGTTCAAGATCATTCATAGTGGTCAAGCGACCTCGTCGCTTCATTTATTGTCATTACCCTCATCGACTCGTCGCTTGAGGGGGTAGTCATAATATCAAATCATAATCAAAGTCAACAGAAGATCCCTTGATCGTAGATCCCTTGATCTTGTCAAAATTGTGTTCGTCTTACGAATCATTGCCAAAGACTATCATAAGCTTACCCTTCTACTGGGGCAAATAGCATATATGATAGTTTGTTTGTAGCTCTCCTCCTTTCGGTTATATAGGCCTAACTCCTATTGTAGCACCAAAGCTACCCGAATGCCTGATGATGAGTGCAAACCCTTTCAAATTAAGCCTTTCATCGAGTTGGAAGCAATGATTCTAGGATGCACATCCTATTTGCAGGACTTGGGCATCTAATGTTGATCAGACTAATGATCATCATGCAACCTACGACATCATTTTAGGAGGTCTATTTTTGCTCAGCGTTGTTCGATCTCACAATGCATCTCAAAAGGGGCATCTGTAGACACCTAAAATGCATCATGCCGAGGTGACTACTCATATGGGACATGCTAGAAGACCATATGGAAGACCTTGGATAGATTCCAAGGTATAGCAGTGGTTTTTACCACTCATTTGGGCACCTTTGCCTAGTCAGTGCTAGCCACTGCTGACACCCACGGTTAGCAGTGCTGACCACGCCTATCAGCCATGGTCAGGACTCAGAGTCAGTTGGCCTTCATCCGACCCAAAATCGGTTGCAATGGCCAATTGGTTGTGGATTGGAGTGGTTTGAGTGAGGAAGGTTCTGGATCCTTCCATCCAACAAGCTCAACCACCCAATCTTGATCTAGGCTTCCTCATGAAGCCACCCCTAGCCCTTGGCAATTGCTATATAATCCCCCTTCGAATTGGGGAAAAGAGAGAGAAATATAATCAATTGAGCAGCGAAGCCCTGTCAAATTGCATAATCATTCACATGCATTGATAGGAATACTTTTGCTACCCAATTGGAGATCACATTGCCATGGAGGTCCTAGGAGGATAGGAGAGCCAAGAAATGCTAATCCATGCAATCCGTGCACTCACTGAGCAATTCAACCACCAAATCTATCAGAGGACACAGAGGCGACCCTTGACCATCAATTTGGCAAGGAGAATCAGAGAATTGGCCCTGATTTGGAGGGTAAACTTACTTCAGGCTCAACCGTGGCTGTCAACCACGGTGAATAGTGCCCACCACGTGAATGACCCATGGTCAGAGGGTAATCCCTGATTTCCTTGTTCTTTGCTTTGTAGTCTGTTTAACTAGGTTAGATTAATCATGTTGTAGGTTTAATTCAGTATTCTAGAGATATTTGACCGATAGATTAGGAGTTAATTGCAATTTCCCTTCATTATTGTAGTGTAGGCATAACGAATATTTTTCATGCTTTCATGTCTTCAATTGGTTAATTAGGAGCTTAGATAGATTCATCTTAGTTTCTTTCATGTTTCTAATGGTATATCATCATGATTTAGATCAATTTACATGCATTGAATCACTTTCTTGATTTCTTGATTATCATGTTATCTTTTATACAAGCACCCTTTAAAAGCCTCATCAAGAGAGGCCTCCTTTGCTATTAATGTTTCTTGTTGTTTATTGCATGCAGGACTAACAGGGTTTTGGGATGCAAGGCAAAAAATGCCTCTAATCATGGAGAAGAGGGTCATCGACACCCTAGAGCAGTTCGTGTCATCCTAAAAGGCACTTGGAAATCACACCTACCCTTGAGAGGGAAACATTACATTCCTATTGTAACAATTGTATCAAAATGATTATCCCTAAGAGGGATGTACTTGTAATTTGACTTTGGCTTCGAATATAATGGAATAAAGTGTATTTCTCATTGTTAATTTGTTGTCAATTTCTCGTTCTTGTATGCATTTTGTGTATCTTTCAATTCTTGCAATAGGAACCGATAGGTGTGAGCCTTTTTTGGATAGTAAACTTTCCTTCTACAAAGCTAGTGGAAAGTGACAACCACCTTTACCAACGTTAAATTTACATTATTTGAATTTCCTATTTTTTGTAAAGTTTATGGGAAGAGACCACCACCTTTTCTAAGAATTGAATTCCCATTCTTGACACCGATCACCACTTCTTTTTTAAATTACTAATTAGATAGTTTGAGGACCTTTCTCATTGAATGATAAGACAATTATCATTATCTTGAGGGGATAATTGTATTCTCTATTTCAACAAATAATTCTACTTATTGATGATTTGATTAGATATATCCTCACCTTAAGCCTTTATTTGATAAATTTTTATTGAGTGTGCATCTGCCACATGTCATCATCAATGGTGTAAATAAATACCCCAAAAATATCTTGACAAGATAGGGAACTAAATTTTACTAAGTATGGTACATATGTACAAGATATAGCTCCATGGATCGAATGACTCATGGAACTTATCTCCTTGATTCTATGAATACTACGATTTAGGAAGGAAAATTTACACTTAGCATCCTCAAAACCATATGGTCTATTGATATTTATTAGCTTGTAGTTCTCAAAAACATAGATTTGTTAGAGTTAGAGTATATTACATCATTTGGGTCATGTAAATGTACCACCTTAGGTACATAGTTAGAGTAGGATATTACTTTAGGGGAAATTTAGCTAGTTACTTCAAGCAATGTAATAAATGCACAAGTGGCAATGTGCAAGTTGTAATGTGCAAGGTGTCCCCTTGTACAACTAGGTAGAGTGTTGGCCAAGGAATCTATATTCCTATATAAAGGGCCTCATAGATCAAGTCAGTATCAAGTCAAGTTCTTATCTAGTGTAGTGTAGTAGATAGTAGAGCTCCTGTATGGAGCATAATGTAGCTCTTTAGCTTATTGTAATGGAGTGACCATTTCCTCCATACTGCATTGTAATTTCATCATTTCTATTTATAGTATATTTCAGTCATATTGTAGACTCACTTTCTTTCATATTTATTGCATCTTATTAGGACCTGTGTTAAATATCTTCCATTGCATATATCCTCAAAATCTAACAATGGTATCAGAGCCATGGTGAATCAAGATAGGAGGGCCTACATCCATCATAAGATAAGTCTAGTAGGTCAAGAGGAATAGGGAGAGTCACCATTGCTACTGTTGGCATGCATCTTTGCAAACCGGATTTACCATTGTGCACCACTGCATGCAAAAGCTACCATTAGGAATCAATTGATAGAAATAGCCACAATAGTCAACAGGATTAGAAAAGTGAGGACTGAAATAAATCTCAGTTGTAAAAATTCTGAGATTATATTTGGCTAGAGTCTTTCCACAGAGTTGTAGAAAAACTCGTGAAGACTAGGACTCAACATTCATACCACTAGATTGACAAATCAACTAGTGAAGATTATCTCCAGATTTATAAGTTCTTCCGTTCTAGTTTCTAATAACTTGTTGCAAGAAAAGGAGATTCAAAAAAGGTTGGGAATCTTCCTACAAGAGAGTTAGGAAGAATATCTTCTTAGAATCATTCCAGCACTTGCAGCAACAAGGAGAAGACTAAATATTTCAAAGACCTCGAGAAAGGTCCCATTACAAGATCTGCAATCCTGCAAATTGTAGAAGAATAAAAAAAGGCCACATAAGCCTTATATAAGACTCAAGGAAGAAGAGACTCTAGAAGTTGAGTCATAGAAGGAGATATGATATTGGTGATCTCCATTCAATATTAATACCTATAGAGTGCAGAAGAAGAATATGCCAAAGAAGCCTAGAAGAATAATATGCCAAAGAAGCCTAGAATAAAAGAAGACCAAAGAAGACTATAAGAAGAATAGGCTAGAGAAGCCTAGAATAAAAATAGTCCAAAGAGGCCTAGAAGAAGAAAATTCCATAGAAGCCTTAATTTTGAAGAAAAATTTAGAAAAGAATTTCTAATTCAGAAGAAGAATTCCTGATTAAGAAGTAAAAACCAAAGAAGAGTTTTTGAAGAAAATTTTAGAGAAAATTTCCTATTTTAGAAGATAAATTCTTGACTCAGAAGAATACTCCAAAGAAGAGTTCCTAAATATTACTTCAGAGAAGATTTCTTGATTCAGAAGATAAATTCCTGATTTAGAAGAAAACTCCAAAAAGGAGTTCCTAGAGAAGACTCCTGAGAAGAGTCCAAGAAATAGGAGATTGGTGATCTCCTTTACTGATTAAATATTTCCTTCAAGAAGGAACTGAAGAGATCAAGAAAATATCTCATTGAAGAACTTCCATTCTTGGAAGAAAGAGAAGGACTAGGAGAGTCTTGTTCAAATCCAAAAGCAATAAAATTAGAGATCCGAGAAGAAGATCTCATCACCAACACTTCCAAAAGCAGAAGGTTGAAGAAAATATCTCAGTTGGAAGACCAAAGAAGTTGCAAGATAGAAGACCTTGGAGAGGTCTCAAGGAGGAAAAATAAGAAGGCTTGGAGAGCCTTGTTGTAGAGCTCGTAGAAGCATCATAAAAAGAGTTCCTAGGAGAACTCATTGGAGAAATCCACTACCAAGGAGAAAGCTCCTGATAGTGAAGGACTTGGGACAATTATCGCCATCTGACAACAATCCCAAGAGAAGAAGAATTTGGTAAGAAGTTCCAAATCCCAGAAGAAGAATTTGGTGAGGAGTGCCAAATCCAGAAGAAGAATCCAGTGAAGACCTCAAGATATTCAGAATCTTGAGAAGAAGAAGATCCTGTTTGAAGTCAAAATTTGACAAGAAGCTTGAAGGAAGATTTAGATAGAAGAAGCCTATCAAATCTAGGATATTTGGATATTACCTCTCACAGAAAGGAGGTATAGTTTAGAGAAAGGAGTTCTCTGAATCTACAATAGAAATAAAAAGAACACTAGAAGGATCAAGCCACCAAATCCAAGGCTCAAGATAGAAAGTTCAAGGCCATAGTTTGGTGAAGCAGGAAGCTATTCGGGATAGCCAACGAGAAAGCTATAAATTCATCCATCTACTACAAGGCAACAACTTGGTGAATCAGAAACACCAAGATCATCATCTACTTTAGAAGCCATCAAAAAGGTAAGCAACTAGGGTGCAATTAGTTGAACTTCAAATTAGGGTTCATTATCAAATTCTATTAAGCACCATATATGGATTAAAAGTTGTAGAAAAATAGATTGCATTATAGTCTTCAAGTGCAAAAAGGGAGAATTCATTTTAAGGATTATTTGCACATTAAATAGGAGTTGGATATTTTTGAGAGAAAGAAAATTATCATCTACCTATTTGCTATCTAGAAAGCAAGAAGACTATATCCTACAATATTGATTGTAGTGAAAAGTTGCAGAATATTCATTAAGGGTAAATTATAGATTACTCTTAAAAGTTGTAAAAATTATTAAGTGCATTTAGAATTACTTTGAGAGCTTATTATTGGGAGGAATAAGGTGAGATTATTAAAGTGCATTAAGGTAGAAATTATAGATATTCATTGCACTAAACTAGTTGATCATTAACTAGTTACTCTCAAAGGATTATTGTGTGTTTTGATTGTTAAAGATCAAAGGGCACAAAATCAACATATTATTAAGGTGTCTAGAAACACCATTTGATGCACAAAATCTGTAGCATTTTGTGGCCAAAAGAAATCCACCATTAAAATCTGCAAAGGAGCTAAAAATCGAGACTTGGAGAGTCTCAGATTTAAAGTGCACTTAGGGTTTCATTAAAAGAATAAGTGCAGAATTTTCTACTTAAAAGGGTGCATATTATTAGCTTGGTTTTACTCTTACTAAATTTTCCAAGAAAAAATAATTACTAAAGGAAAAGGAGCATTTCAGAAAGGAGCATTCAGCCCATCATATTGGTGCAAAATCTATCTAATACAAAGCACCATTCTTGTCCATTCAAGAAGGACAAAAGGTCATATAATACAATGACCATCATCCGAGAAGGTATAAGGGTAGGTTTCAAGCAAGAAAAGAAAGTCATTGAGGAGCACATATTGCTCAATATTTAAGGTGTCAAAAGACACCATTGCTCCATGTCAAAGCATCCAGATGCAAGCATTCACCTACAATATCAAAGCCCACAAAAGGTCCATATATTAAAGGATACTCATCTATGTAAAAAGACATCAAAATCTACTTTGATCAACATGGAATGAACATTACAAGAAGCTATTACAAAGAGCTATCTACTCTACAAAGGAGCACAAAAATCAACACGTTGATAGCATAGAGAATAAGGGAAAAATGTGCTACATCTGAGGTCTCAAGCTTGGAGAAGAATGTCCACCAAAAGAAGCACCAAAAATACCATTCGAAGCTCCATAGAACCAAGGAGCATCACAACCAGCACCATCCAATGTCCTCATCAAAAATGCCTACAAAAGAAAGAGGTTGCTTGTTGTCCAAGAAATGAAGCAAGCCAAGAAATAAGCATACAAAAGGGCAAGAGGAGTTATAACACTCTTTCTGGAGCGTTATAGTAAAGGTCTACATGCAAAGACCTTGAGTGCCACTTGGCACAAACATTCTAAGGTGCCATCCCAACTCTTAATGCTCAAGAAAATTTAGGTGCCTAATCAAGAGGAGTTACAAGGAATATTGAGGAGGTTACGTACGTTATCTTTGCATGAGCATTGAAAGAATTTCAATTCGTAACTCCCATTCACCACTTGTCCAAAAGGAGGAATATTCCATTCTATTTAGAAGCACCCATCTTGGAGAAAGCATCAAAATAAAATCAATAAAGTAAAAGTAAAGATGAGCATTGAAGGTCAAGTTTGTAGCAACATCAGAAGTTGAGCTCATGGTAGAATTACATAGCAACATTGATATCATAGCAATAGTAGGAAGAGAGAGCATTAAATGCTCCTAGTCAAAGTGGTCAGATGAAGCATCCATTGTCCAAGCAGTGCCATCAAAGAAACCAACCACCATCCAAGTTAAATCCTATGCCCATACGTTGGAGATAATGATCAAAAGAGCACTAAAGAGTGTTGTCATCTACGTCTAAGAATCAACATCGGATACATAGAGGTTTGGGGCATCATAGAGGTAAGACTATATCTTATTCCAATTTGCTTTCATTAATAGGGAGATATAAGGTATAATATAAGGTTGAAACATTAAGAAAAATCAACCATATTTGAAAGCAATATTAAAAAGGAATATATATATATAATAATATAATATATATAATAATAAAAACTAAATAACCTAATATTTGCAATCTAAAGCATAGGAGAAATAAGGATTTCTACTTGGATAGATTAATTATTTAACATTGCAAATATCATTGTTTTCTAAAATTCCATATTAAGGAGTTATAAGGAATACTACACCAAAATAGGTAGTTGGAATTTAGAAACATTAAATATCAAATTATCAAAGGCTATAAAAGAAGGTTCTACAAGGAAAATCAAGAGTTGGAAACTAATTACTATACTTGTCTCAAACTCACATTAAAGGGACAAAATAATTCCAACAAATAGAACCTCATCAAATTAGAAAGTGCTTAAGTTCAATAGGAGAAATAAGGTGTAAAAGAAGTTGATATTTGCTATTCACAAAACTTTACAAAATCAACTCAAAATTGAACTACTATTCTCAAAAGCACTTTATCTATCATTCAACATTACTAGGGAGACATAAGGAATTCTACAAAACTTGATAATAATAGCATTCATTCAAAATTTATCAAGTACTCAATCCATTTGGGATTCATAAGGTGTCTACAAATCCTACAATGAATTCTACTAAATCACATCTCTTGACTAGGGAGATATAAGGAAGCCTACAAAACCTAAGCTCTAAAAGGTTCCATCAAATTCACATACTCTAAACTAGGGAGTCATAAGATAGATTACTTCAAAGATTCAATTCAGAGTATTCAAAGGACTACTATCAAATCCATATTTACAATTCTAAGGATTAACAAGAAACACTATCTCAAAAACTATCAAGAAGGAATATGGATGAAATAATAAGAAATACCTTTATCAATAAAGAATTATTTCATGAAATGGAATTATATTCTCAAAACTTGATAGATACCCTTGAAGGATATGAGAATCTATCAACTAGCGATAAGGAGAGATTCTCCTTATTTCTTAAAGAAGCAAAAGAGGGTAGCTTTGAAGCATTAATTGGTTATCTTCATGAAAACCTCTTCAAGGCATGGTGGAATTCACAAAAGATAGTTATATTCACATCCGAGAAGTGTTTGATGATTTACCTATCATTAATTGTGTTTGTACTCACTCAACACATGAAGCAAGCTAGCAATACAAATCAATATTATTGTGATGATAGACTAACTCCTCATGAAGCAAAAATTCCACTAGTATCAATGCAAAATCGTAGGAGGAGGAAAAGGAAGAAAATATATGCTAAAAGAGATCTTAGCAAAGAAGACATGAATAGCAAAGAAATCATAAAGACTGAAGAACCCTCAACTATAGCTCTCCTTGCATCGTATGAAGACACTAACTACTTGCTCAATCAGATTACAGTAAGCAATGAAGGAGAATACAAGTTCTAGTTTTGACTCCAATAAAGAAGAAGAAGAACCAATGCAAGAAGGCATACAATGCAATGTGAATTAAAGAGGACCAGATCAAGTTGAAGAACATCTGAAGACAAAGATCCATATTGAAGATTGAAATCTTCAATACCCAAATAATGTAATACAAGGGGTGTTAGAGTTAGAGTATATTACATCATTTGGGTCATGTAAATGTACCACCTTAGGTACATAGTTAGAGTAGGAGATTACTTTAGGGGGAAGTTAGCTAGTTACTTCAAGCAATGTAATAAATGCACAAGTGACAATGTGCAAGGTGTCCCCTTGTACAACTAGGTAGAGTGTTGGCCAAGGAATCTATCTTCCTATATAAAGGGCCTCATAGATCAAGTTAGTATCAAGTCAAGTTCTTATCTAGTGTAGTGTAGTAGATAGTAGAGCTCCTGTATGGAGCATAATGTAGCTCTTTAGCTCATTGTAATGGAGTGACCATTTCCTCCATACTACATTGTAATTTCATCATTTCTATTTATAGTATATTTTAATCATATTGAAGACTCACTTTCTTTCATATTTACTGCATCTTATTAGGACATTTATTTAATCTCTTCCATTGCATATATCCTCAAAAGCTAACAAGATTACCTTTGCAACTTCACATATCTGCAACTCTTGAAATATCCACGATCTTACAAATAAAGAAATATTCTTAATCAATGGTGTGAAACAAGCACCAAAAAAATGAATCCTTTTGCAAAATAAAATAAAAATATCATGCTAAGTATGATACTGTATCGTTCCAATTTTTTTGCACCCTTACCTTCAGGCTATAGGATCCATGCCCATAAGGGGGATGTGAAAAGGATGGGACAATACCTCGGACTGAGAGGCCCTTTGAAGGTCCCGCCTCTCGGGGGAGGTTTATTATGGTGATTTTTTGACGGATGGTGGGGTTCACCAGGAAAATTTTGAATGGCAGTTTCCATGCCTAGGTTGGGAATGTGTTTTATGTATTCAATTTTATCCTTAAACATTCAAATTCTAGGTTTGGTCAAATGAATCTAAGTTGTTCTATATGAAATGCAATTTTAAATACAGAAAATAGAATTAACAGAAAACACAGAGAATAAATTAAATGAAGAAATCCATACCTAGTTTCGGATGTCTGATGGAGATTCTAATTTTTGAAGTAGTCAAGATCATCTGGAATTTGATAGGATCATCTCTGATCTGCAGGATCATCTGAGATCTGACGAATTCATCAGAAAAATTCGTCAGAGACCTACAAATAGAGAAATAGATACAAAATACTAGAAATGCAACTATTCTGATGAAGGAAAATGATGTAAAATAATGATAAGGAGTTAATAAGATAATCCTAAATGGAAATGCAAGTGAATTACAACACTTTAATATCTAATCATGATTTGATTATGCAATTAAAATACATGGGTGAACTCTAAGATGCAGGATAACAGGAAATAATAATAAAACTGACTAAATGCAGAATAAAATAGCAGCAAAATATAGGGAAAGCACAAACTCTGGGCACTGATTGCCCCCAATGCAGATTGTAGTCAAAATCGCATCAAATTTGATAGGATCATCTCCGATATAGATAGGATCATCTCCGACGATCTGAGCTTGCTTCGGCTGAAGAATAACAAAGTTCCTGCAAGAAAAATTGGAAAGCACAAATGCAAATGGTAATCCAAGGTATTCTAATGCGTGTACAGGTCAAGTTACAGGAAAATTCAGCTAGGGGAAGGTCAAGGGGAGTCCTAAGGTTTAAATAGGATTAGGAGGGAAGTTGGGAGGTTGGATATCATCCTAATTTGGAATATCTCCAATGGGGGAGGTCTCTAACGGCGCAAACACACTTCTGCCCAACTTAGAGACACCGTTGAAATAGAAGCTACTTATGAAAAATCAGTTTTGGGACAAAATCGTCTGGATGTACTAGTCCAGACGAAATCATCCGATCTAAGGTGATAGCATCTGATCAACGATGATATCGTCCAATGATCACAAAAATCCTAAGAATGGCATGGAAAATGAGGAAACAGGTAGCAGGCGGTTTTGGAGCGATTTTGGGGTTGAATTTTTGAATTTGAATTATTACTAAGGTAATTTAATTATTGCTAAGTTTTACTGTGCCAATTTTAGGGTGCTACATTTTGCCCCCTCTTTAGTGATTTTTTTGAAGAAAATGCGTTAAATATGAGTTCTTCTCGATCTATGAGAAAGCAAAAAATTATTCCCATTTTTAGGCGACGATTCTTGGTCGAATTGTATGACAACTTACTATGGTGCCCCCTCCGTGTTTTTACCCAAATCAAACGTTTGAGGTAAAAATGCAGAAAAGAAAAATTTTAAAATTGTTTTTAATTGTTTTTGAATAAAATTAAGAAAAATAGGGTAAAACCCTAATTCATTGTTACTGGTTTTTAGAGCTCTGGAGACAAGATGGTTGAGACAGCACACAGATCGACAGAGGTCCGACACGGGCTACGGGTAAGGGTCTAAAATTAGTTTAGAATGCTTTAATTTAGAATTTCATGCTTTTTAGATTATATTTGACTAATTTTTGAGCATCACGGCCATTTTTGGGCCGTCGATGTCATCGATACAAAATCGTCTCGATTTCGTCGAAATCATCTTGATATCGTCGATTTCGTTTAAGGGCGAAATCGGTGATAGGGGGAGATTTTGTCCAATAAGGGACGATGCCCTCATGTGAAAGCAGAGATGAATTTGCTCAAATTTGGGATGATATCATCCAATTGTGGGTGATATCATCATTTGTGAAAGTGAACTGATTTAATGATTTTATTAATGATTTTTGATTGTTTTGTTGTTTATGTTGCAGAGAGGATTACTAAAGATCCAAGAATGGAAATACGATAGACTAAGGGATGACTTGGCCAACCTATCTCAGGCAGAGTGAGATCAGTTGGCACAGGTCAGCTTGTAGCATGTGGCAGACATGCCACAAGTGTCTACAGACATGGGGCTATTGACAGCCCTAGCAGAGAGGTGGTATCCAGGTTCTTCTTGTTTTTGGTTACCAAAAAGGGAGATGACTCACACACTGGAGGATGTATGGAGGATTTTGAGGATCCCCATACAAGGATGGCTAATCACTCTCATGGCCAATCAAGGCCACGTGATGATGCGGTTATGCGGAGACCCAAGCTTCACCCTAGAGAAGGGCAGAGTGAACATCGAGTCTCTATGCCAGATGCCTGGGGCATCCAAACTAACACAGGTTTTGGCTGGGGTGGTAGGTGGTCTACTACTATGCCATCAGAGTGGATGCAGACTACCATGGTTTTTGATAGATGTGGTCTATGACATGAGAGACCACAAATATAGGTTTGCTTGGGGCAGCTTTGTACTATGTCGATTGTATAGGATCCTGCATGGGGTCGTATACAAGGGCGGCCGATGTCTATTCATGACATTGCTACTGCAAGTTTGGTGTTGGAAGCACATCATAGTGCAGAGGTCGATAGGGCTCCCATTGACAGGGATTGACAAGGAGAGGCCTCAAGTTTTCTACTGGTGGCTCCGAAGAGGGGCACAGCGTCGGATAGATTTGCCAGCATCCCGAAGACTACTTGATGACCTTGTCTCTGACCAGATCACCTAGAGGATTTGGAGAGATCATCCAAGGTGGGCCAAGGATAGATAGAATTTGGATCACATCAGGCGAGTCTGCTAGCCGAGGATGGAGAGGGGATAGGTGGAGCTCCACCGGTATGACCGAGTTTTGAGGTAGTTCGGTCTACAGCAGGGGATCCCATCTCTTAGAGACTATGAGTTTTCCCAGACCATCCGAGATAACACTATAGTTAGTGGGGCTCTAGATATGTAGCAATTTTGGAGTCAAGACACAGATGATGCCCCCATTCAGCCAGTGGATGGGGACAATGCAGGGGTTGCAGATGGCTATGATGCCTGGTACGCAGGCATCCGCCCTCCTCGGATTATGAGGGCTCAAGGTCTGATTCATGTAGTTGTGTGTCATATGGGGAGGTGACGCTAGGCGGCCATTGAGGTAGCACAAGGTTGCGGTGGGAGAGAGCAGAGGAGACCATAGGCTCAACAGAGGCCATGATAGCGAGAGAGGAGGGAGGAGAGGCCCCCTTCTCCATGGAGAGAGAGACCACCATCGCCCGATAAGGGCAAGGGTGTCAAGGTAGGAGAGAGTAGTGAGATGGCTACTCTTCAGGCAAAGACTGTTCATCTCTAGGCTCAAGTGAAGACCTTGCAGGATGAGGCTGCACAACACTGAGAGGAGGCCACATAGCTTAGAGATGAGATTGCATGCCTCAGAGCATGGAGCAGAGGGGCTAGCACTCGGGACCTAGCACGGGCTATTGCCCAGATCACATTTTACCAAATGCTATACTACTAGATGGTGCCAGAGGGGCAGAGGTTACCACTACCGGCCCCCATTGTGGAGCCTATCGTGATGGGGTTATCAAGGACATCATCACAATCAGTGTCTAGGACTCATAGCACCACACAAACTGCGATGGGGCCACCTCATCCACCTCAGGGCGGGGGAGGAGATGAGGCTAAGAGATCGAGGGGTTCTCGAGGCTAGCTGCTATAGATTACACTACAAAGACTGGATATATGATTGAGATGATTAAGTATGCCAAGATGTAGATTGTGGCATACTAATCTAGTTTTGATATGATGTACATATTGTTGATATATATATAGACGAGATATTTTTGATCATATGACTTGTCTTATGTATTTGTATGATGCTTTAATGTTTTGAATTGATTGCTTAATGGATTGATGATTCATGTAATTATGTCATTTGAAAATGTTATAATTTGATGTCATGCTTTTAAAATTTAAATGAAATGATCTGATGTAAACAAATTGATTGTGTGATGTGATTTGATAAAAAATAAAAGTGGACTTTTAACAATAATTTCAAAGGACATTGTTGCTATTATAGACCATTTCATGGAGTCGCTGCTCGCTCGATCGTCAAGCTAATCCCAGTATAGAAATATTGTTAAAAAGGAAAAGAGTGCTTAAGAGACTGTCTTAAGACTTTGTTGTGATGATGGAGATAATGATGGTTTTGATTTGTTTTCAGATTTTCATAAAAATGATATGCATGAAATATTAAAATGATTTTTGCTAGGCATAAATTCCTAAGTGTGATAAAATTTTGAATAATTCCTTAGAATTTATACCAAATTGCAATATTGAATTTGATCATAATGACATAAAAAAAAAAAAAAAATGGGTGTTCGTTTGTTTGTAAAGCATAATTGTGTAACATAATGATGCAAGTCATATGTTTTTATGATTTTAAATAAATGGAAAATAAAATTAGTTCGATGGTTTGCGCTAGGCATAGAATATTTAGGTATAGACTTATACCATCATTGCAAGTTCCAAAGGAAGAAAATAAATAGCTTTATTGCACGGTTGATTTTTAATTTTTTGAAAATAAATAGAAAATATGAAGATGAGGACTTGTGCTAGGCATAAAATTCCACTTTTGGTTTTGGAACTATACCATCATTGCAAAAGTCAAAGTTAAATGTAACTTTATTACATGTTTTTGAAAATGATTTTGATTTGTTTGATAATACATGTGGTTGTCTTTATACTAAACAACTGTTCTCAGAGGAGAAAAAATAAAATTATTCTAGACATTTTGCAAAAATATTTCAAAGTATCTTAAAGATAGAAGTTAGATTTATAAGGAATCCCATGTGCGTATGTGAGTTCATTTCCAATCTTGATTTATCATAATGATACATAAAATCTCTCAAATACAAATGTGTGTGCGATTGTATTGTTCATTTACCAGGTTTGAGCAAGATACTATGATACAAGTGATTTGAATTAACCAAATAAGTGTTCATTAACCATGATTTAGATGCATATAACCATACCGGACTACTATGTAAGTCGGATTATCAAGAGCTAGCTAATCCATAAGCGGACATAGGTCTGTACAAAGGGTCGCTAATGTGACAGACATATCACCACGCTAGGAGTTACCCAAGGCCAAGCGGGTTGGGCACAAACCACCTGTTATGGGGCTTACCTCACAGTTTTCAAATAATTGAGAATTCCAGGGATTCAAGCTCATCAACCCTTATTTTCTTTTCAAGGGGTAGGGAAAGGGATTTTATTGCTTTTGCTTTTGCTCATTTTGCTTTCTTTTCTTTCTTTTCTCTTTTTTTTTTTGTATCTTTTGCTTTGATAGTTGAGATAATGCTGAAATAGTGCTAAATGATTTTGCTTGATTTTGCTTGATTTTTCTTTTTATTTTGCTTCCTATTCTAGGGATACTTGCTCGGATTAGCTGTAGAGCAAGGTATTTTTATTTCGGGTAGGGATGAGCTTGTCCTTTTGCCAATTCTCAAATATTCTAGACCATGTGCATGATAGGATAGCAGGGGGAAATTTTTGCTCAAGAAACCACTTCTACTATGTAGGATAGCATGGACATTACAAATATAATCATTTTATTGTGAAAGGATATGCTTGGTTTAAGTAAATAACAAGATCAATTCTCTATGCTCAAACTTTATTTAATTGAATTTTGTGGACTTTGATATAAGAGAGATTAGTAATCATGCCAGATAAAATCAAGATATTTATTCATGTGAATGTGAAAGTGTGGGATTCCAAATAAATGCTAATTTATCCAAAATAACTGAAAATATAACTGCAATATGTCACAATTTGAGAAGTACAAAAAATAAAAGATGGTTTTGAAGATTTTGATGATGTTGAATGTTTTTGGTATGTTTTAGATTTTTAAGTTTATAAATTGAAAGAAATACAAGATAGTAGTTTTGAAAATATTTTAAACACATATATACAATGATTAAATGACCAATTTTTATGCATAGTAACGTTTAAGATGCATAATATTCACAGGTTCTTTAAGTTCTTTACCATCTAAGGTAGATAATTTATATGCTCCCAATTCAAATTTAGCAGTGACAATATATGGTCCAATCCAGTCGGGCTTAAATTTACCTTTAAGGTCTTTAGTTGCATTAGTATTCTTTTGATTTTCTTTTAAAACAAGATCACCGACCTCAAAGGATCGATGACGAACTTTCTTAGCATATGATCTTTTAAGCTTGTTTTGGTAAGCACGAAGATGCTCCAAAGCATTGATGCACTTTTCATCTAGAAGCTCTAGTTGACTGAGTTTGCTAGCTCGATATTCATATCCTACTTTGGTATCTTGAAGTAGTAGAGCCAAAGAAGGTACTTCTAATTCAAAGGGAAAAACAGCTTCAGCGCCATAAACCAAAACAAAAGGTGAAGTTCCAGTGGGGGTTCGAACACTAGTTCGATAAGCCCACAAAGCAGGATATAATTGAATGTGCCAGTCACGACCAAATTTATTGACCAATATTTTGAGAATATTGATTAAGGTTTTTTTTGAAGCTTCTGCTTGGCCATTACCCTGAGGATAATAGGGAGTGGACCAACGATGTTTTTTTTGAAAAAAATGAAAACTTGTATTAATACAAAGACCAGATACAAGCGGGAGAGAACACATCCCAACCCAGAGCCAAGAGCAACACAACAAGGGCAGCGCACAAAGGCAACACTAGCAGCCACAGGGCAAAGAGAACAAACAGCGCAAAAAGGCGACATGTCACGAAAATGTGACATGTCACGAAATCACGACAGGCAAACCCGTCACGGCCGCTTCGGTGCCAACAGTCGCGATAACGCGACATGTCATGAAATCGTGACAGGAAGGGCCCTCGACAGCCACCTGCAGAAGGCATCGCGAAAACGCGATGAAAAAACTAAACAACAGTCAAGCCGCAAAAGGGTCGCGATATCGCGACAAAAAACCAACCAGTCGCTTAAGATCCAAACATGCCACGAAATCACGACAAAAAAACCAAGCTGCATCCAATTAACCAACCTGTTGTGAAAACGTGACACAATACCACCTTTGAAAAACATCTTCAAAAGAGGCACAATATCGCTAGCAAAACCCAACAAGAGCCACGACAGCGCTACATGTCGCGATATCGTGCAAGAAATCCGCCAAAGGCCAGGAAGGCACAACCTGTCGCGAAATCGTGACAAAAACCAACTCGTTGCCACGACAGCGCTACAGGTCACGATATCACGACAATTTTCCACCCAGCCGCCTAAGTGCCAAACGTGTCATGAAATCACGACAGGAATACCATGCAGCTTCCAATTCTCAAACTTGTCACGAAAATGCAATGAAATATTAACTTTGCTTTTCAACTTCATGAAGGGAACGAAAGCGTAGCAAGAACTCCACACGAACCACGAAAGCGGGACCTGTCACGATATCGCATGTCACGAAATCGTGACATGTCACGATATCGCGGCACGTGATATCGCGACATGTCACGAAATCGCGACATGTCACGATATTGCGGCATGCGATATCGCGACATGTCGTGACAGAAACCCACCAGAGGCCGCGGAGGCTCAACCTGTCGTGATATCGTGACAGCAACCAGCTAGAGGCCGCGACAGCACTACATGTCACGATATCGCGACAAAAAATATCCTTAGAAAAAAAAACTTTGCACATTATTTCAAAAATTGTTCAAGGCCTTGTCTGATCTCTACATCCTCCACAGACATATTGCTATGCAGATGCATCCCAACCTCTCTCTCAGCACCCATCTTAGCAAGGAAATCAGCTGCTTTATTAAGAGATCTACTAGCATAAATAGGTATCACATCCTCTACTTCCTTCCAAAGCTCTATAATTTGGGAAACCAAAATCCACAGCCTCCAAGCTTTTAAGGCAAAGTTCCTCATGCAATCAAGAGCACCAACTAGGATTTGGGAATCAGACTCAATGATTATCTTTCTATGACCTTGCTTGACGGCCCAGATGGAGGCGGATTTAATAGCAAAGGCCTCGACTTCATTGTTTGTGGCATATCCCGGACCTTGCAATTCCCAATAGAGCACAGTCCCAGCATGATCACGGCAGATAACTCCACTACCAGCATTGCCCGGATTACCTTTTGCAGCTCCATCAGTATTGATTTTGACCCAGCCTTCTGGGGGAGGTTTCCAATAACTTCTTACCTATCTCTCAAGATCAGCAACTCTCCCTTCCAAAGGCTTAGAAGCTGGCTGATTTTCCTCCTCAGCATAGATGGCAACGGTTTCCACAACTTTGCTCCAGATGACCTGCCATATCCCATCCACCGAAGAGAAGGTTTCACGGAAAATACGAGCATTTATTTCCAGCCACACCTGCCACCAAATAAAAAGGAAATCGAGCTCCCAGCCAGTACGAAGAGCTTTAGATATAAATCTACCTCTCTTCCAGCTTTCCCATAAATTGGTCCGAGACAAGTCTCCAAGAGCCTGAAGTTTAAAGTGGGAGAACCAACGATGCCAAATCTGCTGTGTGAAAGGACAATCAAACAGAAGATGATCCACAGTTTCCTCATTCCTATAACACAAAACACACTGGGAAGGGCCAATGATGCCTCTAATTCTGAGGTTGTCAAAGGTCAAGATACCATTATGCATCAGCTGCCAAGCAAAGAAGTTCACTTTCGGCCAGCCCTTGGGATGCCATATCTTCCTCCATTCTTGAACTGGAAAAGAGTGTGGGGGGGGCTCAGGAAGGATCGAATCATAGCCCTCCTTCACAGAATAAACCCCAAGGTTCCCAAAGCCCCAGGCAAGCTCATCCTCCTCATCTCTCCCGAGTAAGAAACCTTTACGCCAAAAGTTTTTCCGAGTTGGAGCCTGCTCCGGAGGGATTGGAATAGGCCATTCACCCAACCGCTTAAAATTTTGAACCTTATACTCCCCCAATTGGCTGGTATTGAAGTAGCTCTCAATATTAATCCAACCCTTATCTTCAAGAGCTGATTTTAATGGATGCAAATCAGGAAACACAGCAAGGATAGGAGGATGCTGATCCCAAGAATCAGTCCAAAACCGGGCCTTCTCCCCTCTCCCAACTTTCCAGAACAATTGATCTTTGATAATGCGAGATCCAAGCTTGAGCGCCTGCCACACAAGAGATCCATTACCCTCCAAAGGATAGCGGCCCAAGTCATTGGGATGAACAAGACCCAAGTATTTACTAGAAAGGATTCTGCTGCAGAGGGACGTAGGCTGGGAAATCCACCTCCAATACAATTTACCAGCCAGGGCCCGATTGTTAAACTTGGAGCTTCTTAAACCCAGCCCACCTTTTTCCTTGGGTTGGGTGACCTTATCCCAACCAACCAAGGCCCATTTCCTCTCTCCTTTGGCACCTTCCCAGAGAAAACTTCTAGCCGCTTTGTCCAGCTCTTTCCAAATTGAAGGAGGGGCGGCCAGAATAGAGAATTTGTAAATAGGCATGGCCTGAATAACAGACTTCGGGAAAGTTAGTCAGCCCCCATAGCTTAACCATCTATGAGACCAGTGATTCATTCTCTCTTTGATGCCATCCAAAAGGTCCTTCCGGAAATCAGCTTTCGGTTTTTGAAATGCAGAGGAACCCCCAGATAAAAAATAGGAAGGGAGGTCCTAGTGAAACCCAGGATCTCCATAACTCTCTCTTGTGACCTTTGATCAAGGTTAAAGAAGACCACTTTTGATTTTGTTTCATTGATGACTTGATTAGAAGCCCGGAGGTAGATGTTAAGAGAATATTTGATTCCTCTTGCTTCCCTGAGGCTGGCAACTCCCACCAAACCCGTATCATCCACAAACTGTAAATGAGTCAAAACTTTAGCCCGATTTTAATTCCTGTTATCTGTCCTTGACGTCTTCTTCTCAGGAGGAGTCTGCCTAAACCTTCAGCCAAGATGAGAAAGAGATAAGGAGAGCAAGGATCTCCTTGGCGGAGACCCCGAGAGGCTCCAAAAGGTGGCGAGGGAAGTCCCTTAATTAAAACAGAGTAGGAAGGCGTAGAGATATAGCTCATGACCCGGGCAATCCGAGTCTGAGAAAAACCAAAGGCTGCCAACATCTTGACCAAGAAGCCCCACTCTACTCTGTCATAAGCCTTAGACATATCCAGTTTGATGAACATTCCCTTGTTACCTGAATTATGCATAGAATGGATAGCCTCCTGAGCCAAGATCACTCCATCCAAGATCTTTCTTCCTTCAACAAAACCCCCTTGCTCAGGGGAGATTATATTCTGAAGAAGGGGTTTTACTCTTTCAGCCATAATTTTAGTGATAATTTTGTAAATCACATTACATAAAGCAATAGGTCTGAAATCAAAAATGTGAGCCCCCCCCTCTCCTTTAGGAATTAAGGTGATAAAGGTGTGATTTAGAGCCTTGAGCATTCTTTTGTTAGTTCGGGATTCCTCAATGACAGCCAACACATCCTCCTCCAAGATATCCCACGAAGGCTCGAAAGAACTCAATAGGGAAACCGTCCGGACCGAGGCGATTTTCTGTGCACATCCCAAATACCACCTTCTTGAGTTCATCACGATCAATGGGCTTAAGAAGGGCCTGATTCTCTTCATGAGAAATAATAGAGGGAATGCCCTCAATGACTTCATTTTGGGCTTCCACATCATGTTGCATACTTTCCTTGAAGAGGTTTGAGAAGTACTCCATAGAGAGGGAGTGCATATCAGGGAGAGTGTCAAAAGAGTTTCCATTCTCATCTTGAAGGAATTCCATGTTATTCAATTGCTTTCTAGCACAGGCAGAGCGATGGAAAAATTTAGTATTTCTGTCCCCTTCTAATAGCCAAGTATTTCTTGCTCTCTGTCTCCAGTAGATCTCTTCTTGATTATCAATGTCCTCAACCGCTTTGCGTAAAGCGTCATCCTCGAATTTAAGATGCTAAAAAATAATTCCTTCTCTGAATTGTTTTTGCACCTCATTCCATCTGGCCAACAAGGGAGCCCGTTGGAGCTGGAAATCAGATTTGTTAGTTTGCTTCCACTATTTTAGTTTACTCTTAACAAAAAGAAGCTATTTATGAAATTTGAACATAGCTGTTCCAAAAGGGAGACGACCTTCTTCCCACCACTGTGGAATTTTCCTTCGTAGGTCCTCTTTTTGCAACCAAAAATTTTCAAATTTAAAAGGTTTGTAATACTTCCCTGACATAGTCCCTCCCTCCAGCAAAATGGGAGAGTGATCTGAGACTGGGCCCTCCAAAATCTGGAATTTGATATTCCATCTAACATAAGCTTCCTCCGAGACCAGAAACCGGTCAAGCTTAACCCTCCTATTGTATGGCTCTCTTCTCTTATTAGTCCAGGTAAAGTTTGTACCAGGGCCTTTGATATCAACAAGGTTAAAGGCCTGGACTTGGGCAATAAACAGTCGGTCCCCTGTATCCAAAATAGGGATGCCACCTTCCTGATCCCTAGCAGATAATTTAGCATTGAAGTCCCCAGCAATAATCCAATCAAAATCTTCCCGGGAGGACCTCATGTTTTGAACAGCTTTCCATTGAAACCGCTGGCCATCGGTGTTCTGAGCCCCATAGAAATTTGTAATTAAGACTTGTTCAATTGTAACAATATTCTTAAAAAGAGATGTGAGGACACCTCTCCAGGCTATATGTTCTATTTCTATCCATGCCAGAGGATTCCAAAGAGTAGCAATCCCTCCCGAGGCACCTAGAGCAGCCACCGCCATATGGCCAACACCCCTCCAGATTCGGCTGACAGTTTTACTCATAAGGTCTAATGACATTTTTGTCTCTGAATGAGCGAGAAAGTCTGTTTTACTTCTCTCTAAAAGTCTTTGAACAGCAGATTGATGGGTTCTCTTGTTTAAACCCCTCACATTCCAAGATTGAATAATCATTGGAAACCTTGGGAGCAATACGAATCAATTGTTCTCGCCAATCCTCCATTGATTAGCTTATCTCATTGCACTGCAATTAGATCCTTATTAGATTTCCTTCCCACCCCTTGGGAATTACTATTTTTCGACCTCTTCTCCACCTAGGAAATTCCAAGAGCTGGTCTTTCTCTGAGCTTTTCTGCAATTCCCATGGTAACATCTTTAATAGATGGCTGAACTGGGGAGTGGATTACCAGAGTCCCTGGGTTTTCTTGCTGCAAAGTCTCAGAGGAGTCAATCACTTGTTCAAGGATAGGGGTTGATGAGGGAGGAGCATGAGTAAGGATAATATTATCCTCAAGGTTCCCATCTGCTCCTTCCATAATTTGGTCTTCTTGATCCACAAGAGATTTGAAGATTTCATATCGGTTGGTTTGCTTGGGAAGAGCTTGCTCCTTGCCATTTCTCTTTTTGTTTCTTATTCTCTTCTGCTGTTCAAAGCCATCTTTCTGGCCCTCAGAACCAGGGGGAATGACAGGTGGTTCCTTGACCGAAGTGGACTTACCTTCTCGGGGGCGATTTGACATTCCCTGTGGAGCATCCACTTTGGTACTCAAGATATTTGGGTAGAACCTTGCCAAATGGCCATGCAAATGACAGACTCTACATCGAAAAGGTAGGGCTTCATAGTCTAACTGCTGTATCCAGGAATGTCCTGCTAACTCCAGTTCCATCTCAGCTGGTAGCGGTTGACTATTATCCAGTTCTACATAAATTCTCGCATAAACAGCAGTATTTCCTTCAATGGTATCCTTGGAAACTCCCAAATATCTACCTAGAGAGTTGCCTATCAGTTCAAGAATCTGCTCACCCCAAAAATCCATCGGGAGAGCATACAGCCGGATCCAAACCGGGACTGCCGTGGGCTCAATGCGAGGGTCGAAACCCGCTCTCCACGGTTGGACAAATAACCCTGCCGGGCCATGGCTCCTCTTCTCTGATTCAAATGCTCTGTTTCTATCCATTAGGGAAGAAAAACTAATAATAAAATACCCATTGCTTATGGGCCATAAGGAGTACTCACCGATAGGCTCCTAGTTTTGTCTCACCCAGGAATGCAAAAAGTGCAGGGTGGGTCGAATGCCCATGAACTTGCAGATCAGATCATGAGTAGCCCGATAGTTTATCGTGTCTTCAACCAGCTCTGGTTTGATGACTATTTTTGGTCTTGAAACAGATTGCGGGAGACATCCATTGACTCTATGCACAGGAGAACCCTTGCCCGCATTCCTGGATAGCAGATGGAAAGCACTCCGCTGAGCATCATCAGAGGAAGACGCAGGATTTTCTCGTAATATCTCCGCATAAGAGGTCTTCTTCTCCTCGAGAGAACCTGGAAGAGACCCCATTGGGCCCTCCCGGGGCACCGAAAGAGCCTAAAACAAAAACCAGCAACAAACCCCCACAGACCCAGGAAGAGGTTTCCGATCTGAAACCCTAGAGGCTTGGCCGTCGACAATTCAGAAGGTTTCCCGCCAAATCGCCAGAGCTCAAAAATTGCCAAAAAAAAAAGTGGACCAACGATGTTGAATCTTATATTTTTGGCATAATTTTTGAACATCTTTATTTTTGAAACAAGTTCCATTGTCTGAGGTGAGATTTGCAAGAATTTCAAACCTACAAATGATTTGATTAAAAATAAATTTAGAGACTTGTGTTCCAGTGTAGGAAGCTAAAGGCATAGCTTCAACCCACTTCATGAAATACTCGGTGGTAGTTATGATGAATTTGTGTCCATTAGATGACACAGGATTGATTTTGCCAATAATGTCTAAGCCCCATTTTGAAAAGGGCCAAGGAGATGAAATAGCCTGCAGTTCAGGTGCGGGGGCATGGACAAGGTCAACATGTTTTTGGCACTTCTCGCAATGGCACACATAATCATGTGCATCATTCTCCATGGTAGGCCAAAAGTATCCTATCCTAAGGAGCTTTTTAGCAATGACACTACCACTGAAGTGTCCTCCACAAGATCCATCATGGGCTTCACTCAAAGCTCATATATAGTTTCTTCTAAATTCAAACATCTTAATATGATACCTTCAAAAGATATCCTATATAAAGTATTGCCAATTATTACAAATCGACTTGCTTGTCTACATAATAACCGACGCTGGTTTCTATTAGAATTGGCGGGGAAAGTCCCATTTTGAAGAAAATCAAATATATTCGTATACCAAGGTTCAGGGGTAGTTTCATTGATTAGAAACACATCCAAAGGTTCTAAGCATGACTTATGTGAAGTGGGTTCTTGGAGTCGATGAATAATGAGGGTGGCATATTCATCATCTAACTCCAAGGGCAGAAGAGATGTAGCTGCGGCCATAGCATCAGCCGCATGGTTGCTAGTTCGAGGAATAGCTTTCAAGGTAACTTGATAAAATAAAGATATTAATTGTAAAACATAGGCTTTATATGGGTATAGTTTATCATCTCTGGTCTGATAAACTTCATTAATTTGGTTTATAACAAGTTGAGAATCACCAAAAACTAACATATGTTTAATTTTTAGAGCCAAGGTGGCTCGTAATCCAAGGATTAGAGCTTCATACTCAGTAGTATTATTAGTGCAAGAAAATGTTAATTTAAAGGACAAAGGTATAATGTGCTTTTGTGGAGATATTAAGATAATACCTACACCAGCCCCACTCATGCATCGGGCTCCATCAAAGTATAAGGACCATTGTTCAACATGGTCTGCCTCTAGTTGAAGGCATTCATTAGGAAACTCAATGATGAGGGGATGGGTAGACTCTAAGGGTGCAGCAACTAATTGATCTACTATGATTTGATCCTTAACAAACTTTTGTCCTATAAACATGAGTTCAAACTTGCTTAGAGCAAGAACCCACTTGGCTGTGCGACCCGATAAATAAGGTCGACTCATAAGATATCACAAGGGATCATATTTAGCAATGACATACGTTTTTTGGCTAAGCATATAATGTTGTAATTTCTACGTAGAAAATATGACTGCTAGACATAGTTTTTCTAATGCTGTGTAGCAGGTTTCATAACTAATTAAAGTTTGGCTAATATAATAATTAGCACGTTCTCTTTTCTCATCATCAAGCTGAGCTAACATAGATCCTAAAGCAAAATCTGAAGCTGAAATATATAGGAGAAACAGATGATCAGGTCTAGGCGGTGAAAGCATAGGTGGGTTAAGGAGGTATTGTTTAAGAAGTTCAAAAGCTTCCTTACATTCGTTGTCCCAATTAAAAGGGACATCCTTCTTAAGGATCTTAAGAAAGGGACCGGTTTTGTCCGCCAACTTATCGATGAAGCGATGGATAGCTTGAAGTTTACCTTGTAAACTTCGTAATTCAGATATATTGGTAGGTGCGGGCATATCAGTGATAGCCACAATCTTAAGAGGGTCAATTTTGATGCCACATAAAGAAACTATAACCCCTAATAGTTTATCGGACTTAACTCCAAATATGCATTTGGCTGGATTTAATCAAATAAGATATTCTCTTAACCGATTAAAAACTTTTCTCAAATCATCTAAATGATTATCTTCATTAATAGAGCGAGCTATAATATCATCTACATAATCATTTAGGATATCATGCATCATGTCATGAAAAATATAAGTCATAGCTCGTTGATAGGTTGCACCTACGTTCTTTAAGCTGAATGGCATCACTTTCCAACAAAAGGTACCCCAGGGGGTAATAAAGGCTATTTTAGCCTAATATTCAGGAGCTATCTTGATCTGATTATAGCCGGAGAATCCATCCATTAGGGACATCATCCCACTCCCAGCAGTAAATTCAATAATTTGATCCATTTTTGGAAGAGGAAAATCATCTTTAGGGCATGCAGCGTTAATATCTCTAAAATCTGTGCAAACCTTAACTTTGGTAGCTTCTTTCTTGGTGATTGGAACTACATTCGATATCCATTTAGCATAATCAATAACTTGTATAAAAACAACATTCAAGAGTTTTTATAACTCCCCTTTGACTAGTAAAGCCACTTTGGGATGCATTTTTCTAAGTTTTTGTTTAACAGGTTTAGCATCCGGATGGACTACTAGGTGATGCATGACTACAGAAGGATCTAAACCTGGCATATCTTCATATGTCCAAGCGAAGAAATCTTCATATTCTTTAAGGAATGCAATGTATTGCTCTTTTTTTTCTTGAATTAATTATGATCCAATATTGATTATGTGGGGACTATCCTTAGTTCCAATGTTGATTTTGATGACGTTTTCTACTTCCATGTGTAGATCTCTTTCAAAATTGGGTGGGGTGGGTGAGACACCCAATTATTGTAATTCCTTTAAGGTTAACTTGGATAATTCATCTTGAGGAGTCGTGGCCTCAAGCTGGGCTATAGTAGGTATAGAACCATCAAAATAAAACCCATTGTGTAACATCTCTTCAACAGAGACATCATGGAAAATATCACCTTCTAACTCATCATCGGATCCAGTAATCATTTCAGGATAAGCTATGGATAGCATATTGCATGTAAATGGATGATTTTTTAGAAGCAAATCGTCACAATCATCCAAATAATCTTGATAACATATGAGTTGATCATCATCTTCAAAAGGGAAGGGTTGACCCTTACTAGGAAATAGGCCCACACCATAGCGGGCAGGCCATGGTTCTACCTCGAAAGGTTCTTTCATACCATTTTGGAAAGGTCCCAAGCCTTTCCATTTATATCCCATTTTAAGCATTATAGGTTTAGCTTTAATATATTCATTAGTAAAATAACATCGAGCATATCCATCATGATGAGTTTTGATGTTCCTGGGTATTCTTCCCCAGTCATATCCTTTATAAATGAAGGCACAACTCCCAACTTGGTAAGTACTTCCCATAGGTTGTGGGAGGCCCAAAGTACGAGGAGATGGCGATAAGTTATTTAAGATAATGGAATTTTGCGTAGAAGCATTTGTTTTTTTTGATATAAGAATTTTAGATAAATCAGGTAAGAGTTCATCAGAAAGAGCATAAGATGTAGAAGGATCATTCCCTATATCTTTAGATGTGGAAGGTATGATAGATGTAGATAATGTAGAGGTGTTAAGAGATGGGTATATAGGTTTTGAAATTATAGGGATGGAACATGAAGGATTGGTTGTGGATTTAAGATCTTTTTGAGGTTCTAGTGTGGTTTGTTTAGAAGATTGTTGATCTATATATGAGGGTGAAATTAATGGAGGAGACATAGATGAAGTTATGGGTGTGTGTTTCATAGTTTTAGATGAAAAATAAGAATTAGGATGTGTGGATGATAGAGCAGGGCAAAATTGGACTCCAAAAGGTTCTACCAAAGCACACATATCAAAGGGTCTGGGATCACAATGGATAGTGACCAACTGATTCTTAAATTCGAATTTAACACATTGGTGTAAAGTTGATGGGACATCCCGCATTGCATTGATCCAAGGACGACCCAAGAGGATATTGTACGATGCGGGGCAATGTACAATAAACACGGTCATATCTAAGGTTCTTGGACCAACTTGCAAAGGGATGGTGATAACTCCACATGTTTCTTGTGTTTCATCATTGAAGGCTTTTATGATCATGTCAGTTTTCTTCATTTCATCACTTCTAAACCCAAACCTCTGGTAGAAGTCAAAAGTGCAAATATTTAGAGATGAACCATTATCAATCAAAACCCTTTTGATTGCTACATCTCCTATTAGGGCAGTAATGTATAAGGGGTTATCCTTATGTAAACTATGTTGTGGTATATCTTTATCTCGAAAGTCGATACAATCAACTTCTCTAGTGATGATAGTATTGGCCATGGCTTCAGGTTGAATGTTTTGTGGTACCATCATTTGGCTTAATGTAAGCATTAATTCATCTCTATGTGTAGGAGAAGATCTTAATAAATCCAAAAGGGAAATTATGGCTGTAGTATTGGATAATTGCTCATTAATATTATAAGGAGGTTTAGGTTGAACATTAGGAGCATGATTCCCTTTATTGGAATTTTTCAAAATAAATGGAGTTGATCCATCGTTCTGATTTGGTTCTTGTTGAGAATTTTGAGCCTGTTTTCTGGTAACAACTCTGATGGTACCTACAGTGTTATATTGAGGATGCTGAATAGGTCTTGGTCTAGCATTTATAGCTTATTCATTAGAAAGGAATTGATCAGAATAAGGTCGAGTAGTAACTCTTCTAGGAAATGGTTCTTCTGGAACCATAGCATCTATGATAGGTTGAATAGGATCTAATTCATTTTCAAAACTATTCGATTGGTTTGAGGTGATGTCTATTTCACTTTCAGTATTTGATTCTACATCACTGTGATTTGGTGTTTGAATATTATGTAGGGGCCTGGTCGTGACCATGGATAAAGTTGTGTCAAATTTTTGTAAATCATTATTAGGTAAATGTCTGCTGATAGTTCCTACATATCAGGTAGGAGGAGGAACATTATGATGCTCAATTTGATTGGCCACCTCTTTACCATGTCTTGGTAAGGGATGTTGAAATATGTCTAATGATTGATTAGCATTTTGATTTTGATTTTGGGGAATGTTCTTTTGAGCATTATTAGGAGCGTTTTGTTTAGTTTGGAAGGCTTGCACCTCCATCTCATTATTATCAATTAGATCTTTTATTTTATGTTTTAACCTTTTACAAGAATTGGTAGAGTGTCCAGGCCCTCTATGGAAGTCACAGTGTAAATCTGCTCTGTATCTTGGTATGGTTGGATCAGGTTCCCGGATAGCTAGTAATTGAATCAAGCCTCTTTTGAGTAATTGGGGTAAAATGGTTGATAATGGTTGATTTAATCTAGTAAACTCTTGAGGAGGTTTATTAGGAGGTTTTAATATAAATTTTTTTGTTGTCTTTGTTGTATTGATATTAGCAACATTTCTGTTGTCAGTGACTCCGTCACCTATGACTTGTTTGTTTTTATATTGATTTCTGGATGTTTTCTCATCATATTTCTTCCTAAGTTGGCCTCTCCTAATGAGGGAATCTTCTACTCTTAGAGCTAAATCTATATCCTGATCGAAGGTAGTTAAGGTAGTAGTTGATAATTGATAAGATATTTGTTCTTGCAAATTATTAATAAAAATGTCCAACATTTCCCTATAAGGTAGTACAAAGTGCAATTTTCCTGTCAACTGCCTCCATCTAGCTAAGAAATCAGCAAAACATTCATCTTTGTCTTGTTTTAAGTTGTACAAATCTTTAATGGTTACATGCCTTTCGATATAGGCACTAAATTGATGCACAAAATATTCAGCGGTCTCTTCAAAATTTCTCAAAGAATGAGTGGGCAATTGATAGTACCACTCTAATGCCATTCCCCCTAAAATTTTTGGGAACATTTTTAGTAATAGCAAGTCATCATGTGATATATCATGACATGCTATCCTAAACATGCGAAGATGCTCTATGGGATCTTTAGTTCCTTTATATATAGGTAGAACGGGCATGGGAAAATGTTTAGGGTATGGTTGGGCTACAACCATAGGATCTAGAGGTTGACTACACATCTCTCGATAATTGTACAAGGGACATTAGGGATCTATCTGGTCCATGCGGGAAGCTAACTATTTCACCATGGCTTCCAGATTACTAGTTTGCCCACCATATTGGTTCGGTAGGGAATTAATATGAGATTGGTGAGCATATGATGGAGGGACATGCATATTAGATGCTATATTACTATTGTGTAAATTCTTGGTAGGAAAGGTGTTATGAAAAAGTTTTGAAGTTGTATTATGTTGTATCCCAGATTGTTGAAAATTGGTGTTTGGCTTGTTTTTAGGTTTTTGTCGATTTGAAGCATATTGATTAATAGTTTGGTGAAATAAAGTAGTGAATGAAGGTCTCTTTTGTGTGGGTAGGATTTTAGGCTCAATAACAGGTTCCTTAGGAGGTTGGGTAACCTGTTGTTTTTGCATATTCTAAATTATAGCGGCCATATCCATATTGGATGGCCAAACTTTATCACTTTCTTGATCAATGAAAGACAAGGGATTAGTGTGTATGTCAAACATATGTTCCATGGCTGCTTGAGTGTCACTAATTTGTCCCCTATCAATACAAACTGCCATATTAAGAGCACCAATGTTATTATTGAAAAATTTCAAGAAATGATCTAAGTTATCAAAAGCAATAGTTCCATCTGAAGCCATTCTAGGGGATGAGGATCCTTCCTCTCTAACATTTTCTTGTTGTTCATTTTCTTCAGCCAGGTCATCTTCTAGATGTTCTAGAGTTTCTTCTTTTGGAATTGTATCCTCAGGAAGGGTATTTAATTTTTTATTTTTCTTGCCTAACCAATCTTCTTCTTCTTCTTCTTCTTTAGTTTGTTTACCATTCCTAAGTTTAGTCATTGTGCTTAAAATTAGAATTCAGCAAATATATATATATATATATATATATATATATATGCAACAAGCTTAAGAGGTATATACTTTAATTATATACCTACTCTAATATTAAAAATAAAATGTTTTGGGTTTTTGTTATGTTTTTTGGTTTTTCTTGTTTTTTATTTTTATTTTTATAACAATATTATAAAGATAATAAACAACACTCAAAATGCAAGAAATAATAATGAAAGCAATGATCTAGTTTTCTATAAACAATTTATAAATATCATTAATGGGCTCAAGTTCTTCAGGAGTCATGAAATGTTCTTCTTCAAATTGAAATTTTTTTTTCAAAAATTTGACAAAAAGTGCTATAGTGATATTGTCTGTCTCAGACTCTGGTAGGTAGAAATAAAGCTCGTGGTAATACTCTCGATATAACATAGCTCTAGGAACTCTATTCCATATTTCACTATCCGTAAGAATGACCTCTTGGTCTTCTACACAACCTAGGAATTGGTGTATAATGGCTGCGTTCTCGAGGTATTCCTCAAAGGTGAACAATTATAAAGACACAAGAGCTCTCCTATAAGCTAACCACCTATGGCAAGCTATCTGAAGTTCATGATAAAAAATGAGTTGATGAGGATCCAAGATTCTATCTAGGACAAGCCTCTTGATTTTTTTAAGTTCTGTTGACCTAGATGAAATGACACCTAGCGTTCTATCAAGTTTGTCCCACAAAAGTTGGTTTCTATCTATTTCAGGCACACTAAGCACATAATTGATTTCTATGGCTACTAATTAGTTTTCAACATTTATAATAACTGCTAGTCTTTTCTTAGGAGCTACCATCTAAACATGATATGCAACTTAGTAGTTTTCTAATGATTTTAAATGCATCTATTTTGTTTTTGTTTTTTATTTTTGTTTTCAAAAGGTTTTAGTTTCACGTCGGGTTCACCAATATGTATCGTTCCAAATTTTTTGCACCCTTACCTTCAGGCTATAGGATCCGTTCCCGAAAGGGGGATGTGAAAAGGATGGGATAATACCTCGGACTGAGAGGACCTTTGAAAGTCCCGCATCTCGGGGGAGGTGTATTATGGTGATTTTTTGACGGATGGTGGGGTTCACCAGGAAACTTTTGAATGGCAGTTTCCATGCATAGGTTGTGAATGTGTTTTATGTATTCAATTTTATCCTTAAACATTCAAATTCTAGGTTTGGCCAAATGAATCTAAGTTTTTCTATATGAAATGCAGTTTTAAATACAAAAAATAAAATTAACAAAAAACATAGAGAATAAATTAAATGAAGAAATCCATACCTGGTTTCGGATGTCTGATGGAGATTCTGATTTTTGAAGCAGTCAAGATCATCTGGAATTTGATAGGATCATCTCCGATCTGTAGGATCGTCTGAGATTTGATGAATTCTTCAGACGAATTCATCAGAGACCTACAAATAGAGAAATAGATAGAAAATACTAGAAATGCAACTATTCTGATGAAGGAAAATGATGTAAAATAATGATAAGGAGTTAATAAGATAATCCTAAATGGAAATGCAAGTGAATTGCAACACTTTAATAGCTAATCATGATTTGATTATGCAATTAAACTACATGGGTGAACTTCAAGATGCAGGATAATAGGAAATAATAATAAAACTGACTAAATGCGAAATAAAATAGCAGCAAAATATAGGAAAAGCACAAACTTTGGGCACTGATTGCTCCCAATACATATTGTAGTCAAAATCACCTCAAATTTTATAGGATCATCTCCGATCTGGACAGGATCATCTGTGACGATCTGATCTTGCTCCGGCTAAAGAATAACAAAGTTCCTACAAGAAAAATTGGAAAACACAAATGCAGATGGTAATCCAAGGTATTCTAATGCATGTACAGGTCAAGTTACAGGAAAATTCAGCCAGGGGAAGGTCAAGGGGAGTCCTAAGGTTTCAATAGGCTTAGGAGGGAAGTTGGGAGGTTGGAGATCATCCTAATTTGGAAGATCTCCAATAGGGGAGGTATCTAACGGTGCAAACACACTTCTACCCAACTTAGAGATGCCGTTGAAACAAAAGCTACTTATGAAAAATTAGTTTTGGGACAAAATTGTCTAGACGTCCTAGTCCAGACGAAATCGTCTGATCTGAGGCAATAACATCTGATTGACGATGATATCATCCAACGGTCACAACAACTCCTAAGAATGGCATGGAAAATGAGGAAACAGGTAGCAGGCAGTTTTGGAGAGGTTTTGGGGTTGAATTTTTGAATTTGAATTATTACTAAGGTAATTTAATTATTGCTAAGTTTTACTGCACCAATTTTAGGGTGCTACAGATACATATATAAAAGGTTTTTTTGACTATGATCAAAGGTAGCTTTTCAAGGAGGCCCCATTCATTGGAATCAATGCATAACCATCAAACATTGAGAGATCAAATGAATTCTCCATCTTGTAGAAAAATATGATGCAAGGGATACTCCAAAGGAAATTAAATTTGGTGTGGTATCTTGGTTTAATCCTATCCTCATCCCATTTAAGCAATCCATCTCGAATCTTGAAGCTCATAGGAGTCACCTTTTTATCAATTTTTTTTGTAACTACTTGATGCTTCAATAGTTATTATATAGTTGCTTCTCTTTGTTATTTAAATTTGAATATCTCACCTACCCTTATGGTTATAGCATCATCTTCCTTGAGTTCTACTTGTTAAAGTAACTATAGTGATGACAACTCTATAGAGACATGTAATCTTGCTTCCTTTCCATAGACTTAGGTATAAGATAAACATATAATAGCCTTAATTCAAAGTAATTCTATCCATCCATAAGGGTTTTCTAAGATGTAAGTGCCACTATATCTAATTATCTAAGTCAAACCTCTTCAAAATCTTGATCAAATTCTTATTAGTGGATTATACTAGACCATTCCTTTGAGGGTAGTAGTTTGAGAAGGCCTTAAAACATATGCCATATTGGAGGGAAAAATAAGTACTTTTGGTTCTAATGAATTCCTTTACATTGACTTTGATGATAGTTTTTGGGATACCAAATATAGTTGTAGTGAATTATTGCTACATTCAGGAGGAGTAACTTGGCCAGTTTTTGCAAGAAGATACTCTATTGGAAAGCAAACTCACCAAGATCTAGATGAAAGTAGAGATAGATTCATGAAGTCGATGGCTAGGTATTTCTAGTTAGAGTTGACTACAAGAAGACACAATCAGGATTTTGATCATAACTTGAAGTGGTGATACACATAGCTGATAGGAAAATGATCTTGACACACTTGTTGTAATGACCCAAAAACAAGCAACCAAAAAACACACAAAAAAGGAGAGATTTTTTTTCTATGGAAAGGAATTCATAAACCCGTTTCCCATATAAATTTCACCTATTTTTTTAAATTCCTATAGTTTTATTGAAGAGCTACATCTCACGAAGTACCCTCACACAAGTACCATCTGTGTAGGCTATCATGTGTCACCATAAATAATCCTATATATTTCATCATCCTTGATGAGTTAGAATTATCACGTTTAGTCAATCTAAGGTATACCCACATCACCATACCATACACAAATCAGTCTATGTAGGGATGCTATGAGTATTATGAGTTAAGCTATCTATCTCATCTTCACGTTGAGCTATCTTAACTCAGATGTAGACTTCCTAGAACTTAGTTTCCATTCTCACTAAGGGTTATTAATCCCTTAGGTCTTCCTATATTCACCCTAAGGGGTCTCAATCCCTTAGGTCATCCTCTAAGTTCACCCTAGAACTTGTTACTTAGGTTTTTTTTATTAGCAATAAAAAAAGAACATTCCTAGATACTAAATTTAACAAAAATCAACCAAAATTATTAGGAGAGAGACAAGTTTACATAAGAAGATAATAATAATTGGAAGAAAGCTAATACAAAACATAAACCATTGAGTAATAAAGTAAAGATACATATCTCATCCCATCATCATATTATTACATGCAAGTTGGTATGGTAAAACCTCCATACCCTTAAAGAATAACATGTTACATCATTTTCATTTAGGGATATCTCCCTACAAATCTAGTCTATTTGAGCATAAGTAAATAAATGGTAAGTAGAGAACAAACTGATGCATTAGTCCCATTTGTCGCATTAGATCTCCTTATCCATACATCGATCATTTAAGAATAATAGGGGATCAGGGCACTCATGGTTCAGGATAGGAATGCCTCTAAATGCATCTAACATTTACTTTTCCAACTTACAACTATACAATTTTGATCAAGTCTCTAACCATTTAATGCATAACTAATGTCATAAAAGAATCATTACTTTTATTTCCACCTCTCAAATACCCTTAGAGAGTCATTCCATATGCACACTTAGATCATGGTTTTACTCTAATCAAATCTTGTCTTTGTCCAAAATTAAAGTCTCATAACCTTTAATTCATAAAACAACCCTTTCATTTCATTTCATAAACTAAAGTCCCATAACCTTTAATTCATAAATAAATCCTTTCATTTATTTGCTTTATTAAAGTATCCTTACTTCAATCTACAAATAACCATTTCCTTTCATTTCATAAACTAAAGTCCCATAACCTTTAATTCATAAAATAATCCTTTCATTTATTTGCTAAATTAAAGTATCCTTACTTCAATCTACAAATAACCATTTCCTTTCATTTCATAAACTAAAGTCCCATAACCTTTAATTCATAAAACAATCATAATTTATTCTTCTATTAATCTAAAATTTACAAATTTAATTAAATGACAATAATAATTTTTTATTTCCTTAATCTAAAGTTCACAACTTTAATTAAATACAATTATAATTTCTTCTTTACTTAATCTAAAGTTCACAAATTTAATTAAAGATAATTATAATTTCTTCTTTCCTTAATCTAAAGTTCACAAATTTAATTAAAAGATAATTATAATTTATTCTTTCCTTAATCTAGAGTTCACAACTTTAATTAGAAGACCATTATAATTTCTTCTTTTCTTAATCTAAAGTTCACAACTTTAATTAAAAGACAATTATAATTTCTTCTTTCCTTAATCTAAAGTTCACAAATTTGATTAAAAGACAATTATAATTTCTTTTTTTCTTAATGTAAAGTTCACAACTTTAATTAAAGATAATTATAATTTCTTCTTTCCTTAATCTAAAGTTCACAAATTTAATTAAAAGACAATTATAATTTCTTCTTTCTTTAATCTAAATTTCACAACTTTAATTAAAAGAAAATTATAATTTCTTTGCCCACAAAGCATACAAAAAAGGTAGCAACGCTCATGTAACTTGGTCAGAGAGGAAGAGTTGACAAATAGAACCACCACGAGGGATCACATAGATAGCTGGAATGGCTTCTCTCAGATGGGCAAGACAAACCTCTAAGATGACCACTAGTCACCTCTGGTCCAACCATGACCTAGTAGAGGATCAAAATCATACCTGGACTCGCTCTAGGGTGTTTCTAAAGATGGAAAATTCCCTTACACAACAACCACAAATGACCCATAGGGTAGAGAGCATCATATGGAAAAAGAGCAACATTGATGAAAGTAAAATAGGTGCGATATCAACTAACACACACTTGATTTTTAAGCTCTTGACACTGGCCACCATGGCAACAACAATCTTACTAAGCCTACAACATCCCATTAATGAACATAAAATACAAGGATATTATATAGTCCTAAGGTTGATAGAGGGTCATTTGCACATAGTGAATACAAAATCAACAAAGGCCATTCACTCACAATGAATACAACGATGTCAACAGGAGCCATTCACTTACAGTGAATACACAATACCAACAAAGGCTATTCGCTTACAAAGAATACACGATGCAAACAAAGTCCATTCACTTATAATGAATACATGATGCCAACAAATACCATTCACTCACAATAAATACATGATGCCAATAAAGCCTATTCACTCACAATAAAAACACGATGCAAATAAAGGTTATTCACTCACAACAAATACATAATACCAATAAAGACCATTCACTTATAGAGAATACACAATGACAACAAAGGCCATTCACACACAATAAATACATGATGCCAAAAAAGACTATTCACTCATAGTGAATACATGATGTCAAGAAAGACCATTTGCTTACAATGAATACACGATACCAACAAAGGCCATTCACTCACATCGAATACATTGGAGGTCTAGTGCAAAAAAATACCAAAGGCTCTCCAAAAATAATAGAAAGGTGGATTCATTTTAACCAACCTATAAGTTTAAGCTTCCAAATCGGTGAGCTCAATGATTTAGAGTTCTAGTCCTCCTCTATCTCCCACCTTGATTCTCATTTTTTCCCCTTGCTTTTGTTCATCGTTTTTATCCTATATCCCCTATGCTCTACCCATAGAATCTCCTCTATCATGAGGAGTGAAGTCCTAAGGATTTCATCCACAACTCTCCTTCCTAATTACTCCCTTACCTATTTGTATTCAATTATTCTTATCTTCTTCGTGGACAAGAAGACATTCTTCGAATCAAATATTTTGAAATATCCTTATAAAGAAGCTATGGTCAAAATCTTCTCTTGACAACACGTACTTCATATAATTTCCAAATAAAACCTTATTTTTTTGAAAGTAGATTTTGAATTAACTAGAGGATAGGAAAGATATTTCAAAATAATTTTATACAATTTAAAATATCTTTTAAATATCGATTGTCTTTAAATGAAACTTCATTGTCATTTTAAAAATGAACTTCTTTTATATATGTAAAAAGAGAAACTCCATTAAAATAAAATGTCTCTAGTTATTTAAAATGAATATCCATTATCATTTCAAAATAAAACATCTTCTATTTATTTTAATATGTAGAGAGTAAGAGGTTTTTTAATCAAAACAAGAAGCTTTCAAAGGCATCCTTATCATTCATGCTTTTATTTCCTAAAACACTAATGCAAATAGTTCTGAAGTAAAAGATAATAAAACATATGCAACTAAAAAAGAGCGAGTCTTTCCACCAATCTAATCACCCATCTCAACCAAAAAATTCATGATAGATGCTAGGCTATCTATTGAGGCTCAAGGTGACTAGTTATTGATGATTATTCCTTTCGATAATGCATGCCTCTATGAAGGTATCCAACCATGTTACCCTAGAGTTGCCTTAATTATTATTTCCTCAACCTCAAGTACCCTCGCTTATGATGGATGATTTTTCTTCTTCCACCTACGAGTGTACTTGATCTTGCACATCTTGACAATATGTCAATAGTACCATGCTCTTTCAAAATAACTAAATATCACATAGTTGGTTCAATTGCTCAAGTTAGGTATTAAAGTATCATAGATTAATACATTATTTCTTTGTGCCAAAAATTTTGTTAGGGAGGGTCATGACATCCTACCCCCTTGGACTAAACACCATCTCGGGTGTTTCTAGTTTCACAAAAAATAAAAGTTATTACATTCATATATTTTCAAAGAAAAAAAGAAAATGTTTTTGCATTTTATCCACTCTTTCCTAAGTGGCATTTATTTCACAAAACCAGTCCCACTAGACCTTACATTGCTCAAGAGTTCATTTTTACATAGATTTAGAATGAAACTCAAGGATATTTATAATTATCACTTCAATAGCTAATTATCACTTCAATAGCCTTTGGATTTTCCATCTACAAATTAGAAATATCCCACACATGTTTAGTGTTAGAAACATATTTTCTAAGCAAGGATATGTGAAAGGTGTCATGGATCTTGGACAGGTTAGGTGGTAAGGCAAGTTAGTATGCAACTGAACTGATCTTCTTAGTGATTTCAAAGGGTCCCACAAATTATAGTTCCAACTTCATGGATTTTATAGCACTCTTTATTGGTTTATCCCTTAAAAATACCTTGTATCCAACTGAGTACTCTCTTGGAGTTTTCCATAACTCTTCTGCCTATACGCAACTTCTTTAAATATTTACCTAAAAACCTTCAACTGATCCTCCATTTATATGACCATTTCTAGCCCAATTAAAAATCGTTATTCTAGTTTATCCCAAGATAATGGTATTCTACACTTCCACCTATACAAGGCATCTAAAGGAGCCATACCTAGAGAGGAGTGATGTCCATTATTGTAGGTAAACTCTACAATATATAGATATTCTCAGCAAGACTTGTGGTCCATGTAGTACATACGAAGCATGTCCTCTAGTACTTGGTTTACCCATTTTGTCTGACCGTCTGTTTTAGGATGGTATGTTGAGCTCATTCTTAGTTTTGTGCCCATTGCATGATGTAGGGATTTCCAAAATTAAAAAGTGAACTTGGAATCACTATTTGAAATGATCACCTCAGGAAATATATGTAATCAAAATACCTCCCTAGAAAATCTATTAGCCACTACATTAGCATCATCCTTGATCTTCCTAGGTATAAAGTGTGTAACCTTAGTCAATCTGTTGACTATTATCAGGATTGCATCATGTTGGTACCTTGTTTTGGGTAAACCTACTATTAAAATCCATAAGTATGACCTACCATTTTTGCATAGGTATATCATATGGATACAAATTTACTGTAGGATGCTTACGTTATACCTTTACTTTATACAATTTGAGGCATCGAGCAACAAAATCGATGATGTCCTTCATTCCTACCCATAATAAGGTTCTTTTCATATTTTCCCTCATTTTGGGTCCTCTTGGATGAGCATAATAGGGAGGTCTATGGGCTTATTGCATTATTAATTTTCTAAAACTACCCATTTTTGGTATGATGACTATGCTTTTGTAGCATAAAAGGTCATATTTCATACCAAATTCCTTACTCCCTTTAGGATTTCTATTCATCCTAATTCAAAACTTCCTGGAAATATTCATTCTAAAGGTTCTCCCATCTCACTTAATCCATAAAATCTATGTGAACTCTAGTTATGGCTATTATGTGTTTCCTTTTTCTTGAGGCATCAATAACCTTATTCTCTTTCCCTTTTATATACTCAATTTTAAAGTCATACTCAATGAGAAACTCAACCCATCTTCTTTGTCTCACATTAAGTATAGGTTGAGTAAATATGTATCTCAAAATTTGATGGTCAATATTTAACTCAAAGGGCCTTCCCACCAAGTAGTGGTACCAAGTATTTAGAGCATGCACCGCTGCAACTAGCTATAAATCATGTATGGTATAATTAACCTCATGCTTCTTGAGCTTCCTTGAAGTATATGCCACCACTGACTCTTCTTGAGAGAGTAATCCTCTTAACCCTTCCAATGATGCATCTATTCATACTAAAAAGTTCCCTTGAGGATCAATAATCTTTAGTATTGGTGTGATAGTGAGCTTATGTTTCAACAATGCAAAATTAACTTCACATTTTTTTGACCACTTGAATTCCTTTCCTTTATTTTAAAGATTAGTTATTACCTCAAAAATCTTGGAGTTAGTCTTTTATATAATGTCTATAGTATCCTGATAACCCCATAAATATTTGCACTTCTATCATATTAGTAGGGGGTGGCCAATTCAATATTACCTCTATCTTCTCAGAATCCACAACAAATCCTTCTACTAATATTATATGCCCAAGATATTGTACCTCTGAGATAGAAATAACTTTTAGCTAGATTTCCATAGAGTTGATTCTTCTTCAACAACTCCAACATGATATAAATATGTTTATTGTGCTCTTCTTTGTTTTGAGATTATATTAGGATATCATCTAGGATTACAAAGATAAACTAGTCCAGGTATCTCCTGAACACATTGTTCATTATATTCATGAATATTGTTGGGGAATTAGTTAGTTCAAAGGGTAGAACTGTAAACTCATAATATCCATACCTAGTATTAAATGCCATTTTGTGAGTATCCTCCTCACATATTATTAACTAGTGATACCTTGATTTTATATCAATATTAGTAAACACCATGGAATATCTTTGTTGATCAAACAAATATTTGATCCTAGGTAGGGGATATATATTCTTGATTGTAGTATTATTTAGCATTCTATAATCAATACATAACATCAAAGAATCATATTTCTTTTTCACAAATAAAATTGGTGCACCCCAAGGTGACACACTCAATTTTATCAAACCCTTTTCCAATAACCCTTGTAATTGGAACTTTAGTTCTTGCATCTCAATAGGATTCATATTATACGGTGATCTATGAATAGGTTCTAATCCCGGAATGAGATCAATTATAAAATCAAATTCTTGCATAGGAGGGAGTCTAGGTAAATCCTTTGGGAATACATCCTTAAAATCCTACAAAATTGGGTGCTTTTCTAGTACTCTTTTTTGATCATCACTTACTTCATTAATTTTTACAACATATACTATTCATCCACTCTTGAGGAATTTATTTAATTGCATAGATAACAACATATAGGGCTTAAAATCCCCTTGTTTGCTATGAATCCTTAGTCTCTACCCCCTTCTTCAAATACTTGATCTATCAATATTGGAAATTAATCAAGTATTTATGGGCCTGTAACCAATCCATCCCTAATATCACATCAAAGGCATGAAGTGGAGCTACATACAAATAAAATTTCATGCTCCCACTAGATAAGGCAATTTTTTTCATTGGATAAAATTGGTTTACTGAGTAGGTCTATCAAAAACCAAACTATACCTTCTATTTATGGGATAAATATCATGGCCTTCCAACACAGTCCTTTCTAGGCTAGAAGAAATAAAGCTATCTATGGAACCACTATCAATTAAAACTTTTACATGTTTATTAAAAATCTTACCTTTCAAAAGTAATGGGGTAACTTGCCCCTCTAACTTCTATTTTTTTGTTGTAGCGTATATTCAATGCTCAAGTTTCTTTCCCTTTGCTTTGGATGAACTTGGTCCTAGTTGGTGTGGATATTGATTATCATAATGTTGACCTCTGCAATGATAGCACCCATCCTTGGGTCCTTGCCTATTTTCTAATTTTTAATTCTCTACTTTAATTGTTGGAGTTGAAACTCATGGTTTGTGAGGGTGAGGTTTTGCATTGTTGGAATTATTGTTGATTTTCTTTTGGAAATTTCTTTTGAAGTTTTCCATTTTTATGTCAATTATCTTCTCAAAATTTTTAGGGTTCTTGGCCTTTTGATCCTCTTCCTCTTTCCATTTTGGTAATCCTTGACTATTCCTCTTCCTTAGTGTTTGTTGCTCTTGATCGAATAGGATGTCATAGTTAAATTGGAAGTGCAACTCTGTTTTCTTTGCTAAATTATACATCTTTTACAATGATTTAGGCTCTTGCATGTTTACATCATGATTTATTCTAGATTCCAACCCATGTATAAATGTATGAATCATTTTTTATCATCATAGGTAGGTACATACTTAAGTAGTCGTACTAATTTCTTATAGTATATCTCCACTACTTTGGTTCCCTATCATAGGTTGGCAAAATTTTCAAATTTTAGTGCATAAAAATGCTCTGTTAGAAATATTTTATTGATGATAACTATGAATTATTTCCATGGAATGTCAATAGGTTCAATATTAGTCTTCTCATAGTGGGTTTCCCACAAATCTAGAGCAGCCCCTTCTAAATTGATCATGGCCCAAACCATTTGGGTTCCCAAGGAGTAGCCTTTTATTGTGAAGTAAACCTCTAATTCTCTTAGACATGCTTTAGCTGCATCCCCTTATCCTTGTCCATAAAACTTGGAGATACAAACATTTTTCAAATTCCTAATTTTTTTCTTTTCTAGGAGGGCTCTATCTTGCAACTGCTCTACAGTTAACCCATTGGCTTGGCCAATATTTGAGCCTCTAGCTTACGAGTTTTGGTTCATAATTATTTCCAACACTTGTCTCATTTGATCCTGCATGGTAGCAATCACAACAGTGAGGTCTTCTACCCCTATATTGAAACTCTCGGGATCCTCCCTTTAGATATCTTCTTTGACATGGACCTCTTATTTGATATTATTTTGTCGAGTCCATCTAGGTGGAGGCCTCTCTTTTCTGGCCTTAGGTGGAAATTTTCAACCTAGTTACAACTAAGAAAATATTAGGTTATAACTTCACTTTAAATTGCATCACTAATCCAAGCTATAATACAAAGTTTCTTTATTAAAAGTATTAATAATCTAAGTAGGGTAATATTCCAAGTCTATGATGTATCATTAATACCAAAGCCCATACTAAGGTATTATAACATCCATTCTTACTTGGGATTAATTCCCATTAGATCTTAGCAATAGGGTATTCTAGGTCATCCCATATTTAGCTTACACTTTAAGCAAGCCTTCATTGGAGATATACAAATCTCTTTAGAATACATAAGAAGCTCTATACCCTCATAGCTAGAGCTTTGATGATGAATGTAATGACCCAAAAATAAGCAATCAAAAAACACACAAAAAAGGAGAGCATTTTTTCTATGAAGAGGGATTCATAAACCCCTTTCCCATCTAACTTTTACCTATTTTTTTAATCCCCTAAGTTTTATTGAAGAGCTACATATCACAAAGCACCCTCACACAAGTACCATCTATGTAGGGTATCATGTGTCACCACAAATAATCCTATCTATGTCATCATCCTTGATGAGTTAGACTTATCATCTTTAGTAAATCGAAGGTATAATTCCATCACCATACCATACATAAATAAGTCTTTGTATGTATACTATGACTATTGCAAGTTAACCTATCCATCTCATCTTCATGATGAGCTATCTTAAATCATATGTAGACTCCCTAGAACTTAGTTTCCATTATCCCTAAGGTGTATTAATCCCTTAGGTCTTCCTATGTTCACCCTAAGGGATATCAATCCCTTAGGTCATCCTCTAAGTTCACCTTCAAACATTTTACTTAGGTTTTGTTGATTAGCAAGAAAACAAGAATATTCCTAGATACTAAATCTAACAAAAAATAACCAAAACTATTAGGAGATATACAATCATACATAAGAAGCTAACAATAATTGGAAGAAAGCTAATACAAAACATAAACCATTTAGTAATAAAATAAATATACATAACTCATCCCATTATCATATTATTACATGCAAGTTGGTATGGTAAAACTTCCATACCCTTAAAGAATAACATGGTATATCATTTTCATTTAGGGATATCTCCCTAAAAATCTAGTCTATTTGAGCATAAGTAAATAAATGGTAAGTAGAGAATAAACTAGTGAATTAGTCCCATTTGCCACTTTAGATATCCTTCTCCATCCATCGATAATTTGAGGATAATAGGGAATCAAGGCACTCATGGTTCAAGATAGGTATGCCTCTAAATGCATCTAACATTTACTTTACCAAATTGCAACTATACAGTTTTGATCAAGTCTCTAACCATCTAATGCATAACTGATGTCATAAAAGAATCATTAATTTTATTTCCACCTCTCGAATACCCTTAGAGAGTCATTCCATATGCACACTTAGATCACGGTTTTACTCTAATCAAATCTTGTATTTGTTCAAAATTAAAGTCCCATAACCTTTAATTCATAAAACAATCCTTTCATTTTTTTCTAAATTAAAGTATCCTTACTTCAATCTACAAATAACCATTTCCTTTCATTTCATAAACTAAAGTCCCATAACCTTTAATTCATAAAACAATCCTTTCATTTATTTTTTAAATTAAAGTATCCTTACTTCAATATACAAATAACCATTTCCTTTCATTTCATAAAACTAAATTCGCATAAGTTTTAATTTATAAAACAATCCTTTCATTTATTTGTGAAATTAAAGTATCCTTACTTCAATCTACAAATAACAATTTACTTTCATTTCATAAACTAAAGTCCCATAACCTTTAATTCATAAAACAAACATATTTGCTTTTTCCCTTAATCTAAAGTTCACAACTTTAATTAAAAGACAATTATAATTTCTTTCTTTCCTTAATCTAAAGTTCACAAATTTAATTAAAATACAATTAAAATTTCTTCTTTCCTTAATCTAAAGTTCACAACTTTAATTAAAGATAATTACAATTTATTCTTTCCTTAATCTAAAGTTCACAATTGTAATTAAAAGACAATTATAATTTCTTCTTTCCTTAATCTAAATTTCACAACTTTAATTAAAATACCATTATAATTTATTCTTTCCTTAACATAAAGTTCACAAATTTAATTAAAAGACAATTATCATTTCTTCTTTCCTTAATCTAAAGTTCACAACTTTAATTAAAAGACAATTATAATTTTTTTCCTTAATCTAAAGTTCACAACTTTAATAAAAGATAATTATATTTTCTTCTTTCCTTAATCTAAATTTCACAACTTTAATTAAAAGACAATTATAATTTCTTCTTTTCTTAATCTAAAGTTCATAACTTTAATTAAAATATAATTATAATTTCTTTGCCCATAAAGCATACAACAAAGGTAACAATGCTCATGCATCTCGATCAAAAAGGGAGAGTCGATACATAGACCACCACGAGGGGCCATGGAGATATCCACAATGGATTATCTCAGATAAGAAAGATAAACTTTTGAGATGACCACCAGTCACCTCTAGTCCAACCATGACCTAGCAAAGGATTGACCTCATGCTTGGACTCATTCCAAGGGGTTTCTATGAATGGAAAATTCCCTTACACAACAACCAATGATAACCCACAGGGTAGAGAGCATAATATTTCAAAGGAGCAACATCAACAAAAGTAAAATAGGTGCGACATCTATTAATGTATGCACTTGGTTTTTAAACTCCTGGTGTTGGCCACCATGGAAACAACAAGCTTACTAAGCCTACAATATCACATTCATGAATAGTTAACACAAGGAGCTTCTATAGTCCTAAGGTTGATAGAGGGTCATTTGCACACAATGAATACAATTATGCCAACAGAGGCAATTCACTCACAATGAATACGACGCCAATAGGGCCATTCACTTACAATGAATACACAACACCAATAAAGGCTATTCGCTCACAGTGAATACATGATGTCAAAAAAGACCATTCGCTTATAACAAATACATGATACCAATAAAGGCCACTCACTCAGTGAATACACAATGCCAACAAAGGCTATTTGCTCATAACAAATACACGATGCCAACAAAGGCTATTATCTCACAGTGAATACACAATACCAACAAAGGTTATTTGCTTACAAAAAATACATGATGCCAACAAAGGCCATCCACACATGATGAATACACAACATCAAAAAATCCTATTTGCTCACAGTAAATACATGATGCCAACAAAGACCATTTGCTTACAGTGAATACACGATGCCAACAAAGGCCATTCACTCACAATGAATTCACTGGATGTCTAATGCAAATAACTACCAAATGTTTTCTATAAATAAGAGAAAGGTGGATTTATTTTAACCAACCTGTAAGTTTAAGCTTCCAACTCAATGAGCTCAACGATTCAGAGTTCCAGTCCTCCTCCTCTATCTCTCACCTTGATTCTCATTTTTTTCTCCCTTGATTTTGTTCATTATTTTTTCTCCTATCTCCCCATGCTCTACCCATAGACTCTCCTCTCTCATGAGGAGTGAAGGCCTAAGGATTTCATCCATCACCCTCTTTCCTCATTTCTCCCTTACCTATCTGCATTCAATTCTTCTTATCTTCTCCATGAACAACAATACATTCTTTGAATTTAAAATTATTCTTCACATATTTTGAAATCTCCTCATAAAGAAGCTAGGGTCGGAAGCTTCTCTTCACAACACATACTTCATCTACTTTCCAAATGAAATCTTATTTTGTTGAAAGTAGATTTCAAATTAACTAGAGGATAGGAAAGGTATTTCAAAATATTTTTATACAATTTAAAACCCCTTTTAAATATTGGTTGTCTTTACATGAAACTTCACTGTCATTTTAAAAAGAACTTCTTATATATATGTAAAAAGAGAAACTCCATTAAAATAAAAGGTCTCTAGTTATTTAAAATGAATATCCATTATCATTTCAAAATAAAACATCTTCTTATTTATTTTAAATGAATATCCATTATCATTTCAAAATAAAACATCTTATTTATTTTAAATGAATATCCATTATCATTTCAAAATAAAACATCTTCTATTTATTTTAAGATGTAGAGAGTAAGAGGTTTTTAATCAAAACAAGAAGCTTTTAAAAGCATCCTAATCATTCATGCTTTTATTTCCTAAACCACTAATGTAGATAATGCTGAAGTAAAAGATAATTAAACTTATGCAACTGACAAAGAGGGAGTCTTTCCACCAACCCAATGACCCATATCAATCGAATAATTCATGATAACTACTCAGCTATCTACTGAGGCTCAAGGTGACTAGTTATTGATGATTATCCCTTCCGATAATGCATGGTATACAACCATATTACCCTCAAGTTGCCTTAATTATAATTTTCCCAACCTCAAGTACCCTCACTTATGGTGGATGATTTTTCTTCTTCCACATACAAGTGTACCTAATCCTACACATCTTGACAATATGTTAGTAGTACTATGCTATTTCAAAATAACTAAACATCACATTTTTGGTTCAATTGATCAAGTTAGGTATTAATATATCATAGAATAATACATTGTTTCTTTGTGCCAAAAAATATGTCAGGGAGGGTCATGAAACCTGCTCAACTTAAACATTCAATAATCATAGGCTAAGCAATGATAACCAGGAAACTAGATGGGAGTAGATTAAAATAAGCAACACGATGCACTAACCAGGCCAAACACAAAAAACTAGAATTCCAAGAAAAACTAAAAAGAAGAATGGTCATCTAGATTCTGTAAAGCTTGCTTCACCCATGCTCCAAAAATTTAGGACAATTTTTTCTTTGGAGGATCCCATCCATGAGCCATTATATGAAGAGCCGCTATCCATCCATTCTATCCATTTAGGATTGTAACCCCAGCTCTTGCATATTATGCTGAGGTATTTAGTCACCTGGATGTATGACCCTCCCCTCTATAGGAAAAGTACAATACTAAAAGCATCATCATGAAACATACTAAGGAGAAGCCATGAAATTGAGAGCATTAGTGGTAGAATATATTTTTAGTATATTTCCAACAAGGATAGTAATATCTCACCTTAAATAACTCCCAATATAGTAACCTTAGGATTATTCATCATCAATGAAAAAGTACATTGGTGGAAATTTTAAAGGAAGCCATTTTGAATTTTAGGGGGAAAAGGTTCCAAATTACCATCTATAAATATTTTTATTCTCTTTATTGCAAGGTATCAAAAATCAAGCATACCTATGTATAGTATCTAGCCTTGTGTTGGAGTTTATTTTATTCTCTTCTATGTCTTGATCTAACTCAAGCCTTGTATTGTTATGGTTGATTAGTTTTTGAGCCTCTCTTCTTGGCATATATGTAATCTAAAGCTCACATAAATAAGAAAATATGACTTAGTATTTTGTCCTGGTTTTTATGTGGGTGTTCTATATAATGTATGTTTGAGAATATCATGTTCCTTGTGTGCTTTTGCTATAATACATGTGTTCACTCAACCTATCACAATGTAGAGATTATCTTAGATCTTTGGTGAATCACCACTCGTGGCTTAGGCTAGTTAGGCTAGATATAATTTTTTGCTTTATATTATTTCATTTCTAGTAATTTACTACTTTTCCTTCTTTCCTTTTTCCTTTGCAAAGCACCTACTATGTTAGGCTAGCATAGGAGGAAGAGTGCCAAATATTGTATCCAAGAAATGAACCAACCTTAATAAAAAAACCTAGAGGTCATCCAAAGGAGCCACATCACACACTCCCTAGACTTCGCAAGATTGGTACCACTTGTGAGGTGTAGGGTACCAAACACACCCACTTGAAGGGACATCACATCCATAGGGGATCATAGTGCCTAGGAAATAGGGATCATTTTTGCCCCCCAAGAATGGTTATAATATTCTCTAATAAATTAATGATTACCTTCTTAGTGGATTACTTAAGTGGGATTGCTTCTATCCATTTGGTGGTGGTGAGAATCTATTTTTGACCCACACTTGATGGTGGGTTAATCATTCCAATAAAATGTAATCCCCATTGGGGGAATGAATCATCCACTACTATGGGTTTCAAAGGCATAGGAAAATTCCTCCTCTTTTTAGTGAAGAACTTGCAATTTTTGCATTTCGTTACCCATTGGTAAACGTTTGAAAACATGCTAGACCAATAATACCCAACTCTCATATTTTTTGTAGTAATAGTTTGAATTAAAAAATGGCCACTTTATGGGATTCTTGAAGCAAGGAGTAAATTTAATCCATTCGAGCAACCTCAAGAGGATTCCATAAAAGTTAATCCATAATAGAACATCTTCAATGAGAATATAATGGGTATTTTATAGTCTGAATACCCTTATTTAAGCCCTATTTATGTTAGATGGGTATTGATCTATTTGCATGTACCTAACTCTCCCATAAACCTAATCAAGTAACTTTCCATTTGAATTAACTAAGCACATATCTTTATCAGCTCCTACATTAGTAATGTCCTTGGCCAATCCTTGGCATAAGTCTCTCTCCTGATCAACTTCTTTGGTTTGATGTCTATATCATACTTTAGGATCTTGGTGATCCATATTGCTCTTTTCTCACTATATCTTGATCCATTATGTATTTTTTGATACTTGAGTGGATGACATAAGTAAAAATTTTACTATAAGAAACTAAGTGTTTGAACTTCTTCAAGCCTTTGATTAGGGCATATACTTATTTTTCAATAAAATTATATCTCCTCATAACCCTTCAAATTTTAACTAAAAAATATAATTGGGTGTTCATTTTAGATATAATCATTTTGTGTAAGTAGTTTTCTAATGCTAACTCACCCCCATATGCATATAATATGAAATATTTATTAAAATCTAGGTTCACTAGCACCGAAGACTCTGCTATAGCTTTCTCTATTTCTTCAAAAAATTTCTTCCTTTTGTTAGATAATATTATATTATTTGATAGAAATGTAAATGTACCATGTGGTATAATTATAAATGTAAATATTAGAGAAGGGTTTGAGTCTATAGTTTAGGAGTGTAATTTATATTTCCCTTTATGTATGTGTCAATGTGCAGGATGTGCATAAGTGCCATGTAATTATGTAGAGTGATAAAGTGTACAAGATTCATAGTGTAAGTGTGTATACAAAAGTGTAAAAGAGTCATAGTGTAAGTGCACAAGTGTTATAGAGTAAATTTTGCAAGTAAATAGAGATTCAAGAGTCATGTATACAAGTGGCAAGATGTTAAGCCAAAGGATAAGCAATATTTTTATTATGTATGAAATAGGAAAGATTGTATCTCTTGAATATGTGAGGAGTGTAGTAGTCAAATATTGAAGATTCACCTTCCTAAGGTTATATAATGGATACAAAGCTCCATGTATGCATATGAAGAAAATAATATTGTAATAGAAGACTCATTAGAGAATATTGAAGCTTGTATGTAATATTTTGAGCAATTATATTATAAGTTTATCTTATGCATATTGTCAATGATATCGACCACTTTATTCATATTATTGTCATTTTCATGAATATTAAGCTCATTGATTTTAACCATTTAATATATTAATTGATATTATATTTGAGTCTACTCAAGATCCTGAATAGTGGGACCTAAGATAATTTGTCTAAAAACCCAACAATGGTATCAGAACTACTTTGAGTAGTCTATAAAGCTAGCATAAAAAATATTTTTGGTGTGAATATATAAAGGAATATGGAGTGATAAGTTCTAGTTTTGAATCTAGCATCAAAAGGAGCCACATAAAAGAAACATAAAGATTAAATTTAGAGGAGCCACATAAAGGAAACATAGGCCAATTTTGGGTATTCTATTACCCTGATATTATTTGATATTTGTAGTTAGATAGAACTAGTAGAAAAATATAAAAAGGGAGGTCAAAGGAGCCACCTAAGTTGGAGAATCTCCAACCATATCCTGCCTAGAGTAGAAGGGACTACAAGATACATTCTAAGAGAATGTAGATATATTAAGTGCCACCAAAGGTACAAGATAAGAGAAAATCCAAAGATAAGAAGGAATCAAAAGATATTAAGTGCTTTTGAAAGCATAATATAAGAGATCCAAAAATGACTAGATAATTGATTCATTAATAAGACATGGATACAAGTAGATATAGGAGCATCTGTTTAAGTTTGTGAGAATAAATAAGAATTAAAAATTAACACCAAAATATAAAAGAATTTGTAGTAGCATTTTCTTAAGTCTATGAGTAGAGATGAGAAATGAAGTAGTGCATGAGAGAATCTAAAAATATTCTAGCTTTAGACTATGAGCCAAGTAGATTCAACCAAATATAATAATCAAAGCAATGCATGTAAGAACATGAAAATTTTCAAGTTTTGGACTATGAGCCAAGCAGAGCCAAATAGAGGAGCATATGTGCATTCATCAAAGATAACACAAATGTTGATAGAAGAAAATCCAAACATTTCAAAGAATATTATGGAGCATTTTGAAACTATAATGTATTCTACCTAAACTTGAGGAATATTACTTGGATGAGCCATTTTCTACATGTGAGGAAGGGAAAAATATTAAAATAAAAGTGTAATGTTTCTCTAGTGTTGCATGCATATGCCATATGTAGTCAAGCCAAAGTAAGAGAACCTAGATTAAAGGTACTATATTACCTTTATTTAATATTTCAATTCATGCATGAAAACATTTGACTTTATTTTAAAATTAGAGTTGAATATATTTGGAATTAAGATATTTAGAGTGAAAATGACATAAGTCCTAGCAAAATGCATAATTTTGAATCGTGTGAAGGTAAGAAATCCTTTGGCAAGATTGGGAGTAGCCCAAGTTACAAATATGGTTGTAAAGATGGTCTAGCATGAAGACTAGAAGCCACAGGTATCAGGGTGGGTCCACCTCCCATCCATGGTCCCCCATTGCCTCCTTGTAAAGAGGCCCTTACTTTATCTTTTGCTAAAACAGTCCAAAAAAATACCAACCTATCTATTAGTACTAGAAAATCCTTGGTTCTCCATACAAGTTAGGGAAAATTGAGTGTTCCTCTTGAGCTCATTGCCATTATTTTTTTTGAAGATGCTATCTCCCTTGTGGGAAAATATTTAGGCTCTAGATATGATATTGAATCACTCAGGAAGTGGGTCTTCTCCAAGTGGAAGCCCCAAGGTCATATGAAATTTGTGGCCATTCCTAGAGGTTTTTTATTTATCAAATTGAACAATGCTAAATATTTGAGTTACATACTCACTGGAGGGTTGTGGTTCCATGAAAATCATAGCCTTTTTCTCAAGAAATAGGGTGCATATTTTGACCTAAAATATTAGAGAAACAACAAAATCTTGATTTGGGTTAGACTCCCTGAATTACTAATTTAATTTTGGGATGAAGACATCCTTAGAGGAATTGCAAGAGCAATAGGTGAGATTTTTTATTTTGATCCTACTACCAAATCCAAATATTACATGGTCTGGGCTAGAATGTACATTAATTCCAATTTGAACTTTGAGTTACCAACCTCCATCGAGCTATTATCGAACATCTACAATTGGAACCAAATTATTTAGTATGAAAATAAACCACATTTTTGCACCACTTGCAAGAAACAAGGACACCTACTAAGATTAAAAAATCCTTGCATAACAAGGACCCCAAGAAGTCTGCTAGTTCAACTAAGGCCTTTAAGCAGTTGAGAACAATTGTAGGTGAGATTCAAACATTGACCAGTGAGAATATCTAGCCTTTAAATTCCTTAGAGGCTCAAAAATCCAAAGGAAATAAAAGATTTTAGTTCAATGGTGAAGGCTCCTCAACCTAGGTTAGTCTACCTTCCTCATCTCTGAACAACTTAATACCTATTCAAAAGAACCCCTTTTCTTGCTTGGAAAATAAGGCCCTTGATTTTTAGGACTCCTTTATTTCTAAATAAAGCATTTATTTAGTTATGGAGAATATTTTTAACACCCATATCTCACCCCTAGAGGCAACTCTCTTGCTAAAAAAGAACTTATTTATATTCATATTCTTCCATATTCTCTCTAGGTATCTTAACATTTTGAAGGAATCCCTCCAATTTCTTGGATAAGAACCCTCCTCCCAATTATAGAGGAATCACAGTCAACCCCAACACTCCCAAAAGTTCCTCCTCCTCCTCATAATGGTATTATTACCTTAGAAGAGGCTCATTTGAAATCTATCCCTTTTAAAGTTGCAACTAAGCCCTTAAAAAATCTTATTCTAAAATAAATCATTAACTTCAAATATAACCCCCCTTGTCCCATTACCATAAACAAAAAAAGAATCCATAGATGTTGGCAATGAAAAAAAGAAAGGTAGACCTTCAATTCAAGATATTAGGAAAAAATAAGTAGAATGAGAAATTTCTAATGGAGCCTAGTCCACTCTATGTCTATCAAAAAAGTAAAACCATCTAATAGAGTCCAACTCTAATATGGGAGTAAAAAAAAAAATCTCCTCTACCTAGGGTAGAAGAAGGAAATTTCTCTCAAAAATCCATAAATGAAGATAATATTATGGAATGTGAGAGGACTCAATAGCCATTCCAAAAAACATCTACTTGCATCCATAAGGAAATACTTGAACCCCCATATCATTCTCATTCAAGAAACTAAAGTTGAAGTCTCTAACTTGGAGAAAGTCTCTAAAGCTATCTGGAAAATGTGAATTTATTACCAACCCTACTCAAGGAGCCTCAAGGGATTTGTTATTCCTGTGGGATCCTTCAATTATTGAAGCTAAAATTATATCATATTTGGAGAGGATCACTAATAACCTATTTAAATATAAAGTCATAAAATGTATATGGGTTCTCTCTAATATTTATGCCCTGAAAACCCAATGTAAAGAGTTTATTTATGCAACACATTGGGTTAGATGAGAAACATATTCAATAATGAAGCATGGATGTTGGCTAGGGACTTCAAATATCTCCTCTACCCTTATAATAAACTTTGAGGTAGTCCCATCACCTATAAATTATTTGAAGACTTTGTTGAATTTGTGAACAATAATGAGTTGATGAACATAAATTTGAGAGGCCTTAAATTTACTTGGAGCAATAGGAGACTGGGAAGTTAACACATATAACTCATACTTGTCAGAGTCCTTATTTCCAAAGAGGGAATCTCCTTATTTTAAGATGCCACTCTTTGTTTCCTCTCTAAATTTGGATCAAATCATAACCCCCTAGTCTTGGAAGCCCTAAATCCAACTTCTTCTTTCAAAAACCCCTTTAGATTTGAGATTATGTGGCTCCGTCATAAATATATCATCCCTTTGGTGTCTGAGTGGTGGGATAAAAAATTCTCAAGCCCTCTCATTTCTCCAATTATAAAAAATATATGACTCATTAAAACCAATTTAAGAAAAATGGAACAAAGAAGTTTTTGGTCACCTATTTCTTAGGAAGTAAAATAGTCAAAACCATTTGAGTATTATAGAATCTACTATCCAATATGAATATGATTTAAGGGACTTGAGACATAATGAGAAGGAAATTTTGGCTAAGTTCCACAACATTATAGTCTATGAAGAGTCTTTTTGGAAGTAGAAATCCAGAGCTATTTGATTGAAGGAAGGGGACTTCAACACCAAGATATTTCATGCCTCTACTCAGCAAAAAAATCTATAACAAAATCAAGGAGGTGGTCAAGGTCAATAGATCTACTACTAAGTGCCTCCTAGAAATTAGGGTTGAAGTTATATCCTACTTTTAAAATATTCTTGCACCTAGGGATCTCAGTAACATTCATGCCTCAGATAGTTTGCTAGCCAACATTTCCTATCTTATCCCTTAAAATATAAATTCCTTCCTAGCCAACCCTTTTTCTATAGAAGAAGTAAAATCAACTATTTTTCCTATGACAAGGGATAAGGCTTTAGGGCTTGATGATTTTCTAGCCCTTTTCTTCCAATTTTTTTGGAATATTGTTGGAGTGTAGGTAGTGGATGCTATCCAAGAGATTCATAAAACCAAGCACATTCCCAAAGATGTAAATTCTACTTTTTTAGTCTTCATCCTTAAAATTGTAGGAGCCAAATACCTTTCAAATGTTAGGTCCATTAGTCTATGCAATACTATTTATAAGATCCTCTCCAAATTCATGCCCAATAGGATGAAGATTTTCCCTCATCATTGAATCTTTCCAAGGTAGTTCTATAGAAGGGAGGCTTATCACTATTGGAATCATTACCATACATAAACTCATCCAATATTGTAGACATGGAAAATTAACCCACTTTAGTGGGCCAATATTCCTTGAGTCCTCTGGGATATCCCTTAGAATTTCCTAGGGAAAGGGTTAGATTTATCATCCTCTCTTTTGTATTTTTATCTCTCTATACAAAATCATGATTGCCCTTGATGGGGCACGATTTCACACAGGAGAAATCATGATCGGACTTGATGGGGCATGATTTCATATTTTTAGGATTTTATCTAAGAAAACCCTAATTATTTGGGTTTGGCATGTTTTACGTTGGCCCTCCTTGGTTTTCCCATCCATCTCACCTTCAAATCCGCTATATAATGAGGATTTGAATTCCTTTTTAGATAACGACAACAATTGAGAATTAATGCTAATGATAATTTATTGTAAAGTGTTTAATTATTCATTCATTGATCTGTATCCTTATTATTTTACAAGTAAGTTAACTTTGAAGTATAAAATTTGATTGGTTTTCTGGTACATTAGATTGTTGATTTTTGTTGCTCACTCTTGGTGTATTTGTGTTGAAGCCCTAAGTTGAGATCAACTATTCAGGAGGTCTCAATATTTCTGCTCGCTTCTTCACTCTACTCAATTCACTACATTTGATATTTATTATTTCACATCGATCGAAGACATTTTGTCTCACTTTTATGAAATCACACTTGGGTATCTATGGGACATGATTTCATCAGTGTGATATCATGATCACCTATTGCAGGGCATACTTTTACCTAAGCTATTTTTGGGGGCAAGTTGCTATTCCAAATTTTATACTTACATCTAGGGCATAGTGCTGCATTCTGTTCTGTGTTTTCATCATATTATTTTGATGTGTCTTGATATGCTTGGTTTCTTCCAAAGGTCAATGTATGCTTCTATTTTTCAAAGTTCAGCTAAAATGATCTAAGGGACTTGACTGTTGTGCCTCCAAGCACTACTATACAATAGCCTAAGTAGGCCCTCTAATGCTAATCATATTTTCAAGTGTTTTTCAAGTTATCTTGTAGGAACATGAATTGTTGATAACATTGGATAAAGGATAAAGGCAAGGATAAATCACCGGATAAGCTAAGTGTTCCAATTAGTATTTAGGTTGTTTGTTGAGTGCCTTCTATTTTTGTTATAAAATCTAGATTGTTGGACATTTTGAGTAGATAAAGTTATCATTAATGTCAAGGATGAATTGTCATTGATGTCAAAAGGTCAAAAGTAGTAATGAAAAAGGTTGGTGGCAAAAGAGCTTCATAATATTTATTTTTAAATATTATGTGAAGCACAAAATAAAAGGTTTTTATTAAAACCATGGTTGGGAAAAATAAAAGGTTTTTATTAAAACCATGGTTGGGAAAATCAAAAAGGTTTTCTAAAACCTAAGGAGGATTTTATTTTAAAAGCCCAAAGGAGATTTAAATATTTAATTTATAATATTTAAATTCCTTTGAATTTAAATAATTATAAATAAATATATTTTGAAGGTAAATTTGGCAGCACCGACGATAAGATTGTTTCCTTGATGTATTTTCCTCTCTAACTATATGTGTGACAAGGGAAGGCATATGGTATAATTACCATAGCAATTCCTAAGCTTTGGAATCGATATTATTACATCCACCTTAAGCAAAAATAAGCTCATGCAAATTTTGAAACGTGTGCCTCTCGAATAGCGTAGTGTGTGGTTCTGTCGACATTGAAGGAAGAGCCAAGGGCTCTTAAGGGTTTGAAGGAGTCAAAGCACACATGCTTTGAGGCTCCAAGTGGATCACATGTATCACATGGCATGTAATCCATGACCAATATTATAGAGAATCTAAACAAGTCAATTGCTAAGACAAATAAGTTAAGGATAAGTTAGAAGCAAAGGTCTTAGAATGTGAAAAGTTAGAACAAGAAGTAGCCCTACTAAGGGAAGAAGTTGAAAATTATAAGGACAAGATATACAAGTTTGGAATAAGTTCAAATAATTTGGATAATATTATCAAGTCACAAAAGCCTACATCAAGCAAGACATGTCTTGGTTTTGAACATGCTCAAAAGAAACAAGAAGAAAAGTCAACCTCAAGTTTCAAAGAAGAATAAACTTTAGAAGAAGATAGTGTAAAATAAAGTGAGACTTCTAAGGATGAGTTGGACAATAGAAAGTTCAACAAGGAAAGAAAGAATGCACAAATGAGAAAAAAAATGGAACAAGAACCAACATAGAGTAAGAGAGACTAAGAGACCAATGAGGTCAATACAAGGAAACTTCAAAACTTCAATGGATAATGTTTCTCATGTCACATATTTGGGCACAAGGCTTCATAATGCAGGATACATGAAAGAAAGGAATATGGGAATTTTAGAAGCAGACAACCTTTTCATGGGAATTTCTACTCATGTAATCAGTTTTGTCATAAGGCAATGAATTATAGGGTCCATGACATGAATAGATATGGCTTCACCAAAAGAAATCCCAAGATATTTGCACCTACAAGGAATAATAATAATAATAAGTGTTACAAGTGCAATAATGATGGACATACAAAAAATTTGTGTAGAGCAGATATTCTAGAACCAAGCATGAACAAGAATAGGAAAAGTAACATCAAGAACATGGACATGAACAAGAATAATCAGATAAATAAGAAGAATCAGATGAGAAAGAAAATGGAAAAAGGTAAATATCAGTTCTTTATGGGAGTAGAAATACTACCACCCTAGAATTAACCACCTTAAGAGGAGGTGGGGTAGGGGCTAATCTAAGAGACTCATTCTTAGCCCTAAGCCCCAAAGGTGACACTTTACCATTGATGTCAAAGGGGGAAATATTTAAGTAAGGGGGAGAGATTTGATTTAAGAAGAGAGCATTGAGTCAGGGGGAGCATGACAAAAATAGGTTAAGAAAATTTGAAAAGATAATTGGGTTTGCCATTAATGACAAAGGGGGAAATTGTTGGATATTTTGAGTAGATGAAGTTGTCATTGATGTCAAGGATAAATTGTCATTGATGTCAAAATGTGAAAAGGAGTAATGCAAAAGGTTGGTGGAAAAAGAGCTTCATAATGTTTATTTTTAAATATTATGTGAAGCACAAAATAAAATATTTTTATTAAAACCATGGTTGGGAAAATCAAAAAGTTTTTCTAAAAACTAAGGAGGATTTTATTTTAGAATCCCAAATGAGATTTAAATATTTCATTTATAATATTTAAATTCCTTTGAATTTAAATACTTATAAATAACTATATTTCAAAGGTAAATTTGGTAGCACTGACGACCACATTGTTTCCCCAATGTATTTTCCTCTTTGCCAATGTGTGTGACAAGGGAAGGCATATGGTATAAATACCATAGCCATTCCTAAGGTTTGGCATTGATATTATTGCATCCACCTTAAGAAAAAAGAAACTCGTGTGATTTTTGAAATATGTGCCTCCCGAATAGCGCAGTGTGTGGTTCTGCCAATGTCAATGGAAGAGCCAAGGGCTCTTAAGGGTTTGAAGGAGTCAAATAACACATTGTGCTTTGAGGATCCAAGTGGAGCACATGGATCACATGGTGTGGAATCCACAACCAAGGTACTTTGGGAGTATTGTGCCAAGTTTCGAACCCCACGGATTGCGAAAGGTGGTAACATTTTTTTGGAAGTTATTTTAATTTGTTTTGGTAAAGTTTAGAAGGGATAAGGTGGAAGTTAAGTTGTGAAATTAACCTAAGTGTTGAGGAAATATTTTTTGATATATGAAGGGTTATTTTTACTAAATTAAAAGCTAGGGTAATTTTGTTTTACCTTAGAAAAGTGAGAGATTGACTTATTGCATTATTTTATAAAGTGATTTATTTAATTAATGCAATATTAAGTAGGGAGTCATAAGTAGAATTTGGATTATTTTTGAGATATCTTTCTGAAAATGGTTATGATGAAAATGAATTGTTAAGATGTTCTTTTGATGAGTTAGAGTTTTGGAATAAGTGTTTTGATTAAATATTTGTGGTGTTGGATATTATTTTGAGATGGATCAATAAGGTGTATTTGAGCTTTGATTATTTTTATGACTAAGGAATATTTTGAGAAAGTGTTAAAGTGATATTTTGGTCATCTAACCATTGAAAATTGGAAAGAAGGAAATTGTGATTGAGATAGGTTTTCTAAGGGCACTTCTACATCAAAAAAAGGGTATGGGAACATCTTCCTAGTGAGTGATTATTGAATGTTGTGAATGCTAAGTTGGAGTGAAAAGGGTTTTTTTGGAATAAAGAGTTGTTGATAAAACCTTGTTTGATAAGCATTGTTGTTGAAGTGATTAGTTGAGTGAGGAACTTGAACTAGAGTTTGTGCAAATATCATGAGTATCATTGTTATGTGAAGTTGTCAAAGATCATGAGTATCATTGTTATGTGAAGTTGTCAAAGATCATGAGTATCATTGTTATGTGATACTACCATTGTTGTTGAAGAAATTAGTTGAGTGAAGAACTTGAACTAGGGTTTTGCAAAGATCATGAGTATCATTGTTATGTGAGATTGATTGATAAGAAATGTTAGAAAAATTTGAGTGAATGCTCATAATTTTGGACTAGGGTTTATGAGCAAGGATTATTTCATTGAGTGATTGGTTGAGTAGAGTTGGTTGAGCCTAGTAAAGTGGATGTGTTGATGTGATAGTTCAAGTTCTATGAAACAAATTGTTCTATATTCTAAATTGATTTGAGAAAGAGGTATAGTGTTGATGAATATGAAACATATTGAGTCTCTAACAATTTTTTATATATTTCTATGATAAAAGAGAGATTGAAAGTCATTGAGATTTTTTGAGTGTGAAGCATATTGAGTCTCTAACAATTCTTTATATGTTTCTATGATAAAAGAGAGATTGAAAAGTGATTGAGGATTTGTGAGTGTGAAGAATATTGAGCCTTTAACAATCCTCTATATATTTCTATGGTAAAAAGAGAAGTTGAAAGAAATTGAGCATTGTGGTGAATGTGAAGCATATTGAGTCTCTAACAATTCTCTATATGTTTCTATAAAATTGGACAAGTTCTAGTGAGGAATTTTTGAGCAGATTTGAGGTAAGTATTTGAGAAGATTTGTGAAAATATTTGTGAGAGCTTTTGTGTAAGGTTACAATACAGTTTGAGGACATAAATTATTGAGCATATTGGACAAGTTCTAATGAGGACTTGTTGAGAATATTAGAAAAATTTCTAGAGAGGACTTGTGGACAGATCAATGTGAGCTTTTGTGGAATATTACAAGGCATATTTGAGACAAGTCTTTGAGAAGACTCGTGGACAGATTTTATTGATTGATTTTTTCAAACCTTGAGTTAAGGTTTAGGGTAGATCTCGTAGTGTTTATTTGTGATTAGATCAAACTTTGTGTTAAGGCTTGACGATAGATATTGAGGATAGATTTGTGTTAGACCGAAGGACTATGTTTAGTGCATATAAGAGGATAGATATTAAGAAAAAATCTATGCTAGACCGAAGGAATATGTTTAGTATATATTTAAGGGCAGAGTTTGGTGCATATTTAAGGATAGGTTTGTGCCAGACCAGACCTAGAGATTGAGAATATTTGTGCTAAATTGAAGGACTATGTTTAGTGTAGATTTAAGATAGAGATAAGAGTAAGCTTTTGAGGTGATAGAGTATAGAGGACAATAGTCTCCATTGGATAGATATCCATTAGCTAGGGTAGTGAGGACAAGTGTCTTAAGTGGATAGAGATCCATTAGTCAGTATAGTGGAGGTAGCAGTACTTCTAGAGGATCACCAACCAGAACTAAGGACAAAAGAGTTATCCTGTGGATAGAGATCCATGAAATTGATTAGGGGATTGGTGTCTCCTTTAGACAAAGGTCCATAAGCATTGTAATAGGGAAAGGATTCCCAAGATATTGATTGAAAAAAATTTAGTGAAATATTTTCTCCATGGAGTACCCCACTTTGGGTGAACCACATTAAATTCGTGTCTCTATTGTGTGTGGTGATTTGTGCATTGCTTTGATTTTTACTATTGATATTGCTATCTATACATTGCATAATATTTATTGGGAAAGAAAAGTAAAAAGTGGTCTTATATTGTTCACCCCCCCTCTCAGTATAAGCTTGTGTTCTTCATAGATCTAATTTAAGAAAAATATATTTAATTAATTTCTAGATATTAAAGGATAAACAACATATATTGTGCACTTAGGGTTAATTCTGTTTATGCATATTCTCTTGAAACCTTGCTTAAAGGTTTTATGTCTTGAAACCCTAAGTTAGAAAAGCATTCAAAGAAAGAATCATTCTAGGGTTAATTCTTATATTCTTGCATTCTATATTCTTGCATTATCTTTTATATTTTATAGCATAGATCTAGAAAGACCAAACATAGGTGATTGTCTTCAAAAGGATACATCAAAAAAACCTGAAATTCTTGTGGACTTGGAGCGAGTCCTTAAAACCATTCTTGCTAAACCCTTCCCTCCCTATAATTGAGTGTAGAGAAAAACATAACCCCATGATTTACCCCAAGTATCTCTCTCTCTCTCTCTATTTTGGATCCAAACTTGATAATTGTATGTGGTAGGGTAGTTTTCCCCCTCTACATATTTGGTGAAGCCGACATGAACACCTCCTTTATTTTTAAAGATCTTAAGAAAGACCACTAATTTTATTTGTGTGGCTAGAAAAATATTAATAACATCTTTAAAATCTTATTTCAGTGTGTTTTCCTTTAGTATTCCTCTTCTATCCTTTCACCTCTTCTAATGGTTCCTCTTATTATAATTCAATGAAGGCACCTTGAATCTGATTATGTTCCTCTAAAATATGATCAAACTGATAGAGAGGATCCTAACATAGATCCAGAAGAACATGATAACATGGAAACTGAAATGAGTTTTGACCTTATGAAGGCCCTAATGGTGGGTTTGTCTTTTCATCATTTGAACACATTTGGGATTTTATGAAAGCTAATAGGGATAATATATTGGAGGGTATGGAGTGATAAGATCATCTTGAAATAGGTGAGACTCCCCCATGTCCTCCTCCAATAAGCTCCCCTATGCTTGATCAAAATAAAATCTTTCTCAAATAAATGTATCTTGATGATTTAAGAAACCACACAATTGATACTACTACTACAACCACCAAAATTGAAAGGAATCTACAAGTCCCTCCAATTAGTAGTGTCATTCAAAATTTTATTTTCAATTTCCTCCTCAATATTATAATCTTAACACTTTTTATTCTATCCCACAAAATGTTAGTTGTCCATTTTCACAAGGCACTACATATAACAACAATGTCCATGCATCCAACTTGAGTCAAGCATTGGTTACTTAACACACATATAATCCTCCTTTAGGGAATTTGGGAATGGTCCATAACAGTAATCCAAAAGTGTAGAATTTGAAAAATTTGGTAAAGTATTTAGTTTCAAAATTTGAAATGATTCAACCTTCAAGATTTACTTACAGTTATAAGAAAATGTGTAATCAGCCATTGGATCCTATTGTTGCTGCTAGACCTTATCCTAAGAATTTTCCTATGCCAGTTTTACCTATTTACAAGGGAAAAAAATATCCAATAGAGCATTTAAGATGATTTAGAATAGCTTACCATGATCTCATTTATGATGATATATTGTTACTAAAAAAATTCCCTAAGAGTCTTGGTGGTATGGAATTAGAATAGTACTATTGGTTACCTAATTATTCCTTAAAGAATTTTGAGGAAAGAACATAATTATTTGTTCAATAGTTTTGTGCCTATATTGAAAAGGAAGTAATAATGAAAGATGTTTATAATTTGAAACAAAGAGGAAATTTTTTCAGATTTCTTGGCTCGTTGGAGAAGTTTAGTTGGACGTTTAAGATATACTTTACCTCCAAAAGATATGCTTGAGATATTTATTGGTAATTTACAAGAACAATTATCTTATGTATTAAAGACTACTACTATTACATATTTTGATCAAGCAATTGATTTAGCATGAAAAGTAGAACATGCTCTTACCAAAAGAGGTCAAATCCAAGTCAAAGAAGAAACTATTGTTAAGTATCTATATAAGAATAAACACATCGTAAATGATAGTGGAATGGATAGTAGGCATGTTAGCAATGTTAATAACAACCTACAAAAAATAGTACTTTAGAAACCTCCACAAAGGAATTTTACAAGACTTAATATATCTATGGAAGCAGTTTTAAAACAACTTTTAGAATCCAATGCATTTGAATTGCCTCCCATAAGATAACAAGATACTAACACTCATTGGTATAAGGCAGGTCAACATTGTGCATATCATAGAGTGGAAGGACACTGGACAAATTCTTATAAGAAGTTGAAGCATGTGGTTCAAGATTTGATTGATGCAGGACGTATTGACTTAGAAAATTCTCAAGTGGTAAATAATCAAGTTCCTATTCAAAAAATTTCAACTACCAATCAAGATATGGGAATATTCAAAGATCCATTGCCAAAAAATAATCAACAAGTAGAAAATTAGGTGGCCCATTAGAATGAGCCTCCTACCTATGGTAATATGATTGACATGGTTGGGATAACTATAAGAGAGCAAGCTCAGATTTAGCATTCTCAAAAAGGACAAAATTTGGTGTTACAACCCAGTTCAATTTTAAAGAATAATCAAAGAAATATTTTCAACACAGGGACTCCACATTTAGCATTGGAACCATAGCCTACGGTTTCATTTAATATTCAGAAGCATTTGGCTAATACTCTAGCAAATATATCAGTTTTAGAACTCTTACAAAATTCTTCCAACCATAAAGATTCTCTAATATAATTTTTAAAGCAATAATTAGTTCCCTCAGATATTTCTACTATCTCTATAGTTGATGTTGTAGGTTCTTTTGGGACACATCACATATCATTTTTAGATGATGATAAACCTTCCTCAAACTTGCAAGAAGACACTTCACTTTACATCATTGCACTTATTTGGGACACCTTTATTAATGGTTTTTCCCTCAATTTGTGTACATATAAATTCTTTCAAAAGTTTAGATTAAAAGAGGAAGATTTAACAAAGTCTGATATCACTATACAAGATTTCAACAATGAGTCCTAAGAGGCCTGCGGTGTCATATCTCTTTCCCTTAAAATTGGACCAAAAATATTGGACACTTTGTTTTATGTGGTACATTGTACTACATCTTTTAATATTCTTAGAAATCCTTGGATTCATGTAATGAAGGATATCCCTTCTACTATTCATAAATTCCTAAATTTTGAGTTTAAAAATCAAGTTATCACCATTTCAGGTGACCCTCGACCATTTGAGTTTTTCTCAAATGTAGAGCGAGCTCGATATGAGTTTAACCTATGTCCTATTTTTTCAATGGTTTCTCCATGTTCCTCATCTCAAATATAAAAAAAAATTTAAAATTTAAGAATGAGTGAGGAACACATCTAAATTTTCTCATCTCAGGATCATGATAATCAATTTCTTTGAGAACTTCTTCTAGATCTAGCCAAGCTACCACATTCACCAAGAACCATGGATTTTCCCCATAAGAAAGGTTATATTGTATACATTGGCATGTGTACCTTTATCTTTGTAGGAACTACCTTCCAATAAAAGATACATGGTAGCAACCCCTCTCCCATTGAGTGTTATATTACTCATTTTTACCTTTCCAATGACTACCCACTTCCTAAACAGATCCTATCAAGCATGGGATATGTAGGTAATTATTTGGGGCCACAATAGAATGGCATTCAAGAGCTTTTGGATGTCAAGATCTGGCCTGGAAGATGTGGCACAGGTTTTATACCTAATAAATACCAACCTTTACTATTTGAAAATTATGATCATCTTATGATTTATGCTGAATATATGTATTATCAAAAGTTAGGGGTGGGTGATGAGGATGATGGTGTTCCTTATTCTTTTGAGATATTTTTTTGTAATATGATTGATTTTGTATGCTCTAAACATAAGCCTGCTATTTTAAAAGAAGATCCTGCTTGGCTATATTATAATGATATTTATGTTAATAATGGTATTATTTGAAAATGCAATGATTATCATGCCATGGTTGTCAGGGAAAGAGCTACGAAGGAGCTTCTCTATGATTTTTATCATAGAGATGACTTACTTTCTAGAAATTTCTTTTATGAAATAGTTCATGGTACACTTGTTTCTTATGCCAAGAAAGGTGGTACACTTAGATTTTGTGTCAATTATCATCCTATTTGCTTAAACTAAATTACAATATATATATATATATATATATATATATATATAAATAAAATAAAAAAAACATAAATTAATTATCATCTAGTTATGCATTTGCATTTTCGTTGCATTCATTTGCTTGTTCATATTTCATTGTTGCTTGTCATATTTTGCATTGCCTACCTAACATTTAACACAAATTGAATGCTTGAATGTCATAATTTGCATATTTTCTTGTTCACCACTGCTTGATCATATAGATTTTGTTGATTATGGAGCCTGATTAATTTGGAGGTCTTGTTTTCAACCACACTTGGACCCACCATGCGAAAGAGGGGGGTGTAGGGGGGCATTAGCCCCCCTACTAGTGTCTTCTAAGGGGGTCCAGGGGGCGACGACAATTATTTGGAGCCCCCATGGTGGGGGTTGCAAGGGTAGTGCCCCAAAATAAAAAAATAGATATTTCCTCTATGTAAATCTAGATCGTTTGATATTAGGTCATAGATTGGACGATAGATTTTAGGTGAGTTTTTACCCTAAAATTGTAATGCAATTTTATAAGTATGGTAGCTGATTATAATATTTAGTGTGTAGCTATATAGAGAAGGGTTTTCTGTATGGAATAAAAGGCTTGATTATTTTTCTTGTGGATGTAGCCCATATTGGGTGAACCACATAAATTTGTGTCTATTGTGTATTGCATTATTTCTTTTGTATTTTATTTTTGCATTTTATTGCTCATGTTTTATTATTTAATCCTAATAGATTTTTTGGGATCTTACAACAATGACATGTGATGATACCTAGCTAGGTCATAGATCACATGCATTACACTTTCACTAGGATTCTGATGACTAGTAAGATCCCCACCTAGGGATTCTTCTTCAATATTCTTTCTTGTTTCTTTTTGTTGCTCAAGCTCTTATTTTCCTTGGTATTAGAAGTATTGATTTATCATATTTCTTAGGTCAAGGATGATAGTTTGATAATAATTCATTGTCACTTTTATGTTGCCTTTGAATTTCCTTTGTTTTTCTTTGATCTGACAAGGATATATGTGTATTTATTTCTTTTTTTTTTTAATATTTTTCAAAGTTATCTTCTTCTACACATTTGCACACACTCACCAAGTGTTTCATCCTTAAAACCCCCTATCGAGGGTAGTACTCACATTATATATATATATATATATATATATATATATATTCCTTATATTGCATCCCACATGGGATAATTATACATCCTAGTGGGTATCTTATCGGATATGATCTTCTATCGGGTTATACTATCTTTTGACTGATCGGGCTCAAAATTCCACTATAGGATAAGTTCCTTGTCTATTTTTAGTAGGCCTCGATATACATCCTAGTGGGTAATCACCCCAATTCAATCAATTAGAGAGCAACCACCCATAGCAGGTCTGACTCCAACACTCTATCTCTCACAGTGAGTACTACATCCACAGTGGGTTTAGCTCCCTATTTTTAGATACAATTCGTAGTATTTAATCACATTGGTTCATTGAAACCTATGCTAGTTTAAATACTATGTCTCACCTATCCTTCTATATTTCAGTTGGTTGACCTTTGGATCTTCTTCTTATTCATATTCGTCCTTTTTCTTCTTCTTTTCTTCCTTTTGTTTTATTTTTTCTTTCTTTCCTCTTTCATCCATTTCATCCATGCATTTTATATAGTTTTGCATTAAGATAATTTTCACATTAAAAAACTCAGTGGAATCGTATAACATGCACACACATTCACACAAAATATAAAAAGAAGAAACAACTGTGTATTACTTGAATGAAATAGAAATATACACTTGTGTCTGGTTGGTGTACCACAGTCCAGTCCTGTGAAGTAGATCTACAATAAACAGAATATACACAAACTATAGAAATAAAGAAATGCAATAATTTTCTTATATTATTTGCTGAGGATAATGGAGCTTATAGAGACCAACCCCTTACAGTTTTGAAATTCCTCCTCAACTACTCTGTTTTCCCTTTTCCTGCTTAGAACAATTCATTTGAAATTTAAATTTTTGGGGTAAACTTTCGGAGGTCATAACTCCTCGTTCGTTGCTCAAAATGACTATTGGTGCATGTTTTCAAAAATATCTTTAAGGGATTTACGGCCTAATAATGCCCTAAAGTAAATTTACACTATTTTTTAGCCCTTTAAGAGGCCTCTAAGGCCTTCAAAATTGACCTTTAAGTTTTAGTGGCAGGATTTTCACTAGTTTTTCCAGGGTCTTCACCACCTTAAAATTTGCATATCTCCCAAAACGCTCAGGATACTTAGGTGATAATTTTTCTTTTAGGTCCATTTTTACATACTCTAACAACAAAATAAACATAGAACATAATAAAAAATAATTAATTTTTTTTGATGATGTAAATTCACTCTTACACCACTAGATGCTCCTACATGAGACACCTAGGGTAAATTGAGAAGTGACCTTCACTTGTATGCTATTAGAGGAAAAAAAATGTGGTCAACCTCTATATTTGACAACCAAGATGAATCTTAAATAGGCATGCCCTTCCAATTAACTAGATATTCTTCATACTTTCTATTTTTGGTACTTTTGACGATGTGAGTATCCAAGATTTCTTCTCTCTTTCTTCTCTGGAGTAGATGCTGGAATATTCCAAATTTTTGTAAGCGGTCCATAATCACTCTCCCCTTCATGATATTCTACCAAATCAAAAATGTTGAAGACAGGTGATATGTTCATCCCATTCAATAATTCTACTTCATATGCATTTCTTGAATCCTATTTCTTTATGATCCTGCATGGTCCAAACTTCTTCATTTTTAGCTTGTTATAGATTTTAGTAGGAAACCTTTCTTTTCTCAGATGAACCACAACTTTATCTTCCACTTGGAATTTTTGAAACCATCACTTCTGGTCTGACTTTATCTTGTACTGAGTGTTCATATTATTAATATGCTTCTTTAATTCTTCATGCAAGCTCTTCAGGTGCTATGCAAAGTCCTCAGCCTCAACACTACTCTTTTTCCCTCTATCCATATTCATTAACTCATAGGAATTTCTTGGGATGCTCCCATATACAATATGGAATGGGGATTTATTAGTACTCCTATTGGAAAAATTATTGTAAGCAAATTCTTCCTGTGGTAAAAATAAATCTTATCCCTTGGGCTTATCTCCTACTAAGCATCTCAGTAGGTTACCCAAACTCTTATTCACCACATTTGTTTGTCCATCAGTCTGGGGATGGTATGCATAACTAAATTTTAAATATATCTTCAATTTATTCCATAAGGTCCTCCAAAAATACCCAATAAACTTGGTATCCCTATCTAAAATGATATTCTTTAGTAGACCATGTAGTCGTACCACCTCTTTGAAAAAAAACCCTACAACATGAACTGAATTATTAGTTTTTTTATAGGGAATGAAATGTTCCATCTTTGAAAACCTATCAACCACCACAAATATGGAGTCATTCCCCCTCTATTTCCTTGGTAGGCCAAGAACAAAATCCATGTTGATGTCTTCCCATGGTTTCTCTAGTACAGGTAATGGATGATACAATCGGGTGTTCTACCTCACACCCTTGGCCCTCTGGCATACTCTACAACCTTGTACAAATATTTTCACATCTTGCTATAACTATGGCCAATAATAGTTATCACTAATGAGAGGAATGGTCTTATCTCAACCAAAGTGTCCAACTAACCCTCCACTATGCTTCTCCTTGACCAGATTCTCTCTCATAAAACTCCTTTGAATGCACAATTGGTTTCCACTAAACAACATTCCATATTGGATTAGAAAATTCAACCATTTAGTTCTTTACAAAGTAACATGTGCCAAGCAAGCTCTCCAAGCCTCTATAAAATCTAGATCTTCAAGATATAAACTCTTAAGTTCATAAAACCCTATAACCTCCACCTTCATTTCTTTCAACAAGTTCTACCTTCTACTTAAGGCATCTACAACTCTGTTTGACTTCCCACTCCTATGATTCAACACAAAGGTATAACTTTGCAAAAAATCAATAAAATTTAAGTGCCGCTTATTTACCTTCCCTTGGATATTAATATATTGTAGGGCCTAATGATCAATATATAGAACAAACTCTTTTGGCAGCAAATTATGCCTCCATTTTCTCAAGGCCTAAACTATAGCATAAAACTCATGATCATAGACATAATAATTCTTCCTAGCATCATTAAGCTTCTCACTAAAATAGGAAACATGTTTACCTTCTTAACTCAATACAACTCCTATGGTGCTACCACTAGCATCACAATCTACCTGAAACACCTTATTGAAATCTGGAAGTACCAAAATAGGTTGCTTTGTGATATTCTTCTTCAACACATCAAAAATTCTATCTACTCTTGAAGTACACTTAAACTCCTTATCCCCTCTCATTGTCTCTGTTAGGGGTGCACAAATACTACTAAAATTCCTAATAATTTTTTTGTAAAAAAAGGCTAGACCATGGAATGATCTTACCTTTGTAATGCTCCTTGGGGTAGGCCATTCAATGATAGCCCTCACCTTTTCTAGGTCCATTTTAAGACCTTTAGCTGAGATGAAAAATCCTAGATACACAAACTCCTTCACAAAATTGTACTTCTTCAAATTAATCAACAACTGCTCCTCCTTCAACTTCTCAAAAACTTGTCAAATATGTAGAAGGTGCTCCTCCAAAGTATTACTAAAAATTAAAATTTAATCCAAATAGATAATGAAATTTTTTACTAAAAAATCCTTCAATGCCTCATTCATAAGCTGCATGAATGTGCTTGGTGTATTGGTTAGCCCAAATGGTATGACCAACCACTCGTACAAACCCTCTTTGGTCTTGAAGGTTATCTTCCACTCATCTCCTTCTCTGATATGGATCTGATGATACCCACTCTTCAAGTCAATATTTGTGAAGTACTTGGCTCCACTCAAACAATCCATAATGTCATCCATCCTTGGAAATGAAAATCTATATTTTATTGTAATCTTGTTAATAGCTTGATAATCTATACACATTCTCCACTCCCCATATTTATTTGGTGTTAGTACTATAGGTACTGCACATGGAATCAAGCTCTCCCAAATCATTCCTTTTTAAGTAGCTCTTGGACTTGTCTATTTAGCTCCTCACTTTCTATAGGTGTCATTCTATGCGATACCTTATTGGGTAAACTAGCTCCCAATACTAAAATTTATGTGGTGATTGATCTTCCTCACTAGTGGCAAACCCTCGGGTACATGGGAATTCTTCCAATAGACCTAAGAATTATGTTAGGATATCTACACATTGTTCTTTCTTAACTCTGGGAATTAATGCATAGAACATATGCTCATGCTTTAGACCATAAAAAAACTTTCTACCATCAACTAAACATATTATGGCACTACTACATACCTTTTCGTCCATATTTTTTAGGAACTTCAGCTTGTGGCACACTCCATCATTTTTTAGGGAGTAAGTGTTGGCATGCCCATCATGTATAGCAAACCAATAAAACTAACATGGCATTCTCAATAGAAAATGGTAAGCATCCATAAGCAGGATGTCACATAGGACCTCATCATGGTAATTCTTAATATGGAACTTTTTTCCTAATATGGAACTTTACCAAACATTGCTCACTGACCAAAGCCCTATGGTCCTTCTACAACAATGCAATATGATATGGATACGAGTGCCTCCTTCTCTATAACTATAACTTGGTAACCATCCCTTATAAAACTAGGTTATCAATGCTACAATTATCAATGATAACATTACACACCTTACCTGCACATTTACACCTTGTGTGGAATAGAATCTTCCTCTGATCTAGATATCTCTCATAATTCAACAAGGCTCTCCTTGTGACTAGAACTTATCCTCTTTCTACTTCTTTAGAGTGCTCATATTCAACACCTTCATCTACAACAACAACTCGTGCATTACCTTCAGGACTCTTATTCGTTCCCCCTTGATGCTATGGGCACTTGTATGCTCGATGTACTTCCCCACATTGGAAATAGGTTCCAAAAAATTCTCCTCTTCAAGACCCTCATCCAAAATTTTCTCTTCCTCTTTGGTAGCCATTATTTTTCTCACAAGGGTGACCCTTCTGGTTTGATTTTTGCTAGCTTCTCCATTCTTCTTTTGATCCTTATTTTGTCCTCCATTTGTTCTCCTACCAGTTCTTCCACCATTACCTCTTCCTCTCTACTTGCTCTCAAATATTCTATTTAGCTTCTCTTCTACCTTAAAGAAAAATGGGTAAGCATATTCTATGGTGGTCATCCTGACCAGACTTATCTCCTCTTGAATGCTTGTTCTCAATTTATTTATGTAACGGGCTACCTTCTCCTTGTTGGCCTTAGAATGGCTTGTATTGATTAAAATATTATAGAACTCCTATGTGTATTCTTTGAAAAAATTTCTTTACTACCTCAAACCCTACATTTTCTTTAGCAGATCCAAGTTGTAATCAGCTAGAATGAACTATCTCTTCAAATTCTCCACCATCAGCTCCCACCTTGTTATCCTTTATTTCTCTCTTCTATTTTTGTCCAACTGTACTCCCTTCCACCAAATACTAGGATGACCCTTTAGATTGGTCTTAGAAAATATGACCCTCTCAGGATATTCCACCTCCTCATACTCGAAATATTCTTCCATATCATTGATCTAGTTGATCAACTCTTCTGGGTTAAGATTTCAAAAATACATAGAAACATCAAACTTTGGTCTCTTCCCAATTTGGGATATGGATTTATACATCTAGATTGTGTTGGATATACTACCTCTTATTCTTACTTAAATTGTGTCTCTTCTTCTTTAGCTTCATCTTCACTCCCATCTTCTCTCCTTGGCTCAAACCCTCTATGTAGCTCCTCTTGCAGAGCTTGAACTTGCCTATGCAAAGCTCTAAAATCCTCTTCTGGCACCCCAAAATTTCTCCCACCACCATGATTTCTATGTGGGGGTATTATGATCATGTTTCTTACAAAACCTAACCATAAATACTAGTGCAAACTACCTCACATTTGATGATCTATCTACACACTCAGAAACTTTAGCTTTGATACCACTTGAAGTAGATTTGAGATCAACAAAACATAAAAAAACTATAGAAATAGATAAATGAAATAATTTTCTTGTATTATTTTCTGAGGATAATGGGGCTTACAGAGACCAACCCCTTATAGTTTTGAAATTCCCCCTCAAATACCTTGTTTTCCCTTTTCCTACCTAGAACAACTCATTTAAAATTTGAATTTTGGGGTAAAATTCTCGAGGTCATAACTGCTCACTCATTGCTCAAAATGACAATTTGTGCAAGTTTTTGGAAAGCTATCGAAGGGGTTTGTGGAATGGTAATGTCCTAGAGGAAATCACCACCATTTTCAACCCTCTAAGAGGCTTCCAATGCCTTCAAAATTGACCTTTAAGTTTTAGTGGTAGGATTTTCACTAGTTTTGGTAGGGTCTTCACAAAATTTGCATATATCCCAAACCGATCAGGATATTTGGGTGATTATTTTATCGTTAGGTATATTTTTTCATCCTATAACAACTAAATAAACTTATAATATAATAAAAAAACATTACAAATTTTGAATGATGCAAGATCACTCTTACACCACTGGATGCTCCTGCATCATCTTGGTACACTAAACCAATCCCTAGGGATGCATACCATAATAAAAATTGGTATTTCACCCTGATCCCTATCCCTAGCTCTGAGAACCTATCTCCTCTATTTTTCTAGGATGAGGAGGTGGTCCAAGAAACCACATACCCATGGATGGTGAAGCTAATATTATACATGATCGATATCGTGACCTGCTAGTTGATTGTAGGGATGGAAGGAGTATCACCCTCTACCCCTCTAGTACCACCTGGTAGTACATGGTATCATAAAAAGGTAGCCCATTGAATGACCATCTCTAGCCTCTTCCTTGACCTTTGTAGATCTTCCTATAGAAGGTGGATCCCATTGCTAGCATGGTTTCTCTTAATGATAACAATCCCATCTACCTAGGCCCTCTAGTGCTCTATGTACAGATGATTTACCTCCCCTTAGAGATGATAAACCTCTACTTGAGTTGCATCCCTATCCATATCTATGATACTCAAATAGCTCCATAGTTCCTTGATCCTCTTGGATCTATCCTCCTAGAGCAAGTTCACCTATCTCTGCATAGTCACCACCTATTCTCATAGCACCACTACCTCATCCATCAGACCTCCATGTATCAAGGGTTGGCCTTAGCTAGCTATATTGATTTAGAGGCCTCTCTTGATCCTCTGCATGATGATACCCTTGCCTCTATGGGGGTAACTCCAAATACCCCTACCTCCTTGGTCCTTGTAGTATTGGTGTCCTCTATCACATGCTCAATCAAAAACCATACCTATCTCTATCCTAGAGCTACACAGTCCTACTATGCTCTCTCTGTGGCCCTGTGAGATACCTCTCAAAAAGCTTACTGTATGCCTAGGTTTATCACCTAGCACCTTTGTATTGGAACTGGTAGGGAGACCCTCCAAGGGATGACTCCTCTGTACCACTACTTGTAGTTGAAGTCCACTCCCATGTTGTCCACCCTAGGATACATGCAAGAAGGATCATCCAAGTCCTCCTCTACCCACCTAGCCAAGTCAGTTTCACCTCCAACCCTCACTAGATTTTGGTATATTCTTTGGTACCAGTAATCCTCTAGGTCTAGGATTTCTTGTAAGATCCTGAACTACCTCAAGGCTTGATAAAATTGGAAGACCTCTAACTCCCCTCTCTCTATGGTAATCCATATGATCCTACTAAACCTTCCTAGCTCTATCCTATCCTCAACCTATCCTGGGTGTAGATTCCAAGATCACCATATAATCTTGGCCTATCTTAACTCACTTATAACCCGCCTCGCTTATGGCATATTCCCAATGTAGGTCCTCATGACCTGCTTTAGGGATCTAGACCATTTGTATGTTGCTAGATGCTCCAATATAGACAATGGTATTGATAGTGCACCCAGTCTCTACACCGCTATGTCCTCCCAGCTCCATGCCTGGAGTAAAGTCGTATGAACTATCCCTGTATACCAATTGTACACGATATTGTACAACATCTTGTACAAGTAGGCCAACACATATAGACCCCATGCAAACTTAACTCCCTAGTGTCACATGTCTACTACTACACCCACCATAGTCCATGGCATATATCACCTACTCGTATGGTACATCAACAGTCCTACCACCACACCACAAAGCAATATTGTCAATGGATCCTCTCTATATCACCCCACCAAGTCATCCATGACTATGGTGTTTTATCACACCTAATTGATCCAACCTTCTAATAATTATTGCAAGGTCACTAGCCTCCATCATGCTTTATAAATTGTTACCTCTTTGATAGGAATGTGCAAGATGTACCACATATCCTCCAATGTGATGGTCATCTCTCCCATGGGTAATCAAAAGGTAGATGACTTCGGGTACCATCTCTCTACTAGAGCCATTAGTAGAGCCATGCCTACCTCTACTTGAGGTATACTCACCAGGTTGTATAGCCACACCACTCATAGTGTGTCTCTCTCAGCCTACCTAAGTGCCTCCAACTCCACCTCTAAGGAGCCTACCCCACCACTTGTGGCTCTCAAGTACTCTAAGCTGCAATAACAATAATAACAAAATTTTCCATCAATTTAATTAATAAAACAATTCTAAATAAATTAATTAAAATAAATTAAATTAAAAAACTTTAAATTTCTTGCTTTGCAATCCTATGGTGTAGCTTTCTTGCTTCTGTATTTCTTCCTTTCTTCCTTTTTTCTTTTCTTTTCTTGTTTCTTTTTTTTCTTTTTCTTCTTTTTTTTCCCTTTGATGAAATAATGTCTAGTTTTCCAGGACCATGATTTCACTAAGATGAGGTTGCACCCCATCCTCTATGAGGCATAATTTTTCCATCTCTACCTAGGATGAAATTATGGCCAGGCTATGAAATTGTACCTAGGTCGTACGCAGTAAAATCGCCAGTTTTGGTGGAAAACTGCACAAAAAGCATGAAAAAAATTATAAAAATTGAAAATGCTTGATGTTTTTGATCATACCTTTGTGCCAACCTTACCCCTCATGATCATATAATGGTGCAATAGTAGCACCACCTCCTATTTTATCCAGAGCCCCTTTTCTCCTCTTTCGTAAAATAAAAATGAATTAGGGTTTTACCCCTTTTTCACTTTTATCCCAATTTTTCTTTTACTTGATTCTTTTTATTTTTGTGCTTTTGCCTCTCTTCTTCTTCTTCTTATGTGTTTATATTTTCACATTTTCATGAGGATTATGTCCCTCATAAAACTCAAGGAGACACCTTGGCCTTAGAGGTATCAATATCCCTAATACCTCGATTTACATGCAAAACATGAAAATGTTTGAAATAATATGGTTTTTGCACCACCATTTTCTTCTAAACTAGCCACCCTATTTTTTCTCACCGTATTTTATCTGAGTGCTTACATATTTTATTTGACACATTTATTAGGCCATAAATGCGTCAAAGAGGGGTTAAAATGTAGACACAGAAAATTGATCAACTTTAATGGGAAATCTTCCTAGAGCCCTTTGGGAGACCCCTTAGACTTGCCTAGGGCAAGGGTTAGACTTCTTCCCCCTCATTTTCATTTTCTCCCTCTATATGAAAAATCCCACTCACCCTTGATGGGACACAATTTTGCATAGGCAAAATCATTATCGGCCTTCATGGCTTGTGATTTTGCCTTTTTAGATTTTTGTCTATGAAACCATAATTCTTCAAGTTTAGCATGTTTTACGTTGGTCCTGCTTGGTTTTACCACCCATATTACTTTCAAATCCACTATATAAGGAGGGTTTTAATTTCTTTCTAGAGCACGATAATAATGAAGAATTAATGCTAATGACGATTTATTATAAAGTGTTTTATTATTTTCTCATTGATCTACATCCTTATTCTTCTTTCGTAAGCAAGTTAACTTTGGATTATGAAGTTTGATTGGTTTTATAATACATTGGATTGTTGATTGTTGTTGCTCACTCTTTGTGGATTTATGTTGAAGTCCTAAGGGGATATCAACTATTTGGGAGGTCTCAAACCTTCTCGCTTCTTCGCTCTCTACGAGGTGAATTCATTTTGTAATATGCATGTTTTAATTCGTTGCATCTGATATTTATTATTTTGTATCGATCTAAGATGTTTCATCTCACTTCTATGAAATCGCACCCAGGTCTCTCCGAGGAGAGATTTTTCCAGTTCAATATTGTGATCACTTGTTGTGGGGTATTATTTCCCTTGAGCTATGTTTAGGGGCTATTCCAGATTTCATACTTATATTTTAGGCTACATCCAGGTCATAGTGTTGTATTTTGTTCTATGTTTTCATGATATTATTCTATTGTGTCTTGATATGCTTGAATTCTTCCAAAGGTAAATTTTTGATTCTATTTATCAAAGGTCAACTAAAAGGACCTAGGGGTCTTGACTACTGTGCCTCCAAACATTGTTGTATAGTGGCCTAAGTAAGCCCCCTAATGCTAATCATATTTTCAAGTGTTTTTCAAGTTATCTTAAAGGAACAAGAATTGTTGATAACATTGGATAAATGATAAAGGTAAGGATAAATCACCAGATAAGCTAAGTGTTCCAATTAGTCTTTAGACTGTTTGTTGAGTGCCTTCTATATTTTTTATAAACTCTAGATCTGATTTAATAAAAACATGTTTAATTAATTTCTAGGTATTAAAGGATAAACAACATATAGAGTGCACTTAGGGTTAATTCTATTTATGCATATTCTCTTGAACCCTTGCTTAAAGATTTTATGTCTTAAAACCCTAGGTTATAAAATATTAAAATAAAGAATCATTCTAGGGTTAGTTCTTGTATTCTTACATTGTATTTTATCTTTCATAGCATAGATCTAAAAAGGGCAAACACAAGTGATTGTATTTAAAAAAATACATCAAATGTTCCTGAAATTCCTATGGACTTGAAGTGAGTCCTTAAAGTCATTATTGGTGAAACCTTCCTACCTAGCACCAAGTGTAGAGAACAACATACCCCTACGGTTCACCCCAAGGTTCTCTCTCTTGCGGATCCAACCTTGAGAATTATACACGATAGGGCAGTTTTCTCCTTCTACAAATATATTGAAAAAAGTGGTAAAGTGTTAGGATATCATCCTAACATTATTTTTATAATTATAATTTGATTATGCAATAGTCCATTTCCAACATGGGAACCCCATTTATAATGTTATTTTGTAATACTTTGTAATGGTATATGGCAAGTAAGACACCTAGATAAGTGGGACCATTTCAGGTAACAGTTATCAAGAATGTAACTGATGTTTGATAGAAGATTCTAGCTCAAGTGGAATTTTGCATGTAAGCCAACTCTTTAACTTAGGGTTAGTGTTGCATGAAGTTTTTCTTTAAAATATATGGAGTTGTGTACGAATGTATATTTTTTCCAATTAATGAAATATTGAAGGAGGTTTCTCCCTTGAAGAGGCCTACAATTTCATGTATATTGAGAGAGTTTAAAATTTACATTTACTTTTCACATTTTGATATTGTATTCTTGCATGCATATTTGTTTAATTTTAGTATTTTGTGTGAGTGAGATTATTTTTAATAGTAGATTTCTAACAAGTGGTAATCGAGTGCTTTACAGGGCTGAGTTCTACTATGACTACAATAAATCTTGCCCATCCATTTTAGATGTTAGGTATAAGGTTCTTATTTTTTTCATTTTTTGTTTGTCCCTTATTAAAAAAATAACAAAAACCAACAAAAAATACGATCATATTTTTTTTACAGTAGTTGTGTAGGTTAGAAACCCTATGTTAGTGATTTTAAAATATTGTGAAGGATCTATCATTATTGGCTAAGCTAGATAGCCCATAAAGCATCTATTAAAGTGATGGGTGATCAGGCTTCAATACCCTAGCCAAAGACAACACCCACACATGGGATTGAGCTCCCATGTATCTTTGGGTATATAGGGAGACCATCTAGGATTAAACAAATCTTTAGCTCTAGGAATATTTTTTGGCCTTATATTATCCATAGTATATAAGACACAACATCCCAAAATATTACCCTCTTATACTATTAGAGAGGTATAGAGTATTCTCAAGGACATATGTGGAATCCTCCTTGAGTAGTGGCTTGAAATATTAGTTCGAGAACTATTGTTCATTACTGTGGTGTAATAGAGGGCCTATGGGTATTACATACACCTTTGCCTAGCATATCCTAGTTCTATAAAAAATTTAACCTACAAAAAGAAATAAGCCTTTATCTTCTATTGATTTGTAACCTGTAATACAAAAATGGTCCCACAAAAGTAAGAACACAAAGGAGGCTTCCCTATGACAAAAAAAATTGCATACAAAAACAATCAAGGTAGAATTTGAAAGTGTCCATAATAATTAATAATTTATAGGATTATTAGTAGTGCAAGAAATCCCAAAGTTAGAATCAAATATTAGGGTTTTCAGTGGTAGTAATAGTCATCTGTGTAATAGTCAATGATTACAGGGTTGTCAGTGGTAGAAATAAATAGTATCAGTGTTATCAATGATAGAAATAGATCATACAATGTCAGTAACTGAATAGCACAAGGAATTCTAAAATAGTGTTAGTGCGACAATATAGATGCTAGTATATCATTCAAAGTAGTCAGTGGTCAGAAATAGATAGGGTAGAGTTGGCTGATGTAGTACCCAAATTTTAAATAAAACCTCCAAAGAAAAAATTAACCACACTAGTAGACTCATCAAAATAGCAGATAAAAAAAATTTGGGGTGTCCAAAATTAGTGTTGAGATATATAGCTCATTTTGACCATATTTTCAAGTTGATAAATTTGATATATAACACCCAAGAACTTTTTTGGACTCCTTACTAGAAAAAATAACTCTTGTAGTCACACTTCTATTTTTAGTAAGTTAATGAAAAATGTTCAAGACTTTCCAAAATGGCTAGTGTTACTCATGGACATAAAATAGAGGTAGAACAAGCCACTTAAATATTTAAAACATTAAAATCTCTCTTGATAGTCTTCTCCATGATAATAACATCATAAAGAAATATATTCAATGCTTTAGAAGTGAATACCTTAACTCCAAAACACACTTGGAAGAACAACTTGCCAAGGTTGAGTCCAGACTTCAAGGTGGCCCAAAGGGGTTTGATTACCATACTAAACAATCAGGTCAAGGGAAAGGAAAAGAAGGTGGCCTAAATTGGACTTTCCTAAGTTCAATGGGAAGGACGCAAATGGGTGGTTACATTGTGTTGATCAAATTTTTAAACTTTATAATGTCCCTAGATATTTCTAGGTCTAGATGGATTCTTTCAACTTAGAATTTGAAGATTGAAAATAGTACCAGTGGTTGCAAAACACCATTATCAATCCTTCTTGGGAATAATTTGGGTCCCAATTACTCAATAAAATTTTCCCTAGTGAATATGACAACTTTATAGGAGCATTGAAAAATTTGAAACATACGTCTACATTTCAATATTACCAAAACCAATTAAAGAAATTGGTGAACAAAACTAAGGGGTTGAGTGAAGGGTTTTTTACGAGCTATTTTAATATTAGCTTGAAGGATGATCTTCAGGTTGAGATCAAATTTTTTAAACCATAAACAATGATGCAGACTATTAGCTTGGCATAGCTGGCAAAATTTAAATTCTTAGCTCAAAGGAGGATGACTAAATTTCCACAAACTAAACCCTTCTTTCCTCCCAAGTACTCAACTCAATGAAAATTAAACCATTCCCCACAAATTATTGACTACAAAATAAATGGATGCTCGATGCACTCAAGTTTTGTGCTACACTTGTGATAAAAAATATTTTTGAGGGTATAGGTGCACACAAAAGAAGTTGTTCCTCATAAAAGTAAAAAATCCAATCAACAGTGACCAAATTGATGATGAAACAAAACCAGTGGATGATCCATCCCAAATTAAGGAAGAAGTACATGAAGAACCACGGGCAATTTTTTTAGTACATGCTCTTGCTAGGATTACTACTCCCCAAACCATGAAAGTTGTGGAGTTTTTCAAAGATCAATGTCTTAAAATCCTGATCAATTTTTAAAGTACACACAACTTTATTGATCCTTGAGTTGCCAAGTATACCAATTGTTATAAACACACATGTAATTCCTTTGAGGTTATGGTGGCCAATGGAGGGAATTTACCTTGCAAAGGTAAATATCACAATATTAAAGTGAAAATAAGGGATTATGAGCTCAAGCAGGATATGTTTACTCTACAATTAGGGGAATGTGATATTGTATTGGGAGCTTAGTGGTTAGGTACATTGGGAACCATATCATGGAATTTTATAGAGCTCTGGATGCAGTTTTCATAGAATGAAAGATCTTCCACTCTTTACAGTTCACAAGCAATGCCTCCTCATATTATTAGCTCAAGCCATATGAAGAAGTTGTTGAAAAAATATTCTTGTAGGTTCATTGATTAGATATTTGCAATCCAACCACCTACTCTATAGGTGGACCAAATTCTTGAAGATTTGCAACTTGTTTTGACAAATCACAAGTCAGAGATCAATAAGTTAGTACAAGAATTATCAAAATCTAGGGTCATCCGATCGAGTAACAGTACTTAATATTCTTCTATCTTATTGGTGTGAAAGAAAGATGAGTCCTGGTGATTATTTTTAAATTTTTATGAGCTCAATAAGCTCACCATTAAGGATACATTTTCTATACCTATTGTGGATGAATTAATAGACAAGCTGCATATGACTATGTTTTTTTGTAAATTAGATCTTTGCTCTGGGTACCATAAGATTAGGCTCAAGGATGAAGATATTTCCAAAACCACACTCCATACTCATGAGGGTAATTATGAGTTATTTGTGATGTAATTTGGCTTGACAAATGCACCTTCCACATTTCAAGGTCTCATAAACAACATTTTTTATCCATTCCTTCATAAATTTATTTTGGTTTTATTTGATGATATTTTTGTCTATAGTCACTCTTGGGAAGAGAACCTCTCCCATTTGGATCAAAATTTACAATTTTTGGCACAAAAAATTTATGCTAAGATGTCCAAGTGTTCTTTTGGATTGGTAGAAGTGGAGTATTGAAAGTAATACCAACACATTATCACCAAAGATGGAGTTAAAGTTGACCCTAGGAAGATTCAAGCGGTTCAAGAGTGGCCCAAAGCTCACACTCTCAAAGGTCTTCATGGGATTTTTGGGCTTACAAGATATTGCCACAAATTTATTTGCAATTATGTTAAAATTACTACTCCCTTAACATCCATGTTAAAAAATGATTCTTTTACGTGGACCAGTCTAGCTGAAGATAATTTCCTTGAGTTGAAGCACACCATGACAACCACTCCAGTCTTAGCAATGCCTAATTTTTTGAAGACTTTTGTAATTGAAAGTGATGCTTCAAGAAATGGAATTGGAATGATGTAGGAAGGACACCCCTTGGATTTCACTAGTAAAGCACTCTCTACTCACAATCTAGGTAAATCAACTTATGCTAAGGAAATGCTTAACGTTTTACATGTGGTCACTCATTGGTGAGCTTATCTCTTTGGGTATAATTTATCCATTAAAATAGATCACCAAAGTCTTAAATATTTATTGGAGCAATGGGTTACCACCATTGAACAATAAAAGTGGGTCTCTAAGCTCATGGGCTATGATTATGATATTACTTATAAAAAGAGCAAGAAGAATATTGTGGTGGATGCCCTCTCTCATAAATTTGAGGCTCATAGTATGCTATGTGTCATTTCTTCATCCATTCCATAGTGGATAAATTCTCTTTGTGAGGAGGTTCTTAAGGATTTTGGTTTGTAAACCTTGGTTGTCTCCCTCTAAACAAAGACTACCTCATTTCCTAGATAAATTTGGGACGGAAAATATCTGTACTACCACCAACACCTTATTGTTCCTCACACATCTCCACTTCAAGAACTTATCATGAAGGAAATGCATGCTTCACCCACTGTAGTCCATTATGGGTTCCTCAAAACATATGAATAGATTAAGCACACATTTTTTTGGAAAGGTATGAAGAAGGAAATTCATAATTTTGTGGTAGCATGTGAAACCTGTTAATGGATGAAAGACAAAATGGTGTATTCTCTCAAAATTCTACAACCCTTACCTATTCCAAAATAGTTTTGGATAAATATTTCCATGGAGTTCTTTGAAGGTTTACCTTAGTATAGTAGCAAATCAATTATTTTCATGGTAGTGGATTATCTTTTAAAGTATACTCATTTTTGTTCCCTATCCTATCCTTACATGACCTCCATCATTGGCCATTTTTTTTATTCTATTTTTTGCTATCAGGGCATGCCCACATCCATTGTGTTCAATCATGACCCTACCTTCACTAGTAATTTTTGGCAAGAATTTTTTAAGTTATAGGTAACTAAGCTCAAAATGAGTTTAGCTTATCATCTATAAATGGATGGCCATATTGATATTATCAACAAATGTTTGGAGACCTACATTTATTTCTTTGCCTCTGATCATCCTCCATAGTGGTATAAGTGATTTCCCTTGGTTGAGTGGTGGTACAATAATTTTTATGAAAAATGCCCAAGGTCACCCCTTTTGAAGTAGTTTATGGATGACCTCCATTCATGCCCTCCTCTTACATTCCAAGCATCTCCAAGGTCCATGTAGTCAATACTACACTCAACCAACATGCCAAAGTCCTCCATCAATTGAAGATGAATTTGGAAGTGGTCCAAAATTGGATGTGCCAACAAGTTGATCAACATCATTTTGAGTGTAGCTTTGATGTTGGTGATATGGTCTTCCTTTTCTTACAACCATACAAATAGTCATCCCTCCAACTTCATAGGTTCCAAGAACTCACTACCAAATACTATGGTCTCTAATAGGTTTTACAATGGATTGGTGCTATAGCCTACAAATTAGCCCTACCATCTACATCCAAAATCCACCTTGTTTTTCATGTATCCTCTCTCAAGAAGGTTATGGGAAATCAGGTACAGGTTCAATTTTCCCTCCTAAAATTGTATGAAGAAGGTTCTATCTTGCTCGAGATAGAATAATTATTGGACCATAGGATGCACACTCTTCACAATAAAGCCATTATAGAGGTCCTTATTAAGTAGCATGGTCTACAACTAGAAGATGCTACATGGGAGTCTCTCCAACAACTCCAACACCAGTTTCCTCATCTACAACTTTGAGGACAAAGCTTTTTGAATGGGAAGGACATGTTAGGACCCCATCCTAACATTATTTTTATAATTATTATTTGATTATGTAATGGTCCACTTCCAATGTGGGGACCCCCTTTTATAATGTTATTTTGTAATACTTTGTAATGGTATAAGGCAAGTAAGGAACCTAGTCTCGGGTTATGCATAGTGGTGAATATTCACAAATTGGGCAAATATTAGGATTTTAAAAATTGTAAATTGGTGAATATGAGGACCCTCGATGTCGGCCCATTCGTATAAAATTATTCAAGACCAATTTTTTCTTAGGGTTAATTTACCACAATATATATCCAAACATAGGCATATTTGTACTTGTTGAAAAAATATTTTCAAACCTGATCTAATGGTGGTGTTTTTATGAAGTTATAAGATGATTTAATAGGTCAAAAGTGGCCCTAAATATGAAATTACATTTTAGGGCTTCAAATACCCTAAATTTTGGTATGAAGATGCTCAATTTTATTTGCTTAGGATTCTCCATGATTCACCTTGATTTTGATTAGGATTCACCATTTTTTTACAAGTATATTTTGAGTCCAACCCCTTATGCATAACCCTTATGCTTCAAATACCCTTAGGTAACTTATGCAAGTAAGGTACCTAGACAAGAGAGACCATTTCATGTAACCATTATCAAGAATGTAACCAATGTTTGGTAGAAGATTCTAGCTCAAGTGGAATTTTGCATGTAATCCAACTCTTGAGCTTAGGGTTAGGGTTGCATGCAAGTTTTCTTTAAAATACATGGAGCCATGTATGAATGTATATTTTTTCCAATTAATGAAATATTGAAGGAGGTTTCCCCCTAGAAGAGGCCTGCAATTCCATGTTTATTATAAGAGTGTTTAATTTTGCATTTAATTTTTGCATTGTGATATTGTGTTATTGCATATATCTTTATTTAATTTAGTATTTTGTGTGAGTGAGATTATTTTTAATAGTAGATTCCTAACATAAATATGGCATCATTTTAAAGTTGGATATGAATAAATATTTTGATAGGGTCTCCTAGGGGTTCCTTTTATTGGTCTTATCTAGCTTTGGATTTCAATAAGATTGGATAAATTTAGTCAAAGAATGTATCCGCTTAGCAAAATTCTTAGGAATGTATATCCTAGGGGAGCGTAGTCCACTCTATGTATGTCAAAAAAGTAAAACCGTCTAATAGAGTCCAAATATAATATGGGACTCAAAAACAATATCTCCTCTACCTAGGGTAGAAGAAGGAAATTTCTCTCAAAAATCCATAAATGAAGATACTCTCATGGAATGTGAAAGGCCTCAATAGCCATGCCAAGCAATATCTACTTGCATCCATAAGGAAAGACTTGAACCCTCATATAATTCTCCTTCAAGAAACTATAGTTGAAGTCTCCAATTTGGAGAAAGTCTCTAAAGCTATCTGGAAAACGTGAATTCCTTACCAACCTTGCTCAAGGAGCCTCAAGGGGTTTGTTATTCCTATGGGATCCTTTGATAATTGAAGCAAAAATTATATCATATTTGGATAGGATCACTAATAACCTATTTTAGTATAAAGTCACAAAATGTAGATGGGTTATCTCTAACATTTATGCCCCGAAAACCCCCATGGAAAGAGTTTATTTATGGAACACATTGGGTCAGATGAGAAATATATTCAATAATGAAGCATGGATGTTTGCTAGGGACTTCAAATATCTCCTCTACCCTTCTGATAATCTTTGAAGTAGTCCCATCACTTCTAAAATTTTTTAATACTGTTGAATTTGTGAATAATAATGAGTTGATGAACATAAATTTTAGAGGCATTAAATTTACTTGGAGCAATAGGAGAATGGGAAGTCAATACATAAAACTTATACTTGTTAGAGTCATTATTTCCAAAGAGGGAATATCCTCCTTCGAATATACCACTCTTTTTTTCCTCTCTAAAATTGGCTCAAATCATAACCCCCTAGTCTTGGAAGCCTTGAAGCCAACTTCTTCTTTCAAAAACCCCTTTATATTTGAGATTATGTGACTCCATCATCAATATCTCATCTCTTTGGTGTCTGAGTGGTGGGCTAAAAAATTCTCAATCCCTCTCATTTCCTATACTATAAAAAAACTATGACTCATTAAAACCAATTTAAGAAAAATGGAACAAAGAAGTTTTTGGTCACCTTTTTCTTAGGAAGTAAAATGTCCAAAACCATTTGAGTATTATAGAATCTACTATCCAATATGGTGAAGGAAATTATCATTTTTATTAGATTCTTCAATGGAATTGAGATATAATGAGAAGGAAATTATGGCTAAGTTCCACAACATTCTGGTCTATGAAGTGTCTTTCTGGAGGTAGAAATCCAGAGCTATTTGATTGAAGGAAGGGGACTTCAACACCAATATTTGTCATGCCTCTACTTAGAAAAAGAAGCTATAACACAATCAAGGAGGTGGTCAAGGTCAATGGATCTACTACTGAGGGCATCCTAGAAATTAGGGCTGAAGCTATCTCCTACTTTAAAAATATTCTTGGACCTAGGGATCTCAATAACATTCATGCCTCAAATAGTTTGCTAGCCAACATTCCCTATCTCATCCCTTAAAATCTAAATTCCTTCCTAGCCAATATTTTTTCTACAAAATAAGTAAAATACCTATGACAAGGGATAAGGATCTAGGGCTTAATGATATTCCAGCCCATTTATTCCAAACGTTTTGGAATATTTTTGGATTGGAGGTAGTGGATGTTATCCAAGAGATTCGTAAAAGCAAGCACATTCCAAAAGATATAAATTCTACTTTTTTAGTCCTCATTCTTAAAATTATAGGATCCAAATACCTTTTAAATTTTAGGACCATTAGTCTATGCAATACTATTTATAATATCCTATCCAAATTCATGCCCAATAGGATGAAGATAATCCTTCCCCTCATCATTGAACCTTTCCAATGTAGTTCTATTGAAGGGAGGCTTATCACTATTGGAATCAATACCATACATGAACTCATACAATCTTGTAGATATGGAAAATTAACCCAATTTAGTGGGAAATATTTCTTGAGCCCTTTGGGAGACCCCTTAAACTTTCCTAAGGCAAGGGTTATGCTTCTCTCCCCCTCTTTTTGCCTTTTTTCTCTCTCTATGCGAAATCACGATTGCCCTTGATGGGGCACAATTTTGCATAGGTAAAATCACGATCAAACTTGATGGAACATGATTTCACCTTTTTAGGGTTTTGTCTAAGAAAACCCTAATTCTATGTTTGGAATGTTTTACGTCAGCCCTCCTTGGTTTTACCATCCATCTCACCTTCAAATATACTATATAAGGATATTTTGAATTCCTTGTTAGAGCACAACAACAATTGAGAATTAATGCTAATGATAATATATTATAAAGTATTTTATTATTCGTTCATTGATCTACATCCTTATTATTTCACAAGTTCAATTTGGAGTATAAAGTTTGATTCATTTTTTTCTACATTAGATTATTGATTGTTGTTGCTCACTCTAGGTGGATTTGTGTTGAAGCCCTAATAAGATATCAACTATTTGGGAGGTCTCAGTCCTTCTGCTTGCCCTAATAAGTGAAATAATTTTGTAATACACATGTTTTAATTCACTGCATCTAATATTTATTATTTCACATCGATCTAAGATATTTTATCTCACTTCTGTGAAATCATGCTCGGGTATCTGTGGGGTGTGATTTCATCGGTGTTATATCACGATCACCTATTGCAAGGTGTAATTTTTTCTGAGCTATGTCTACGGCAAAGTTTCTATTACAAATTTCATACTTACATTTTGGGCTACATCCAGGGCATATTACTGCATTCTATTATGTGTTTTCATCATTTTATTTTGTTGTATCTTGATATGCTTGATTTCTTCCAAAGATTAATTTCTACTTTTGTTTATCAAAGGTCAAATAAAAGGACCTAGATGGATTTATTGCTATACCTCCAAGAACTACTATACAATAGCCTAAGCCAACCCCTAACATTAATCATATTTTGCAAATGTTTATCAAGTTATCTTGCAGGAACAAGAATTGTTGATAACATTAGATAAAGGATAAAGGCAAGGATAAATCACTAGATAAGCTAAGTATTCCAATTAGTCTTTAAGTTGTTTGTTAAGTGCCTTCTATTTCTATTATAAACTCTAGATCTAATTTAATAAAAAAATATTTAATTAATTTCTAGGTATTAAAGAATAAATAACATATATTGTGCACTTAGGGTTAATTCTATTTATACATATTCTTTTGAACCCTTGCTTAAAGGTTTTATGTATTGAAACCCTAAGTTAGAAAATCATTCAAAGAAAGAATCATTCTAGGGTTAGTTCTTGTATTCTTGCATTCTATATTCCTACTATTGGGAAAAATATTGGTTAGTTTTCTATAGTTCAATTAATTGCCTCCATTTAATTGTCAACCTGGGATAGCTCGTAGACTTGTGAGCATCATGTGCATAGTATATGCTTGTAGTGTGAGGAATGAGTCCCTTTGTGCCTATTGGTTTGGGGGGTGTTTGGTATTCATTGAAGTTTTGATTCAAACCAATAATCTATCCTATGTTTATAAAAATATGCCTAAATTACATATAGAAATTAAAATTGCACTTTGCTACAAAAAATAGGAGAAATTGTAGAAATTAAATAATCTAAAAAATAGTAAATAAATTAACTACAAAAAGCAAGGAAAACTGGAGGAGTAATGTTTAGAGTGGGCCTAGGATCTAGCAGTATTCCACTCGATCAATTCATTCACCAGACGCTAGTTTAAGATTAATAAAAATACTCAAATGAATATATTGTAGCTTCAGAAAATTACACAACAAATCTGAAATCTGAGATATATTTTTAGGGGTGGTCTGCATATTTATAATATATGTAGCCATGCCCTATTACATTTGAGAGCAAATAAATTTCTAATTTTTTGGTTACAAAAATACACAAAAATAATGGAGATAAAGCATACATTTAATTTCAGATTGATTTAACGTATTCTGTTTTTATCAGAAGAAAATATGTTTTAATAATATGCTTTATCTATTTACATTTTCATTTAGATATTGCTGAAAAATAGATAACACATGGTCTTTGATATTGTCCTTCATCTTCATATTTTCTAAAATATCATCCGCATCTATTGCTAAAATATTTATTTCATTTTATCGACCATAGAATCACGCTATAATTTTATGTCAACAGACAGCGCACTATAATTCTGCATCATTAGGAAGTAGGCACCTTATTTTATATGGGAAGTAGATGCCTTATTTTATATTGGAAGCAGGTGCCTAATGGGAAGTAGACTCCTAATAGAAGTCAAACTCTTAAAAGGGAATCGAGCACCTGACTTAGCACTTCTCACCTGTGTATTACGGATGTTTTGCCTTCATCAAATTGAAAGTGCCAGGTCCAAATGGGACCTTGATGTAAACATGCTAAAATATCATAAAAACCACTAAATATGCACACAATTCACTTAAAAACAAATATTAGATAATATACATAATTTACTATTAAATATATATAAAAATTTCATAAAACATACATTCTATAATAATAATGCCACATAATATGTTAGAAATACATGTATAAATTTGAGCATTTTTGGTGCTCATCACCTACATTGTATTTTATCTTTCATACCATAGATTTAGAAAGGCCAAACATAGGTGATTATCTTCAAAAAATTACATCAAATATTCCTAAAATTCCTGTGGACTTGGAGCAAGTCCTTAAAACTATTCCTGGTGAACCCTTCCCTCCCTAGCACTGAGTATAGAGAACAACATACCCCCATGGTTCACCCCAAGGCTATCTCTCTCTCTCTCTCTTGTGGATCCAGACTTGAGAATTGTACGTAGTAGGGCAGTTTTCCCCCTCTACATATTTGGTGAACCCGACATGAACACCTTTATTTTTAAACATCTTAAGCAATACCACTAATTTTATTTGTGTAGCTGGAAAAATATTAATAACATCTTTAAAATATTTTTTTTTGTGTTTGTCATTAGTATTCCTCTTCTATCCTTTCACCTCTTCTAATGGCTCCTATTATTAGATTTAAATGAAGGCACCTTGAATCTAATTATGTTCCTCTAAAAGATGATTATATTTATAGAGAGGATCCTAACATAGATCTAGAAGAACATGATAACACAAAAACTGAAATTAGTTGAAGGCCCTAATGGTGGGTTTGTCTTTTCATCATTTGAACACATTTGGGATTTTATGAAAGCTAATAGGGATAAGATATTGGAGGGTATGGAGTGAGAAGCTCATCTTGAAAGAGGTGAGACTCCCCCACGTCCTCCTCCAATAAGCTCCCCTATGCTTGATCAAAATAAAATATTGTCCAAATTAATGTATTTTGATGATTTAATAAACCATGCAATTGATACTACTACTACAACCACCAAAATTGAAAGGAATCTACAAATACCTCCAATTAGTAGTGTCACTCAAAAATTTATTTTCAACTTCCTCCTCAATATTCTAATCTCAACACTTTTGCTTCTAGCCCACCAAATGTTAGTTGTCCATTTTCACAAGGCACAACATATAATAATAATATCCATACATCCAACTTGAGTCAAGCATTGGTTCCTCAAAACACATATATTTCTCCTTTAGGGAATTTTGGGATGATACATAACATTAATCCATAAGTGTATAATTTGATAAATATGGTAAAGCATTTGGTTTCAAAATTTGAGAATGATTCAGCCTTCAAGTTTTACTTACAGTTATAAGGAAATGTGTAATCAACCATTGGATCCTATTGTTGTTGTTAGGCCTTATCCTAAGCATTTTACTATGCCAATTTTACCTATTTAAAAGGGGATAAAAGATCCCATAGAGCATTTAAGGATATTTAGAACAACTTACCATGATCTCATTTATGATGATATATTGTTACTAAAAAAAATTCCTAAGAGTCTTGGTGGCATGGCATTAGAATGGTACTATTGGTTACCTAATTATTCCTTAAAGAATTTTGAGGAAAAAACTTAATTATTTGTTCAATTGTTTGGTGCCTATATTGAAATGGAAGTAACAATGAAAGACATTTATAATTTGAAACAAAGAGATTTTTTTTTATAGATTTCTTGGCTCGTTGGAGAATTTTAGTTGGAAGTTTAAGATATACTTCACCTCCAAAAGATATGCTTGAGATATTTGTTGATAATTTACAAGAAAAATTATCTTATGCATTAAAGACTACTGCTATTACATCTTTTGATCAAGCAAATGATTTATCAAGAAAAGTAGAATATGCTCTTACAAAAAGAGGTCAACTCAAATTCAAAGAAGAAAAATCTGTTAAGTCTCAATATAAGAATAAATAGATCAAAGATGATAGTGGAATGGATAGTAGGTATGTTAACAATGTTAATAACAACCTACAAAATATAGTACTTCAGAAACCTCCACAAAGGAATTTTACAAGACTTAATATATCTATGGAAGTAGTTTTAAAATAACTTTTAGAAGCCAATACATTTGAATTACCTCCCATAAGACAACCAGATACTACAGCTCATTGGTATAAGGTAGGTCAAAATTGTGCATATCATAGAGTGGAAGGACACTAGATAAAGTCTTGTAAGAAGTTGAAGCATATGGTTCAATATTTGATTGATGTAGGATGTATTGACTTAGAAAATTATCAAGTGGTAAATAATCAAGTTCTTATTCAACAAAATTCAACTACCAATCAAGATATGGGAATATTCAAATATTCATTACCAAAAAATAATCAACAAGTAGGAAATAATGTGGCCCATCAGAATGATCCTCCTTCCTATGGTAATATGGTTGTCATGGTTGGGATAACTACAAGAGAGCAAGCTCAGACTCAACATTTTTAGTAAGGACAAAATTTGGTATTACAGCTTGGTTTAGCTTTAAATAATAATAAGAGAAATATTTTCAACATAGGGACTCCACCTTTAGTATTGGAACCATAACCCAAGGTTTATTTTAATCTTTAGAAGAAGTTGGCTAATACTCCAGGAAATATATCAGTTTTAGAACTCTTAAAAAATTCTCCCAACCATAGATATTCTCTAATGGAATTTCTAAAGCAACAATCGACCCCCTTAGATATTTCTCCTAGTGCTATAGTTGATGTCATAGTTTCTTTTGGGATACAACGCATCTCATTTTTAAATGATGATAAACCTTCCTCAAACTTGCAATAAGACTATTCACATTACATCACTCTACACTTATTGGGGATACCTTTATTAAATGAATTTTGGTTGATAATGGTTCTTACCTCAATTTGTGTACATATCAATTCTTTCAAAATTTTGGATTAAAAGAGGAAGATTTAACAAAGTCTGATATCATTATAAAAGCTTTCAACAATAAGTCCCAAGAGACCTACGGTGTCATATATCTTCCCCTTAAAGTTGGACCAAAAATATTGGATACTTTGTTTTATGTGGTACATTGTACTACATATTTTAATCTTCTTCTTAGACATCCTTGGATTCATGCAATTAAGGCTATCCCTTCTACTCTTCATGAATACCTAAATTTTGAGTTTAAAAATCAAGTTATCACCATTTTGGATGACCCTCGACCATTTAATTTTTGCTCAAAGGCAGATATAGCTTGATATAAGTTTAATCTATGTCCTATTTCTTCAATGGTTTCTCCATGTTCCTCATATTAGATATTAGAACAATTTCAAAATTTAAAAATGAGTGAGGAACATATCTCAAATTTCTCATCTCAATATCATGATAATCTATTTCTTTGAGAACCTCTTTTGGATCTAGCAAAGCTACCACATTCACCAAGAACCATGGGTTTTCCCCATAAGAAAGGTTATTTTGTATAAATTGGCATATGTACCTTTATCTTTGTAGGAACTACCTTTGAAGAAAATATGCATGGTAGAAAAACCTCTCCCATGGAGCATTATTTTGCTCATTGTTACCTTTCCAATGATTACCCACTTCCTAAATAGATCCTATCGAGCATGGGATATGTAGGTAAATATTTGGGGCCATAGTAGAAGGGCATTCAAGATACTTTGGATGTTGAGATTTGGCCTGGAATATGTGGCATAGGTCTAATATGTAAAAAAGACAAACCTTTACCATTTGACAATGGTGATCATCTTATGACTTATGTTGAATATATGGATTATCAAAAGTTAGGTGTGGGTGATGAGGAGGATGGTCCCCCTTATTATGTTTAGGTATTATTTTATAATATGATTGATTATGTATGCTCTAAAAATAATCCTGCTATTTTAAAAGAAGATCCTGCTTGGATATCTTATAATTATCTTTATGTTAAAAAAAATGGTCTTGTTTGAAAATGCAATGATTATCATGCCATGGATTTCAGGGAAAGAGTTGTGAAGGAGTCTCCATGATTTTCATCATAGAGATGACTTTCTAGAAATTTCTTTGATGAAATAGTTTATCGTACACTTGTTTCTTATGCCAAGAAAGGTGGTACACTTAGATTTTGTGTCAATTATCATCTTGTTTGCTTAAACTAAAGTACAATATATATATATATATATATATATATATATATATATATATATATATATATATATAATTGTACTTTATATTAAGCAAACAGATGATAATTGACACAAAATATAAGTGGACCACCTATAAGAAACAAGTGTACGATATATATATATATATATATATATATATATATATATATATATATATATATATTTCATACCGCATTGTTGCTTGTCATCTTTTGCACTGCTTGCCTGACATTTAACACAACTTGCATGCTTGAATGTCATAATTTACATGTTTTATTGTTCACCACCGCTTGATCATATAGATTTTTGGGGATCTTACAATAATAGAATGTGATGATACCTAGCTAGGTCATATCTCACATGCATTGCACTTTCACTAGGATTCTGATGCCTAGTAAGATCCCCACCTAGGGATTCTTCTTCAGTCTTCTTTCTTGTTTCTCTTTGTTGCTCAAGTTCTTCTTTTCCTTGGTCTTAGAAGTATGGATTTATCATATTTCTTATGTCAAGGATGATAGTTTGATAATATTTCCGTGTCACTTTTTTTTTGTCTCTAACTTTACTTTGTTTTTCTTTGCTCTAACAAGGATATATGTGCATTTATTTCTTCCTTTATATTTTTCAAAGTTATCTTCTTCTACACCTTTGCACACACTCACCAAGTGTTTCATCCTTAAAAACCCCTATCGAGGGTAGTACTCACCTAATATATATATATATATATATATATATATATATATATATATATATATATATATATATATATATATATATATATATCCTTATATTGCACCCCACATGGGATAATTTTACATCCTAGGGTATATTATAGGATATTATATCCTATCAGGTTATACTCTCTTTTGATTCAACAGGCTCAAAACTCCACTAAAAATTAAGTTCCTTGGCTATTTTTAGCAGGCATCGATATACATCCTAGTGGGTAATCTCTCCACATCAATAAATTAGAGAGCAACCACCCATAGTGACTCTGACTCCAACACTTCATCTCTCATAGTGAGTACTACACCCATAGTGGGTTTAGCACCTTATTTTTAAGTACAATTCATAGTATTTAATCACATTGGTTCATTGCAACCTACATTGGTTTAAATACTATATCTCACCAATCATTCTCTATTTTGGTTGGTTGACCTTTGGATATTCTTCTTATTCTTTGTCTTCTTCCTTTTTCTTCTTCTTCTTATTTTCTTCCTTTTGTTTTATTTTGTCTTTCTTTCATCTTTCCATCCATTCCATCCATGCATTTCATATAGTTTTGCATTAATATAATTTTCACATAAAAAACACTCAGTGAAATCGTATCACATGCATACACATTCACACAAAATATAAAAATAATAAGTAGTTATGTATTACTTGAATGAAAGAGAAATACACACACGTGTCTGGTTGGTGTACTATAGTCCAATTTTGGTACACTCAACCAATCCCTAGGGATGCATACCATAATAAAAATTGGTATGTCACCCTCATCCCTAGCCCTAGATCTAAGAACTTGTTTCCTCTACTTTTCTAGGAGGAGGAGGTAGTCTAGGCAACCACATACTCATGGATGGTGAAGTTGATATTATCCATGATCAAGATTGTGGCCTCCTAATTGAATATAGTGATGGAAGGATAATCACCCTCTATCCCTCCAATACCACTTGGTAGTACATGGTATCATAAAAAGGTAGCCCACTGAATGGCCATCTCCAACATCTCCCTTGCCCTTTATAGATCTGGCTATAGAAGGTGGATCCCATTGCTAGCCTAGTTGCTCCTAATGATAGCAATACCATCTACCTAGGCCCTCTAGTGCTTTATGTATATATGACCTACCCGCTCAATTATGATCGACCTCTACTCGAGCTGCATCCCTCTCCATATCTACGATACTCAAATAGCTCCATAGTTTCTCAATCCTCTTGGACCTATCCTCCTAGAGCAAGTTCACCTATCTATGCATAGTCACCACCTATGCTCGTGGTAAAACTACCTCCTCCATCAAGCTCTCACATATCAACGCTTGATATTATCGAGCTATAACTGACTTAGAGACCTCTCTTGATCCTCTACATTATGGTACCTGGTCTCTATGGGGGTAATTCCAAATGCCTCTACTCCCTGGTCCCTATAGTATTAGTGTCCTATATCACCAACTCAACCCAAAAACATGCCTATCTCTATCCTATATCTCTCTCTATGGCCTTATGATCTACCTCTCAAAAAGCTTTCTGCATGCCCAAGTTCATATCCTGGTACCTTTGTATCAGCACTGGAAGGGAGACCCTCCGGGGCATGAATCCTTTGTACCATCGCTTGTAGTCAAAGACCACTCCCATATTTTCCACCCTAAGATACATGTAAGTAGGATCATACAAGTCCTCCTCTATCCACCTAGCCAATTCAAGCTCACCTCCAACCCTCATTGGGTCCCGGTAGACTCTTTGGTACCAGTAATCCTCTAGATCTGGGATTTACTATAAGATGCTGAAAGACCTTAGGATTCAGTAGAACCAAAAGATCTCTAGCTTCCCTCTCTTTGTGGTTAGCCATATGATCCTCTTAAAATTCACTAGATCTATCCTATACTCAACCTATCCTAGGTGTAAATGCTAGGGTCTCCATATAATCTTGGCCTCCCTTAGTTCATCTATAACCCACAATGCTAGTGGCAGGTTTACAATGTAGGCCCTTGTGACCTTATATAGGGATATGGACCATATATATTATACTAGCTTCTCCAAGCTGGACAATGGCCTTGGTAGTGCATCCAATATCTGCATCACTATGTGCTCCCAACTCCATACCTGAAGTAAAGTCATATGAACTATCCTTGTATACCGCTTGTACATGATGTTGTACAACATCCTGTACAATCATACCAACACATATAGACCCCATGCAAACCAAAATCCCTAGTGTCACATATCTACTACTACACCCACCATAATCTATGGTATATATCATCGACTCATGTGGTACATCAATAGTCCTACCACCACACCATAGAGCACGATTGTCAATGGATACTCCCCATATAACCCGACCAAGTCATCCGTGACTATGGTGCTCTCTCACACCTAGTGGATTTAGCCTCCTAAAAATAATTACAAGGTCATTGGCCTCACTCACACTTTGCAAATTGTTATTCCTTTGATAGGGATGTGCAAGATGTGCCATACATCCTCGAGTGTGATGATCATCTCTCCCATGGATAATAGAAAGGTAGATGACTTTGGGTACCATGTCTCTACTAGATCTGTTAGTAGAGCCATATCTACCTCTACTCGAGGTATCCTCACCAGGTTTTCTTACCCCACAACTTCCAATGTATCTCTCTCAACTTGTTGAGTGCCTCCAGCTTCACCTCTAAGGAGCCTACCCACCACCTGCTGCTCTTGAGCACTCTAAGTTGCAATCACAATAATAACAAAATTTTCCATCAGTTTAATTAATCAAACATTAATTATAAATAAAATAATTAAAATAAATTAAATTCAAAAACTTTAAATTTCTTTCTTTGCATTCCTATGGTGTAGCTTACTTGCTTATGTGTTTCTTCCTTTCTTTCCTTTTTCTTTTCTTTTATTATTTCTTTTTTCTTTTTCTTCTTTTTTTTTTCTTCTTCAATGAAATCATGCCTGGTTTTCTAGGACTATGATTTCACTAAGATGAGGTTGCACCCCATCATTTGTGAGGAAAAATTTTACCACTACTATCCAAGACAAAATCATGGCTAGGCTACAGAATCGTGCATGGGTCGTACGTGACAAAATCACTAATTTTGACTGAAAAATGCCCAAAAAGCATGAAATTTTTTATAAAAAATGCAAATGCTAGATGGTTTTTGATCCTACCTCTATTCTGACCTCACCCCACATGATCATTGAATTGTGCACCAGTAGTGCCATCTCCTATTTTCTCGAGAGCCCATTTTCTCCTCTTTCACAAAATAAAAAAGAATTAGGGTTTTACCCCTTTTTCACTTTTATCCCTGTTTTTCTTTTACTTGCTTCTTTTTCTTTTTGCATTTTTGCCTCTCTTATTATTCTTCTAACTCTATATTTTCAAGATTTCATGAGGATGACACCTTGGACTTAGAGGTATTAACACCCCTAAAAAACTTGATTTGCTTGTAAAACATGAAAATGTTTGAAATAACACCATTTTTGCACCACCCTTTTCTTCTAAACCAACCACCCTATTTTTGCTCACTATATTTTGTCTGTGAGTGCTTACATATTTTATTTGATACATTTATTAGGCCATAAATGTATCAAAGAGGGGTCAAAATATAGACACAGAAAATTGATCAACTTTAGTGGGAAATATTCCCAGAGCCCTTTGGGAGACCCCTTAGACTTGCCTAGGGCAAGGGTTAGGATTTTCTCCTCTCTTTTTCATTTTATCTCTTTATATGCAAATTCCTGCTCACCATTGATGGGGCACAATTTTACGTAGGTGAAATCATGATCGGTCTTGATGGGGCACAATTTCACCTTTTTAGGATTTTATCTAAGAAACCCTAATTCTTTGTGTTTGGCATGTTTTACATTGGGCCTCCTTGGGTTTTCCACCCATATCGCCTTCAAATTCGCTATATAATGAGGGTTTTAATTCCTTTCTATAGCACAAAAAAAATTAAAAATTAATGCTAATGATGATTTATTGTAAAGTATTTTATTTTTTGCTCATTGATCTGCATCCTTATTCTTCTTTCGTAAGCAAGTTAACTTTGGAGTATGAAGTGTGATTGGTTTTCTACTGCATTGGATTGTTGATTACTATTTCTCACTCTTGGTGGATTTGTGTTGAATTCCTAAGGGGAGATCAACTATTTGGGAGGTCTCAACCCTACCTGATCCCCATTCAATATGGAAAATAAACATATTTGAAGGTCAGTTTGGCTCTATCTCTCAGCCTTCCTTCTTCTTCCCTTGCTCCTCCAACCCCTAATAAAGTGGTTAGATAAAAGGTTAGGTGGATCCCCCCTCCTCCAAGTTGGATCAAACTAAATTCTAATAGAGTAGTTAAGGGTAATTTTACTTACTTATACTAAAAACCTTGGAAATTAGACAAGTCATTTTGCTAAAGCTAGGGCCCTATTCCAAGGCATAGTCCTCTTAGAAAACATTCCTTCCAACAATATCATTACTAAAGGAGACTCCATGAACATAATTAATATGTTGAAGGGCTCCCAATACCCAACCTAGAGCATTGAATATCTTATGAAGCAGTCTAAGAGATCCTATCAACAACTAGACATCTACCTCATTCAACATGTCTATCATGAAGGCAACCAAGTTATTTATGCTTTGGCCAATTTGGGTCTCATTCAATAGGATCTCTTCATTTGGGGCTACAAGTTTCCTCAGTCCCTTATACACTACTATTCCTTTGATGGTATACTTCAATTGATTTAACTCTTCCCTTTCCCTTACCATGTCGACCCTGAGTGTGTTGTTTTAAGACCTCCTATATAGGCTTTCTCTCCTAAACCATATATATCGTGTGGCCTTGTGCATCGTTGTCTTTATCATGGTGCATGAATCTTATATTTTTTGCTATCCCTTTTTCCTCATCCCTACCATGTGGCCCTCCCTTCCTTAAGACCATGCCATATTGGGAGTGCTTGAGGACCTGGTCGTTGATTTTTTGGCCTATCCATCAAGACACTTGTCTTGCCTCATTTTATCCTATTTATTGCCTTAACCCCCTGAACTCCTTGGGTTTATGGTTTTATGCTCTTGGTATTAGTGAGTGTCACTTGATATTCCTTATTATCATACCTCAAAATTATAATCATTACCTTAGTATGGTAGATCCATCTTATGATTAATAGTTTATTGCCATTACTCTTATCTTGATGAGAAGTGTATGCCACATTTTTCAAACTCATGTTTTTAAGTTGACAATGATTATATTCCACATTATTAATTTTCTTCTCTTTACTAAGAGGCCAAAGTATCATGTTTTCCATCCTACTCGGTTCAATAAGGTCCACCATCACAACCCATCAATATATGCCTCACTCTATAGGGTGGTGTTAATTTCAAGGAGGATTCCTCAACATGGAAGAGATCACCATTATATAAGGATGATTATCTACTTAAGATGTATTGGTATGATCATTGGGAAACCCTCGATTCTTGCAAGTGTAGAAAGTTCCTTTTAAGAGCTTTGCTTACTTTCATTTATCCACCCTTTACTCTATGTACCATTGTATCACTCAACCTTCCACCTTGAAAAGGATTGAAAATCCAACTAAGTGTTCTATTATTTACAAATCATTATATAGGCACTAATGGCCCAAAATACATAACCAACCCATGAAATCATGGATTTGATTCAATACGCTCAACCAAAAGCTACAAAGGTGCAAAGGAGAATGCACGTAAACTTCTAAGTTAAGATTGCTAACTAGAAGATCCATTTTAGCTAACTTGAAGCACACACTTCCTACTTTGAGTTCACACTTGCTAACTAACACTCTAAAAGACAACTAGAAGACAACTAGTGCCCACAAGTGCATGTGAGAAAGAGACTCACTTACAATATGAATTTGCTAGAAATAAACTAAGAAAACCTAAGCTAGGAACTACTAGAGGGGTCATATGAAAGATCTAACATCAATCCTCATCATGCCTCCCCACAATAGAAGCATTGGACTCCAATGCTTTCAAAAGAATAGGAAAGTCACGAGACATCTGATGAAAAGAAATCCAACGAGCCTGATGTGACAGCTGTCCTTGCCGAGCCACAAGATATGAGGTGGTAGATCCCTGGTGAGTCTGTCGAGTCTTCATGTCATAGATCTGATCTGCATCCAATGGTAACTGTGCTTCAGGAACCATGTCCATAGGATGACTGATAGCTGGTGCAGTCTCCAATGTAGAGTCAAAGTACAACTTCAAGAGATCTACATTGACGACGTCATGAATTCCCAAGTGTGTGGGAAGATCAAGGTGAAAAGCATTCTCGGACACCTACTGAAGAATAGTATAATGCCCATAGCGAATTGGTTTGATTTTGCTATGAGTCTTATTAGTGAAACGCCGCTTGTCAAAATGCAACCAAACTTTATCATCAACCTGAAAAGGATGAGGAATTCGATGTCGATCCATGGCCTTTTTCTGTTGCTGCTGTGTCTTTTGAAAAATCTCAACCACCTTTGATTGAAGATTGTGCAAGTTTTGAACAAATGAGTGTGCCTTGTCTTGCTCCTTCTGAAGATGTGAAGTGACAGGAGAAGGCAAAGACAAAGGTAACTCATAAGGTGCCAAGGGCTGAAATCCCATACAAACTTCAAAGGGTGAATGACCTATAGAAGAGTGTAGGGCCCTATTATAGGCATGTTCAATATGCATGAGACTCAAGTCCCACTTTTCTGGTGAAGCGTGATGATAGATTCACAAACTTTGCACAAGTGTACGGTTTACCACTTCAGTCTGCCCATCGGACTGCGGATGATAGGCGATAGAAAAGTTAAGGGAAACTCCCAAAATATTCCACAAAGAATGCCAAAAATGACCCACAAAGCGTGAATCACGATCCGAGATAATGCTGGTAGGTAGACCAAAGGAACGCCAAATGCTGTCAAAGAAAAATTGAGCTAAGTCTGATGCAGAACTTGTCTTGCGGCATGGAATAAACTTAGCCATTTTGCTGAATCTGTCAATCACCACGAACACACAATCATGTTGGCGCACTGTCATAGGAAAACCACTAACCAAGTCCATGGAAATGCTTTCCCAAGGATGGGAAGGAATGGGCAAAGGCATGCCTAAGCCAAACTTCCTATTAGCTGGTTTTGAGCAACAACAAACTGCACACTGCTTGAGAAATCTCAACACATCCCTCTGCATTTTTGGCCAATAGAAAAATCGTTGCAAATGATGAAGTGTTTTATGCTTCCCAAAGTGACCACCATAAAGTGTAGAATGAGCTTCCTTAAGAAGTGACACTCTAGGCTCACAAGGAACACAAAACTTGTCCAATTTTTAAAGAAGTCCTTCTTTGATGTAGAAATCTTGGAAAGGACGCAAATTGGAAGAAGGCTTACTCACTTGCTCAAATATTTTTCCAAAATCAAGATCCTGAGAATACTGATTAGGCCAAGTCTGAAATACCAAGTGCGAAGTGGACATAACTATTAAAGCAAGAGCGGCTGGAGGCCTACTCAAACAATCAGCAACAGTATTACTCTTCCCCTTTTTGTACTTGATCACCAAGTGAAATTATTGGAGGTAAGAGGCCCACTTCATATGTCTTGATTCTTCAATTTTACTTTGAGATTGTAAAAACTTGAGAGGCATATGATCAGTGTGTACTACTGCATATTTTCCCAAAATATAGTGTCTCCAATACTTAATGGCTTGAACTAAAGCATACAACTCCTTGTCATATGTAGAATAGTTCAACTTAGCAGAGAAAAAGTTTCGAATGATAAGCAACTCGGATGACCATTCCGTTTGAGCACAGCTCCTAAGGCAACTTTAGAGGCATCTGTTTCAATCTCAAAAGGTTGAGAAAGGTCAGGTAAAGTTAACACAAGTGTTGTACACAATTTCTTTTTGAGTTTCTCAAAGGCAACTTCTTGGCTTTTCTCCCAATGAAATGGAGTTTTGGACTTAGTGAGATAATGCAATGGAGCTACAAGGGTGGAATATTGAGGAATGAACTTGCGATAAAAATTCGCAAGTCCTAGGAAACTCCTTAACTCAGTGAGAGTTGTAGGAGGGGACCACTTAAGTAAAACATCAACTTTTATGGGATCTACCTGAATTCCACTCTCACTAATCACATAGCCAAGGTAAGAAACTGAAGTATTGCCAAAAGAACACTTGGAAGAATTGGCATATAATTGATTCTTCGCAAGAAGATCAAGAGTTTGCTGGATATGCCTAAGGTGTTCCTCCCAAGTTTTTGAGAAAATCAATATATCATCAAGATATATAATGACAAATTTGTCAAGGACTTCACGAAATAAATCATTCATCAACCTCATGAAGGTTGCAGGAGCATTAGTAAGACCGAAGGGCATGACCAACCATTCAAAGAGGCCCATCTTCGTCTTGAAAGTTGTCTTCCATGTATCCTCAGCTTGGATACGCACTTGATGATATCCACTTTTGAGATCTATTTTTGAAAAGAACTTAGCTCCTTGAAGCTGATCTAATAAATCATCAATACGGGGTAAGGGATATCTATTCTTCATAGAAATTCTGTTCAAAGCATGAAAATCAATGCATAATATCCAAGTGCCATATTTCTTAAGAACTAAAAAAATAGGTGAGGCACAAGAAAAAGTACTTTCCTTAATGAAACCCTTAGACAACAAATCTTCTATTTGCTTTTTTATTTCTTCATTTTGCAAAATAGATTGTCTATACATGGGAGCATTAGGAAGAGAAGAACCTGGAATTATTTCAATGCTGTGATTAATTGTGCTAATTGGAGGAAGAGACTTTGGCTCCTGAAATATGTGTGAATAACTTTGCAATATTTTATCCATTGAAGAGTGTTGCTTTGTAATGGATGTAGATGTAGAAGTGTTTTGAGAGCGAATGAAAATTAGAGCAACATCACCACCTTTCTTAATTACTCTTTTCGTTTGCTTGGAACTTAGAATGATATTAGGAGTGTTGGTGCTTTTAATGAGAAATACCTTACCATATTTTTGAAGTGTGTAGGTTCTTTTAAAAGCATCATAAACAGCTCTCCTATCATACTGAAAAGGTTGTCCAAGCAAAATCCCACAACAATCCATAGGAGTCACATCACAAGTGACTTGATCTATGAACTGTGGGCCAAGTGCAAATTTTAAAGTGCAAGTGTGAGTGATTTCTGAGCCTCTTCCACTATCCTTCCAACCCAAAGAATAATTTTGAGGATGAGGCACAACATTCTGAATCATATTTTTTCCCTCCACTCTCCTATTCTACATCTCACTCAACCTTTCATCATTACTAAATTCCATCACTCCATCCCCCACTCTCAACACCTATGTCTCACTAGATCATCCACTAGTTCCTATTACCTTTCTTCCCTCTTCATGGCTAAGAACAATTCCATGTTTGAACCCAAGGTGCTAAAATTGGATAAGTTGATGGAAGAGATTATGGATGATGTAGGTTTTCTACCCTTGAAAAATTTTGGTGGTATCGATATGGATTTCTCCAAAGAGTTAGCCCATAGCTAGAATGAGGGTAAATTTAATGTGAGAGGGCTAAGCCTCATCATTAACATAGAGTTGCTTGCTAAAATTTTTGGTTTTCCTAATACTGGTGAAATACTCAACAAAGAAAATCACTCACTAGATAGTGAGCTATTGTTCTTCAAGTATAAAGGAGAGAATATCAGCAAGGATAAGGGAAACATTATGAGGGAATATCTTTCCAAACCTTGGGACAAGGTGGTAGTGCCCATAATCCATTATTTTACTTTGGATGGACAAATAAACATCTTAAGGAGTTTCCACCTCACTTTTCTTAACCACATTCATGGGAAGAAAAGTATCAACATTCTAAATTTTCTATTCAGGTCCATGGAAAAATCCATAAATAATGTGTAGAAAGGGTCCTCATCCTTCCTTGTCCATAAAGGCTTGCATATGATAATTTACTAGAATTTTCTATAGAGGGAAGCCTAGAACCCTATGTTGAGAATCATCTTAAGCAAGGGGAGCCCTTAAGGAAGCCACAATAATTCTCTCCCCAACCAAAGCTGACCTAGCTGGAGGATCCTCAACTTGAGGTAGCCATTAAGGATGACATCAATGATCAAGAGACTTCTTCTAACCCTAAAAATACCAACCGTGTCCTAGATTATGAACCCAAATGTGAAGTGGAAAATCATAAAGTCAAAGTAGAATCCCAATGTCACTCGATTTGGATCAAGTTACAAATTGGAAAGAGGAGGAGATCTTCAATTTAAATTGAGCCTAACCACTTTTGAGAGGAAGCTATGTAATCTCTCCCTATGGTTTAGAAAATAAAGCATGGCAAGACTTCCTTGTAGACACCTCCCTAAAAGGTTTTTCCTTAAAGTAGTTTAACCCTATATTTAAAATCTACCCTTCAAGATATGTGCATTCCCTTCATCAGAAAAAAAGGTTATATGTAAGGGTTCAAAGATCTACTCGGTGCCATCTTTAGAGAAACAAAAATTAGCATCTCTTATGCCCAATAGGCTATCACTCTACTGGAAGAATATAGGAAGAAGTAAGGGGATGATAAACTAGAAGAGGTTTTGAATACTCCTATCACTGCTAATTTTGACTAATCCTTTTGGCATTGTTTTCTCTTGCTCCCTCCTTTATTTTTCCCCTTTATTGATGATGTTATCTCCTTTACGGTAGTTTCAAGGTCTTCTCCTATTTTGATTTTGTATGTAGGGTCTCCCTCCATTTTAGTTCTATTTTTTGTTCTTATCCATTTAGTTCATGGAATTCTACCTTGTAGGATCCTCTTCAAAGGTCTTCTCTTTTTGTAAAAGGTTTAGGGACCCTTTAAAAACCCCTTCCATAAATCAATAAAAAAATAAAAAAATTGAAATGAAAAGGAATTTGACTTCAAAAGTATTCTTTTGAAAAATTAGAAAAATCATTTATTGATTAAATAGGGAGTCAAAAGGAATTCAACTCCCTTTTGTTTTGAAAATTAAAAATTTTATATTTACAATTTAATTTCAAAAAAATTATTTTTGAAAAATTGATTAATTAATTAAAGTTTGGATAGATAAGGATTTCTACTCCGAAAGAAAATTGAAAATTGAAAATTTGAAGAATATAATTTATTGAAGAATTTGCAAATTTGACAAATTAGTTAAAAGTTGGGAGACAAAAGGTTTTCTGCTTCAAAAAATTAGATTGAAAAATTTAATTATTGAATTTTAAAATTTTAGATTTTGTTTGAGAAGTTTAATTTGCAAATTTTAAATATTTAATTATTTGATTATTGAATTTGCATAAAGAATTAAAATTGTAAATTTGAAGATTATTTTTTGTTTTTTTGAAAATTTGTTTAAACTTTGGAGTAATAAGGATTTCAAATTCAAAGGAATTATCATGGAAGAAAATAATATGAAGTCTATAAATAGAAAGGAAATATTGGAAGTCTTAAAAATTAGCATACAATAATTGACTAAAAAATTTGATGAGAAACAAGACATAGTAATGAGATTTATCTATAGAGAAGCTATGGATTAAAATTTTGAAACATTTGTGTATTATCTACATTCAAAGCTTGTTGAAGCACATGAAAATTATAAATATGATATTATAATACCAATATGTATAGGTAATGTAATGCGTATGACATTACTAACACTTGAAATTTATAAAGACAAAAGTCAAAAGCAAGAATAACTGATTAGAACTTCAAAAAAAAATCAGTGATAAAAGGGTCATAATACAAGTGAGTTATGTCATATATTTTAGGATGCAAAAGAATGCAATGAAATACATTTGATGTAACAAACCAAATTTAGCTACAAGAAAACACACAGAAATAATTTTTTTTATACTAAGGAGAGATATTCAAAAACCTCTAGCCGACTCTTATGAAACTAATGTTTAACATCTCCTAAGTTTCGTAAAGATCTACGTCTCAGTAGATAGCCTAAGACAAGTTCATATGTGTAGGCATATTATGTTTTACCATAAATAAGTTTATCCCTCTCATCATCCTTGATGAGCTAAAATTATCACCTTCAGTCAATCGAAGGTATCCATACCATACACAAGTCAATCTATGTAGGTATGCTATGCGTAATGTGAGCTAATATATCCATATCGTTTACACGATGAGATAATTTAACTCAGATGTAGTCTTTCCACAACTTATTTATCAATATCCCTAAGGGGGTCTCAATTTCCTTAGGTCACCTATGTTCATCCAAATGGGGTCTTAATTCCCTTAGGTCACCACTAAGTTCATCCCAAAAATCCATACTTAGGTTTGTGTTGTTTTAGCAAGAAAGCAAGAACATATATTAAATCTAACAAAAACATAATTTAAAAACATACATAAGATACTAGAAAGAAATCACACTTTAAGAAAGTATACATAGAAGGAAGGTATTTAAATGTGTAGACATATAAAACACGTCATGTTTAGGAGACTACTCATATGGGCACCTTTGTAGGCCATATGAATGATCTTAGACCTTTCCAAGGCTAAGCAGTGATTTTGATCACTCATTTAGGGTAGGCTAGTCCTATTTAGCCTTAGCCTCTGATGATATTTGTAGCTAAGATCTCAGCCACTAATGACAATAGTAGCTAGGGTCCTAGCCGTACCAAGAAATAATGACTAGCCCTATAACAAACTTGACCATATTGAGCCAAGAAAAATTAGTTGCAACAACTCAAATTACAATGATTTTGGAGCAATTTTGGATGAGGAAGCTTCTAGAGGATTCCTCCCAACTACTCAGGCCAACTAATTCTTGATCTTGGCTTCCTTGAGAAGCCATAGGATTTGGAGAGTCTATTTATATATCCCACAAAGAGGAAAGGAGGAAGATAAGTTGAATGCAACAAAACCCTGTCGAACTGGAAAGCCACTTGCAACTCTTGAGGAGTGCCAAGATGCTATCCAATTAGAGAATGATCTCTGTATTTGAAGCAATGGAGTTTCCAATAGATTGAGGAGCAAGCTTTCCATTTTACACTAATCCATTATGAATTCACAACAATTCACTCACAAATTTATGTTTAGACACATTGGCAACCTTTGATCATCAATTCCATTGAGAAATTGAGCATCCGCAAACTTTATTTAAAGAGCAAGATACTACTGTTGTCAAAAGTGGCCCATAGTCTTAGTTGTAGTTGTCAACAGTGGTGAGCAGAGCCAACTACTATGAGCATCAACGACTAGGGTTTGAAATGCTTAATTATCTATTTTAGCCATATATTTGTTTTTCCTAGCATGCATTTAGATCAATTTAGTATCTATCAATCACATTTCATGCATTTCCATGTTTCATTTGTATTTTAATAGGTACCTTTACTTATGTTTGTGCAATTTATGCTTTCCTTTATATGCTTTCATATATTAGATTCCTTTATACTCAATATGCAAGATTACATGCAATTCTAGGTTCCTCTATATGTTTCAAGCTTTACTTCATGCTTATTCATCAATCTTGTAAGCAACTTTACACATATTTATACATGTTCACACATTCTTTACATATTTAATATGTTTCATACATTTATTTGGAAATCAACCTTATCATGAGAGGTTTCATGTGCTACTAATATGCTTTGTTGTTTCCTTGAATGTAGGTGATAGATTTGCTCAATATTCAAGGCATCAAGATCACATTTATTTAAAATAAAAAGAGGAGGCAGCTCATAATACCTCTTATAAACAAATTAGTGGGAAGAATTAAAGTCTTTTGCAATGCATCTCTCCCTTTTGGAAGGGTTACAACTTTATAATGAATTGTATCAAATTGAGGTATTCCTTAAGAGGGAAAGAATGTAAACTTGACTCATTGTGATTAATAAAGAGCACTCCATCAACAAATTATTTCTTTATCTTGCAATAGTTACATTATATTTTGATTTCAATTTGATTACATGTTTAAATATACTTAGATGCATGATTTTCATTGTTTACAAAATGCAAAATACAAATAATCCAAAACAGTAATCTAAAGGTACTTCATCTAACAATTAAACATTATTGCATATAAGAAAGTATGGTAAACCCTCCATAATCTTAAAGAATAATATATTAAATCAATTCCATAAGGGAATTATCCCCACAAGTAATCTATTTAAGCATAAGTAAATCATTGCAAGTATAATCAAACCGATGTGATGGTTACCACTACCTCTTTGGTCTTTCTCATCTTTCCCTTTATCATTTGAGGATAGTAGGGGATCAAGGAATCTATGGTTCCATGATAGACATGCTTCTAAATACATTTACTTATTTAATTTCCAAATTGTAACTATACAAATTAAATTAAAGTATCTAAACATTTACTGCATAGTATAATAAAAATCACCATTTTTATTTTTACCCCTCCTAACCATAGAGAGTCTTTCAACACATGCAACTAGATACTAGTTTCTACTTTAATTATTTTTCTTCAATCCTCATTAAATAAATTAAAGTCCCATACCTTTAATCTATAAAATAATCTAGGTTCCTTTATTCTCATAAACCAAGTCCCATTACTTAATTTAGAAAAATAAACTAATTCCTTTCATTAATAAAACCATTCTACCAAATTAATAAATCAAAGCCTCCTACTTTAATTCATTAAAATATAATTTTATTTCCTTTCCATTTTACTAAATAGAGTCCCTTACCTCTACATAATAAAATGAACCACTCTACCAAACTAATAAATCAAATCCTCCTACTTTAATTCATTAAAATATCATTTTATTTCCTTTTCGTTTTACTAAATAAAGTCCCATACCTTTACATAATAAAATGAACCACTCTACCAAATTAATAAATCAAAGCTTCCTACTTTAATTCATTAAAATATCATTTTCTTTCTTTTCCATTTTACTAAATAGAGTCCCATACCTCTACATAATAAAATGAACCATTCTACCAAATTAATAAATCAAAGCCTCCTACTTTAATTCATTAAAATATCATTTTCTTTCCTTTCCATTTTACTAAATAGAGTCCCATACCTCTACATAATAAAATGAACCATTCTACCAAATTAATAAATCAAAGCCTCCTACTTTAATTCATTAAAATATCATTTTCTTTCCTTTCCATTTTACTAAATAGAGTCCCATACCTCTACATAATAAAATGAACCACTCTACCAAATTTATTAATTAAAGCTTCCTACTTTAATTTAATAAAATATCATTTTCTTTCCTTTCCATTTTACTATATAGAGTCACATACCTCTACATAATAAAATGAACCACTCTACCAAATTAATAAATCAATGCCTCCCATTTTAATTCATTAAAATATAATTTTCTTTCCTTTCCATTTTACTAAATAGAGTCTCATACCTCTACATAATAAAATGAACCACTACCAAATTTATAAATCAAAGCTTCCTACTTTAATTCATTAAAATATCATTTTCTTTGCTTTCCATTTTACTATATAGATTCCCATACCTCTACATAATAAAATGAACCACTCTACCAAATTAATAAATCAATGCCTCCTATTTTAATTCATTAAAATATCATTTTATTTCCTTTCCATTTTACTAAATAGAGTACCATACCTCTACATAATGAAATGAACCACTCTACCAAATTAATAAATCAAAACCTCTGACTTTAATTCATTAAAATATAATTTTCTTTCCTTTCCATTTTACCAAATAGTGTCCCATACCTCTACATAATAAAATGAACCACTCCTCATTATTTCCATAAACCAAAGCCATACTTATAATTTATAAAAAAATCCCTTTTCCTTATTTTCTATTAACTAAAGTTCACACTTTCAATTTATAAAAAAATCTAATTTATTTATTTTTTATAAACTAAAGCTCACACTTTCAATTTATAAAAATAATCTAATTTAATAAATAATTAAATAAGAGGAAACCTATGAAACTGACTTCTATTTCAAATTAGAGTAATATGGAGGTCCCAAATAATCAATTCAGGCCTGTGGTAAGACAAAATAAACAATGACACAAGGCTATGACCTTTCGCTAAAACCCTAACTGTTAAGGTTTCTGGGATTTTCTGATTTCCACACAAGCAAACAACATCAATCTCAATGGAACATGGAAAAATAGGAGTTCCTAATCTAATGTAGGGGTAGGAAAAATGCTTGGTTTTGATCAATGGTGCAATGCTAATCGATTCAATCCCGTAGTAAGATAGAATGCACAATAACACAAGGCTATGACCTTTTGCTAAAACCCTAACTACTAAGGTTTTTGGGATTTCTCAATTACCACATAAGACAAAAAAATATCAATCTCAATGAAACATGGCAACACAAGAGTTCCTAATCCGACGTAGGGGTAGGTAACATGCTTAGTTTTGATCAACAGTGCAAGGCTACAACTAGGCGAGGGTCAAGAAACAATGGCTTTCCTCCATTTTCTAATAGTTGTGACAACCATGGGTTATAAAGAAGCTTGCACAATGAAGTCTCTCAACTAAATAGTGCACGGTCCACAAAAAATGGAAAAACCTACAACATCTACCTCCATCGAGCTTAAGAGGTATGGCGAGGATATGACTACCACGATAAGTGGTTTTCCTAGCTATGAAGGGGGTTCACCACTATCACAACTAACACCACAAAACCAACCTCTTAGATGAGTAAGGAAGGTGTGAGAGAATTATCTCATCACTGAAATGATACACAATACCTAAAGCCAAACTTCCCTTGTCTTGCCATTGGTGATAGGGAGATACACATCATAGACATGACATGGCATCCATGACTCTTAACAAGGATGAAGTGTATTCTTACTCACTAGTAAGATCACCAAGAATGAAGCAATCTAGACACTACTATGATAGGTTTCACAATAGAAGGGAAAGGTTAGGTATAATATGGATAGGCACTCCATCCAAATTGTTGGTGAAGTATAAGCAAGTGCAGGTGAAGGCAGTGAAACTGAATACCAAAAAAATAAATATCCAAGGCCAAACCAGTGAAGGTAAATAAAAAAATATAGTTAACCGTAACCAAAAATTAGCAATCTAGGATTTCAATGACATCATCTCTGGATTGATTCTAAGCTATCGTTTCCTCCCGTAGAACCTAGTTTCGGCCTTGCTAAGAGTCTCTTCCTCCTTCCCTTTTTTATCTTTCTTTATCTGCATTCTCTTCATATTTTCCCACATAAAAATCCTCTTCTTCTTCTTCCTTCTTCGCCCTTATCCCCTAATGCCATGTTGTCTATTTTACATTTCTCCCTCATCTACCTTCCAAGGTGGTATATACACATTTGAATTTTAAAATATTCTTCCTCAGTTTCAAAAAATTTCCTTAAAGGCTGATGACAAAGAACCTCTTCCACTATCCTATCTACTCGACTTGACACCCTTCCCATCTACCCAATAGACCAGCCATATATTTCAACTCAAATATTCCCTTTTATAAATGGGAAGCTTCACCATTATGGAGCTTTATTCCCAATGATGAAGGGAAGCTGCCTCTTTCAGGATCGATCTGATATCCTTGAAATGGGGATCTTTTGAATAGATCTTGCATTTTTTTTTTTAAATAATAATTCATATTTATAATTATTTTAATGAAATCTCAATGCTTAATTTTAATAAAAGCTCAATGCTTAATTTTAATAAAGCTTCTATTATCTTAATGTGAAACTTTGTTATCACCAAGAAGAAATCTTCATAGAAGCATTATTAATTTTTTTTGAATTTCATTTATCAAAATAAACCAACTCTTATTTAATGAGATTTTATTATCATCAAAATAAAACAACTATTATTTAAAATGAAATTCTATTATCATTCAAAATAAAACAACTATTATTTTAAATGAAATTCTATTATCTTAAATAAAAAATTATTAGTTTAAATGAAATTCTATTATCATTCAAAATAAAACAATTATTATTTTAAATGAAATTCTATTATCATTCAAAATAAAACAACTATTATTTTAAATGAAAATAAAAAAATTACTTGGGAGTTTCTTATTGCTGTCCTATCCCAGTTTGGTTTTCGCCACTGATGGATTCGATTGATTAAAGCCTACATGTCCTCTGCCTGGTTTTCGGTCATAGTGAATGGTGCAACTGCAAGATATTTTAGGAGCAAAAGGAGAATAAGGCAAGGGGATTTGATGTCACCCTTCCTGTTCATCCTTGTGGTGGACAACTTAGGAAGAGTTTAAAGCAACATTCTCTGAGGACATCTCAGGGATCAAGGTTTCAACCAGGCTACCTCCAGTGTCCCATCAATAATTTGTCGATGACACAATTTTAGCAAACCTCTCAAGTATCCCTGAAGCCAAAGTTATAAAATATATATTGGAAGATTATGAGAGGGCTATCGAACAAAGGGTAAATTATTTGAAAAGTAGCATTTATTTCATCAATACTTTGGCTGATAGATAGGTCAAAATAGCTCAGATCTTGGGATGTGCTATTGATGAACTACCTAAAACTTACCTTGGCCTTCCTTTATTACAAGGGCAACCATCTATGAGGATGTGGGACAATGTCATTGAGAGGGTTATAAAGAAGCTTATTGGTTGTAAAGGAAACCTGCTCAGTAGTGCAAGGAAGTTCACTCTAATTCAATCGTGTCTTTAGAGTGTGCCAATATACTGTATGTCCTTGTTTCAAGCTTTGATTGTTGTATGTAATAAGCTTGAACAACTTTAATGGAATTTACTATGGTTAGGAGAAGAGAATAAAAGTAGATTTCCCCTTGTTGCTTGGGATAAGGTCTACCTTCCAAAGTGTAAGGGAGGACTTGGTCTGAGGAGGGTTCACCAAATGAATATGGCTATGATTTCAAAATAGGCCTAGAAGATAGTGTCTAACTACCTAGCCTAATGGGTTGACATTATTAAGAACAAATAACTCAGGCAATGGTAACTGATGGAAAATTCCCTCATGTCTGTTGGGTCTACATTCTAGAACTCAGTGTGCTAAAACTGATCTATTATTTAAAGATGTGGACATTGGAATATTGGAGATGGATCATGAATAAGATTCTAGGAAGACTCATGGATTATAAATCAGCCCTTGATTCAAGATCATTCTATAAGTATTCTAAAACCTATAATCAATTTGATTTTTGATCCCAAAGTTGAGAATTTCATAAATAATGAAGTTGTGGTCCCCCACTGGGTTGACATCCCTGCTAACCTAGATTTCCATAAGCTTTTCTCTGCTCATCTTCATTTAGCCGAGTGTCTTCGAACTCACTTGATCCCAAGTACTAGGCCACTTGATACTCTCTTTTTGTAATTTTTTTTAGTCTGAGAATTTCTCATTTAAGACTACATATATGGCTTTGAATGAACCTAGAGATGATTGGTTTCCTTCCAATAGTATCTGGATCAAAAACATAATTCTTAAAATTACCCATTCTTTTGGCTGGTTGCAAAAAATAGACTTCTCATCACTGATATCTTGATAACCCATGGTATGATCCTATCAATAGATGTTACTTATGTAAATTCTACATGGGAGTCAGTTAGTCATCTATTTTTAGAGTGTCCCTTTTCTAGCCTTATCCTATCCATGATCCTATCAAATGTTTCCATCTCCTGGGTTGCTCCTTAGTCTATCAGTGATCTTATTACCTAGTTGCCAAACCCCTTTAAGTCCACCTACCTAAAGTTTTGGTGGTCGATCATTCTTCCTCACTTTATGTAGTAAATTTTGTTGGAAAGGAATAATCAAGCTTTTTGATTTTCATCCCTAGATCTAGAGTCGATCTGTTTGAGAGTTGTGAATTTTACCTCCAAAAATGCCAATATCATGTCTTTTGAGGATTGTCCTTCATCAACATTTGAGATTCAAGTGGTACATTATGCTAACCTATCTTTTGAGGTTTTTAGTCATTCCCATGCTATTGTGGATAGATCCCTTATCTCTTGGATTTCCCCTCACCCTCAGTGGTTCAAGTTAAATTTTTATGGTACATAAAAATACAACCCCGGTGACGTGAGTTGTGGAGGCATAATCAGGGATGATAGAGGTCGTCTCATCCTAGCTTATGCAAAAAAACTTGGAGTCCAATCTAAAATTTTTGTAGAAGCTCAAGCAACTTTTCGAGGCATCCAAATGGCTATTGAGCTCAATATATAGTACTTGATAATCGAGGGAGACTCGTTAAACACTATAAATTATTTGAAAGAGGTCTCACATCCACCTTGGAACGTGCAACCAGTTATTGAAGAGTCCATTGTCTAGTTAAGGGCGATTAACAATAGGTGTATTCAACATGTGTATAGGGAAGGTAATAGGGCAAAAGATACAATGGCAAACTTTGGGTTAACTATCCAATCCCTGGTGATGTGGCAAGGCAACCTTCCCCAATGCATCATTGATTCTTGTAGTGAACTTGTAGTTACTAATGTTGAATAGTGCCATGATGTCAAGGATCACGATGGCTCACAATGTGAGGTGAATTGTGGGACCTTATTACACTGATATGCCAAGGTGGCACATTGGAACTTGCAAAATAAGGACAAGCTGTAGAACCTCACACTTTCTATTTGTGCCCATGGGTGGTGTTGTAATAATCTAGACTATTTTTTAGCTTATGGACCATGTGTTTGGCCCAATTTTGGCTTGTTCTGTAGGGAGTCGAACCTTCACGAGATCCTTCTTACATCTTGTGTATAAGGTTTTAGGTCCCTTATAAAACCTGTTACTAATAAAAAAATTATATTATCATTCAAAATAAAACAACTATTATTTTAAATGAAATTATATTATCATTCAAAATAAAACAACTATTATTTAAAATGAAATTCTATTATCATTCAAAATAAAACAACTATTATTTTAAAATGAAATTCCATTATAATTCAAAATAAAACAACTACTATTTTATATAAAATTATGTTATCATTCAAAATAAAACATCTATTATTTTAAATTAAATTCTATTATCATTCAAAATAAAACAACTATTATTTTAAATGAAATTCTATTATCATTCAAAATAAAATAACTATTATTTTAAATAAAATTCTATTATCATTCAAAATAAAACAGATATAAATTTATATAGTCATATTCTTGAATCATAGAAATGGTTCTTTTCATCGAATACCATAATCACGCCATTTTTTAAGTTTTTTAGGCCAAACAAGAAGTTTTCATAAAAGCAATCAACTTATGCATGCTTTCCAAACCATTGATGCAACAAGTGATGAAGTAAAAGATAATCATATATACATAGCAGATAAAAAGGGAGTCTTTCCGTCAAATCAGTCACCTGTCTTAGTCCAAGAATTTATGATAACTACTAGGCTACAACTTGAGGCTCAAGGTGGCTAGTTTTTGATGATTATACCTAACTGATAATGCATACCTATATGAAGGTATATATTCATGTTACCCTCAAGTTATCGTAATCATAATTTCCTCAAACTCAAGTACCCTTGTTTTTGGTGGATGATCCTACTTCCTCCACCTACGAGTGTACCTAATCCTTCGTATTTGGTAATATATTAGCAATATTATTTCCTTATAAATCAACTAAATATCGCATAGTTGGTTCGATTTATCAAACTAGGTATTAAAGTATCGAAGATTAATACATTGTTTCTTTGTGCTAAAAATCTTGCCAAGGAGGGTCATGACATCCTACCCCCTAGGACTAAATAATGTCCTAGGTATTTCCAGTTTCACAACAATAAGTAGAAATTATTACATTATATATTTTCAAACAAGAAATAAAAATATTTTTGTATATCATCCACTTTCTCCCAAGTTGCACTTCTTTCAAAAAACTGGTCCCACTAGACCTTACATTGATCTAGAGTCCAGTTCCACATAGTCTTAGAATGAAACTCAAGAATCCTCATCGACATCAATTCAATTACCTATGGATTTGACATTTGTAATTTAGAAACATCCCACACATGTTTATGGTTAGCAACATATTTTATAAGAAATGATATGTGGAAGGTGTCATGGATCTTTGACAAGTTAGGTGGTAGGGTAAGTCGGTATAATGAACACCCCCACTTACTGATTCTGAGTTATTTTTGTTTGTGCTTGTTTATTTTTGCAATGAAATGATTGGTTTTGCTTGTTTAGTTTGAGAAATTGACTTGAATTTCATTCATAATGCAATAAGGAAATAAATATTTGAACAAAATATAAATTTGCAACAAGGAGATTTATTTATTTAATTTTTTGACCTAAAAGTATAGGTCTATATTTGCATGACAAACTAGAAATTACATAGCTAAAACATTCATTTGCTCTTAAATTGATCATCGAAACTTCAATTCCTTCCCTGTAAAGTGCAGTTGTCTCTCCCAATGAAGCCACCCAAAATGTAACCTTCAAAAATATGAATCTAAGTCTAATTAATTGATGCATGCACCCTGAGGTAGCTATAGGCAAGATGTACGACTGATGAAGAGTTTGACCTTACCTTGAAATTTATACCTCACTCTAAATGCCTTCAAAATACCACTAAAATGATCAACTAGTGAGCCCAAGAGATTGGTAAATTGCCTAGAATGATTTGATGGGATATTTCCCTACTATGAGCAAATGGCATGATTCTCTAGATGCCCATATGTTATACAAATTGCTCCAATATTACATCTATCACTTCAAAATAAATCAAAATGGCACTGAACTAAATGAAGTATAGCCGAAACAATTAACCTAGATGGTGGGTTCATCAACCTAGATGAATTCAAAATTTGGCAAACCCTTATTTGCCTCTGTTAAGCTCAGATAATCTATTTGTAATGAGAAATTCAGTCCTTGATCAGCTAGATATGGTCTCAAACATCTAAAACTAATAATCTTACTGATAAATCCACTCCGAACAAGCCCTGTAGATTCTTTGACAAAAATATCTGCAAATATTCACAAAAAAAACAAAATCTCCATATGCAAAATGAGACCCAATGTGAAAATATGAGGTGTGGATTGAATTAGGGTTTAGGTACCATATTTGCCTTGGGTTTTTAAAATTCAAATGATATCTTTTAATACATGTAAAGGGGACACACCCACCCCCATGTCCTAGTCAAGTCACTTTTTACCTTTTAAGTTATAACTTAACATTATAATTCATCATTATATCATGTTCCCCTTTCCTAGTGACCATATGCCTTGGTAAACACTTGTAGTTGATAGAATTAAGCCATGTAATTGGTAAAATATCCTGTGCCAAGGTAAAACTAACCTCTTGAACCAAAATTGAATCTCTTCCATTGATTAAAATAGTGAAATATTTACCAAATTGAGTCCCACACCATTCTATTTAGCATAGGGGACCCCCATGACTAGTCTAACAGGTCCTTATTTCTCCTACTATTGAGAAGGAAACATTACAGTCTCCCCTTCCTGAAATTGCTTATCCCCGAGTAATTGGAACCTGGAGTCTGCAATATTGACTCTCCCTCCCATGTGGCATCTTCCTCAGGTAAATTTTTCCACTTGATTAAATATTCCTTAATGGTTCTCCTCCTAAGGGTACATTCATGCTGGTCAATCACTACCTCTAGAATTAGTACCAACTTACCTTCTTCATATAGAGGTGGCAAATATACTAAGGGTGTGACTTTGTGTCCCTAGAACTTCTTGAGGTATGACACATGGAACACATTGTGTATCCTACTACTCTATGGTAGCTCTAGCTCATAAGCTACCTCACCCACTCACCGAGAGACTCAAAATGGGCTATAGAACCGGGGTTTGAGCTTCTCAGCTCCACTCCTCTTTAGTGATGTCTGTCTAAATGGTTGTAGTCTCAGATAGACCATATCACCTACCTCAAATGTGTGTTCAATTATCTTCTGATCAACATATTTTTTTGTTGCTCCTATGCCTGTCTGATGTTCTCTTGCAATGAACGCATGATATCCTGTGTCTCCTATAGAAGATATTTGGCTCTAGGAACTCGACTATCACTTAATGCCAAATAAATGAAGCTAGGAGCTTCATACCCATACAAGGCCATGAATGGATATATTTTGATTGACATGTGATAGGATGAATTATAGCAATACTAACTTAGATGTACCCACCTAATCCATGCCTTTTTCTACCCTGACACATAATTCCTAAAATATCCTTCTATCAATTTATTGATAATTTTAGTTTGACCATCTTTTTGAGGATGATAACTTGTGTTGGGTGTCAAATCTATCCCACAAAATCTAAAGAAATCTTGCCAAATGAGACTCATAAACTTACTATCTCTATCATTGACTATGGACTTAGGTAGGCCATGCAATCTAAAAAATTTCTTGAAAAAGAGTTCAACCACCTGTGCTACTAAAAATATCTTGATGATAGAAAATCAATGGGTAAAATTGGTAAGTCTATATACCACAACAAATAAATAATCCTTTCCCTATGCTTTGGTAAGTCTTGTAATGAAATCCATAGATATACTTTTCCATTTTTGTGAAGGAATGGGAAGAGGTTATAGTAAGCCTGCTAGAAAAGTATGCTCATGATTGTTCTGTTGGCACACAAAACACTCTCAGATGTACTGTAGAACCTCATCCTTGAGTCCTCTCCAAGAAAACCTCTCACGGATCAACTTGTAAGTCTTGTAGTAGCTTGGGTGATCAATCATTGGTGCATCATGTAAAAGCCTGAATATTTACCTCTTGAATTTAGAATTTGTAGGAATCCAAATTTTCCCTTTGTAATAAATCACATCATCCCTGATAATATATCTATCGTCATCCTATTTACTATCCAATACTTTCTGAGAAAACACATATTTGGCATAGTCTGCCATAATCTTAGGCCTCCAATCTTCTAAAATCTCTATCAATGAATATAAATGTGGGTGTCTAGATTGTGCATTTGCTAGTATGTTCTTATTTTATTTGACATATTTAATGTCAAAGTCATAAGCCTATATTCTACTGACCCATTTCATCTACCTATCATTCAAATATTTTAGGTTCATGAAATATCTAAGGCTTTTATGGTTAGTTTTTACATTAAATTTCCTACCCACCAAAATTTGCCTAAATTTTGTCAATGTATGCATAATGGCTAACATATCACAACCATACACTAAATAACTCTTATATACTCACCTCAACTTCCTACTATTGAAGACTATTGGATGCTTATTCTACATCAACACTGCTCCAATACCCTCTCTTGATACATCACACTCCACATCAAATGGTTTGGTGAAATCAGGTAAAGCCAAAATTGGACAGTTGCTCATAGCCTGCTTAAATCTATCAAACATCTATTTTACCCCTTATGACCATTGGAATGCTTCCTTATTTGTTAATCTATCAAAGGTTCTGCCAACTATGAAAAACCTTTGACAAACCTGCGGTAAAATCCACACAAACCGAATAATCCCGTGAGTTGTGTTAGGTTTGTGGGTGTTGATCATTCAATGATTGCCTAATTTTTCTCTGGGTCTACTCTAACTCCCTGTGCATTGATGATATGACCCGGATACAATAATTCGGTCATACCAAATTCACATTTAGTATATTTAGCATAAAGAGACTCTAACTCCAAAATACTAAGCACCTCTTCAAGGTGTACCAGGTGCTCTTCCCATGATCTATTGTAGACAAAAATATCATCAAAGAAGACTAACACTATCTTTCAGAGCTGCATGCTAAAAACCCTATTTATTAAATATCAAAATATTGTTGGGGCATTAGTCAACCCAAAGGGCATGACTAAAAAATCAAAATAGCCATAATGATACCGAAAATCTATCTTTTCCACATCTAATTTTGCATCCTTATTTGATGGTATCCTGATCTTAGGTCTATTTTGGTGAAGTATCTGGAACCATGTAACTCATCAATCAATTCATCTATTTTGGGAATTGGGTATCAATTTTTGATGGTCTCTTTATTGAGAGCCCAGTAATCAATACACATACGCATGGATCCACCTTTTTTACCAAAATAATAGAGGATGCAAATGGGCTTTTGCTTGGCCATATGTGTCCCATATTAATTAATTCCTTGATTGATCTATCTATCTCATCCTTATGACATTTTGGATGTCTATAAGGAGTGGTAATGACAGTTGTAGCTCCTTCCTCAAGCTCAATAATGTGCTATGTATCCCTATCTAGTGGTTGCCTTGGTGGTATATCACTAAATACCTTATTGTATTTATTGAGTAATGCTTGGATGTCCAAATGATATATATTGTGCTCCTACTCTATAAGTATGGGTAAAATAACACAGTGGGCAACCCACTCTATCTGATTATGCCTCCTAAACCTCTCCATATGTTTGAAAAAGACAACACGATGTTCTCCTATTGACATCCCTCGTAACACCACATGTCGACCATTCATCTCAAAATTCAACTCCATTTTATTAAAATTGAAGGTAACTTCACCCAATTTTTGCAACCACTGAATACCCAAAACTACATCCAAACTCTTTGTGCTAACCACAAAAAAATCATCATATACCTCACAGTTTCCTAGATTAATATGTAATTGTGGTACCTTCATGGTGTAGATAATAGTGAAACCATTGGCAATCATTACTTCGAACTCATCCACTTCAATTGTCTTTAATCCCCTTATAGATACCAATTCCTCATCGATGAAGTTGTGTATGGCACCTATATCAATAAATGTTACCACACGCTACCCCTTGAGAACACTCCATATTATAAAATATTTGGCTCCCTGAACACTATGAAGATGAGCTAGAGTGTTATTGTCCTTCCTTGATTGATCATGGGTTGTATCTTGGTATTCTAAGGCATGTTCATCCTCACTATCCCGATTTTCTGATTGCTAATAAAATTTTTTAGAATTAGTTTCATCATCTGAATGAAATTCCATCAGTTGTAACTTACCCTTAAACTCACATTTATGCCTAGGAGTCCATAAATTTTTGTAAGTAAAACATAACCCCTTCTTTCAAATTTCATGAAGGGTGTTTGGATCTAACTTTTTGAATGTGCCCTTTTGTTGGTCAGTGTCATTTTTTATTGGTTTTTATTCCTTCTCTTTTTTGACATACTTTCCTTTGTATTGACTCTTAGACTTGTATGAAGTGACTTCCATATCCCTAGCCTATATAATGGCATCATGCAAGGTAGTTGGGTTGAATTCTTTGACCCAACCTATCAAAGGTTTAGATAACCCATCCATGAATAAAACCACCAAACATCTCTCTAACATATCTATGACTGTATCGCTCCAAATTTTTTGCATCCTTACCTTCAGGCTATAGGATCCACGTCTGGAAGGGGGATGCGAAAAGGATGGGACAATACCTCGAACTGAGAGGCCCTTTGAAGGTCCCGCCTCTCGGGGGAGGGGTATAAGGGTGAATTTTTGACGGATGGTGGGTTCACCAAGAAACTTTTGAATGGCAGTTTCCATGCCTAGGTTGACAATGAGTTTGATGTGTTCATTTTTATACTCGATCATTCAACTCCTAGGTTTGGCCAAGATGAATCTAAACTATTCTATATGCCAATGCTGATTTAAATGAATACAAAAAATAGGAATGAATGCTAATAACAGAGAATATGCTAGCTAGAATGTATCATACCTGATTCCGGATGTCTGATGAAGATTCTAAGTCTTGTAGCAGTTCAGATCGCCTCAATTCGTACGTAATCATCTGATATTTCATAGGATCATCCCAAATCATAGAAGGTCATCTGAAATCAGACAGAATCATCTAAAATCTGATGAATTCATCAAAAACCTGCAATCACAAAAATAGATGCAAAATACCAAATATGCAAGTGCAGAAGCAAAGGAGAATGGTAGAAATAATAGCAAACATGCCTAAATAATGGATTCCAATAACAAATAAGGAAATGCAGTATATTTAATGATTGATTTTAACTTTATCATGCGGTTATGCTAAATGAGGTGAACTCCAAGATGCAAAAACATAATAATTAAAGACAGTGTAGAAATACAATAGGAAAAATGCAGAGAAAGCTAAGGAAATGCAAACTCTAGACTCTGATTGCCCCCAATCTGGACTACAGTCAGGATCACCTCCAATCGTATGAGATCATCTGTGCTCCTCAAAAAAATCATCCGTAATCATTCGAGATCATCCACGACGATCCGAGCTAGCTTCAACTAAAAAATAGTAGAATTCCTGCAAGAAAATGCAAAGTACAGAATACAGACAGTAGTGCGAGGGAATAAGGAACTAAATCTGTAGGGAAATCCATCAGCTAAGGGGTTTAGGGGGTTCAGGGGGATAAACTAGAAAAATCCTAGTTTATATAGGATTAGGAAGAGGTTAGGAGGTTGGGGATCATCCCAATCTGGGAGATCTCCAACAGGGAAATCTCCAACTGCGTAGACGCGTTTCTGCCCAAGTTGGAGAGGCTATTGAAACAGAAGCTAATTATGAAAATTTGGTTTTGGGATGAAATCGTCTGGACGTTCTGTTCCAGACGAATTCGTCAGATCGGGGACGATTTCGTCTAATCTACGACGATATCATCCAACGGTCAAAACAAATCCTAAAAATGGCATGGAAAATGGGGAAAGCGGGTAACAGGCGGTTTAACGGGTAGTTTGGGGTTAAAATTCAAATTTTTATCTTTTATCTTTTTACTAAGGTTTAACCGTGCCAATTTTAGGGTGCTACATTTTTCCCCCTCTTTAGCGAATTTTCCGAAGAAAATGCGTTAAAGATGAGTTTTTCCCATTTTACGAGAAAGCAAAAATATACTCAATTTTTTAGACGACGATTCTTGGTCGAATCGTACGAATGCTGACTATGGTGCCCCCTCCGTGTTTTTACCCAAATCGAACGTTTGAGGTAAAAACGCAGAAAAGCAAAAATTAAAATGTTGATTTTTAAATAAAATTAAGAAAATAGGGTAAAACCCTAATTCATTTTTACTGTTCAAGAGCTCTGCAGAGAGAAAAATGGTGGAGACAGTGCACAGAGCGACAGAGGTCCGACATGGGCTACGGGTAAGGATCTAATCCTAGTAGATTAGGTTTGATTTAACTTTGTGCAAGTTTTTGGATTTAAATTTTGATTGTTTGGGGCATCGCGGCCATTTTTAGGCCGTCGACGATGTCGGGACGAAATCGTCCCGATTTTGCCGAAATCATCTCTAAATCATCGATTTCATCTGAGGGCGAAATCGACGAATTAGGGGCGATCTCATCCAACAAGGGGCGATCCCCAAGTTGCAAAATCGAAGATGATTTCATCCTCACAAAGGATGATTTTGTCCAATTTGGGATGATATAATCCAATGGTGGACGATATCATCTTGAACTTGATTTTAAAATGTGTTTAAGTTGATTTTAATGATTGATTTATTAATGAATTTTGTTGTTTTATTGTTTTTTTTGCAGAAAGGGTTACTAAAAAGTCGAGAATGGAAATACGATGGACTAAGAGATGACATAGCCGCGCTCGACCAGGCAGAGCGTGACCGACTAGCACAGGTCGATCTACAGCATGTGGTAGAGATGCCACAAGTACCGACTGACATGGGGCTACTGACAGCCCTAGCAGAGAGGTGGTATCCGAGGTCATCTTGCTTTCGGTTATCGATAGGGGAGATGGCTCCCACTCTAGAGGATGTATGGAGGATCATGAGGATCCCCATACAGAGATGGATGATGACGCCTACGGCCAATCAGGGCCAGGCGATGATGAGATTGACAGGAGACCCGAGCTTCACCCTAGAGAAGGGTAGGGTGAACATCGAGTCTCTACGGTAGATGCCTGGGGCATCTAGGCTGACTCGGGTTTTGGTAGGAGTGGTTGGTGGCTTACTGTTATGCCACCAGAGCGGGTGCAGACTACCGTGGGTGCTCTCAAACATAGTCTACGACATGAGAGACCATGGGTACATATTTGCATGGGGTAGCTTTGTACTTTACCGCTTGTATAGGATCCTACATGGGGTCGTATACAAGGGAGGTCGATGTCTGGTCTTGACATCGCTGCTACAGGTTTGGTGCTAGGAGCACATTGCGATGCGAAGGCCGATAGGGCTTCCACTGATAGGGGTTGACCGGGAGAGACCCCGGGTTTTCTATTGGTGGCTATAGAGGGGGTCACAGTGGCGGATAGATCTACCGATGTCACGGAGGTTGCTAGATGACCTCATCCTAGACCAGATCACCTGGAGGCCATGGCGAGAGCACCCCAGGTGGGCAGAGGATGGGCAGGAGCTGGCTCACATCAGGTGAGTCTACTAGCTTAGGATGGAGTGGGGAGAGGTAGAGCTCCACCGCTACGACCGGGTACTACAATAGTTCGGTCTACAGTAGGGGATCCCTTCTCTCAAGGATTACGAGTACTCTCGAACTATTTGAGATAGTACTACACTGAGCGAGGCTCCAGATATGCAGCTATTCTAGAGCTAGGATGCAGATGATGCCCCCATCCAGCCAATGGATGGTGACGACATCGGGGTTGCCAATAGGTATGATGCCTGGTACGTAGGCATCCACCCTCCTCGGATGACGAGGGCATAGGGTTCGATGCATGCCGTGGTGCGCCGGATGGGGAGGCGATGGCAGGCTGCTATTGAGGTAGCACAGGGTCACGAGGGGAGAGAGCAATGATGGTCTCCATAGGAGAGATGCCAGAGGATGGCACGGGCTCCCCAGAGACCATAGCAGCCAGGGAGGAGGGAGGAGGGACTGCCTCCTCAGTAGAGGGAGAGACCACCATCACCCGATAAGGGCAAGGGTGTCAAGGTGGGAGAGAGCAATGAGACGATGGCTCTCTAGGCTGAGGTTGCCCGCCTCCGGGCTCAGGTGTAGACATTGCAGGATGAGGCTACATGGCTCAGAGCTCAGGGTGAAGGAGCGAGCACTCAAGATCTGGCATGGTCTATTGCTCAGACCGCATTCTACCAAGGGCTATACTATCACATGGTTCCAGAGAACCAGAGGGTACCACTGCTAGCCCCTATTGCAGAGCCGATCATGATGGGATCATCGAGGACATCCTCACGATCGATGACGAGGACCCAAGATACAGCCCGAACCTCTATGGGACCACCTCCTCCACGTCAGGGTGGGGGAGGAGATGAGGCTGAGAGCTCGAGGGCTTCTCGAGGCTAGGTGGCTATTGACTGCACAGAGATTGTATAGATTTTTGAGAGGATTGAGTATGCCAGGGTATAGATTGTGGCATACCAATCCAGTTTTGATATGATGTATATAATTTTTGTGATATATATATATATGATCTTTTTGATATGACTTGTTCATATGTTTTTATGATGCTTCAATGTTTGAATTGTTTGCTTGTTTGATTGATGATTCATGTAATTATGTGGTTTGGAAATATGATAATTTGATGTCATGCTGTGAAATTTAAATGAAATAATCTGATGTAAACAATTGGTTGTTTGTGATGTGATTTGATGAAAAAATAAAAAGAGACTTCTAACAATAATTTCAAAGGACATTGTCACTGTTATAGACCATTTCATGGAGTCACCGCTCACTCGGTCGTCAAGCTAATCCCAGTATAGAAATATTGCTAAAAGTAAAAGAGTGCTTAAGAGATTGTCTTAAGACTTTGTGTTGTAATGATGGAGATAATGATGGTTTGATGATTTGTTTTCAGATTTTCATAAAAATAGTATGCATGAGATACTAAAAGAAATATGATTTTGCTAGGCATAAATTCCTAAGTGTGATAAAATTTTGAACAATTCCTTAGAAATTACACCATGGTTGCAAAATTGAATGTTGACATAATAACATGAAATAGAATAAGTGTTCGTTCATTTGTTTTAAAGCATGATTGTGTAACATAATGATGCAAGTCATATGCTTTTTATGCATTTGTTTTTGAAATAAATGGAAAATAAAATTAGAACAATGGTTTGCGCTAGGCATAGAATTATAGGTATAGACTTATACCATCATCACGAAATCCAAAGAAGAAAATAGATATTTTGGTTTTATTGCATGATTGATTTTTGATTTTTGATAAACAGAAAAATAATAATATGAAAATTTTGTTTGAAATCATTTTTGTGATTTTGTGAAAAGATGTATGTAATTGCTTTTATACAAAACAAAAATTCTGAAATAAAAGGGTAAAATTATTCCAAAAAGAATTACAGAAACATTTTAAATTATCTCAAAGACAAATGTAGATTTATAAGGGATCCTCATGTGCAAATGTGAGTTCATTACCGATCTTGATTTATCATAATGATACAAAATCTCTCAAATACAAATGTGTGTGCGATTGTATTGTTCATTCACCAATTTTGAGCAAGATAATTTGATACAAGTAATTTGCCTTAACCAAATGAATGTTCGTTGACCATGATTTATATGCATGTAACCATACCAGACTACCGTGTAAGTTAGGTTATCAAGAGCTAGCTAATCCATAAGCTGACATAGGTCTATACAAAAGAAGGTCGCTAATGTGACAGACATATCACCACGCTAGGAATTACCCAAGGCCAAGTGGGTTGGGCACAAACCACCTGTTATGGGGCTTACCTCACAGTTTTCGAATAATTGAGAATTCTAGGGATTCAAGCTCATTCACCCTTCTTTTCTTTTCAAGGGGTAGGGAAAGGAATTTATTGCATTTTGCTTTTGCGTTTTTCTTTTGCTTCTTTTTTTTTTTTGTACTTTTGTATTTTTGCTTGATATTTGAGATAATGCTGAAATATTGCTGTGATGATACAAAATAACATTTTTCTTTTTCTCTTTTTCTTGAAATTTTCTTTTCTTCCTATGCTAGGGATACTTGCTCGGATTAGTTGTAGAGCAAGGGATTTTTATTCTGGGTAGGGGTGAGCTTGTCCTTTTGTCAATTCTCAAAGATTCTAGACCATGTGCATGATAGGATAGCAGGGGAAACTTTTCGCTCAGAAACCATTTCTACTATGTAGCATCACATCGAATTTGCAATGAAATCATTTTAATGTGAAAAGATATACTTAGTTCAAGTAAATAACAAGATCAGTTCTCTATGCTCAAAACTTTATTTAATGCCAATGTGGACTTTGATATAAGAGAGATTAATAATCATACCAAAATAAAATCAAGATATTTATTCATGTGAATGTGAAAGTGCGGGATTCCCAATAAATGCTAAGTTGTCCAAAATAACTGAAAATATAATTGCAATACTGCACAATTTGACAGGTGCAAAAAATAAAAGATGTTTTTGAAGATTTTGATGGTTTTGATGTTTTTGACTTTGAATTGAAAGAAATACAAGGTGATTGTTTTTGAAATGTTTTAAATAAGTGACTAAAAGGAAATAATATGCAAAATAATAATATATACAATGATGAAATGACCATATTTTATGCATAGTAGCGTTTAAGATGCATAATGTTCATAGGTTCTTTAAGTTCTTTACCATCTAAGGTAGATAATTTGTATGCTCCCGATCCAAATTTAGCAGTGATGACATATGGTCCAAGCCAGTTGGGCTCAAATTTACCTTTAAGGTTTTTAGTTGCATTAGTATTTTTTTATTTTCTTTTAAGACAAGGTCACCGATCTCAAAGGATCGATGATGAACTTTCTTAAGATATGCTCGCTTAAGCTTGTTTTGGTAGGCACGAAGATGCTCCAAAGCATTGATGCGCTTTTCATCTAAGAGTTCCAACTGACTAAATCTGCCAGCACGATATTCATCCCCTACTTCAGTATCTTGAAGTAGTAGAGCTAAAGAAGGAACTTCTAATTCAAAGGGAAAAATGGCTTCAGCACCATAAACCAAAACAAAAGGTGAAGTTCTAGTGGGGGTTCGAACACTAGTTCGATAGGCCCACAAAGCAGGATATAATTGAATGTGCCAATCTCGACTGGATTTATTGACCAATTTTTTGAGAATTTTGATTAAGGTTTTATTAGATGCTTCTGCTTGGCCATTACCCTGAGGATAATAGGGAGTGGACCAATGATGTTGGATTTTATATTTTTGACATAATTTTTTAACATCTTTATTTTTGAAACAAGTTCCATTATCTGAAATGAGATTTGCAAGAATTCCAAACCTACAAATAATTTGATTAAAAATAAACTTGGAAACTTGGGTTCCAGTGCAAGAAGCTAATGGCATAGCTTCAACCCACTTCATGAAATACTCGATGGCGGTTATGATGAATTTGTGTCCATCGGATGACACAGGGTTGATTTTTCCAATGATGTCTAAGCCCCATTTTGAAAAGGGCCAAGGAGATGAAATAGCCTATAGTTCTTATGCAGGCGCATGGACAAGGTCAGCATGTTTCTAGAACTTGTCGCAATGTCGCACATAATTATGTGCATCATTTTCCATGGTAGGCCAAAAATATCCTATCCGAAGGAGTTTCTTAGCAATGGCGCTACCACTAAAATGTCCCCCACAAGATCCATTGTGGGCTTCATTCAAAGTTGATCTAGATTCTTCTAGATTCAAACATCACAGTAAGATGCCTTCAAAAGATCTTCTGTACAAGGTATTACCAATAATCACAAAGCGACTTGCTTGTCTACGTAATAACCTACGCTGGTTGCTAGTACAACCATCAGGGAGGGTTCCTTTCTGCAAAAAATTAAATATATCAGTATACCATGGTTCAAGAGTTGTTTCATTGATGAGAAACACATCCAAAGGTTCTAAGCATGATTTGCTTGAAGTGGGTTCCTGGAGTCGATGAATAATGATGGTAGCATATTCATCGTCTAACTCCAAGGGTAAAAGAGATGCAGCTACAGCCATAGCGTCAGCCGCACGATTGCTAGTTCGAGGAATAGCTTCCAAAGTAACTTGATCAAACAAGGATAATAATTGCAAAACATATGCTTTATATGGGCATAATTTATCATCTCTGGTCTGATAAACATCATTAATTTGATTTATGACAAGTTGAGAGTCATCGAAAACCAATAAATTTTTAATTTTCAATGCCAAGGCAGCTCGTAATCCAAGGATAAGAGCTTCATATTTAGCAGTGTTATTGGTGCAAGCAAATGTTAATTTAAAGGATAGAGGTATAAGATGTTTCTATGGAGATATTAAAATAATACCCGCACCAGCCCCACTCATGCATCGGGCTCCATCAAAGTATAGGGACCATTGCTCTAGATGGTCTGCCTCTAGTTTAAGGCATTCATCAGGAAACTCAATGATGAGGGGATGAGTAGATTCTAAGGGTGCAACAGCTAATTGATCTGCTATGATTTGACCCTTAATAGACTTATGTCCTATGAATGTGAGTTCAAATTCTCTTAGCGCAAGAACCCACTTGGTTGTGCGACTAGATAAATACGGTCGACTCATGAGATATCGCAAAGGGTCGAATTTGGCAATGACATATGTTTTATGACTGAGCATATAATGTCATAGTTTTTGTGTAGAAAATACGACTGCTAGACATAATTTCTCTAATATGGTATAGCGAGTTTCATAACTGATTAAGGTTCTACTAATGTAATAATTAGCACGTTCTTTCTTCTCATCGTCAAGCTGAGCTAACATAGCTCCTAAGGCAGAATCGAAAGCAAAAATGTACAAGATAAATGGACGATCAGATCTAGGTGGGGAAAGCACTGGTGGTTTAAGGAGATATTGCTTAAGGAGTTCAAATGCTTCCTAGAATTCTTTGTCCCAATGAAAAGAGACATCTTTCTTAAGAAGCTTAAGAAAGGGTCCAGTTTTGTCCGCCAACTTATCGATGAAGCGGTGAATAGCTTGAAGCTTACCTTGTAAACTTCATAATTCTAATATATTGGTGGGTGCGGGCATATCTGTGATAGCCATGATCTTGAGAGGGTCAATTTCAATGCCACGTAAAGAGACTATAACCCCTAATAATTTACCGGACTTATTTCGAATATGCATTTGGCTGGATTTAGTCGGATAAGATATTCCCTTAACCGATCAAATACTTTTCTCAAGTCATTTAAATGATCATCTTCTTTGATGGAACGAGCTATAATATCATCTACATAATCATGTAGAATATCATGCATCATATCGTGAAAGATATAAGTCATAGCTCATTGATAGGTTGCACCTGCATTCTTTAAGCCAAATGGCATCACTTTCCAACAAAAGGTTCCCCAAGGGGTAATAAAGGCTGTTTTAGCCTGATCTTTAGGAGCTATCCTGATCTGATTATAACCAGAAAATCCATCCATTAAGGATATCATTCCACTTCCAGGAGTAAAGTCAATGATCTGATCCATGTTGGGAAGAGGAAAATCGTCTTTAGGGCATGCAACATTAATATCTCTGAAGTCTGTGCAAACCCTAACTTTAGTGGTTTCTTTCTTAGTTACTGGAACTACATTTGAGATCCATTCAACATAATCAATGGCTTGTATAAAAATGACTTTCAACAGTTTTTCTAGTTCTCCTTTGACTAGTAAGGCCACTTTAGGATGCATTTTTCTAAGTTTCTGTTTAACAGGTTTAGCATCTGGATGGACTACTAGATGATGCATAACTATAGAAGGGTCCAAACCTGGCATGTCTTCATATGTCCAAGCAAAGACATCTTCATAGTCTTTAAGAAATGAAATGTATTTATCTTGTTTTTCTTGACTTAATTCTGATCCAATATTGATTATGTGAGGATTATGTTCGGTTCCAATGTTAATTTTTATAACGTTTTCAACTTCCATATGTAAATCTCTCTCAAAATTAGGTGGGGTGGGTGAAACACCCAATTCTTGTAATTCTTCCAAGGTTAACTTGGATAATTCATCTTGAGGAGTCGTAGCTTCAAGTTGGGCTATACTCGGTATAGAGCCATCAAAATAAAATTCATTATATAACAATTCCTCAATGGAAACATCATGAAAGATATCTCCCTCCAACTCGTCATTGGATTCGGAAATCATTTCAGGGTAAGCTATGGATAGCATATTGTAGGTAAAGGAATTATTCTTTGCACGCAAAGAATCTTGTTTATCCAGATAATCTTGGTAACATACAAGATGGTCATCATCCTCAAATGGGAAGGGCTGACCTTTACTAGAAAATAGGCCCACACCACAGCGGGCAGGCCACGGTTCTACCTCAAAAGGTTCTTTCATACCATTTTGGAAAGGTCCCAAACCTTTCCCTTTATATCCCAGTTTAAGCATTATGGGCTTAGCTTTAATATACTCATTAGCAAAATAGCATCTAGCATATCCATCACAATGTGTCTTAATGTTTCTAGGTATTCTTCCCCAATCATATCCCTTATAAATAAAAGCACAACTCCCAACTTGGTAGATACTTCCCATAGGTTGTGGGAGGCCCAAGGTACGAGGAGAGGATGGGAGTTTATTTAAAAGAAGGGAAGTTTGCATGGCAGTGTTGGTTTCTTCTGATATAAGAATTTTAGATAAATCGGGTAAGAGCTCATCAGTGAGAGCATAAGAGGTAGAAGGAACATTTCCTACATCGTCGGATGTGGAAAGGATGCCTGTAGTGGATGTAGATGTTATAGGGATATTGATGGACGAGTCTATAGGTATGGAAGATATAGGAGTAAAACAGGAAGCCTCGGTTGTAATTTTGGGATCTTTTCGAGGTCCTAATGTGGTTTGTTCAGAGGATGGTTGAGCTATATGTATGGGTGTAGTTGAAAGAGTAGATGATGTTATGGGTGTGTGTTTCACACGTTTGGGCGGATGATGAGAATTAGGATGTGTGGATGACAGGGCAGGGAAAAATTGAACTCCAACAGGTTCCGCCAAAGCACACATATCAAAGGGTCTAGGATCACCATGAATGGTAACCAACTGGTTTTTAAATTCGAATTTAACACACTGATGTAAAGTGGATGGAACCGCTCGCATCGCGTTGATCCAAGGGCGACCCAAAAGTATATTGTATGATGCAGGGCAATGTACAATAAACATGGTCGTATCTAGGGTTCTAGGACCAACTTGCAAGGGTATAGTAATGACTCCACATGTTTCTTGTGTTTCATCATTGAAGGCTTTTATAATCATATCAGTTCTTTTCATTTCATCACTTCTAAACCCAAATCGTTGGTAGAAGTCAAAAGTGCATATGTTTAAAGATGAACCATTATCAATCAAGACTCGCTTAACGACTACATCTCCAATTAGGGCAGTAATATATAAGGGGTTATCCTTATGTAAACTATGTTGCGGGATATCTCTATCTCGAAAGTCAATACAATCGACTTCTCGAGTGATGATAGTATTGGACATGGCTTCAGGTTGAATATTTTGTGGTACCATCATTTGGCTTAATGTGAGCATTAATTCATCCCTATGGGTGGGAGAAGATCTTAACAGGTCCAAAAGGGAAATTCTAGCTGTAGTATTGGATAATTGTTCATTAATATTATAAGGAGGCTTAGGTTGAACATTAGGTGCATAATTCCCTTTATTGGGATTTTTCAAAACAAATGGAGCTGATCCACCGTTCTGAGTTTGATCCTGTTGAGAGTTTTGAGCTTGTTGTCTGGTAACGGCTCTGATGGTTCCTACAATATTATTTTGAGGATGATGAATAGGTCTTGGTCTAGCATTTATGGCTTGTTCATTAGAAAGTATTTGGTGAGAAGATGGTCTAGTAGTGACTCTTCTAGGAAATGGTTCTTCTGGAACCATAGAACTTGTGATAGGTTGAATAGGATCTGATTCATCTTCAGAACTATTCAATTGATTTGAGGTGATTTCCATGTCACTTTCAGTCTCATATTCGGTGTCACTAAGATCAAGTATCCAAATATTATGTAGAGGTCTAGTCATAACTATGGATAAAGTTGTGTCAAATATTTGAGGATCATGAATAGGTAATTGTCCACTAATAGTCCCTACATATCGGGTAGGAGGGGGAACATTATGATGCTCAATTTGATTAGCCACCTCTTTACCATGCTTTGGTAAAGGATGTTGAAATATGTCCAATGATTGATTGGCATTCTGATTCTGATTTTGGGGAACGTTCTTTTGAGCATTATTAGCAGGATTTTGTTTAGGTTGAAAGGCTTGCACCTCCATCTCATTATTATCAATCAGGTCTTGTATTTTATGTTTTAATATTTTACAAGAGTTGGTAGCGTGTCCAGGTCCTCTATGAAAATCACAATGTAAATCAGCTCTATATCCGGGTATGGTTGGATTAGGTTCCCGGATAGTTGGTAATTGGATCAAACCTCGTGCTAGTAATTGCGGGAGAATGGTTGATAAAGGTTGATTTAACCTAGTAAATTCTTGGGGTGGTTTATCAGGAGGTTTCAATATAAACTTCTCTATTGTTTTCGTAGTATTAACATTGGCAATGTTTTTGCTATCAGTGACTCCATCACCCACAACTTGTTTATTTTTATATTGATTTCTGGATGTTTTCTCATCATCTTTCTTTTTGAGCTGACCTCTTCTAATGAGAGCATCTTCCACCCTTCGAGCTAAATCGATAGCTTGATCGAAGGTGGTCAAGGTAGCAGTTGATAATTCATAGGATAGTTGTTCTTGTAAATTATTGATAAAAATATCCAACATTTCCCGATAAGGTAACACAAAGTGTAATTTTCCTATCAACTACCTCCATCGAGCTAAGAAGTCAGCAAAACACTCATATTTGTCTTGTTTTAGGTTGTACAAATCTTTAATGGTTACATGCCTTTCGATATAGGCACTAAATTGATGCACAAAATATTCAGCGGTCTCTTCGAAATTTCTCAAAGAATGAGTGGGTAGTTGATAATACCACTCCAATGCCATCCCCCCTAAGCTTTTCGGGAACATTTTTAGTAATAACAAGTCATCATGTGATATGTCATGACATGCTATCCTAAACATACGAAGATGCTCTATGGGATCTTCAGTTCCTTTATATATAGGTAGGACAGGCATAGGAAAGTGTTTGGGATATGGTTGTGCTACAACTATAGGGTCTAGAGGTTGACTACACATCTCTCGATAATTGTACGAGGGATGGTAGGGATCTATCTGGTCCATGCGAGAGACTAACTATTTCACCATGGCTTCCAGATTACCAGTTTGTCCACCATATTGGTTTGGTGGTACATGAGTATGGGACTTGTGAGCGTAGGAAGGTGGGACATAAGGATTAGATGCTATATTGCTGTTATGCAAATGATTGGTAGGAAGAGTATTATGAAGAAGATTTGGTGTAGTATTATGTTGTATCCCAGATTGTTGGAAATTGGTATTTGGTTTTGTTTTAGGCTTTTGTTGATTTGAGGTATATTGATCAATAGCTTGGCAAAATAGAGCAATGAATGAAGGTTTCTTTTGTGTAGGAATAACCCTTGGCTTGGTAACAGACCCTCTAGGTGGTTGGGTAACCTGTTGTTGTTGCATGTTCTAGATTATAGTAGCCATGTCCAAATTGGACGGTCTAGCTTGATCACTCTCTTGATCAACGAAGGACAAAGGATTAGTGTGTGTGTGATAGATGTCTTCTAGGGTTGCTTGAGTGTCACTAATTTGATCTTTATCCATATGAACTGCTCTATTAAGAGTGCCAATATTAGTATTGAGGAATTTCCAAAAATGTTCCATGTTTTCAAAAGTAACAGCTCCTGGAGTTATTTTAGGAGATGAGGATCCTTCCTCTCTATCATTTTCTTTTTGTTCATTTGCATCCACAAATTCTTCTTCTTGTTGGTTTAAGGTTCCTTCTTCCTGAATTGGGTCTTCAGGAAGAACATCTGGGTTATTTTCTGGTTTTCTTAACCAATCTTCTTCTACTTCAATTTGTTTTCCATTTCGAAGTCTAGTCATTATGTCTAAATTTAGATTTTAGCAAATATATATTAATATATTTGCGATAGATTTTGGGAGGTATATATTTTAATTATATACCTACTATAATACTTAAAAGAAAATGTTTTGATTTTTTTGTTATGATTTTGTTTTTGTTTTTATGCTTATAAAGACAATAAACAGTACACTAAATACAAGAAATAACAATAATAAAAGAATAGCTTAGTTTTCTATAAATAGTTTATAGATATCATTGATAGGATCAAGTTCATCAGGAGTCATAAAATGCTCCTCTTCAAATTGGAAATGGTTTTTCAAGAACTTGATAAAGTGTGCTATGGTGATATTATCTGCTTCATATTCGAATTTGTAAAGATAGATTTCATGGCAATACTCTCGATATAACACAGCTCTAGGAACTCTATTCCATATCTGTCTATCCATAAGAATGACCTCTTGGTCCTCTATACGAGACAAAAATTTATGTACTATAGCTGCATTATCGAGGTATTCCTCAAAGGTATACAGCTCAGAAGACACAAGGGCTCTTTTATCTGCTAACCACCTATGGCAAGCTCTCTGAAGTTCATGATACAAAATCACTTGATCGGGATCCAGGATTCTATCTAGGACAAACCTCTTAATTTGCCTAAGTTCGGTTGCTCTAGATGAAATGAGATTCAATCTCCTATCAAGTTCGTCCCACAAAGGTTGAACCCTACTTGTTTGAGGTACTCTAAGCACATAAGTAATCTCTATAGCTGCTAATTGATTCTCAACATTAATGGTGACAACTCGTCTTTTATTATAGTCTACCATCTAAATATGATATGCAATTTTTTAATTCTAAATGCATTTATGTTTTGCTTTTTTCTTATTTTTATTTTCAAAAGGTTTTTGTTTCACGTCGGGTTCACCAAAATGTATCGCTCCAAATTTTTTGCATCCTTACCTTCAGGCTATAGGATCCACGCCCAGAAGGGGGATGCGAAAAGGATGGGACAATACCTCGGACTGAGAGGCCCTTTGAAGGTCCCGCATCTCGGGGGAGGGGTATAAGGGTGAATTTTCAATGGATGGTGGGTTCACCAGGAAACTTTTGAATGGCAGTTTCCACGCCTAGGTTGACAGTGAGTTTGATGTGTTCATTTTTATACTCGATCATTCAACTCCTAGGTTTGGCCAAGATGAATCTAAACTATTCTATATGCCAATGCTGATTTAAATGAATACAAAAAATAGGAATGAATGCTAATAATAGAGAATATGCTAGCTAGAATGTATCATACCTGATTCCGGATGTCTGATGAAGATTCTGAGTCTTGTAGCAGTTCAAATCACCTCAATTCATACGTAATCGTCTGATATTTCATAGGATCATCCCAAATCATAGAAGGTCATATGAAATCAGATAGAATCATCTAAAATCTAATGAATTCGTCAGACGAATTCGTCAAAAACCTACAATCACAAAAATAGACGCAAAATACCAAATATGCAAGTGCAGAAGCAAAGGAGAATTGTAGAAATAATAGCAAACATGCCTAAATAATGGATTCCAATAACAAATAAGGAAATGCAGTAGATTTAATGATTGATTTTAACTTTATCATGCAGTTATGCTAAATGAGGTGAACTCCAAGATGCAGAAACATAATAATTAAAGACAGTGCAAAAATACAATAGGAAAAATGCAAAAAAAGCTAAGGAAATGCAAACTCTAGACTCTGATTGCCCCCAATCTAGACTACAGTCAGGATCACCTCCAATCGTACGAGATCATCTGTGCTCCTCGATAAAATCATCCGTAATCATTCGAGATCGTCCATGACGATCCGAGCTAGCTTCGACTGAAAAATAGTAGAGTTCCTGCAAGAAAATGCAAAATACAGAACACAAACAGTAGTGCGAGGGAATAAGGAACTAAATCTATAGGGAAATCCGTCAGCTAAGGGGTTTAGGGGGATAAACTAGAAAAATCCTAGTTTATATAGGATTAGGAAGAGGTTAGGAGGTTGGGGATCATCCCAATCTAGGAGATCTCCAACAGGGAAATCTCCAACTACGCAGACGCATTTCTGCCCAAGTTGGAGAGGTTGTTGAAACATAAGCTAATTATGAAAATTTGGTTTTGGGACGAAATCATCTGGACGTTCTGTTCCAGATGAATTCGTCAAATCAAGGATGATTTCATCTAATCTGCGATGATATCGTCCAATGGTCAAAAAAAATCCTAAAAATGGCATGAAAAACGGGGAAAGCGGGTAACAGGCAGTTTAACGGGCAGTTTGGGGTTAAAATTCAAATTTTTATCTTTTATCTTTTTACTAAGGTTTAACCGTGCCAATTTTAGGGTGCTACAGTGAGCATCATTGAAAACCTTTGGAATTTAGTTATGTAGGAGTCCACTGAACCCCATTGTCTCAATTGTGTCAACTCCTTGAATTCCAATTTTTGTTCCTTCCTATCAAATCTCTGCATAAATCTCTCAATGAAATTAGCATAAGTATCCACCCTATCATGTCCTAAAGTGGGCATACCGTGATGCCACCAATCATGGGCAATGATGAGCACCAAAAATGCTCATTTTATATACATGGTTAAGGAGAATTATCACTAGTTCAATTAGCATATGAGATGTATTTTATATAAATTATGCATATAATTGATAGAAAATCCGGTATTATGCTTGATTGGTGTTTTTAGTGGGAAATGTATATAAATGCAGGTTTTATTACTAATATGGTGTTTTCCAATCTACATCCACTTGGACCTGGCATACTTCTGCTTACAGAGACTAAGGCAAGAGAGCAAGTGCCTTCCTCTTCAAGGAAGGTGCCCAACAAAAGTAGGCACCTTCCTCCTTAAGGAAGGTGCCCAGCAGGAGTAGGCACCTTCCTTATAAGGAAGACACCCAACAAAAGTAGGCACCTTCCTTATAAAGAAGGCACCTCCATGCCTTCATACTTTACAAGATTTACCAAGTCAAATTTGACTGGTTGACCAAGGACTATGGAGGAGGTTGCACGTGAAGACAAAGGAGATCTATTTTAATCATGCATTTATTAAATAGAATAAAGTACCTGTTATTATTATCAATCAATTGGTCGGTTGACCTTGTAAAGCTCTTAAATCATATTATTATTAGGATGCATTAGTTTAGGATTTGTTGTTACGTACATCTAAGGATGTTTATATTTATCCTTCTGGTGAACGAACATACTTTAAAATAGAAGAATAAAATATGTGTAGAATCAATTGTAACTAAATCACATCACATGATTAAAATAGATTGATTTGTTATTGTAATGAGATCTGGCTTCGCTTTATATAAATACATAGGCCAGATGAACAAGGAGAAGATGAATGATTAATTTTATACAGAACTTATTTTATTTTATTGTTTAATTAATTAAGAGTGCAACTCCTCTTATTCGAACAAGCTCTACGTAGCTAGCCGGGTGGACTATCTGTGGGATCTTGGGCCCACTCCCTGCAGTAGTCCTTCCCCTGTTTAATTTGTGCATTTTATTTCTGTAGATTAGTTTACTACTTTATTTAATTTCAGTTGTGTGTGTTTATTTCCTCGCATTTTATTTCCAGCACTTTACTTTTTGTTTATAATTTATTTATTTCATTTCTCGCACTTAGTTTATTTGGTTTGGCTGGAATCCAATTACACAAACCTCCCCACCAAACTAAATAAGGTACAACTAGATTTATTCCCCAACACTGCAGCCATATACTGTGCATGAAACTCATAATTTTATGGACTTACCGGATTGATAATTTATGGAAGAGAAATGAATGTTTTTCGTGACATGAATTTTTGCTCACTATTTTGGAGTTGTTGTTGGGGAGTGTCTAAACTGTAGTGTTCTAATTTACAGGTTAGATAAAAATTCTACTTAAAATTACATGTAGATATTTTACCTAAGAAGCGTGAGTCCACCGTGGGCCTTTTTATGAGGCCAAAAATATTTTTTGACACAGTCAGAGCTAAATTCCATGGCAACTATTTGCATTTTATAGCTTCTCAGGTAAACGTGGGAATGAACCTGATGTACCAAATTAAGTGTAGAAGTAGGAATAAAACGTGTTGTTGAACAAAATTATAAAAATTTGGCATTCAAGGATTTCCATCATATTTTCAATGGTTCCAAGAAATCAAAATAAATAAGCACAACCCAGGTCTGATTGAAAATTTTTAGGGATGTGTTTCTATATAGAAACCATTGAAAAAAATTGTGCCTCTAGAAGCTTGGTTTTAAATTAAAATTTTTTACAAGCTTGAAATTTTTGCAATGTATTGGTAAATGTTTTTATGATGAAATTAATAATGTAGGGAAAATGACAAAGCATAATTTAAAGAGAACGCCTTGTTATGGAGTATGCTCTTCACTTGCACTTAAGGTGACCTGGTGAATCAAAAACTAGAATGTATTTTTAACAGACTGCTATGACATGTTTTCTTCAGGTTGCTAGCTCACGGATAGTCATTGGTTGTCCTAAACACTTTGCAATTATGTTGAAAGAAGTTTGGTTGCGAGGCCATGAAGAAAAATACTCTTCTCATGCTACAACATATCAGACTAGTTGAAAAAAAAAGATTTCGAGAAGACTAGTTCAGATGTAGGCATGGGGGAGACCCCACCTTCATCATTGCCACCAACAACACAATAAACATTGTCTAAAAAAATAAAAATAAAAATAAATCATCTGCTGAAAAGGCTCCAAGTTAATGAGCAAATAAAAAATAGAGTTTTATTTTGCTGCTTGTTGAAATAGAGTATCCTCTTTCTCGAGGACCAACTTGGTCTAGAAGGGAAATGAGAAATATCCAATCGGTAGCTAAATAAAATAGGGAAAGAGCTTGGAGGAAATCAGATTTCAAATGTTTGCACAAAGGCCACATGGTGCTTGAAAAAAGAAAAAAAAATGTGTGAATGGAGCTCAAGGTGGCTAGAAAAATAATAGCACATAAATCTCATCGAGGCATTTTATGAAGGTGTCACACTTGAACACCCGACACATGTTGTAGATTATGGAAAATATTTGTTTTTATCCTCACTTTGAGAAATAGAGGATCATAGGGCCACTCTAACTCCACCTGCGATGTAAATAATTCAAAATGGAAGATTATTCAGATGCACATGTGGCAAGATTGTGTAAAGATTACTTAATTGAAAAAGTGATGCATTCAGGGGCACACGATGAGAAAATAGTGCATGAAGATTAATCCTTGCAATGCATACAGAGAGTCCAATACTTTGGATATGCATTAGAGCAGGATTAACATTTTTTTTGTGCTAATTGAGGAGGAGCTTGGTGTTTCAAAAATGTGATTTTTTGGTTGTCATAAAATCCTTTCATAATGGTACATGGAATGCAACTTTCACATAGTAGGTTGCGTAGTTACCTGAATCACACAACCTCCACTTTTGAATGCATAGTGCCAACATTACAATTTTTATGGTAGCATTCTCATTCTGTTAAAATATGTGAAGAAAATATACAAAAGAGAGGTAGTCTCACTATGGTGGAAGATACCATCAAATTTGAGAGAATTTGAAACCATGGAGAAATCTGCTTTTCACAAAAAGTGTGAGGGCAAAGATGTTTCAGTACATGGCACATTTTACCAAATTCTTAGGATGGATCATTAACAAACCTCCAGATGTGAAAATCACCAGCTCAAATGGTTGAAGTTGACATTATGTTATTTGATGCAGATGATGAAAAAAAAAAGATAATCCAAGATCTATTCTGGTCAAGGCAGAATAGACCCAAAAAAAAAACACAAAGAAAAAAAATTAGTTAGAATTTTATTTTAATGTCTTTAGTTTAGATTTTTCTTTTATGTTTTGCAGGACAACGTGAAGTGTGAAGTAGAAAAATAAGGAGGTATCTGTGAAGATTTCATGAATTGATAATTATATGTGGAGTTTGTAATAACACTATACGAACTATCTCATGTACCTGATCGTGTAGCATCCAATCTAGCAGGTAAAAGCTAGCAGAATTTTACCTTGGCAACATTAGTGCCTAAAGGCAGGCTAAGTAACCTTGATCAAGCAAAAGGCTTCCAGCCCAAGGTGCTTGTGAAACTTTGGGAATGTTTTGTAGCAAGGTGTGTGACTGTTACAACTTGAGTAAATGATGAGCAAAGTCAAATATGCTACACCACATACAAACTAGAGTGCCGAGACAATGTTCAAGTAATTGTCAATGAGCTCTATTAATAATCACCTCACATTTACGAGAGTGGATCAAACATCGGCATGGGGGAGACCCCATACCATACCAGTAGCTTGGGTGAATTTTCAATCATTTGCTAAAAAAAATAGAAGGAAAAAAAAAAGGAAGAAGAAAAAAAAGAGAGAAAGAAAAGAAAAAAAAGAGAGAAAGAAAAGAAAAAAAAGAGAAAAAAAGAGAGAAGGATACGAGAAAAAAAAATGCGCCTTTTGCATCAGGAAGGTGCCATAAATTTGAGCCACCTTCCGCATTAGGAATGCGCCACACATTGGAGGCGCCTTCCACACACCATACATTGGAGGCACCTTCCGTATGAGGAAGGCGCCATACATTGAAGGTGCCTTCCTTATCAAGAAGGTGCCATACATTGGAGGCACCTTCCATATGAATAAGGCGCCATACATTGGAGGTGCCTTCCACATTAGGAAGGCAAAATACATTGGAGGCACCTTTCACATCAGGAAGGCACCATACATTGAAGGCACCTTCTGCATCAAGCCATACATTGAAGGCACCTTCCACAACAAGCAAGTGCCTTCCACAACAAGTAGGTGCCTTGACATCTAGGGTGCCTTGATCCATTTCCCGCACCTAGGTGGTTCTATGAAAAAAAAAAAATTATGCGAATCCTCCCAATGAAAAATAAAAGGCATAGAACATGTCCTGCTTAGCATAAAAATTGCTTTCTTATTTCTTTGCAAGAAATCATGAACCGAATGCAAGCTACAGGCATCTTGAGAGCCAAGGCCTAACAGGCACGGAGTCATGACTACTATTTTATTGCTTTCGTGTGTGCAAGTAATCGTGCTCGATGAGTGCAATCTGAAGGCATACTAAGAGCTAGGTCCTCAAACACAGGCCATGATTCTTATCTTCCAAGTTTTTGTAGGTGTAGTTTCATAGTACAAAACCATGAGCATGATCTGTAGGTGGAGTCGACTTAAACTAGGCCTAAAATATGTGATATTTTGTGCCCTACAATTAGGAGTGCGACGACATGAAAAATGCACTTACTTCCCACCAAGAAGAGAGTGCCTACAATCATTCCAATACAACGGTGCCTTTTTCCACCTAGAGGAAGGCACCAATAAGCAATTTTCTTCTCCCTTGGATGGAGGTACCTGTTGTTCAGTATGGGACCTGACGTTTGGAGGGCTATAGACCTATTGTGCAGAGGGACCTGACACTAGTGACAAGGGCATCACCAATTTAAGTGGGGGAAGATGCAGGTGAACCAGAACCTCCCGTATAAAAAAAAGGGGGAGTTCAAAAGGCTGTTGTCATGAAGACATGAAAATTTTTAGACATGGAGGGAAAGACGCCTTATTGTCAGTGCCTAACTTACTCCTATAAAAAAAAAGCCTTTTGTTGAAATAGCTCCATGATGAAATGCAAATAAGAATCAAAGTTTTATTTTTGCTGCCCATTGGAAGAGAGTATCCTCTTTCCCGAGGACTAGCCTGGTCCCGAAGGGAAATGAGAAACCTCCAACTGGTAGCTAAATAAAATGGGGGAGGAGTTTGAAAAAAAATAGATGTCAAATATTTGTTTCCTTTGGAATTAACGTATGGTAAGTAGGCACCTTCATCTTCAAGGAATGTGCCAGAATAAGGTAGGTGCCTTCCTCTTCTAGGAAGGCACCAAGAAAAGATAAGCGCCTTCCTTTTCTAGGAAGGCACCAATAGAAGTCCAGCACATTCCTCTTCCAGGAAGGCACCAAAAGAATGCAAGCACCTTCCTCCCTCAGGAAAGCACCCACAAGAAGGTGCCACTAGAAGGCAAGAACCTTCCTCTCATAGGAAGGCATCGATAGGAAGGTGCCACTAGAAGGCAAGCACCTTCCTCTCATAGGAAGGCACCAACAGGAAGGTGCCACTAGAAGGCAAGCACCTTCCTCATAGGGAAGGTGCCCCTGTTCTTCTCCCATTGACTAGACAAGCATGACGTGGGCAAGAAATATTGGTGTAGTTCCAACTCTACATCATGTAGGTTAATTTGGGGATCGCACCAATGTATGAGAACATCCTACCAACGCTAGCACATACAACACATACATCTCAGCAATGCACCTGACAGATGCCATGAATGATGAAAGAAATATTGTTTTTCGTCACTCCAGAAAACAAAGGAATGCAGTGTTGTTACAATTATGCAAGAAAAAGAAATAATTTAGAGGGGAGATGATTTTGGACACACACGTGTTAGGTATAAATTTTAATATTCATCCTATAAATGCATTCGGAGAGAGATACGTCAATGCAGGATTAAAATATTTTTTGTGCTATTGAGAAAAATTTGGGTATTTCAAAGTTTAGAGTCACCAGCTCAGTTGTTGTAGATTGAATCTGTTCTTTGATGTAGAGGGAAAAAAAAGAGAAGAAAAAAAGAAAAAAGAAAGAAAAAAAGGAGAGTCAAGATCTGTTCTGTTCATGGTAGAACAGATAAAGATACATATAAATAAATAAATAAAATCTCTAGGAGCACCAACGTGAAGACGTATCACACCACCAACATCATATATATCAGATTCTATGAAATTCACCCAAGTATGTACTGATTTTCTTGTTAATTATGTGTATAGTTATTTTAAAATCATTTCTATGCTAATACCAGTCGATGCCTCCATAGTTTTTCAAAATCTCCCATTAGAATTCAAACGCATGATGTGCCTTGAAAAAAAAATATAATTGAAAAAGAAAAGAAAAAAAGGAGAGGCTATGGCATCTACATGAATAAATTTGGCATCATTTTCATTGCCTCCTCCAAACAATGGTAGTCATCTTGAGCGAAAACATATAAATGATGCTACTCTCTACCACAAAGGAGGTTCTGGAGATGCCAAATATGTTTCAAATGTGGGTAAAAGTAGTAGCTGGTGACTGCACTTATTTTAAACCAATTTGGTCTCACCAAATATGACCAATGAGCAACATTGGAAGATGCTAGCATTTATATAAAAAAGTGCAATGGTCATTTACCCTGAACAGTGTGGTCACAATTTAACTATCTATCCACAGTGATTAGTCAGGATGTGTTTCTGACTTCTGTTGGTGCCACATCGCTCTATGGATGAAGAATAGAAATACTCAATGAAAAAAATAGTTTTGAATAAAAAAATAGTACTGAGAAAAAAAAATAGTAGTGCTGAATGGAAAAAATAGCAGCACTCCGCGGCAGAGAAACAAAGATGTTGAAGGCCATTAAAAAATAAAAACAAAAAGAGAAAAAAAATATATATCCCAGGGGTTGCTGTCATGAAGACATGACAAATTTTTTGTCATGGTCAGCCTGCAAGAGGGATAAATTCACCTTTTGGTGCCACGAGGGCATGGCACATCTTAGGCATGGGGGGATGATGAGCACAAAAAATGCTCATTTTATATACATGGTTAAGGAGAATTATCACTAGTTCAATTAGCAAATGAGATGTATTTTATATAACTTATGCATATAATTGATAGAAAATCCGGTATTATGCTTAATTGGTGTTTTTAGTGGGAAATGTGTATAAATGCAGGTTTTATTACTAATATGGTGTTTTCTAGTATACATCCACTTGGACCTAGCAAACTTTTTCTTACAGAGACTAAGGCAAGAGAGCAAGTGCCTTCCTCTTCAAGGAAGGTGCCCAGCAGAAGTAGGCACCTTCCTCCTTAAGGAATGTGCCCAGCAGGAGTAGGCACCTTCCTTATAAGGAAGGCACCCAACAAAATTAGGTGCCTTCCTTATAAAGAAGGCACCTCCATGCCTTCATACTTTGCAAGATTTACCAAGTCAACTTTGACTGGTTGACCAAGGACTATGGAGGAGGTTGCACGTGAAGACAAAGGAGATCTATTTTAATCATGCATTTATTAAATAGAATAAAGTGCTTGTTATTATTATCAACCGATTGGCCGGTTGACCTTGCAAAGCTCTTAAAGCATACTATTATTAGGATGCATTAGTTTAGGATTTTTTGTTACATACACCTAAGGATGTTTATATTTATCCTTCTATTGAACAAACATACTTTAAAATAGAAGAATAAAATATGTGTAGAATAAATTGTAACTAAATCACATCACTTGATTAAAATAGACTGATTTGTTATTGTAATGAGATCTGGCTATGCTTTATATAAAGATGCAGGCCAAATGAATGAGAAGATGAATGATTAATTTTACACATAACTTATTTTATTTTATTGTTTAATTAATTAAGAGTGCAACTCCTCTTATTCGAGCAAGCTCTACGTAGCTAGCCGGGTGGACTATCTGTGGGAGCTTTGGCCCACTCCCTGCAGTAGTCCTCCCCCTATTTAATTTTTGCTTTTGCTTTCTATAGATTAGTTTACTGCTTTATTTAATTTTAGTTGTGTGTGTTTATTTCCTCGCATTTTATTTCCAGCACTTTACTTTTTGTTTATAATTTATTTATTTCATTTCTTGCACTTAGTTTATTTGGTTTGGCTGGAATCCAATTACACAAACCTCCCCACCAAACTAAATAAGGTACAACCAGATTTTTTCCCCAACACTATAGGCATATACTGTGCGTGACACTCATAAGTTTACAGACTTACCGGATTGATAATTTATGGAAGAGAAATGAATGTTTTTCGGGATGTGAATTTCTACTCACCAGGAAATGCCTTCCAAATGCATAGTACAAAATTTAATGGCCTTGTCTTCTGTCATTGGGTTCAACTGCAAATAAGTATCTATGTTTTTGGACCCAAGCCTTAGCTATCATTTTTTTTATCCATAAAATAAGGGTATGTAAATTTTTCCTATCCTTCTCTATATTTCTAGGTATCCTTGAGATGTAGATAGTACAAGATCTCCCTATCCCTGTTGGAATTGCCCCTAATGAAACTATCCCTGGTGAACCGGCCTTCCCCTATTTCTAGGAGTTTATCTATTACGAGTGTCCACAAAGTCCCTGAATGACATGAGATTCTAAAAATCAATACCAAGTATCTTCCACTCATACCTGTACTACTAATACTAATCTACCACTGAAAGTTATGGTTCCTCTTATGTTGGGGCTGCTATTGGAGCCATTGGAGGTTCAAAACATGGTAGAAATTTAGGCATAAATGGTCTAGAGCTACTAGCTCTCTCTATCCTAGTATGAGTAACCACCCTGTTTAGTACTAATTCCTTATTTCCCATTTCCTATCCTGCATTAATTTTTTCAATCCGTGGACCTTGTGCCTAAACAAAAATATTAATCCCATGTACCTATTGTGTCATCAAACCCACTAATTGTTCCAAACTATGTTGCATGTTATGTTGCATTTGTATGATATCCTCATCCATTTTCCTCTCTATTTCATCTTGTACATTTCTATCCCCCATGGCAATAGAAGATTTGGAAAATGAACTTGTGGATATTCCCAATATGTTAGTTAATCTCTGATTTAGAGGAGGTTTGGGCCACTACTTCTACCTATGTTTCCAATTCAAATAGTCTTGTTATTCTTTTTTCTTCTCCCTCTCAAAAGCTTGCATGTCCCTCTCACTCAAAAAACATGGGCTTCACAGGTTGGAAAGATTAAGTGGATCTAATACTAGTATAATGAACACCCTCACTTATTGGTTCTGAGTTATTTTAGTGCATGCTTATTTATTTTTGCAATGAAATGATTGTTTTTACTTGTTTAGTTTGAGACATTGACTTGAATTTCATTCATAATGCAATAAGAAAACAAACATTTGAACAAACGATAAATTTACAATAAGGAGATTTATTTATTTAATTTTCTAAACTAAAAGTATAGGTATTTATTTGCTTGACAAACTAGAAATTACACAGTTGAAACATTCATTTGCTCATAACTTGATCACTGAAACTCTGATTCCTTCCCCGTAAAGTGCAGTTGTCTCTCCCAATGAATCACCCAAAATGTAACCTTTAAAAATGTGAATCCAAATTCAATTAATTACTGCACACACATTGATGTAGCTATAGACAAGATGTATGGTTGCTGAAGGGTTTGAAATTGCCTTGAAATTTGTGCCTCACTCTAAATGCCTTCAAAATACCACTAAAATGATCAACTAGTGAGCTAAAGAGATTGGTAAATTGCCTAGAATGATTCGATGGGATATTTCCCTACTATGAGAAAATGGCATGATTCCCTAGGTGCCCATATGCTATATGGCCTACTATAGTATTGCATCTATCACTCCAAAATCAATCAAAATGGCACCGACCTAGATGAAGTATAGCCAAAACAATATAACCCAGATGGTCAGTTCATCAACCCAAATGAATTCACAATTTAGCAAACCCTTGTATACCTCTGTTAAGCTTAGATAATCTATTTGTGATGAGAAATTCAATTCTTGATCAGCTAGAGATGGTCTCACACATATAAAACTGATAATCCTATTGAGAAATCCACTCCCAACAAGCCTTGTAGATTCTTTGATGAAAATCTTTGCAACTCTTCACAAAAACACAAAATCTCCATATACAAAATGAGACCCAACGTGAAAATATAGGTGAGGGTCAAATTAGGGTTTGGCCACCACATTTGCCTTGGGTTTCACATGATGTCTTTTAATACATGTAAAGGTGCCACGCCCACCCCCATGTCCTAGTCGAGTCACTTTTTACCTTTTAAGTTATAAATTAACATTATAATTCATCATTATAACATGTTACCCTTTCCTAATGACCATCTTCCTTGGTCAACACTTGTATTTAATATAATTAAGCCCTATAATTGGTAAAATATCTTATTCCAAGGTAAAAATGACCTCCTAAACCAAAACTAAATCTCTACCATGGATTAAAATAGTGAAATCTTCACCAAATTGAGTCCCACACAATTTTTTTTAGCCTAGGGACCCCCATGACTAGGCTAACAGGTCCTTATTTCTCCTACTGTTGAGAAGGGGATATTACAGTCAATATGCAACTAAACTGATCTTCTCAAAAATTTCAAAGGGTCCCACAAACCAAGGATCCAACTTTATGGATTTGATAGCACTATTTTTATATTTCACCCTTAAAATCACTTTGTCATCTACAGAGTACTACCTTGGAGTTCTATTTAAATCAACATAACTTTTCTATCTATGAGAAGCTTCTTTAAGCCTTTGTCTAATTACCTTTGAATGATCCTCCATTTATTTGACCATAACTTGCCCAATCACTACCCAATATTCTAGGTTATCCCAAGATAATGTTGTCCTAAACTTTTGTCCATAAAATGCATTGAAAGGAGTCATTCTTAAAGAGGAGTGATGTCCATTATTTTATGTAAATTCTACTAGATATAATATTCTTCCCAATGAGACTTGTGATCCATGTAGTACATGTGAATCATATCTTCTAGCACTTGGTTTACCCATCCTTTTTTATCATCTATCTCAAGGTGGTATTATAGACACCTAAAATACATCATGTTTAGGAGACTACTCATATGGGCACATACAAAGACCATATGACTAATCTTGGATCTTTCCAAGAGCCAACAATAGTTCTAACCACTCACAAGGGGTAGTTGTGATCCATTCAGGCTCGAACACTATTGACTAGAGTGACCACCAACTCAGGCCACTAAAGTTGAAAGTGGCCACATATATTTGCTTCTCTAGATAATGACTAGCACTTAAATGAAAATTGGCCATGAATGCAGGCCCGAATCTCACAGTATGACTGCACTTGCATCAAATTAGAGAGGTTTTTGTTGTGGATATCCTAGATCTCCTCCTAACTATCCCTTCCATGCAAATACATGACTGAGCCTTCCCCTCTAATAGTTAGTGTAGATACCTAAAATACATCATGTTGAGTTGACTACTCATATGGGATATGCTAGAAGACCATATGGAAGATCTTGGATAGATTCCAAGGTATAGTAGTGGTTCTAACCACTCATTTAGGAATTTTGGCCTAATCAATATTAGCCATAGCTGACACCCATGATTAACAGAGCTGACCATGCTTCAGAGCCACGGTTAGCCTCTAAATTTAGTTGGACCTTGGCCAACCCAAAATCAGTTTCAACAACCAATTTGTTGCAGATCAGAGCGGTTTGATAGCAGAAAGTTTTGGAAACTTCCCTCCAACTACCTCAACTACCCTTTATTGATATTGGCTTCTCCATGAAGCTAAGACATGGCCTAATCAAATGCCATAAGAACCCCCTCTAAATTAGAAAATAAAGAGATGAATATTGAGTTGAAGAGTAGCAAAGCCATGTCAAATTGCATACTCACTTGCATACATTGAGAGGAATACTTTTACTGCCCAATTAGAGATAAAATGGTATTTGGAACCAAGAAGGCTATGGAGGGCTAGGAGAAATCAAGAAAATAAATTGATCCCAATTCATCACAAATTTGAGCAATTAAATCACTAAATCTATCAGAGGATATTGTGGTGACCCTTGATCATCAATTCATCAAAGATAATTGGAGATTTAAGATCGACATTTGAGGGTATTTTCATTTCCAACTCAGCTGTTACTCTCAACCGTGGCTAACAGTGCCAACCGTATGACAAACCTATGGTCAAGTTTTAATTTCCTTTTTCCTTGGTTTTTGCAGTAGTTTATAGTTTAGCTACTTTAGATTAGATACATTTGATTTAGATTTACTCTATTAGAGACAATTTTGTGGTAGAATCATATTTTAAAGCTCTCTTTCCTTGCATTTTGTCATTTAAATAATTAAGACAATATGTTGTTACTTTTCATGTTTTCATGCTTTCAATGGTTTAATTATGATATTGGAGGACTTGATCTATGCTTCCTTTAAATTATTTATGGTCAATTATTATTCTTAGAGTAGATTTCTATGCTTTATGTACTTTCTTGATGTATCGCTCCAAATTTTTTGCATCCTTACCCTCAGGCTATAGGATCCATGCCCATAAGGGGGATGCAAGAAGGATGGGACAATACCTCAGACTGAGAGGCCCTTTGAAGGTCCCGCATCTTGAGGGAGGGGTATAAGGGTGAATTTTTGATGGATGGTGGGTTCACCAAGAAACTATTGGAATTGCAGTTTCCACACTTAGGTTTATAGTGGGTTTGATGTGTTCATTTTTATACTCGATCATTCAACTCCTAGGTTTGGCCAAGATGAATCTAAACTATTCTATATGCCAATGCTGATTTAAATGAATACATAAAATAGGAATGAATTCTAATCACAGAGAATATGCCAGCTAAAATGTATCATACCTGATTCTGGATGTCTGATGAAGATTCTGAGTTTTGTAACAGTCCAAATCACCTCAATTCATACGTAATCATCTAATATTTCATAGGATCATCTCAAATCATAGTCGGTCATCTGAGATCAGATAGAATCATCTGAAATCTGATGAATTCATCAGACGAATTCGTCAAAAATTTGTAATCACACAAATAGATACAAAATACCCAAGATGCGACTACAAAAGCAAAGGGAAATGATAGAAATAACTGTAAATTTGTCTAAATGACAAATCCAAATAGTATTTAAAGAGGAAAAGCATCAAATTCACAATTTATTTTGATTTTATCATGCATTTATATTAGATGAGGTGAAATCCAAGATGCATAAGCATAATAATTTAAGACAGTGCAGAAATACAATAGGAAAATTTAGAAAAGCTAAGGAAATGCAAACTATAGACTCTGATTGCCCCCAATCTAGACTACAGTCGGGATCGCCTCCAATCGTATGAGATCATCTATGCTCCTTAACAAGATCATCCGAAATCATTTGGGATCGTTTGCGACGATCCGAGCTAGCTTCGATTAAAAAACAATAGAGTTCCTGCAAGAAAATGCAAAATACAAAATGCAGACAGTAGTGCAAGGATGCTCTAGTGAATAAGGAACTAAATCTATAGGGAAATCCATCAGCTAAGGGGTTCAAGGGGATAAAATAGAAAAATCCTAGTTTATATAGGATTAGGGGGAGGCTAGGAGGTTGGGGATCATCCCAATCTGGGAGATCTCCAACAGGGAAATCGTGCTTTTGCCCAAGTTGGAGAGGCTGTTGAAATAGAAGCTAATTATGAAAATTTGGTTTTGGGACAAAATCGTCTAGACGTCCTGTTCTAGACGAATTCGTCAGATAGGGGGCGATTTCGTCTAATCTGTGACGATATCGTCCAACGGTCAAAACAAATCCTTAAAAAGGTGCAAAAAATGGGGAAAGCGGGTAATAGGCGGTTTTGGGGTTAAAATTTAAATTTTTATCTTTTATCTTTTACTCAGGTTTTAACTGTGCCAATTTTAGGGTGCTACATTTTGCCCCCTCTTTAGAAATTTTTTTGAAGAAAATGCATTAAAGATGAGTTTTTCCCATTTTATGAGAAAACAAAAATATACTCAATTTTTTAGACAATGATTCTTGATCAAATCGTATGAATGCTGACTATGGTGCCCCTTCCGTGTTTTTACCCAAATCGAACATTTGAGGTAAAAACACAAAAAAGCAAAAATTAAAATGTTGTTGGTTTTGAATAAAATTAAGAAAAATAAGGAAAACCCTAATTCATTTTTTTTTACTATTCATTTTTACTGTTCCAAAGCTCTGTAGAGAGAAAATGGTGGAGACAGTGCACAGAGCGACAGAGGTCTAGCGCGGGCTACGGGTAAGGATCTAATCCTAGTAGATTAGGTTTGAATTAACTTTGTGCAATTTTTGGATTTAAATTTTGATTGTTTGGGGCATCATGACTATTTTTAGGCCATCGACGATGTCGAGATGAAATCATCCCTATTTCATCGAAATCGTCCCTAAATCGTCGATTTCGTTCGAGGGCGAAATCGACAAACTAGGGGCGATCTCGTCTAACAAGGGGTGATCTCCAAGTTGTGAAATTGGAGATGATTTCATCCTAACAAAGGATGATTTTTCCCAATTTGGGATGATATTATCCAATGGTGGATGATATCATATTTAAACTTTGATTAAAATGTGTTTAATTTGATTGCAATGATTGATTTATTAAAAAAAATTGTTATTTTATTGTTTGTTTTGCAGAAAGGATTACTAAAGAGCCAAGAATGGAAATACGGCGGGCTGAGAGATGACTTGGCCACTCTCGACTAAGCAGAGCATGACCAACTAGCACAGGTCGGGCTACAACATGTGGCAAAGATGCCACAAGTACCGACGGATATGGGGCTACTGATAGCCCTAGTAGAGATGTGGTATCCAAGATCATCCTACTTTCGGTTACCAACAAGGGAGATGGCTCCCACTCTAGAGGATGTATGGAGGATCATGAGGATCTCCATACAGGGATGGCTCATGATGCCCATGGCCAATCAGGGCCAGGCGATGATGAGACTGACTAGAGACCCAAGCTTCACCCTGGAGAAGGGTGAAGTGAACATCGAGTCTCTACGGTAGATGCCTAGGGCATGTAGGTTGACTCAGGTTTTGGTAGGAGTGGTCGGTGGCTTACTGATGTGCCACTAGATCGGATGCAGACTACCGTGGGTGCTCTCAAACATAGTTTGTGACATGAGAGACCACGGGTACAGGTTTGCATGGGGTAGCTTTGTACTATGCCACTTGTATAGGATCATGTATGGGGTCGTATACAAGGGAGGTCAATGTTTGGTCTTGACATCGCTACTACAGGTTTGGTGCTGGGAGCACATTATGATGCAGAGGCCGATAGGGCTCCCATTGGTAGGGGTTGATCGGGAGAGGTCCCGGGTTTTCTACTGGTGACTACAAAGGGGGTCACAGTGGCGGATAGATTTATCGATGTCATGGAGGTTGCTAGAAAACCTCATCCCAAAATAGATCACCTGGAGGCCATGGTGAGAGCACCCCGAGTGGACAAAGGATGGGCAGGAGCTGGCTCGCATCAGGCAAGTCTACTAGATGAGGATGGAGCAGGGAGAGGTAGATCTCCATCGCTACGACCAGGTACTATGGCAGTTTGATCTTCAACAGGGGATCCCTTCTCTCAAGGATTACGAGTACTCTTGGACTATTCGGGATAGTACTACATTGAGTGGGGCTCCAGATATGCAACGATTCTAGAGTTAGGACGTAGACGATGCCCCCATCCAACCAGTGGATGGTGATGACGTTGGGGTTACAAATGGTTATGGTGCCTGGTACATAGACATCTGCCCTCCTTGAATGACAAGGGTGTAGGGTCCAGTGCATGCCATGGTGCACTGAATGGGGAGGTGGTGCCAGGATTCCATTGAGGTAGCA